>OZ018357.1:12404072-13004072 GCA_963969515.1 Yponomeuta evonymella | reverse complement strand
GCCTGAACGACTTTACTGTTTTGTTTTTATACCTCGAGTAGGTAGGTACTTAAGAATACCTTTAAATTAGAAGTACGCATACATGTAGGTACCTATTGTAAAAGTATAATTTGTATTCGGTGCCCAGTTTCATGACCAGGACATATATATTTTGGGCACCGACTGAAAATTATACTTCTACAATACCGACATGTATACATACTTCTAATTTAAAGGTACCTATTCTTTTCAATTATTTGTAACTTTTTAGTGCTGTAATGTTTTGAAAACGGTTTTTTTTTATTATTGTAATAACTCCGTTACTCCTTTATGCCTTCTAGGTGCTTACTGAAAATGAAAAAGCATTTATTCAACACCAATAAATTATAGTGCCGAACAGTCTACATAGCACTAAGTTATGTCACTTGAGTAGGTAAGTAAGTAAACACATACCTACCTAATTGTACGTTTGGGGCGATACTCTTTAACATCGTCTCCTTTTCGCCAAACTCTACGTGAGCAGGGCCCTGTTTCATTGAACTACATATTCGACACAAATTACATAGAGGGTTAACCCACAAATTAACAAGTAGGAAGACTCTTTTTTTTCTTAATCTTTTTCATTTAAGTAGGAAAACTCGGTTACGCAATGTAGGTACTTACATCAAATTGGGTATTTGACAAAATATCAAATGAGTTACTTTCAAAACGGAATTTTGCATTAAAATACTGGCTTATGACGTCACATTTCAGAGCACTCTTTTTATGTTTAATCTATTTAAAAATCGTAATAACTAGTAATTGACTAAAAGAGATACATTTTCCGAGATACTTTGTAATTTTTGTTTCAATCGAGCATATGAAATAATTTATTGTCGATCGTGTCAAATACCGTATTGTCACAGTAAACCATGAAGTGTTCCACGGTCCGGGGCCCAGATGGTAACGTGGCCCGTAGTCCGGGACACAAAGCGGCGGCGACGCGAGGCTTGCGCGGAACTATTGATTGCGCCGAGCGACGCCCGGTGACAATCGCCGCGAGACAACATCTAGGTTACACCGGCGCGGGCCACCCGGGGGGCGGGTTGCTCGGAGGCCGGACGGGGGGTTGTACAGTCGACAAAACCACATAGGTACCATTAATAACTATAGTCATCATCATCATCAGCCATTTGGCGCCCACTGCAGGACATAGGCCTCCCTCATCGTTTTCATAACCATCGATCGCAGTACGCGGTTGGAATCTCAGGAAGACGCTGCTGCCCGACTCCTGGTAATTGATTTCCTTAGTCGCCTTCTACGACATCCACGGGAGGAAATGTAGTGACGCTATTCTTAATCCGGCGCCACACGGAGCCACATAATTATAATAAGTTCCACAGAACACAATCACTGGTCTTGGTTCCGAACTAGGATACCCTGTGCTATGGTAACCAGGTAATGGCATCACAGTCACCGCGAGCAAACATGTAGGTTACACCCGCGGTCCACCCGAGAGAAGGGTTGCTCGAAGGGGGCTCACAGATGACAAACCCATAAAGATATACTTAATTAATAATAATAACTTCCACACAACACAATGACAAGTCCTGGCCCCAAACTAGGACACCCTGTGCTATGGTAACAGGGCAAGAACGTCACAAACATGGAAATACACCTAGACGAGGTCGTTTATACAAATTCTGTGTAGCGGCCCCCAGTGGAAGTCGAACCCACGACCTCTGTTTAGACGCGTTAACCGCCCATTTTTCTATGAACAATTACCTTTTTGATTATTTTATTTATACCACCTATTTTTGTGTTAACAGTTACAACGCCCGTCACGTCTCATTGCGTATGCTGATTATAATGCTGACCGTACCCACTTTTCATGATAGAGTCATCACGATAATATCTCGTCGTAGCTGCTTCCTCGTCTTCTTTCAGTGCCAACCTCCAGCAGTGGTTGGTCCACTACGAAAGGTTCACCGTCATATATGCGTCCGCATATTGCTTTTATCTCGTTACCGAGATACGCTTGGTGACAATCGCCGTGAGATAACAAGGTAACATTGCACTGACGCGAAAAATCCGGGGAATGGGTTATTCCAGGGTAAATCGCCAACCCGCCTGCCAAGCATGGCGATTATGGCAAAACCTTTCAGGGTTATGAAAACCACGAAGGAGGCCTGTGTCCTGCAGTGGGCGTCAAATGGCTGATGATGATGATGATGATGATGAAATTCGCTACTCCCAAAAATGAATAATCCGGACTCGCGTCCATATTTAGCAGGACATTTAGCCCACTGCTTTGCCCACGATTGCCTTTGCCCGCGCCCGCAAAAGGCCGAGTCGTGAGTGCGCGTGCGCGTGTTCGTCTTTCGACTAAAAGCCGGACTTGTGTAGGTATATATTGGCCGGACAGGTCTGTAAAAAGGAAGACATGTCCGGCTTTAAAGCCGGACATCTGGAAATCCTACTCGAGGGGGGAAATTGGGTATTTGACAAAATATCAAATGAGTTACTTTTAAAACGGAATTTTGTATGAAAATACTTGCTTATGACGTCACATTTCAAAGCACTCTTTTTATGTTTAATCTAATTAAAAAATTGTAATTAACTAGTAATTGGCTAAAAGAGATACATTTTCCGAGATATTTTGTAATTTTTGTTTTAATCGAGCATATGAAATATTTTTTTGTTGATCGTGTCGAATACCGTATTGTACAATCGACAGCAGACCTAGAGTGCACGCATGTAGAAGTTGATATAGTGTTGACCGTTACCCACCTATTTAGGGTTCCGTACCCAAAGGGTAACAGACCCTATTACTAAGACTCCGCTGTCCGTCCGTCCGTCTGTCACCAGGCTATATCTCATGAACCCTAATAGTTACCTAGCTAGACAGTTGAAATTTTTACAGATAATGTATTTGTACATTATCTGTAAAAATTTCATAATCTGTTGCCGCTATAACGTCAAATACTAAAAACAGAATAAAATAAACATTTAAGGGGGGCTCCCATACAACCAACGTGATTTTTTGCCGCTTTTTGCTCGATATTAATAACGGCAACCGGTAGACGCTTGAAATATTCAAATGTTGTACAGATAATGGTACGAAACCCTTCGTGCGTGAGTCCGACTCGCACTTGGCCGATATTTTCATGGCAGCTGGTTCTTCTTCTTTTTTCAGTGTCTCTCCACCACTAGAGGGTGGCCGTCAACACTACATAGGTATCTCTTTCTTCTCTTTGTCAAGCGAAACAGATCTGACGCTGGGAACTCCAGTCCATTCTTTGAAGTTACGGAGGCATCATTTTTTTTTTCTGACGTTGCGCCTCTTCTCGATTTTACCCATAATAGTAACGTGATTATATGTCAGCAGTTAAGCGACAGTGCATAGGCTACTGTGCTCTTCTGCGTCTCGATTAGTGCATTATAAGACAAGAATATTCTTTATTGCACACAAGAAACAAAACACGAAATAATACAATGGGCGCCCTTATTGCTAACAGCTATTTCTTCCAGACAACCTTGTGAAGGAAAGGTTGCCAAAGGAGAAAGAGAGACGGGTGGTGCAATAGTACAATTACAGCTACACGCTCGGGTCACGTGACGTGTTTTGTTCGTACCATTGATGCCTAGAAGGTATGACACGTCTCGTGTGCGCGCATAGACTTGAAGCGGCAATGAATCGAAATCAGCGGGTTCGTGCAGTCGTCGTAGCCCCGGCTGCCTGAGTGATCTTAAACGATCACGAAGGTTAAGCAACACAGGGCGCGTTCAGTGCATGGATGGGTCGCCGTCTATGCCTAACGCTAGCGGCATTTTTCCGAGCGGTTCCGTGCTTCGCAAGGCACGTTAAGCTGTTGGTGCCGGCTGCCGTCGACAGATGGCAGTCGTTAAGCCAAGTCAGAGGCCTTAGGGCGGCTTGACAACTTCTGACAGTAGACGAGCCACTAGTCTACAAGCCTCCACCAATCCGGACTTGGCCCCCGTGGTGGAGTATGGCCTATACCTTCCTCAGGGAAGAGACCCGTGCCCCTCGGTGGGGACATAATGGGTTGATGATGATGATGGTGCAGGCGTCATTGTATTACAATGCAGGCCCAGAATCTAGAAACTGTCAAACATACATTCAACAATTTTGACACTAAGATAAAGATAACCCAACACGTTGGAGATAATAGCGTCGCTGGTCAGGTAATTAAATCACGTTATATAGCAGCCTATATACGTCCCACTGTAGGGCACAGGCCTTCTCTCAGACAGAGAGTATAGGCTTAATCACCACGCGTGCCCACCGCGGATTGGCGATTTCAAGCGCTGAGGTATGTAAATAGCTCAGACACTCAGGTTTCCTCACGATGTTTTCCTTCACCGTTAGCGAGTGGTATTGCTACTATAACTTCACAAATGTACATAACTTAGAAAGAAAAGTCATGCGCGCACTGGGAATCAAACCTGGGTCTCCCGCTTCCGAGTCCAATGTTCTACCCACTAGGCTACCACCGCTTTAACGTTAAATTAAATCACGTTAAACGTTAGTATTTTTTAAAGCGTCATGAATTAAGTTTTCGTAATGAACTATCTCGATTACACCCGTTAAATAACAGTTAGTCAAGAGATGCCCAGTCTAAGGGTAAGGTAAGCTAAGCTAAGATTGGTATTGGGTATGTCAAAAGTGGCCAGAAAACCTCACGTGGTTGAAAAACAGCCGTAAAGATGACCCCTAAAGAAAAACATAAAAAGAACACTTTTCTTTGCCCCCCTACAAAGAGGCAACAAGGGTTCACATAAAAGCGCGCACTATAAAAAGTCAAATAAAATAAATTCGCCTCTCTTCCAAATGAAATTGAACGCAAATGTAATGAATGACATGTAAAGTGAAGTTGAGCGAAGTAGGTAGAGGACTTGAAGTACCCTTTTGGTGGCTAGTAGGATAACTGGGTCCAGAAGTAGCTAGCCACATCACTTCCGCGTCAACAGTTAAACATTTTTAGGTTTTAGTTGATACATCACAACGTATCTTTATATAGGTATTCCAAAAACTGGAAAAGAAATACTATAAATTCCGTTTTTAGGGTTCCGTCCCTTATAGGATCACTTTGCTGTCCGAACGTCTGTCCGTCCGTCTGTCTGTCAAGACCCTTCTCGGGAACGCGTATCGAGTTTAAATTAAGATCTCAAGTCTACAGTCCCCCGAAGCTGCGAAAAAATTAAACTTCTAAGTTAACGTAAAGAAAAGAACGGCCATTTATGGCGCAAAAACGTATATTTCGACACTCAATGGAATCAAAATTTCCGTTGACATAGAACTGTGAAATTTGGCAAGTAATATTGTCTTATACTTCAAGAACAAGGAAACCTCTGAAAACTATACATTTGTAATAAAATCATAAAAAAATAGTCTTTGAAGTTCGGGATCGGGAAAAGCTTGGAATAAACTGCGAGACTCGATTCCATTTATAATATGTAAGTACCTAGAAATTTGTACGGAACCCTCGGTGGGTGAGTCCGACTGGCACTTGTCTGGTTTTTTATTATTTTACGATTAGATACTGGCCGTTGGCTCGTTGGTCTAGCGGTTAACGCGCTTGACTACACAACAGAGGTCATGGGTTCGATTTCCATGTTTGTGATGTCCTTGCCTAGTCACCGTAGCATAGGGTTGGTATCTTAGTTTGGAGCCAGGGGCCTTATTATGCGCAGCAAATCCTGTCGTAATCCGGACATTTGCGATAACATTTAGTATAGAATTTGACAGTTAGACGATTGAAATTTCTCAGGATTTGGCGCAGGACTAGTGACTGTGTTTATTAATTTGAGCTATTTATTAATTTATTTCTCTACGTGACACTGGAAATGTATTGAGACTATTCTGAAACCCAGATTATGTCAACCTTGAGTCACGCTTTAGCACCACGAAGGCCGACTTGCACCACTTTCTTAAATGTGGCTTAAACAGCATTTAACTAAAATTCTTCATACGAAAGTCGATTTAAATGGTGACTTAAGTGACGTTTAAGAAGTGGTGGAAGTCGGCCCCAGGACGGTTTGCGCCAACGCTATCTATCTGTCATTCCAGGGTTAAGCTCTTTAGAGTGAATAAGCCCGGAAACGTCTTGACATGACATTTGCAAAGCTATTTATTCGTTTATCCCAGGAAATGTAGGTATTTATGGATGAAGGAAGAAAGATTGACGAAACAAATATTTCGAGTGATGGTGAATGGAAGGGCCGGCAAAGGACGTGCCAGGCGGACATACTTCGACCAAATAGATAAGAAGATAAGTAGCCGAAACCGGCGTGCGTGCATGCAACGACAATGAATGTTGATGAAGCGAAAGTGATCTGTCAGGATCGTGGTAAGTGGCAGTCCCTGGTCTCTGCCTACCCCTCTGGGATACATGCGTGAGTTTATGCATGTAGATAGATAGATAGAAAGAGAACACTTTATTGCACAACCAGGTAAAAGATATTAAGTACAAATAGTTTCTTATATCTAAGTAGTGGTATACAATTGGCGGTTTTATCGCTTAGACCGATCTCTTCCAGACAACCTTTGGATGGAGTGCATTGCAGGAAGAATATAGTCGTATGTATGTATGTGTATGTAGGTAGTGACTTACTTATTCAGTGACTTTACGTAAGCCGTCCTTAGAAAACATTCCCCATCTATTCAGTTTGTTATCCAGCGAAGAGCCAGAATCCCGTAAAACCGAGGCTGAAAGTGCGCCCTTTCGATTCCGCGAAATCGTAAAACCCCTAAATTTTAGAGCAAGCCGTTTGACCTCTTTGTTTAAACTGTTTTCGACGGAGAAAAGGTCGTGTGTTCGATAAACTCATTGTCCTGCTCCAAGTAAAAGAAACAATAATTATCCACTATGGAACAAAAGGCGTATAGGACAAGTTACTATCGAGCCTTCGTAGGTAAGTAGGACCACCAACGTAGTTCACCTAGGCCTATAATGCCCGACAGATAACTTGAACAAAATTCCGCGCAGTCGGGATGAGTTCGCGATGGACAAAGTTAATTTTTAGTTTTTTAGTTATTCTAATGCTAAGTCACATACTGCCTCCCCTCCCGAAATACGTCCAACGAAGTCCAAGTGCAAGTTATTTGTCGGGCATTATACCAAAAAAAAAATGGCTTGTTAAGAAGTATTTTTTTACGTAGCTACGACGAATTTAGATAGACAGATAGATATATAGAGAACACTTCATTTACTACTTATAAAACAGAAGACATTGCTTATGTAAGCTATTTGTTTATTTATAAAATACTACCTGTATACCGGTAGTACTTAGGGTTAGGGGTAGGTATAGAGACCACAGTTTTTACAATCCTGACAGACCGCTTTTGCTTATCATCATCATCAGCCAGTCAACGCCCACTGCAGGACACAGGCCTCCCTCATGGTTTACCAAGTCTCCCGGTCTTGTGCCGCCCGCATCCAGCGACTCCCCGCCACCGTAACCGGTCGTCTTCTGCTCCATCAACACTAAATTAGTCACTGCATAAGCGCGAGATGGTTTCGTGTACTTACTTTTTCAGGTTCTGTATTCCGATAAGGAACACTTATAGTTTCGCCATGTACGTCTGTCTGTCTGTCCGTCCGCGCACTAGCGCAAGGACAGGTGGTACGAGAAAGCTGTAATGTTAGGGTAGTAGATAATGAACTTAAAAGGAAAAGTGTCACGGCTAAGTATGTAGGCTTTAATAGTTAATGAGTAATAGGCAACCAACTTATAAAAGTAAAATTTGTTTGACATTGATGAAGTTGTTAGTTCTGTAAAGCAGATAAAAAAAACCCTCTTTCTGCAGAACCCTACATTGCGTATGGCCCGACACGCACTTGGCCGGTTTTTTATGTAGTTAAAAATACATACTTTTCAGTCTAGTAACTAAAATGAGTTAAAAATACGTACTTAAAATATTTAAAAAATTATCCTTCGCTAATACATTCCTATTTGGCATAAAAAATAAATAAATAAGCATGTCCGCCTGGGCCATTCCTTACTGGCCCATTCGTTAGACATACTTGTGGGAACCCACATTCGTTAGACATCTTTATTTCGATTGTTAATCTTCCACACTGCTCTATTTATTATTTACTTTAATTCTATATCGCACTAAATACAATCGTAATTGCACAAAGGCGTGCTTAACGCAAGAAGCATTCTCTTTCAGCGAACGATTGGCACCTATTGAGACTGCTGTGGGTTAGTACAAGAAAGAATGTAAAATACAGTAATAAACGTAAACACTACATTTTCTCAAAATTTTAACCCAAGCACCTAACCTTTTCGAAGGACATGGGCCCTGTGTACTTATTTGTATTGTTCTTTCAATGTTTTCTGTGTTCCCCATACGTGTGATGTAGAGTGAAAGCCTTCAATAAAGCTGAAAGCACCTGTTGATCCGAGCGATTCCGCAGTCAACGCTGGGCTTTAACTGGTATGTTCCTAAAGAGCGCATCTTCTTGATTCAAGACCGACATTCTCCAAAATGCATATACCGTTTACTCAGAGGCCAGCTCAAACAAACGTAAAGTTTCCAATGAGGATATATTATTTAATCTAGAGAGCAGAATAGAGAAGGCCGATTTTCTCCAATCTCCATTTTTTTTCACGGTGACAACTGTTTATTACTGTCATCATTTTACTAAATCCGGATTAAGGATGAAGTTTATAAAAGGAAATTAGAAACCAAGCCTGAAAAAATTATTCAACCAAAAAAAACGTAGCAATTTTTTTAATACGTTAACGAAGGCAAACTAATATTGTTTATAATTAACCAATAAGTACTTTTTCCTCAAGGCAACAGAATAACCCAAATAAGGACAAAAACAACAATCATCTAACTCAGCGTTTTCATTTAATGTAGGTCTTAAATTATTAACTCAACAAAAGATTCCACAACTTAACATACCTATACCTGTTTTCACAGCAAGTAAGAAGTTCATAATTTTCTTGACATTTTTTTATAAACAAGTAAATAAGAATATGATAAATTAAAACGTCTCCATCATTGTATGTTGTGCTGTAAACTATAATCCACAGACCGTGAGTGATTTATACATTATTTCACAACCATCAAAAATGTTGGAATATGCGACCGAAACCGCTTTATTTGAGCAACTCAAAGTTCAAGCAAATGCGTTTGTTAGGAATAGGCCTTTTACGACTTGACATAAAACTTTATGCGGGCGCGCCCCTTTGTTTACTTACTACACTAGTTTTGCATTCGGAAAACAAAAAAAAAAGAGTTATACCTTTTTTCTTTTCTGTAGAAAACTGGTTTTCGCACTCTTTTAGTATGTAGATTGCAATAGCACGGTGTTTTCGGATATTTTTGTTTAGTTTTTGATTCATCTCATTAATTGATGAAAAAGCGGACGTACGTCGAACCAATAGAAGTTGTGTTAGCGAAGGTCAAGATAAAAAGTACCCGAATCCAGCGAAACCAGCGTGCGTACGTTCAGCAACTAATGAATGTTGATGAAGCGAAAGAGGTTTTTCAGGATGGTGTCAAGTGGCAAACCTGGGTCTCTGCCTACCCCTCTGGTATTCAGGTGTGACTTCATGTAGGTATGTACCTAAATATGAACTCTTTTATAAATTTCTTGACTTTCATAGTATTTAAAAAACATGTTTTATTTACGCGGTGGTAGCCTAGTGGGTAGAACATTGGACTCGGAAGCGGGAGACCCAGGTTCGATTCCCAGTGCAAGCATGTACCTATAACTTTGTTTTCTAAGTTATGTACATTTTGTGAAGTTACAGCAGCGATACCACTCGCTAACTGTGAAAGAAACCTGTGTGTCGGAGCTTGAAATCGCGCATCCGCAGTGAGCACGCGTGGTCATTAAGCCAATACTCTCTCCATGAGAGAAAGCCTGTGCCCTACAGTGGGACGTATATAGGCTGCTTATGTATATGTAACACCCAGACAAAACCTGAGTGAAATTATATTATTTCCTACTTAATTGTGAAGCAGAGGCACAATTCCAAAGCCCTAATTAAAAAGTTTGCCTGTGGGGGAAAGTTTCGGTCTGGATTGGTTTAATTGAATTGAATAGCCTAGCTTTCAACTGCCTCTCATCCTAAAAATCCAGTTCAATTACAACCACGCCATTAAAAGGCAGTTTTTAGGGTTCCTTAGTCGGCAAAAAAAGTAATTTTAAAACCGCAGGTAGCCAACACGATGTAAATACTAGAAGTAAACATAAACTTTCTTTCCCAAGATTTAGGCTGGCAAAGGTTAATACATCCTTTATGGGGCATTGTATACGTTTTTACAATAAGATCCCTGAAGATATAATAAACTTGCCTGAAGTGCGGTTCAAAAAATGTGTAAAGCGCACTTTATGCCAAAAGAGCTATTATAGCATTAAGGATTATTTAGATGACAAAGATGTGTGGAATTAAAGCCAGTTCAATGCATCCTAGTACCTACTATCTTTTTAGAAGATATGACATGTAAGCTCTGTTAATTAAGGAATATGTTTGAAAAGACTAAGTTTGGAGTTTTTTTGTCCGTTTTTTCTCCAAATGATCTAGATTTTGAAACGGACACCTAGTTTTTCTTGTATCGTTCAATAAGTCACAGTTTCTGTGTTACTTTGAATAAAAATTTTTTGACTTGATTTGACTTGACTTGCAAGGAACCCTTATAGTTTTGCTATGTCTGTCCGTCTGTCTGTCCGACATACAACCGACTCACTATTGGGGAAGTGGCCCCTCAAGTCCAGGGGGTGGTTAATTGCCTTAATAATATCGTGACTTTGCACCGTCAATATAGTTACTTACCGTTACTTTGAAATTATTATTATACTAGCTGTCCCGGCGAACTTCGTACCGCCACAGAATCCGTTTATAAATACGATTCTTGCACAACGACATCTATTTTTAAAACACAACGTTCGTTCGCACAACGCCATCTATTTTAAACTTTAAATAAATATTATCCCACGAGAACTTCGACAATAAAATTACAGACATTTTAGATATCATTTTTTATCATATATTCTTACCGTCTTATTTATATAAAAACACGAAAACACGACTCCTTAAACACTCCTCAGAGGGAGTTTAAGTAGTCTGTAGTTAAGGGAAAAAAGGTAACCACAGATTAAAAAAACTGACTCTGAAGATAGAGGAATCGCGGTTTTATAAATGGGGCCTTTAGTTTTTATTAAGAAAATTTTCCTACCACTAAAACCTACTAAATTTTTTTTTCTTTAACTCAACAAAACAAATTGTTCGAAACAACAACCAATATGTACGTAATACAGAGAAGTTTGTAAAGAGGCTCGCAATTTCATCGATGCTTACACTTGCCCACTCAGTTGGGAGAGCGCTGGCACGGTGAGCCAGAGGTCGCGGGTTCAAGTTTTTAAAACAATCAATATGTTTTGTTTTCTTTTAATCAACATTTTATATAAAAAACTAAGTAAGTTTAGAAAAACAAAACTGTGACGGCAATTTTATTAGGTATCTAGCAAAACCTCAAACTAGATTTTTTTCAAGTATTACTTAATTTGTTCTTACAATCATTAAAATGTTTGCACACAAGCAATAGCAGCCTCAAAATATCGCCAATGATTTCAAATTCACGGTGTGGAGTTCTTTACATCTCCTACAACTTTGCCTCCGCAGCGCATGCAGGCTAGATAAGTTGATCAGTTAATCTGTCTGTCCGTCTGTCCGGTGGCCCTAGTTACTGAAAGTTAATAAGGATCTGTACCCTGCTGAGTTGGCAATCTTGTTATGAGGACGCTATGCACGGGATTCTGTTCCAGAAGTGTCACTTAAGAAACCGACTGTGTTATTTTTCGTGAAACATAAAATAAAACAGTCCGTTTTCAACGCGCAAAACATTTTATTCTTGTTTTGGTTTCCGTGGCAACAAAAATATTTAACGCTGATCGGATCGTTTTAGAATCCTCTAGGTACACATTATGGGACACTCTAATCTGCATCCTGAAGGGGTAGGCAGAGAGTAGAATTTGCTACTTTCCACGATCCCGCAGACTCCTTGCGCTGCGTGCACATTTGACGTTACGGGCGCTTTTTATCTTGTCCTTCGCTGACTTATCGCACCATCGCTAAATAGGGGTAATTGGTTCACATATATAGTATCTAACTCAAGTATTAATAATCTATATGAACAATTGAAATGTTAGTTAAATAATACCACCTTTGTTTCCACCATAATGTGGTAAAGCTGTAGTCGTCATTTATCCTTTTATAATCAGACATTTAATTTGTCAGTGATGCAACCTACCCCTTGTAAGCTTGTTCCGTGAACAACTTATGTTATGAACTCGTTTCCTTATAAGATAAGCTAAAAAGTTTATAATTATTTGTTCATGTATTACGAGCTACTTCATTACTAGCACAACATAGTTGTAACAAACGGACTCGCGTCTCAAGTAGAACACTATTAAAAATAAAAAGGCAACAAACTTAAACGCTCAAAATAGTAAAATAACTGAAGCGAATTCGTAATTTAATAAGTCACTGGCAGGTTCCGCGGCGGTGTCATAAACAATGCCATTAGCGCGGCATTACGTTGCGGATTTTAAATTTTGAACGTCGGCGCTCGGGGCCATTCGTCATGTCGTCGCGCGAGCGACATAGTGGCCGGGAAATTCTATAGGCGGATTGACAGGTTTTGATTTATTGTGGAAATGCATTGTTGTGGTAAAATGAATGGATAGTAGTGAAGTTATGTTTCAATTAAATTGCCTTTGATCGATTGCTAGCCTACCTATACAGTTAAGCTCTTTTTACCCGGCTACGAAAACAAAGGAGGGCTATGTTTTTTATGATCGCTCCGCACCCAAAAAGCAGGACCTATTTTGACAAATGAGGCATTAATTTAAAGGTATTGACGACGCAAATGTCACTAGTTATATAACGTCGTGAAAAAAACTGAATTGTGATATTCAGCTATCTTATTGTTACGTTCTAGGTCGTAACATTATTGTTCGTATTAAAAAACTGAAATAAAAATTACCAACAACCCGACTGCTAAGCATTAACTACTAAGCAGGCGGGACCAAACTAAGGAGTTTACATTGCTGGATTTCGGTCTCGTCTTTCAGTTGTTAATGCTCAGCAGACGGGTTGTTGGTTAATTTTTAATCCAGTTTTACATTTTTGTCCTTTTTGTGATTTCTTAATGCTGATTTATATATAGCCCATGACACCCACGTACTGATGTTTTACATACATTACACGTAATTGGGTTAGCTAAATAAAATGAAGATCCGAGTATAATAAATTAAATATAACAGCGCCATCTAGTGACTCATGTTTGTACTATAACGTTACTTTACAGCGAATTTTTTTTCTGTTCCACTAATGCTAATTTAATAGCCTATGACACTCGCGCAGGGATGAAGAATCGATTGAGACCTTATTTGTCAAAATCCTACCATTGGTTAAGAAGTTATGAGGGAACTTAAAATCGGACATAGATACACACATACATACGAGCTAAACACATTACCCTCTTTGGGCTCCGCCGCAGTCGGGTAAAATAACAAAAATAAAATGACAACTAAATTAATACCAAAGTATTATCTTATCTTATCTTATAGCCAAATTAATTATCAACTGAATTATTACCTAATATTACCTAAAAAAAATTAAGGAGAGGTCTCTTGAGGTTGAAAATTCTGTCGTCATCATCTAATAGACTTTAACAGACTTTTGTCGGGTTTTTTGTTCTTATAATGTTAATGCTGTTCTCATTATATTACACCATGGGTCAGCAATGTCCGCATATGTAAATTTTCTCCGATACTTTATGTAGCCCTCATTGATCCTACCATTACATTACAGTCCAAGACCTATCCACAAGTATCAAACTGCTGCAATTTCACTCTACTCGCCTGACTAATGACGTCATCTGTCCCGCGCAACACGATCGCTCGCGAGCGGCAAATGACTCGCGAATAATTTAAAATTGAACTCGAACACTAACGAGGGAGGCGGCATCAACGCTGTGAATTATTGCTAAGTTGTCGCCCTGTGCGACGTAACAACGGTTGGGGGATGGTTTAGCTTTAAAACGTTGAACTTGTTTTACATAGTTCGTTGAGTCCTATTCTTAATTTCTTAGAATAAACACAAAAGAACGCATTTTGTCCGAAGAATGAAACATTTCATAAGTACTTGGAATTTTGATTTTTTTTCAATTTACAACAATTTAAATTTCGAAGTGGTTAAATAGATATGTACTGTTTTTTTTTATTTCAATATTTACATTTTATTTAATAACAAGGTGATTTTTTCTTGAAATTTTGCGTTTTTTTTTTAATAACAGTTTGAATCTAAACGTGTGATACCCGGGGAAATAGGTACCTACCTCGCTACGTTCGATACTCACTCATTCATTCCCCCCGCGTTTTAAGAAATACCTATCTACGCCAATAACCTTTGTTACAGGTACTTCTAAATCGCGTACATAAAGTCGCCAGATACCCAGCCCACCCAAGTGGAATGGAAATCAATTATTACCAATTAACACGTACGCTGCGTGTACGCAGGAAGCACTAGTGTACACAGTGAGCGGACATCGACTTACCAAATATAAACCTCTCTATGAAGCGTCTCATCGAACTTGGTTGGGGGGAAAAAGCGGGTGAGTATAAATATAGTATAAAAGAGAAGAGAAAGAGTATAACAGTCTTATCACAATAGCGATTTGCGAGCGATTTGAAAGCAATGCGATTGCGCAGCGAGCTCGCCGCGATTGCGTAGCGATTGCGCGGCGAGCACGCTGCTACGACGCCACGAAGATGCTCGCCGCGTTTTGGACACTCAGAAGCAAAATGGATTGATCTGACGAGGAAACGCAACTGCTGGCTTTGTTACTTCGAAGACGCAGAAAAAGAAAGCAGATACAAATCAACGACGAATCTGGGTGGATTCATTATCAAGTAATTGACTGGTAGAGAGCGACCACTATGTATCCCATGTGAAGGGAGGATTTTGAATTTTAGGTATAAATCACTTTGTATCCATTGTATCAACGGCGATTGTACATACCTCTGAACGATGCTACGTCGTGCCGCGCGACTGCGGCGAGCTGGCTGCGCAATCGCATCGCTTTCAAATCGCTCGCAAATAGCTAGTGTGATAGAACTCTAAAAAGTACCTACCCGAGAACCGGTGTGCATGCAACGACTAATGAATGTTGGTGAATCGAAAGAGATCTGTCAGGATCGGGGCAAGTGGCAGACCCTGGTCTCTGCCTACCCTTCCGGGATACAGGCGTGAGTTTATGTTATGTTAGGCGCTTTACCACTGACTTTATTGTTGCCATTCAAGGTTATCAAGAGATGTCTGAACTTCGAGTGCGCTCTTACCACTAACGCAAGTTCTATTTGACACTAGTCATTAAACGTTGGGTTCCGTACGTTTTAATGGCGGCATTTAGCAATAAGGCACTAACGGACTATTTTGCAACAAAGTGCCTCTTTTACTTAAACGTTTTGCTTCGTGGTTGGCAGAGAAGGTGATCTCTTGCCGTTATTGGTAAGAACTTGAAAAGAACAATTAAAGACCATTATTATAGTGGCCCGATCGGATCCTTTAGAATTCTATGGCTCAAAGACCCTGATTTGTTATCTTGAGACAAAATTTAAATAATGGTACAAATGGTAAAAGCACAGTCACACACACGCACACATATTACACAAACACACACTTACAGTCACTCATAATACCTATACACAAACACATACTCACACACATGCACGTTAATTTGTCTTCAATTTAAAATTTTGCTATAAATGAAATTATAATGTTTTTAAGTGCTCACTCCGGAAGAACGGAGCGTTCTTCTAACACAGGCCTCATTTTGCTTAAATGGAGGCTCCAAATACTGCTAAGAGCAAAGTCATTGGTAGGTACATACCGCAATCGAACCTAGGAGCTCTGTAATATGAGGCCATTGGTCTACAGACGCGGTACCAGCGTTCCATAAAAAATAAGAGAGTTTAATTCAGATTGCAGTCAAAGGCTTTCGTGTAGAGTCGATGACACTTTAACAGTCTTATTTTTAAAAACCATGATCCTTTAAAACTGTGGTAAAGGGAAAACCTTTGACACAGACTCATTAAACTGCGTTTGAGGAGTTTTTTTGTGGAATCGTGTTTTATAAATAACACTTTTAGTCGGTACGCCTCTTCTAAAGATATCACCATCCGAATTCATGAAATGTCTTTACTGCAAAGTTAATAAAGTACCTAATAGCAGCACATAAAAATCCAAACAGGTCATCAACGCTGGCAACATTCGCGCATTCCCTGATGTTTCTGAGCCAAGACTTCCCTTTTTCCCAACACACCTCTTTCCCTGAATCTTGCCCATCATAATATTATATATTTGACTGTCTCCTTGATCTAACAGTATCGGGCAGCGTCCGATTACCATGCCGGAGGTAAGTTTGATGGGTGCCGCCGTAATTTTGTACCTAGTCACTACAGCACAGGGTATCCTATAGTTTGCGACGAAAACAAGTGATTGTGTTGTGTGGAAGTTATTATTATTGTTTTAACTCAAAGAAGTCGGCACCTATGGTGTCGCAGCACAAGTCCTAGATAACTAAAGATTGCTTGGCAAGAAATGAAGAGGAACATGCGAGCTGACAGCCAACCTCCATTAGTTGACAGGCACAGGAAGAAGAAGAAGAAGAATTGTTTTTTTACATTGTTTTTTGTATGCCTTGTAGAACCTTACCTCATATGTTTATGTACCTTGCGCTGATCACCATACCTTTTGTTACCATTTAGGTACATTAATAGCAGGCTAATTTCATTGGTCACTGTTTTTATATACCTTATAGAAAGTGTCAATGAGACTACACAATGTTACCTCGCTAAGATTAGCTTGTAAAAATGTATGTTAATTTAGTTCTTTGGTGGCAATAAAGTGAAAGTGAAATTGTCTTTATTGCCAACAAAAATTAAATAAAGTTATAACTAAAAAAAAATCTTACAACTAGGCAAAAGGCCTTACGCTCAGCCTAAAGTCGTCAGGGAACATGCTCCACTGCCGACGCTGATTTTCAGCAAAAGCCTTAGAGGTTAGGTTAAAGATATGAGATAAATTACAGAGTCGCTGAACGCAAAAAACTATTAATAAAAAAATTTACATTTACTTTTACTTACTGTTAAGTAAAAACCGCACTTTGTCGTAAGCAAACTGATCTTTGCACCAGCTTATGTATCTATATGGAGCTCTTGTCCAAGTCGTGTTTACAATAGTCACTTCACATTCTGTATTTGGCATTGGGACGTTAATGCCTCTCATTGCACTCTAATCAATTTAGCGGCCAACATTTACAGTACGCGTTATGCCTATGCGGCGGTCGGTGGGGTATTTGGGACCAGATATTTTCGGACCGGTCCCAAGAGCTGTTAGTAATAAACAAGTACCTAGTTTAGTCTTTAATGCTTTTTCATATTTGCCAGTTCTGGAGTAGATAATGTGATGGAAAGATGCTGAATCTTTTCGTCCATAAATACTTTTGGTAAGTACCTAACCTGATCCTAAAAATTTGAAAATTTTTTACTGACAAAAGATGAGCAAATTTTTTGCCACTACTTTGTAGGGACAAATACTAAAAGTTTATTTGGTATAAGAGTTATTCATACGTTTACACATGTTTAAATAATTAATACGCTAAATATCTTTGAATAAACTTACTTATCAAACAACTTGCATTATCATATTTTTATTAGCACTAAATCCAATGGTGAAAGGAATCTGTAGCATTTTTATGTCCACTACTTAATTGTACCCATATTTATGAAAATGCAGTGATATAAATATAATCGTAAACAGTTGCTTAAATTTTATTCTGGAATATTTTTAAAGGTGAATTTGAATGGTGGTCAAACTGAAGCATGGTCCAAAAAAAAAATAGTGCCAAATACCGGACGGCTCACGGTGTGCCATGTTGTCGTGCTAATTCGTGAACACTCGGCGCGGACGCGTCATTCGTGGCACGCGTTTCAAAATTAGAACAACCGAGTTCCAAATTTGATTAGTCCTTCGCAGTAATTGGACACGAATTTGACCAATTAGGGAAGCTAATGAGTGACTGAGCGAGGTCAAGACATGGTCGAAATATGGCACCTTTGTTTTACTCGATACTCGACAAAAATAAGTTTTTACCGAGTCACGATAGACCTACATAATATTGACCACGCAGGTAGGCAGTCTATCAGATGCGTGGTCTCTACTTAGAGAAAAACTATTTTGTAACAATACTTTAAAGGATGATCTGTGAAAATTATCCCATTTTGATGAGATGAATGAATGACCTAGGACGAGCAGACCACTTGAAATGCATTGTTTCTTTGCATATTTTAACATTTTTGCAACGTATTGTTTAAATAAGTATAAGTAAGTCGTTGGTTTTTGTCAACGGAATGTTCAAGTAATAAATAAATAGATAAATAGACAGTACACTGACTGCCTCGTTGACCTAGTTGTATCACCTCTGACTACCATATCGGAGGTCGTGGGTTCGATTCCCACTGGGGGCCGCCATGCATTTATACAAATGGCCTCACTTTTCCTTCAGCAACTCTCCATCGTCGGTTGCCTGGAAGAAATTGCTGTAAGAATTAAGTCCGCCACTCTGCCATTGTATTTTTACTTATGTGCAATAAACGTATTAATAATAATAATAATAAGCAATAAGGCCGCCATTTGTACCTACTGCATTTTTGTTAATATTTCATGTTTGTGTTTTTCCTGGTACAATAAAGAATATTCTTATCTTATCTTATCTTATCTTATCTTATCTT
Organism: Yponomeuta evonymella; assembly: GCA_963969515.1. Classification (NCBI taxonomy): domain Eukaryota; kingdom Metazoa; phylum Arthropoda; class Insecta; order Lepidoptera; family Yponomeutidae; genus Yponomeuta; species Yponomeuta evonymella. Next base: position 12,985,272 of record OZ018357.1, on the reverse strand, counting down.
ATCTTATCTCAGTCTGGGTGTATTTCCATGTTTGTGATCTCCTTGCCTGGTTACACAGGGTATCCTAGTTTGAAACTAGAGAACGTCAATACCGCGGGTTCCTAAAAATTCATGCTTGATTTTGCCGACGCTAACTACTGTAACGGACCTGCCTGTGTAGCATACTCTCAACATATAATTAAGACTGAAAGGTGGGGAATATTTAAGAAATAACGAGTTAGTTAAATAAATTGAACTTATATCCAAAGAATAACAAGCGGTCGGAGCCGGCACCGAAAATCTTTTTCTACCCGCTCGTAGATGCGGGTATTCGCGCAGAACTTACTTTTTTCCCGGACAGAGCGGCGCCAATAAAAGATCACGCCACCCGACTAAAACCAATAAGGATGATACTTATTTATGAACCCGTACTATTGTTTCACGTGTCAGGTCGACTGGTTAAATCTGAGTGAAATCGTATAAAAAGGCCGAGGGCCAAACGCGCGGGGCGATTCCAGACTAGAGAATTGAACAGTAAATACATCCGTTACGCTCGTAGGGAAATTCGCCATTTTCAGCGAATTTATTAGCATTAGGGAGTTTCGTTTGCATTTAAATTCGAAAATAGGAGAGTGGCTTTGGATTTGTTACCTAACATCATCTGTGGGCATCGCGTCCCAGACTATCAGCTCTGGTGTGAAGTTTCAGGTTTAGAGTTGCTCTCGAAGCTAGGGAGTTGATTTGAAAGTAAAAGTGTTAAGGTTAGAAACGGTTTTTGGTTCCTGAATCTTTCGTACATTTAGCTAGAAGTTTTCCGCGTAAAATAGGGTTTTCAGCCTTAGTAATTAGGGTAGCTTCCGCGAAATAAAATGTGAACTAATCCTTTTTCTCCACAGTACTACGTTTATGGGAAATAAATTTGTACAAAAGAAAACTCTCGGTGGCAAAGGTATGCTAAGGATAGTCCGTGTGTCCAGCCTTTGTCAAATAACCAAGGCTCGGTGAGGCCACACGAGGTTATTCGTATCATGCTTGCGTCATAGCTTTCAGAGTTTTGTTCAAATTTAATTCTACTTATTACTTTAACTTAATTCCACTAGCTAGTGGTAATTGAGTTTCAGTACACAAACGTGTGAATTTAGAGCGAATTCACTTGGGAGCCTTAAGAAGTTTAAATTAATGGACTAAGGAACCCAAAATCTAGCTCTGCTTACTATGCTACGGCTGAATCTGAGTCTGCTTGGGTCGAAAGGTTTAAAGAATCCCTTCACCGGAGGCGTTCCCAATTTAATTTAGTAAAAAAAATTATTATTATAATATTAATTTTGAATTGAGATAATTAGAGATGTTTTTCTTGTTTGGAGATTGGGTTAAAACGCTTCTTGTGAATGCGGTGTTAGATCTTCTTCCGTTAGCATTCGTGGTGTAGCAATTTTCCCCCTGCTTACCCTGAGTGACAGACGATTCTAGCCCTCTGGCACTTTGCACCCATAACATATTTATGTATTATATTTCGTATATTCTTACCTTGCGGGTGGTTACCGAACCCATAAAACCACCCGCGCATACACATCCTAGGCTACACACTCTGGCCGGCCAGAAAGTCTGAAAGCTAACTGTGTCAAGTTACCGAGTGATTTGAAACAGTCTGGGTTTCCGGAGTTAGGGAGGATAGAAGTAGGAAATAGCTGTGACTAGGGAGACACCATAGGCACTCACACATATACACGATTAAATGTAAATGGGGTTTGCTTTGCTGAAACAATTGATGGGTGGTTAAATTAGCTTACGGGGTTGGGAAGAATTAGGCAGGCTCCCCCTTTTCTTTCAGGGTATCCAGTTGTATGATGAGCGTAAGTATTTCCCCGATTCCCCACCTTAGCAATGCGGTCATTAAGTAGGACAATAAATAGCGATTTATTTCCGTACCAAAAATAAGTAATCAAATAGCTTTATTTTCCAATATTGACAGCAATATTATTTTGTAACGTCCTGTGCAAAGGTCTAACATTAAATTCCGTTAAAATAAATAAACTCTGACAAAATTCTATAAACTAATTAAATAAAAGCTAAAGCAGACAACCAAATTTTAATTAATCAGAAGTGCCAAATGTGTTAGATGTTTATTGCTCCATTCTTATTATGAACAGTGAAATTTGTTGTATATAAATGAAATATATTCAGTAAGCTAGCTTTTATTCTCAAAATACTAAAAGTGTCTCTTAACTATCTATTACCTTACTATTCTAGCCTTTTACTCCAACTATTAAAAGTGACTCCTAATTATCTAGTACTTTACTATTTTCGTTTACGGAACTTTTCAAACATAAATCAATGAAACGTTTAGCTACTTGCTCTAATTTCTTCCGCTGCTTAGGTTGCTACGGCATCTTATTAATGAAAACGTAGTGGTTCGAGTCCTGTTGGACGTTAGAAACTATGATACCATGTTGGCGTTGACTTGTAAACGAAGATCTAATAAGTAAGGCTGTAAGTTCGTGCCTTGTCTACGTACATTAAAATTATCTACTGAACTTTGATTTCTCGCCTATCGAACCTTTGATTTGGAAGGTCTGAAAATGACATCAAATTATTATTAATATAAAACCTAGATGTAATAAAACCTAATCTTCATCGACATTATCTTTTAAAACCTTGATTAACAACCTACGTATTACTGATTATCTTTTTACGCATCTACCTTCAATATTTTGCGCCGCATCTCGTTTACGTGAATCTATCCTTATAGCGTTGAGGTTGAGTGCCGTTTTATATTGAGAGTTTAACAATCTATCGAGCAATGGAAATAAGTATGCTATAGGGCGAAGGATCCGATAAATAAAATAGTCTTTATTGACATTATGACAAAAACCGTTATGGAATGTTGTGGTTGTTAGACTTTAAGGCGTAAACCTTTTAATTTGAATAATATTTAAACTTGCTTATCTCTTTACTTCAATAATATTTTGTGCTCTGCCTTGTTTGATCTAATGGTATTTGCGATACTTGTTGCTTGGAGCTCTGATAGACTTCGTCTGTTCAGTCCATTGTTGTGACGTCTTCAATAGACTTTTTCCAACATACACGTCCGGGTTACATACTTTTAGTAGAGTTATCTCCTAGGTATTTGATACTGTCCCGTTGAGTTTTGTGTATAATGGCTGGACCATACGAAAGTTATCTACCTACTCAGAGTTTCAAGGAATAATTTCCTTTCATTGGATCAAACAATCTACAATTGCTTATTTTTAAACATTTGTGCTATTGCTGCTATTAATGCTTGCAATCTTTAGTGAGGCTGACCACTTCTACACAATGAGCGTTATTCGCTAGTTGCTAAAACTTCGTTTGACCAGTCATCCATTATATCCAGGCTTTCCGGATTGAATTATCTCCGATGTACCATGCCTTTGATATCACAACCCTATACTATTCTACGACCTGATGATTGGTCATACGTTGAAAGCACCTTTTATAAATCTTCCTACGGTCAGTTTTCACTGAATTGTCTGCATTTGGCAAACGCAATTGAAATGTTATGTATATCCATGAATCTAGTTATAGATAAAACTATGTACAGTGGGACAATGATGAGCATACGGTGTGAAAGACCCAGCCTTTGGTTGGAGAACTGAGTTTCTTTTAGTCCGGATCCCGTCTCTGAGTCAAGTACTTTTAACTAGATTTGTGTTAGTTAACTTTCACCTTATCTATTATATTATAAATACTTTAAATTTAAACTTTATTCTGCACTAACTGCGCTTCATGCTTATAATTTTTATTTGCCTTCGCTTCAATCAAATTACTAGCGGACATTAGTGACGAAAATCTGTTGAACATTATAATAATATTATTAACAATAATATTGTTATAATGACCTACTTCTTTTATCTGTTCTTACACAATGTTCCATACCGGTTTAACCTGTTTCATATTCTACTTTAAATAGCAAACTTATTCAACACTTAAACATTAAAAATTCAAATTTTCATTCTTGCTAGGGCTTTACTTAACCTTTTCAATATAGGACGGAATAAACTCAACCTCTTTACTTAACCTTGATATCAAACCGAATTAACTCGACCTTTAATTTCAATTTAAAGAAAATTAACTAGATCTTTATTTGTTAATTATATACTTTTGCGTTCGAACATTTGCTTTCAATCTCAGATACCTTAAAAGGGCTAGGGTTACGTATACGATCACAACGCAGGGTTCTACCAAATAAAACTAGACGATCACAGTTGGCCATTAGAGTGTTTTGCATCATAGTAACTTTTATTTTTCTCGTCGGGGTTTTAATTCTTATTTTAATTTACGGGGGTGGCAGTTACAATGGTGTTGCCGTGACCATGATATTTTAATACGAGATTGAGTAGTTTATTTATGTTTTATGATGCAGAATATTCTTATTTAGTTTAATTATTGTTGGCTTTATGCCACAATTTGTTGTTCGTGAAATGGAAAAGGTAGAAACATTGAGATTGGCAGCGAATGTACGTGTTCAAATTGTAAAACAAAATTAGATTGATTTAAACTAAAACTTTTATAAATATGTAGTACGTAGGAAAACGTAGTAAAAAGAGCGAAAACAAGAAATACATAAAACAATTCAAAATTTATTTATTCGGTCCTTACTTGGTATGTACAATAATTGTAAATTCCACTTGAGACAAGTTTTCAAATCAGTCTAAATTTAGTTCCGCGTTAAACAAAATATCTAATAGTCATCCTATTGTTAGTTTTAAAAGTTATCAATCATTTTATCTAAATAAATTAGCAGGTAAATATTAAGTAAATTTTAACAAAAGTATTATGTGTGGGAGGTTACCCTTGTCATGACTTTGTCAATCTCGTTCTATTTCTATTGCCTAAGCATTGAACTAAGGTTATATCGGATTTAGGTAGCTAATGTAAATCAAATAGTTCAATATAGTATCTACCTAAAGGTTTTATACTCGGGGGGTTGCCGAGCGACTCAAACTTTACCTAAAAGGATACCTATCATTCTGAGTACCTATGTTACCTACTTTATTTACAAGATTTTTCTAAAAGCGTTAAATATACTTCGTTAAGTTTTAATAGTATCGCTTTTGAAGTATTGTCTGACAAACGGGAATAGAACCATTAAATTCAATTCATAATTTTATTACATTAAGTAATCGCGTAACATAATGGTAAAATAAACGTAGGTCGAATTAATAAATTCCTCATTTTTTGGAGTCAATTTAAAATTAAATAAAAATAAGTTTGGATATGAACCGTATAAAGATAACAATTTAACTATCGGAAAGTTATGTAGGTACGACTAAACCTGCACTTCCTTCGCGTAGCAATCAGGTCAATACATCAGACATATTGACGATTGTAGGGTTGTAAAGGGTCTTGGTACATGCACTAGATGGCGCTTTTATACGGCTTTTATATCGTCTATATTTTATAATATGAGCTGAAAAAAAAAATAGTTATGTAGTACTGTTAAAATTAGTATGAGTTAAATTATCATTTCAAATTTACATAATCTAAAAAAATATATTTAATATGCAATTTAATTTTGAATCAACATTGGGAATAATAACAATGAGCTATGTAGTTTACAGAAAATAATTTAACTAAGCGATTTAAAACACAATACGCTCCAAACTAAGTTGAGAGGATTTAATATTGACGAGATGAAAACGGGAAAATAAGGTTGTATCGTGTATACTACTGGTGGTCACCCATTCATAGACTGCTAGTGGACGTTGTTGCTTGAACACAGTACTCAGTAGGATGCAGTTGGTCGAGAGGTAGCACTACCCACGGATCATAGGAATTGAATGAAAATTGAGTTAACATTCAATTAACTTGTTATTATTAGTAATCGAGAATATTTCATTTCAACGGGAAGTAAAAAAAAATGTAAAAACTAATTAAAAAAAAAAAAATTACATTACTTAACCAAAGTTCTTCTTTAGGGGGGGGGGGTTGTTAAAAATATTTCCACGATTTTAAATCTACTTAAGGAATATTTTCGGTTTAATACTTTAATAAAACTTGTTCTGCATATTAATTTACATTTGTTATTGAGAGAGATCATTATTATTTTAATTTGTTGATAATTATAATTAATTTTCAAAATATTTTCATGCTGGGGATTGATATCAATTTTTACATTCGGTATAATATTCCATTTCGCGGAAACTAGCTTTTCATTTGGGGGGTTGCAATAAAACTTAATATAAAAATTAAAAAGTTTTCTCGATGGGGGGTTGCTATTACAGTATTATTAAGAATCTAGCATTGCGTAATTAGGTAGTCTTCGTATAGCGGTTGCGTAAATAAATTCATTCATTATAATGATTCATTTAGTTCGGATTTCTTCAATTTACTAAAGTTTCGTTGATTTAAAAGGATTTCCTATATTTTATTCACGACAATTCGTAAATTTCGTAATAAATATAATAGACTAATTCATTAAATAATAAACTAAAAAAAAAAAAACAAACCTTTGTTTTATTTTAATTCTTAGCGTACTTATAGTAAAAAAAAAAAACAAAATAAAAAAATTAATAAATAAACACTTCGTTTTATTTAACCATCCGCGTACAGTAAACGATAAAAGTAGATAATTGAACATTCTCATTAAGCCAAACTTTTGATTTTAATTTATGTTAATTTTATTTTTAATAAAATACGGAAGCATATCAATCTAATCGGGATTTAAAGTTGGTTATTTAATTTTCGTCGTTGACTGTACTTCTTAAACCAGGTAATTAAAACGGTTTTGAAAGGTAATAAGGTATTGGTTTTGAGAGGTAACCGCATGTTAAACTATAAGTTAATTAAGGGTATTTTACTTTAATTTTAAATTCTATCACAATCCATTCCAAAACGGTTATTGAGATAAGTACTTCCGACTACTTCCTATAAATAATATTCAGTATTGCCTATAAAATAAATTAAACTCGCTAGGTTACAACAAAATAAAATAAATCCACGGTTATCGCTGTTCGCTAAATCTTTAGATCTTCGTTGTAAAATTGAACAAATAGTAATAAAACTAAGTATGCAGAAGGGTATGATTGATTTGAGTCGATGAGAGATGATTGAAGAATGGCGTGCAAAAGAAGATGTGAAAGTGGGGAATGATTGGGAGGCCTAAGGTTTGGCGAAGTGTTAAACGTAGATAGCCTGTCGTAGTACGGTCCCATGCCGACATACACGCACCTCAAAAGGGTTCAAATACCGTTTTCCTTTGCTAGATGCAAAGCATCATTTAGTTTAAATAGTATCATTTGGTATTTGGAACCTTCACTCTACACGGGAATTAAACACTGCACATTCTCCAAATATAATGATATTTGAAATGGAAATATTAGAAATAATGACTGTTTGGTTATTATATCGGTGGACTTGGAAAGCTTGCTGATTGTTAGTATCGGAATTTCGTAGACGGAAATTACGTTTTAGGGTGCGTCCTCTCTCACACGAAAGCCGTGCCTGACGTTGGGGCAGCCAAAGGACGTAATTTATACCGGATTGACTTTCGGTAACTCTGCCTCGCAACCAGGGTCGTTGATTACGGAGTTTTGACTGACAGGCCATTCATGGATGCTGAGATAATTAATTCAGGCTGCGTTATCTAAACTTTCTAACTGAAAAATATCTGAAGTATTTGGTTTAAATACACACACATCATGACAGACATGTGGGACAATATTGCAACAGGTATATTAGAAGAAGATAGGGGCCATTGTGAGAGCTATCACAGATACCATGTTCTTGTTTGTATAAAATTTGTATTCGTCGGTTCTTCTACAAATTTTGGGGGTTGATTGTAACGGACCTGCCTGTGTAGCATACTCTCAACATATAATTAAGACTGAAAGGTGGGGAATATTTAAGAAATAACGAGTTAGTTAAATAAATTGAACTTATATCCAAAGAATAACAAGCGGTCGGAGCCGGCACCGAAAATCTTTTTCTACCCGCTCGTAGATGCGGGTATTCGCGCAGAACTTACTTTTTTCCCGGACAGAGCGGCGCCAATAAAAGATCACGCCACCCGACTAAAACCAATAAGGATGATACTTATTTATGAACCCGTACTATTGTTTCACGTGTCAGGTCGACTGGTTAAATCTGAGTGAAATCGTATAAAAAGGCCGAGGGCCAAACGCGCGGGGCGATTCCAGACTAGAGAATTGAACAGTAAATACATCCGTTACGCTCGTAGGGAAATTCGCCATTTTCAGCGAATTTATTAGCATTAGGGAGTTTCGTTTGCATTTAAATTCGAAAATAGGAGAGTGGCTTTGGATTTGTTACCTAACATCATCTGTGGGCATCGCGTCCCAGACTATCAGCTCTGGTGTGAAGTTTCAGGTTTAGAGTTGCTCTCGAAGCTAGGGAGTTGATTTGAAAGTAAAAGTGTTAAGGTTAGAAACGGTTTTTGGTTCCTGAATCTTTCGTACATTTAGCTAGAAGTTTTCCGCGTAAAATAGGGTTTTCAGCCTTAGTAATTAGGGTAGCTTCCGCGAAATAAAATGTGAACTAATCCTTTTTCTCCACAGTACTACGTTTATGGGAAATAAATTTGTACAAAAGAAAACTCTCGGTGGCAAAGGTATGCTAAGGATAGTCCGTGTGTCCAGCCTTTGTCAAATAACCAAGGCTCGGTGAGGCCACACGAGGTTATTCGTATCATGCTTGCGTCATAGCTTTCAGAGTTTTGTTCAAATTTAATTCTACTTATTACTTTAACTTAATTCCACTAGCTAGTGGTAATTGAGTTTCAGTACACAAACGTGTGAATTTAGAGCGAATTCACTTGGGAGCCTTAAGAAGTTTAAATTAATGGACTAAGGAACCCAAAATCTAGCTCTGCTTACTATGCTACGGCTGAATCTGAGTCTGCTTGGGTCGAAAGGTTTAAAGAATCCCTTCACCGGAGGCGTTCCCAATTTAATTTAGTAAAAAAAATTATTATTATAATATTAATTTTGAATTGAGATAATTAGAGATGTTTTTCTTGTTTGGAGATTGGGTTAAAACGCTTCTTGTGAATGCGGTGTTAGATCTTCTTCCGTTAGCATTCGTGGTGTAGCAATTTTCCCCCTGCTTACCCTGAGTGACAGACGATTCTAGCCCTCTGGCACTTTGCACCCATAACATATTTATGTATTATATTTCGTATATTCTTACCTTGCGGGTGGTTACCGAACCCATAAAACCACCCGCGCATACACATCCTAGGCTACACACTCTGGCCGGCCAGAAAGTCTGAAAGCTAACTGTGTCAAGTTACCGAGTGATTTGAAACAGTCTGGGTTTCCGGAGTTAGGGAGGATAGAAGTAGGAAATAGCTGTGACTAGGGAGACACCATAGGCACTCACACATATACACGATTAAATGTAAATGGGGTTTGCTTTGCTGAAACAATTGATGGGTGGTTAAATTAGCTTACGGGGTTGGGAAGAATTAGGCAGGCTCCCCCTTTTCTTTCAGGGTATCCAGTTGTATGATGAGCGTAAGTATTTCCCCGATTCCCCACCTTAGCAATGCGGTCATTAAGTAGGACAATAAATAGCGATTTATTTCCGTACCAAAAATAAGTAATCAAATAGCTTTATTTTCCAATATTGACAGCAATATTATTTTGTAACGTCCTGTGCAAAGGTCTAACATTAAATTCCGTTAAAATAAATAAACTCTGACAAAATTCTATAAACTAATTAAATAAAAGCTAAAGCAGACAACCAAATTTTAATTAATCAGAAGTGCCAAATGTGTTAGATGTTTATTGCTCCATTCTTATTATGAACAGTGAAATTTGTTGTATATAAATGAAATATATTCAGTAAGCTAGCTTTTATTCTCAAAATACTAAAAGTGTCTCTTAACTATCTATTACCTTACTATTCTAGCCTTTTACTCCAACTATTAAAAGTGACTCCTAATTATCTAGTACTTTACTATTTTCGTTTACGGAACTTTTCAAACATAAATCAATGAAACGTTTAGCTACTTGCTCTAATTTCTTCCGCTGCTTAGGTTGCTACGGCATCTTATTAATGAAAACGTAGTGGTTCGAGTCCTGTTGGACGTTAGAAACTATGATACCATGTTGGCGTTGACTTGTAAACGAAGATCTAATAAGTAAGGCTGTAAGTTCGTGCCTTGTCTACGTACATTAAAATTATCTACTGAACTTTGATTTCTCGCCTATCGAACCTTTGATTTGGAAGGTCTGAAAATGACATCAAATTATTATTAATATAAAACCTAGATGTAATAAAACCTAATCTTCATCGACATTATCTTTTAAAACCTTGATTAACAACCTACGTATTACTGATTATCTTTTTACGCATCTACCTTCAATATTTTGCGCCGCATCTCGTTTACGTGAATCTATCCTTATAGCGTTGAGGTTGAGTGCCGTTTTATATTGAGAGTTTAACAATCTATCGAGCAATGGAAATAAGTATGCTATAGGGCGAAGGATCCGATAAATAAAATAGTCTTTATTGACATTATGACAAAAACCGTTATGGAATGTTGTGGTTGTTAGACTTTAAGGCGTAAACCTTTTAATTTGAATAATATTTAAACTTGCTTATCTCTTTACTTCAATAATATTTTGTGCTCTGCCTTGTTTGATCTAATGGTATTTGCGATACTTGTTGCTTGGAGCTCTGATAGACTTCGTCTGTTCAGTCCATTGTTGTGACGTCTTCAATAGACTTTTTCCAACATACACGTCCGGGTTACATACTTTTAGTAGAGTTATCTCCTAGGTATTTGATACTGTCCCGTTGAGTTTTGTGTATAATGGCTGGACCATACGAAAGTTATCTACCTACTCAGAGTTTCAAGGAATAATTTCCTTTCATTGGATCAAACAATCTACAATTGCTTATTTTTAAACATTTGTGCTATTGCTGCTATTAATGCTTGCAATCTTTAGTGAGGCTGACCACTTCTACACAATGAGCGTTATTCGCTAGTTGCTAAAACTTCGTTTGACCAGTCATCCATTATATCCAGGCTTTCCGGATTGAATTATCTCCGATGTACCATGCCTTTGATATCACAACCCTATACTATTCTACGACCTGATGATTGGTCATACGTTGAAAGCACCTTTTATAAATCTTCCTACGGTCAGTTTTCACTGAATTGTCTGCATTTGGCAAACGCAATTGAAATGTTATGTATATCCATGAATCTAGTTATAGATAAAACTATGTACAGTGGGACAATGATGAGCATACGGTGTGAAAGACCCAGCCTTTGGTTGGAGAACTGAGTTTCTTTTAGTCCGGATCCCGTCTCTGAGTCAAGTACTTTTAACTAGATTTGTGTTAGTTAACTTTCACCTTATCTATTATATTATAAATACTTTAAATTTAAACTTTATTCTGCACTAACTGCGCTTCATGCTTATAATTTTTATTTGCCTTCGCTTCAATCAAATTACTAGCGGACATTAGTGACGAAAATCTGTTGAACATTATAATAATATTATTAACAATAATATTGTTATAATGACCTACTTCTTTTATCTGTTCTTACACAATGTTCCATACCGGTTTAACCTGTTTCATATTCTACTTTAAATAGCAAACTTATTCAACACTTAAACATTAAAAATTCAAATTTTCATTCTTGCTAGGGCTTTACTTAACCTTTTCAATATAGGACGGAATAAACTCAACCTCTTTACTTAACCTTGATATCAAACCGAATTAACTCGACCTTTAATTTCAATTTAAAGAAAATTAACTAGATCTTTATTTGTTAATTATATACTTTTGCGTTCGAACATTTGCTTTCAATCTCAGATACCTTAAAAGGGCTAGGGTTACGTATACGATCACAACGCAGGGTTCTACCAAATAAAACTAGACGATCACAGTTGGCCATTAGAGTGTTTTGCATCATAGTAACTTTTATTTTTCTCGTCGGGGTTTTAATTCTTATTTTAATTTACGGGGGTGGCAGTTACACTACCAAATTCAAATTCAAGTATTTTCTTCAAAGTAGCTCAGAAACTGCGACTTAACCGGACCTTAAATGGACCACTTATACGTTCCATTCCGCGAGGGCACTTGAGGGGTTAATGAACGTTACAAGTTAAGCTAGGTGGCAATTTCAAAATCTAGATAATTTTAGAGAAAAAGTAGACAAAAAACTCCAAACTTACCCCCCGTTTCTCGTACACTAACACGCTGTTAATCTACTGTTAACAGCTGTCAATTGACCAAAGTGCATACAAAAAAAACCACTGACAGCTGTTAGTGTACGAGATACCGGACAAAAAACTCCAAACTGTCTTTTCAAAGTCCTCAATTAACAGAGTCTACATAATTATTCTAAAACCAGGAACTCATGCATTGAACTGGCTTTAATTCCAGACATCATTGTCATCTAAATAATCTTTAATGTTTGGCACAAAGTCTGCATTACACATTTTTTGAATCGCGTTTCTGGCAAGCTTTATTATAATATCCTCAGGGATTTTATTGTAGAAACGTATACAATGCCCCATAAAGGATGTATTTACCTTTGCCAGCTTAAATTTTGGCAAAGAAAGTTTAGGTTTATTTCTAGTAGGCGTTGGTGTTGGTTACATTGTGTTGGCTACCCCAGAAGATAGCTCACCAGGACAAGTGATTGTGTTGTCTGGAAGTTGTTATTATTGGCGGTCTATGGTCTATTGCTGGACCACCTTGAAAATTAGTACTAATTATTACATTTCTTCTGCATTCGGTTGTTGGATGTATGCCTCTTCACTCCATTACTTTAGATCAGTTACAGAGTAACGTAACACATTTCACACATTACCGTGTGGCGCCGGATTAAGAATAGCGTCACTCCATTTCCTTCCGTGGATGTCGTAGAAGGCGACTAAGGAAATGCATTACCAGGAGACGGGCAGCAGCGTCTTCCTGAGATTCCAACCGCATGCTGCGATCGCCAACCCGCCTGCAACTATGGCAAAACCCCTCATGGTTATGAAAACCATGAGGGAGGCCTATATCCGGCAGTGGGCGTCAAATGGCTGATGATGAACACATTTCATATTCACTATGTAATTTTCAAAATGTTTTTCTGCCACAAATCTCTGTCTGTCATTGGTCATACATTTGTCTCTCCAAGGTTGGAGCGACCATCGAGTTTTTCCTCAAGATGACGTTGCCTGATCGCTTGGGGCGCTTGGCTCAATTAATCACTTTGTAATTGCTGGTAAAGTGATGCCGTCGAGATTTGTTTCTTAGAAAGAGTTTGGGAGATAAATTATACATTGAGATACCTACTTTACTTATTTCACAGTGGAATCCGCGCGTGATCTCAATTGAATGGAATCTTTTCGAAGTGAATTCGACTTTTGATAGGCAATAAATGCACAGCCAGAAATTCGCATTCAAATAAAACATAGCCAGTAATGTAAGTATCACCAAAATTCGTGTGCATGGAGTAAAAGTTATTGCGCGTACGTAGTACGTAGTCCAATATTACGTAGGTATATTATATTATTTCCTCTTCCCATACATAATTTGATTACCAGTATGTAGGTCTATTTATTCAATTTTTATCTCTGGTTTGAGTTAGGTTTGTATATTTTGATTCAACGCATAAAAATATTTCTTAATTGCACCGACTACCCGTCTCGAATTTCTTTCTGTCTCCGTCTATCTTTCATCATCATCATCAGCCACTCGACGATCACTGCAGGACACAGGCCTCCCTCATGGTTTTCCTAACCGTCTATGGTTGCCTGGAAGAAATTGCTTTTAGTAATATAAGGCTGCCAATTTTACTTCGATTTATTTAATTATGTTAATGTAATTTCTGTGTACAATAAAGAATATTCTATTTGTCTATCTACATATCTAGGTAGATAGTATATATAGAACGTGTAGATACACGTGGTTGACCATTGCTAGCTATGCATGTTCAGTGCGGACAATAATCCATGTTTAAAGAACCAAAGACAAGATTTTGATATGATTTTAATAGAATGTCATACAATCATATAACCCAAGACTCTGCCGAAATCAGTGTAAAATTGTACATAAATTCATTAATTAAACTTTATTGCACACGTAACAATTAACAGGACACTACATAAAAAATTACATTTAAAAAACGACATGTACTAATCTCCAGATTAGTGCAAATACCGGATTTCCCATGCACAGTATGAATGTGTACGTTAATCGCTCTATTTAATTTTTTTTGCGATTTTTTTATTGTTGTTGCCTTCCGAAATTTTTATTTCCAAAATTCACTTTGACAAGGCCCCATCTTATTTACATCATATATGGATTATACCAAGGTAGCGCAATTAAATGTATTTGTCTAAAAAATTAAAAATAAAATCAAAATTTTTTATTCAAAGTAGCACAGAAACTGCGACTTAATGAACGTTACAAGTTAAACTAGGTGTCCATTTCAAAATCTAGAACATTTTGGAGAAAAAATGGACAAAAAAACTCCAAACTTAGTCTTTTCCAGTCCTTAATTTACAGGATTTATATAAATGTTCTAAAACTCATACATTGAACTGGCTTTAATTCCAGACATCATTGTCATCTAAATAATCTTTAATGTTATAGTAGCTTTTTTGGCACAAAGTGTGCTTCACACATTTTTTGAACCGCGTTTCTGGCAAGCTTATTATATCCTCAGGGATCTTATTGTAGAAACGTATTCAATGCCCCATAAAGGATGTATTAACCTTTGCCAGCCTAAATTTTGGGAACGAAAGTTTATGTCTATTTCTAGTATTTACATTGTGTTGGCTACCTACAGTTTTAAAGTCACTGATATTTTTCCTAACGTACATAATATTTTCAGATATACTGACTAGATATACTGACTAGCTATTAATAGTCAACCCCCTTACTCTCTAATCTCAACGTAATTTTGTTTTAAATTGCGCTCAAAATTAATACCAATACATATCTCAAGAATAAATATTTAGTAAGCGTAAAATGCTCGCCTCTGAGCCGAGAGATCCTGGGTTCGATTTCGGCACGTACCTACCAATAACATAGTTTACTACATTTCGTACATTTGTGAATTTCTAATTGTAACTTTTACTAATCTATGCACAGTCGACGGCACTTCAACCTTTTCAAGCACTCTGTGACGTTCACCATCATCATCATCATCATCAGCCGTTCGACGCCCACTGCAGAACACAGGCCTTCTTCGTGGTTTTCATAACCACGAGGGGTTTTGCCATAATCGCCACGCTTGGCAGGCGGGTTGGCGATCGCAGTATGCGGTTGGAATCTCAGGAAGACGCTGCTGCCCGTCTGCTGGTAATTTATTTCCTTAGTCGCCTTCTACGACATCCACGGAAGGTAATGGAGTGACGCTATTATTAATCCGGCGCCACACGAAACACGGAACTCTGTGACGTTACGGGCGACTTTTCAATAAAAATGTGAAGTTTGTCCTGCTGTCGACTGTACTTTCACATAAATCCAGCTAGACAAAATAGTAAACCTTGCATTGCGCAAGACATTTTCCTTGTAAATTATGCTCCCTATTAATGAATGCCCCCTTCTTCGACCAAATAGCAAACCTGCCCATAGACTACTTTCATCTTAAGGTCAAGCCATGCAGTGCAACGTAAACTCACGCCTGTATCCCGAAGTGTTGGCAGAGACCAAGGTTTGCCACTCGACAAACGTCATACGCTAATACATTCCCAATTTTTTCGACCTAATCGGCGTCACTTGCCGACTCTTCCACCTACAATCATTATATTTATATATTTCTCTCTTCAATGTTTCTTCTTTTATCGTCACCTTGCATATGTTCAAAGCAACGCAAGATTCCTTTCTCGATTCTGGTCACTACATCCCCTTACAATCCACAAGGTTCATTATACTGCGTAATGAGATGATTTATGCACTTTCACTCACACTAGATGGGTGAAGGGACCACTCAGTCGCTGCAGTGCCTGGGACATTGTTTTTTAGACGGAGTAGACTTGCCCAGCACCTATACCATCCTGTCAGCTTAGTCGGCCTCACGGTCGGTCGGTTCTTTAATCGCACTATTGGGTGTCCTGTCATTCAAAGTACACTAGTTCTCATGCTTTTCAAGTATTTCCCTCATTTCTGCTGCAAGAATCGAAATTTCTTTTTTTTGTCATACAAAAGTGTTGCTACCATATATAAGTGAAGAGACCAGCGCTGGACCAGACCTTCATCTTATATCTAACAAACCATTGTAAACGGCCAATTGTATAGGGCAAAACTTAGACATGTAAGCCTTGACGACCTCGTAGCGCAGCGGTAGTGCATCTGCATACCATGCGAGAGGTCCTGGGTTCGAATCCCGGCTGGGGACAAAAAAAAACCCCAGGTCTTGGATATTTACATGTTGTGATGTCGTTGTTTCTGGTTCCCACGACACAGGGTATCCTAGTGTGGGGCCAGAAGCAATGTATTGCCTGTATGTAAATGTTTATGTTTATGTTTTAATGTATTTTGTTTTCTGGTGTGTACAATAAAGTGTTCTAATCTAATCTAATCATTCAAGTAGATACAAATCTCAGCCACAGCTTTCCATCAAGAAACGCGAAATTTAGCAAAAAATAGACTAACGACAGGAACCCAAATATGCAACACGAACCCACCAATTAGCAGATCGCGGAAGAATAATGTTGAGTATTTAATGATAGAGCTCGTGACATTATCATTAGAACTGACACTTCTCTGTGGGCCTACCGCGAGTTAGATTTATCGATGATGGTACGACTATCTTCCTGCAGCGTGAATTGGAAATCGATAGCAATATTGCCTATATACCTATATATGTCCCACTGTAGGACACAGGCCTTCTCTCAGGGAGAGAGAATGGGCTTAATCATCACGCGTGCCCACCGCGGATTGCCGATTTTAAGCGCCGAGGTATGTGAATAGCTCAGGCATTCAGGTTTCCTCATGGTGTTTTCTTTCACCGTAAGCGCGTGGCATTGCTATTATTACTTCACAAATGTACCTACTAATTAATTATTGATTAAACGTAACTGTATTGATAAATAGTCGAAATTTACAATTTTGAGTCTGATTTATTTTATGTAGAAGGGCCGGTAAGGGACGACCCAGACGGACATACTTCGACCAAATAGGGGATGTCTTAGCAGAGCAAGATAAAAAGTACCCGAAACCGCCGTGCGTGCATGCAACGATAATGAATGTTGAGGAAGCGAAAGTGGTCTCTCAGGATCGTAGCAAGTGGCAGTCCCTGGTCTCTGCCTACCCCTCTGGGATACAGGCGTGAGTTTATGTATATATGTTATTTTATGTTTACTAACACAGGTTAAGGTTATACTAACATCTTTGGATCTTTGGTCTGAAATAAACGTACATTATTATTATTATCATTATTCATCAGTACCTACTAACTTGATTCCAAAGATTCTATCAGTACAGTAAGTAACGTTATCAGCTAAGTAGAAAAAGTCCTATTGGATTTCAATTAAGTTCTTATCCAATGCCGTTTGACGCCGGATTAAGAATAGCGTCACTCCATTTCCTTCCGTGGATGCCGTAAAAGGCGACTAAGGAAATCAATTACCAGGAGACGGGCAGTGGCGTCTGCCTGAGATTCCAACAGCATACTGCGATCGCCAACCTGCCTGCCAAGCGTGGCGATTACGGCGAAACCCCTCATGGTTATGAAAACCACGAAGGAGGCCTATGTCCTGCAGTGGGCATCAGATGGCTGATGATGATGATGATGATGCAATTTTGATTATAATGTGAAGAGGGAATCAACTTTCTGTTGTTGTGCGTATTATGTTACTTATCTGCTTATTTTGTTTCTGTGATGTATCTTGTTGGTATAATAAATGTTTTTCTTCTTCTTCTTCTTCTTTAAAACAAATATCGCTAAAGTGCTGCTCCATTTTTATTAACGTCACTAAACAATGGCATACGTGTCAATTTAATTCAATATTTTGATTTCAGTAGGTGTCGTATCGAAGTCGTACAGTAGATCTTGCAATAGACCCGCTCGGGCAATAGTCGATTTCCCTATTGTTCAGTGACGGAGACCACGGCACGCACAAAAATCATTATTCACCCAAACATGGCACCTACCTATACCTTCCGGCATCGAAATTACAAAGCTCTAATGCTTGTTAATGAATAGGTAATGTTTCTCCGTTCCCTTCGAAGACAATTTTCCTTAGCGCAAAGAGCAGTAAAAACCTTGGAGCAAAATTAGATTCTTTATTTTATATAGCCTTTATATGTGCCACTGCAGGGCACAGGCCTTCTGTCAGAGAGAGAGAGAGAGTATGGGCTTAATCACCACGCGTGCCCGTTGCGGATGGTACAGCGCTGAGGTATGTGAACACATCAGACACTCAGGGCTTCCTCTCAATGTTTTCCTTCACAGTGAGCGAGTGGTATTGCTACTATAACTTCACAAATTTACATAACTTAGAAAATAGAGCCCTTGGTACATGCCGGAATTCGAACCCACGACCTCCCGAATGAGAAGCCAGAATTCTACCGCTCCGCTACCACCGTTCTAGATTCGACATAATGATATAATGTTTTCAGGGTGGCTTGCGCCAAATCATTGGATAAGTAAGTAAATAGTTAGATGCGTATCCAGCATACGTAGCACGAAAGCACGAGTCACGCGTTTTGTGGCGCTTACATGACAGAAAAGTCGCGACTTTATAAACAAATAAATAGCTGATTGAAAGGGTTGTCAGTTAAACAATTAATCTCGGCAAAACTTCGTATCGCCAGACGTTTTTGGTGTTATTCACTGCATAGAGCTTACCCCTGGATAAACAGATGAATAGTACTGTCAGATAGCAATGACGCAAGCCAACCTTTAAATGTTTGAACTAATTTGGAAGTGTTAAGCCGTGGGCTTACCCTTTATTACACGTTAACAACATGACACCAGTTGAGGTTTGTACATTACATTTCACAAACATAAGCCTACAACCCGTATGGGAAGGCAGATACCAGGGTTGTCACAGGGTTGCCACGATCCTGAATTGAGAATTTCGCTAAGTAAATGGTTAACTGTAGTGCTGTCTCTTCGAGTTTCTCAGAAAAGAGCGTGACAGAACGTTACTTAAGTATTTACTTAGTGAAATTCTCAATTCAGATACCGGCCCTTAGGGTTCCATCCTTCGAAATAGTGTGTCTAAATAAGTGTTGCCAGTCCAAACCTGAAAGGTCTTGTACCGGCATGGAGGAAAAAATAGACTAAACTTTATGTGAGATTCCAGTTTTATTTGCCAAGATGTAAGCATTTCGGTTTTACTGATATTCTTGCGCTACAGGATGAGTACAAGATTAAAATATTCAGTTGATAAATCCGGTGTAGAGATTGTTTATTCTTTGATTCGCTGGAACTAAATTGAGACAGAGTCGGTTTGATTGATTGCCGACGAAACTAAACTACAAATAGAGCTAGAATAAAAGACGCGTGTTGATGATAATAATTACTAATAAGCCACTCGTATACTGCAATAAAAGATGTATTAGTCTGCACCAATTTGTACATGTAATGTGTACAACATCTTGGCGTGTTAATAGCGAACAACTGTCACAGAAGACGGTAGAAGTCACACTCCACGCATAAAAATATTGACTTTTTATAAACTTTCATTGAACTTACGCAAAAACCTGAAAATTATTATACCCATAATAACATAGCGTTTGCTAAGCGTTTGCTTCCTACATTTTTTTTCTATTAAAGGTTTTCTACAGAAGTAATTGTAAAAGAAACAAAACATCTTACCACAATTATATTCTTTTTGTTGCACTAACCCTTGCTGAGGACAATTTTAAAAACCTATTTATAGAGGCTAACAATTCCACCCATGCCGGGACTTGAATCCGCGACCTCTGGCTCACCGTGCCAGCGCTCTCCCAACTGAGCTAATGGGCAAGTGCAAGCGTTGATGAAATTTCGAGCCTCTTTACAAACTTCTCTGTATTACATACAGGCAGCGACATCTGACCGAAGCAATTTACATCACTTGCAGCCCCGAGTAAGTATTTTTAGCCTCTTAAAATAGGTTTTTAATATATCTCACCACAATTTTTCATTTATTTGAGTTCTCGGTATAAACTCTAGTCTACTTTTGTTTGTAGAATGATGATAGTCACAAACGAAGCTTCTATACCTTTCTATCCTTTGAGCAGTTGGAACTATCAGTAGGTATCTACTGTCGAAAAAATGTATCTCAAAATCGCGTCGTGTCAATTTACAACGTCACGTCTAAATTATAATGGGATTCGTCGAATGCGAAGTCGTATTGGAATGGAACATAAGAAGCCATTCATCATTCGTCGGGAGGCTTATTCTGTTAAGCTGCTGTTTTGGATCGCTCTGTGATTGGTTAGGAAGAATGGGTGACTCAAATGGTGAAACAAAAAACATTAATAATCTGTTTTCTACGTTTCCACAACCCATGTCAGATATGTGTATGCCAGATTCTGGCTCAATTTATAAAAGAATTTTCGATGAGAGACACTTTACTATCACCAAACCTTGAAATAATAAGTGCACTCTGGTTTTTTTCACTTTGTTCTAGAGCTTTTCTATTCATTGTTACTATCAACTACTCTAGCTTGTTCTACCATCGATTTCTTGGCATGCCGATTCTTTAGAGCCCGCTTTATGTGTACATTCAGTGGTAATTCTTGTCCATCCGTGTATTTACGACCGGTTTGACCGACCGTCAGCGTAAAATCATGAAACAGGCACTCAAGACTATACTGGACGTAAGAGCGTTTTACTAATAGGGCCCTAAATCTTGTGCTAAGTATTGCTTTATTAACAGAATACTTCACCCGTCATCATTATCTTAGTAGGTAGGTACAATTTCGAGGACATTACCAACGGTGCCTTCTTCTAAGACTCCTTACGTTGCTGTCGCTCTAATTTGAGCGCAGTCGTATTTGACAATTGGTTATTGCGGCGCCCGGTGCTGGGTAAGAAATAGGTGTTAGCAATCAATAAAGTTAGTTATCGAAAAATATGCTTAATTTTTATTTGTTTATTTATTTATTTAGAAACGTCGAAAGGCTACATAAGCACCAATACACTAGTAACAAAGTCTTATGTTTAAAATTCTGATATGCATCCCCGTTACGGGCATCCACAACATTTACAGATATAGATTAATATTTGTATACAAACAACAACTCTGTTACTAAAGCAATATACTCCCTTTAAACTTAACAAGTGATTTAGTGTACCTAATTGATTCACCGAATCCATCACAATATAGCATATCATGCAGATCTATGCTGTGAGGGACTCAGTGATTTTGTTCCCGAAAACCTTGGGCGAATCATTGAAAATGTTCATATCTTCTATTTTTGCCATTAAATTCATTGTAGTTTCTAGATATTCTGTTGAAAGGTGCGTGAAATCCCATATTTGTCCTAGATGGTGAAATGCCAGATATCCTACAGATTGGTTGTCTCGGGTAGTTGTACGGAACCGCCTGCACATTATGTTTAAGGTTACACATTATCATTGCGCACACACTCAAACACTCTATTACAGACGACATTCTATGGCACTTCAGATCAGAGGCCAAATTATGCGCACCAAATCCTGTCAGAATCCTGAAGTTTGCGATTGCAATTAGTATGGAATTGGACAGTTCTAGGGCCGGTTTCTGAATTGAGAATTTCGCTAAGTAAATACTTAAGTAACGTTCAGTCACGCTCTTTTCTGAGAAATTCGAAGAGACAGCACTACAGGTGACCATTTAGCGAAATTCTCAACTGATATAAATTTGATATTTGCTCCCTTAAGTTTCACTGGACCTCTATGAAATGCTCGGTACGGAATGTCTTAATTCATATGAAAATCTAGCTGTTTTGCCATATTAATTAGCTTACGACCTATTCTCAGACCTACCAACTAAAAACAAAAAAAATTATACAAATCGGTGAAGCCGTTTCGGAGGAGTTTGATAGCAAACATTGTGTTACGAGATTTTTATATACCTATTAGATAAAATTGAGAACTTCAAGCTTCCATTGCTTGTGTTGCATAAGCAGCCTATATAGGTACGTTCCACTGTAGGGCACAGGCCTTCTCTCAGAGAGAGAAGCTTGTGTTAATTAATGATAATGAAGAAACTGTTGTCATGTCAATCGTAATCGGTCGAAATAACACAAAATCATTTGACGATTTTCTTATAGCGTAAGGTACTAATATTTTCAAACGAGAGTGCTTCGTTCTGTCAAAATTATTGTGGAAAGAAAAGACTTAAGACATCTCAAAAATTACAATGATTCGCGATGTTGTCGCTAATTAATGGTAGTCATGCATTTTTTCATCGAAATCGGCCTTCGGTTTCCGTCTTCCAGGCATAGTCCACAGCCTATCAACCTTTACCTACATACGTGCACTGTTCTCAGTTACGTTAAGGGTGACTTAGCAACTAAAATTTAAAGACTGACCAGCTGTCGACCGTATCTAAGTACTTACAGCCGCTTCACTTAACCACGTTCACACGTCCATTCTTTCGTTTCAACAAAACAAAACGACGACGCCCTTGGCATTTGAGCCTTTCAAAAAACTTCCTCAAATTAGACACAAGTGCTATTCATTTTTTACTATCCTTTGGCGATATCAATCATTATGTTTTGGCCAGTGCGGTTAATTTGACAAGTGTTGGTTTCAAAGAACCATAATAGAAGACGGACTTTGGACAAAACTGTTTTGTTGCAGCAATAATTAATTGATATTAACTTACATTGCAGGTGCAAGACAAGAAACGCCGTCAGTTTTTCTGTTACAAGTTTTAAATCAATCAGTCCGTATTTGTCCACTACTAAATATAGACCTCCCCCAAGGCACGCGACTTCTTTCTGTCCTTTGCCATCCTCAACCAGCCACTGTCAGAGATCTGCCTCAGATCGTCAGTCCAGCAAGCTGGTAGGCGTCCTATGCTGCGTTTGCCAGTTCATAGCCACTGGAGAACCTTTGTCGCCCATCCCCATCGACTATCGCTTCTTCGGCAATGTGACTATCCCACTGCCACTTCAACCTAAGAAGTTTTAAGTGACAGTTGTTCAAAATAAGCATGCGATGTAGCTCTCCGTGTGGCGCCGAATTAAGAATAGCGTCACTCCATTTCCTTCCGTGGATGTCGTAGAAGGCGCAGCAGCGTCTTTCTGAGATTCCAACCGCATACTGCGATCGCCAAGCCGTCTGCCAAGCGTGGCGATTATGGCAAAACCCCTCATGGTTATGAAAACCATGAGCGAGGCCTATGTCCTGCAGTGGATGTCGAATAGCTGATGATGATGATGACGATGAGATGTAGCGGTTGCTTGAACTGAAGCCGTCATCAAAGTATACTTGGATAAAGTAATGTTGGCGATATATTGATCGTAGCAACGGCTATCAAAGTTTAGATGACTTCAAGTCCACTAACTGAGAGGACTTCGAAACTACGACAACGAAAATAAACAAATCAATAACGACATAAAAAACTGCCCTCAAAAAGTTTCAAATACTTAGTTCGCTAATTTTAACACAAAGGTGGCGCTGATAGTATTCTTTATCGCGGTATGGGTGTCCATAATGCCGTGAAGATGCCTTTACAAATTGAAGAGATTGATGATTTTGTCATGGATGACCATTTTAAAAACCTATTTTTTAAACCTATTGTCCTCAGCACGGATTAGTGCAACAAAAAGAATATAATGGATGGCCATCTCAACGCGGCTAATGAAAACTCACAATCAAGGAACAGACGCAGGATATTCGGTTTAGTTGTGCCAGAAGTGTACCTATGCATTACAAGATATAACTAAACCCGGCAAGCCTCATGTACAATGCGCAGTTGTCGCTTTTTGGGACTCTTTAGCAATCTGTGGTGCGGGGCGGGAGAGGATAGTTTCGGCCACGCGATTGGTTTATAAGTCGGTCCTTCCAACCCGCGCTTCATTTCATTACCCCCTTTACTCAGCTTTTTGATCAAGATCTGCACCGGCATCTTTCTTAGGGTTAGGTTTTTGAATAATTCCAAAATGATGGCAAATCCTATTAAGATTATAAATGTCAAAGTTTGTGAAGATTTTTGGATGTTTGTTACTCAATCACGCAATAACGGCTGAACGGAATTACATGAAACCTGGCGTACAGACAAAATTCTGAATTGAGACATAGGATACTTGATATCCCGGTAATCCGATCCCGTGGGATAGTGTTTTATTATTACCGTAATCTTTTTTTCAAGCCAAACTAAGATATTTATTTATTGCGTTGCCATGATAACAATAATCATATTATAAACGGATTCTGTGGCGGTACGAAGTTCGCCGGGACAGCTAGTTGCTTATAATCCCGAGGATTGAAAACATTTAAATCGTGGTAAGATGTTAATTTTCCTATATCGCAAGCAAAAAGTCATCTTGGTATAGAATGTAGCACAAACAAAGATTCGTGGTCTTTTCTGCAAACTTCATCTACCTAGGCCTTTCACTCTTTTCCACAAAGATTTATACGCATACTCCACACGGGCTCATTGCGTAGAGCGATCTCTTTCTGACAACCAGAGGGCACCATAACAAAGCAAACCCAGTCCATATTTTAACACAAACTCGTTGACAAGAACACATTATACTATACCAAAGATAAAGCGCGAGCGCAGCGCGTTCTTTTTTCAAACTGCCCGCTCGCGTTCCCGCCCTTGCTTGCGATTGGCCGATAGCCCTCGGTGTACGTGGCAGTGATGCGCAGGCGCTGATACGAGGACCGTTCGTGAAATATGTCCGGTGATTTGTCCGCGTCTATGGCGGTCATGTGGTACAGTCATCTGCAGGTCAACCTTCAGATTTTTGCTTCTAACTCTAAACATTTCCAGTGCTAAGTATCCAAAATGTAGAGTTTTGGAATTTTTAATGACTCTCGATGTTGTAGTTGTACTAAATAGTGACCCTTCTCTGTGCTAGCTCTATAAATCACCACAGCTTAGTGCCGTAACCAATTTCTCTGCTAACTCTACTAATTATCACTGCTCAGTATCCTAAGTCTAGAGTTCTAGGCCCTTTATACAAGGCAGTGACCAGATATATTCTCAGCTAACTCCAAAAATAACCACTGTTCAATATACAAGTAAATAAGTCTAGAGTTCTATATCCTTGTTATATCAAGCAGTCACTTAAGTGGCATCAATCTCTCTGCTAACTCTACAAATGACCGCTGCTCAGTATACAAAGTGTAGAGTTCTATATCTACCCTCGTTTTATAACGATAATGATATATACCAAGCAGTGATCAATATCTTTAATAGCTCTATAAATCTGTGGGTAGAAGAATAAGTACGTATATAAGTACTGTCACAAATAAATAAAAATCCGTAGGTCAGTCTGTCTCTCTATCTGTTGACTTATAAAGGGTTTTATCTCATGAACCACAATAGGTAGCTAGTTAACTTTTTTATTATTACGGCAGATTAAACAACTAAAATAAAAACCGGCCAAGTACGAGTCGGACTCATGCACGAAGGGTTCCGTACCATTCTCTATACAACATTAGACACAAAGATCGAGAAAAAACGGCAAAAAATCAAGTTTGTTGTATGGGAGCCCACATTAAATATTTATTTTATTTTAATTATTTATTTTTGAAGTAAATATAGAACTAAATATTCTGTGAATATTTCAAGCATCTATCTGTTGCTGTTATTAATATCGAGCAAAAAATGGCAAAAAAATTATGTTTGTTGTATGGGAGCCCCCGTTAAATATTTATTTTATTCTGTTTTTAGTATCTGTTGTTATACCTAGCGGCAATAGAAATACATCTTCTGTAAAAATTTCAACTGCCTAGGTATCACGGTTCATGAGATACAGCCTGGTGACAGACAGACGGATAGTGAAGTTTTAGTAATAGGGTTTGACACCCTTCGGATACGGAACCCTAAAAATAAAGTATAAAGATTGCCACTTAAGAAACTTTATTTTCATACATACTTTTACAATGCTCTATTGGTCAAACTTTAAGTAATTGTTGTTTACACGGTTATAACCGGTCAAGTAGGTACGAGTTGCAATCCCGCTGAAGCCACACAGAAGGCATGCAGGGTGAGGACGCGACGACGGTGCGAAGAAGACGCGACGCGTTGTATAGAGTTCGCGTCTTTGCCCCGTCTTATCTGTGAGGACTATGTAGAAATTTCCCAGTAAATTGAATTTTAAGAAAAGAAAATAAATTGAAGAGGCGTAGGTATGTGTCGCCTGCGCCGAATTCCCACATTGAATAAAAGAAAAAATCATTTTTCTCAGTACGTAATGTTTTGATTGTACTACCTACCCTGAGTGCGTGAGTCCACCTAGCACTAAAAACTAAAACTGCCGCCAAACACCAGCTCAAAAAAAGGCACTCCAGCTCTCCCATGGCACGAGGGTTAAACGCACCGACCTTGATATCTCTAATCAGGGCTATGATTTATTGCTAGCAAAGTGGAAGGCGCAATTAGAGCCGGCCGATTAAGAACACTGACCGTCATTAGAGAGAAGCTCTGGCTAGGGTGGCCAAGCCGCTTTGGGCGAAGGATTTCTTCAAAATTACGCAAGTGTTACACAATACAATTTCGCCCTCAACAATAGGTTTTCTGAATTATGTCTATTTTGTGACTGAGAAACTTGAATGATATTGACTAGAACTCCCACACCAACAACAAACGCTAAGATTTTCTACATTATTTATCAGATTTTATTAAGTAACAGAAAAAATGCATTCAAGCGTTTCGTGGTACGAAAAAAAACAGGAATTTCAATCCTAAGTCTTGTCTACAAGGTGCCATCGAATTTGTTAGCAAAATTGTAAAGGAGCATTCTGACTACGAATTAGAAGGGTTCTAGTGCACCTGAAAACCACAAAAGAATCTGCATTAAAATTAATGGAAGACGAACAATTTTCTCGCGATTTCGGACTTCTCTCCATCGGGTGTAGGCATATGGGAATTTAGTCACTGTGTAGTTGTACCTTCTACTAAGTACTTGTTAGAGTGCAACAATGTAAAACATATTATTTCTATGTTGGTATCAATCTTTTAATTTGTTAAGTTGGTGCTCTGTGGTGATTCCTTTGTTCTCTCTCGGTGTTCTGTGTTCGCTATTAAAAGGTCAAAATATACATCTTCCATTTTCGGTAAATTCATCTTTTATTATAATCCAAATTACAACAGGTTATGGGCCCAGGGCGCTCGCCTGTTTGTGCAAATAAATAAAAGTAAAACTATTAAGCTAAATTGAAGCGCTTGAATATCGGCGGAAACAAAAAGTGAAAAGTAAGGTTAGTTTTAACCTCGCTGCCGGCGTGCTGTTTTCGTCGAGAAGGAAAATACTTGTCCTAGAGGTGGAACAAGGCAGGAAAGGAAGATGGAAGGAAGTAACAGCAATGTGATAAAGCTGGAAGGTGCGAAAAACTGGAACATATGGAAGTTTCAGACTATGGTACTTCTGAGAGGTCATGGCTGGCTGGACATAGTTGAAGGGCGGACTGTAAAACCTGAAGACGCCGCTGCACGAAGCACCTGGGAGTCTAAAGATGCTAAGGCTCAGACATTACTAGTCACAAGAATGTCAGAAGAAGTCATGCTTCACATAATTACATGTACAACTTCTGCGGAGATGTGGAGAAAACTTCTAAGTGTGTATGAGCAAAAATCCGAAACCAGTATTCATATTGTACAGCAGAGATTTTTCCAGTATAAGTATGACAAAGGAGTTGAAATGTCGGCGTTCTTATCTAAAGTCCAGGAAATGCAAAATCAGCTGAAGCAAATGGGTGAAGAAATTTCTGATAAGCTTATAATAACTAAAGTGCTGATGTCTTTGCCTGATGAGTATAAACACTTCGTGTCAGCGTGGGAGTCTGCACCTGACGATAAGCAAACGTTTAATAACCTGGTGGCTAGACTATTGATCGAAGAGGAGAGGGTGAAAGAAAAGAGCGGAGGGTGTCCGGAGACCTCATCTTCATCTGCTTTCATCGCTAAAAGGAACATCAAGTGTTTCACTTGTGGCAAAATTGGACATTATCAAACAGACTGCCGTAACAATAAAAGTTATGAAGAAAAAGCAAACAGCAATAAGTGCTTTTACTGTGGCAAGTTTGGACATTATAAGGCACAGTGTCGGTTCAAGAAACACAACGACAGTAAGAAGACAAGTAGTAATGCGTTTGTAGTGTCAGACTCAGTCTATGAACAATCAAAGTGGCTAGTTGACTCTGGAGCAAGTGAACATATGTGCTGCGATCGCGCGCTGCTAAAATCATTTTCTAGTGTGTCTCAGAAATCCGTGATTGTCGGTAATGGCGCGGCAATAAATGTCGTAGGTTGCGGACAGATGGCAGTACAAGTCTATAACGGGAGTGCATGGATTAACACAACCATAGACAACGTTTTGTTCGTTCCCGATCTGAAAACGAACTTGTTTTCTGTGAACCGCGCTGCTGACAAGGGATACGTCATGATGACAAATGACAGCTCGTGCAAATTTTATAGAAACGGCGTAGTTTGTGCTATTGCAAATCGAGTTGGAAGCTCTTATTACATGGATTTTCGCATTAAATGCGAGGTTGCGAGTGTGGCAAAAGCAGTAAAGAACGATCTGAATGAATGGCACGAAAAACTAGCCCACCAGAACTTTGATTACGTGTGGACAGTATTGCAGAAAAACAACATCGACGTAAAACAAACCTCTGTACCCGAGTGTGTAAGTTGTTTGGAAGGAAAAATACATCGACTGCCGTTTAAGAAAAGTGAAACCGAAAGCACTGAGACGTGTGAGATAATTCATGCGGATACATGCGGCCCCATGGAAGTAGAATCGGTCGGCGGGTCGAAATATTTTGTCGTCTTCAAGGATGACTATTCAAACTTTAGGTGTGTCTACTTTGTCAAAGCCAAAAGTGAAATAAAGTCTTGCTTGGAGGACTTCATAAATAAAGCGGAAAATGTCACTGGAAACAAAGTAAAGATATTTAGAAGCGACAACGGTCTTGAATTTGTAAACAAAGAAGCAAAGGAGATGTTTTCAAAGCGAGGTATTACGCATCAAACCACTGTACCCTACACACCAGAACAAAACGGGAAAGCTGAAAGGGAGAATAGGACTCTGGTCGAAGCGGCAAGGACCATGCTTCACGCTAAGAACTTACCCAAGAAACTGTGGGCTGAAGCTGTAAATACTGCTGCGTTTGTACTCAACAGAACGGGAAAGAGCAAAGAAGGAAAATCCCCATATGAAGTCTGGACTAAGAAAAGCTTTGATATTCACCAGCTGAAAGCCTTTGGTTCACCAGTCTATGTACACATTCCAAAAGAAAAGAGAAGGAAATGGGACAAGAAAGGTGAAAAAGGTTTGATGGTTGGATATGGTGACAACGTAAAAGGTTACAGAATATACTTTACAGAGAAGAAATGCGTAGATACAAAAAGGGATGTTGTGTTCTTAAACCAAGAAGGAAATGAAGAGAAAGAACCGACAGTTACATTGAACCTGAGTGAACGACTTACCCAAGAAATTGTGCCAGAAACAGTGTCAGAAGAAGAAGTAACTGTACAAAAAGAATCTCCCCATTTACCTATCTCAAATGATGCTCAAACAAGCTTTGCAGAAGACACTCTTGTATGTGAAAGTGAGTCGGAAAGTGAATACGAACCTTGCGGTGATGACTCGTCAGAGCCGGAGGAAACAGCGACAACCCGAAGTGAGAGGAGCAGACGGGTGAGAAAACAAACCTCATTTTATAAGTGCAATAACGTCACAAGTGACGAGAGCGAGCCGGTCACATATAAAGAGGCTATGAAGCGGAGAGATGCGAGTAAGTGGAGTGATGCTATAAAGAAAGAGTTGCAGAACTTAAAAGACAATAATACTTGGGATGTGTGTGATGTACCAGTGACTGGGAATGTAGTAAGTAGTAAGTGGGTTTTTAAATTAAAAGGGAATGATAATTTTAAACAATATAAAGCTAGACTAGTTGCTAGGGGGTTTGAGCAAGATAACTTCCTTGATTTGAGTGAAATTTACGCTCCAGTAGCTAAATTATCAACCTTTAGAGTTTTTGTAGCAATAGCAACTAAACTAAATTTGCCTATTTATCAGATGGATGTAACAGGGGCATTTTTGTATGGAGAAATAACTGAAAATGTTTATATTAAATTGCCAGAAGGGGCTTACTCTGGGGAAAATAATATTGTAAAACTAAATAAGGCTTTATATGGTCTAAAAAATTCACCAAAGTGTTGGAACACTAAATTTAATTCCATAATAACTAGAGAAGGTTTTGTGAGATCCGACTGTGACTCATGTCTATATAAAAAGTACTATGGCAAAGATAAAATGTTTGTCTTACTGTATGTTGATGATGTATTAATTTTTGGAACAAATGAGAAAGATATCTCACAGCTTAAGGTTGTATTAAATAACAATTTCAAAATGAAAGACTTGGGACTGATCTCAAATTTCTTAGGTATAAATGTAACTCAAAATTTGGAATCGGGTGCTACTGAATTAGACCAAAGAAATTATTTGGAAAATATCCTAAAAAGGTTTAATATGGAAAATTCTAAGGTTATGTCAACCCCTATGGACCCTAATTTGAATACAAACATTTTTGTATGCGACAATACCACAAATGTTGATAAAAATATTGAGAAGTTGTGTAGGCAAATTATAGGATGCCTGATGTATGCGGCAACGGGCACTAGACCTGATTTATGTTTTGCTGTATCAATGTTAAGCAGATACCAAAAATGTGCAAATAATGAGTTGCTTAGTGCGTTGAAGAGGGTTCTGCGATATGTTAAGTATAGCTTAGATTATAAGTTGATTTACAAGTGTAATGATTCAGTTAAATTAGAAGGCTTTTGTGATGCTGACTGGGGTGGTGACCTCAAAAGCAGAAAGTCTACCTCGGGCTATATGTTTATGCTTTCAAATTGTCTGGTTTTGTGGTGCTCTAAGAAACAAGCTTCTGTTAGCTTATCGTCTACAGAATCAGAATACGTATCAATAAGTATGGCTGCTAGCGAGGCATGCTGGCTTGTAAATTTGTTAAGTGATTTTGACTATACAGACGTTTGCCCGGTGCATATTTTCTGTGACAATCAATCAGCTATATTAAATACAAATACAGAGGCTATTAAAAGATTAAAACATGTAGACATTCGCTACCATTTTGTGAAAAATTTAGTTAAAAGTGAAAAAGTTTGTATTAAGTATATTAACACTAGTGAGCAGCCTGCAGATATCTTCACAAAGGCCTTAAGCCGAGAGTTGGTTGTAAGACACCTGAAAACATGCTGCGTTGGAAACTTAATCACTAAGAGGCCTTGAATTATTATTGTTTGAGATGTCTTTACATTGAGAGGGGGTGTTAGAGTGCAACAATGTAAAACATATTATTTCTATGTTGGTATCAATCTTTTAATTTGTTAAGTTGGTGCTCTGTGGTGATTCCTTTGTTCTCTCTCGGTGTTCTGTGTTCGCTATTAAAAGGTCAAAATATACATCTTCCATTTTCGGTAAATTCATCTTTTATTATAATCCAAATTACAACAGTACTGTTAGTATTCAGCGTAAGTGTACCGTCAGTGTTGGGCTATGGCCATGCTAAAATTATTGTCACCCTATTTAGTGTTTTGCGGCATGTTATTATGTTGGAAACCTCTAGACGTGGCATATGGAATCGCTACTTTAGACCCAACTACCCCTAACCTGTCATTTTGGTCTCGCGAAACGAGCATCTCCTAACTTTTTCTACTACTTATTTCCAAACAAAAAACCAGTACAAAAAATTACAAAATAGCGCGTGCCATAAATGCCGTGAATGTATCCCAAATTAAGTCCGCAAAAAAGGCATTTTTATACGTTTTAATTTCAGCAATTTCGATGATTACCCCCTTATTATGTTCTGGCAAAAAAACACGACCACAGCAGTATCGCACAGGGGAAAAATACCTGCAAGTATGGCAGTCCTTTTCATTCATCCCGTTATACATTTAAAAGCATGAAATTAAAACTACACCTCCATGAGAATTACTCCTCACGCCTCAATCCAAGTAAAATAAGAATAATCTTCATTGTAGGTACCTACACACCACAAAACAGTCACAGAGAAATTGGAAAGATCGCAGGAGGAACTAAGACGTTAGTTACATTTCTAGAAAAATAAATGTAGGAAAAATAGAACTACTCGTATGTAGGCTTAAATCTCCGTGTGGCGCCGGATTAAGAATAGCGTCACTCCATTTCCTTCCGTGGATGTCGTAGGCGAATAAGGAAATCAACTACCAGGAGACGGGCAGCAGCGTCCTCCTGAGATTCCAACCGCATACTGCGATCGCCAACCCGCCTGCCAAGCGTGGCGATTATGGCAAAACCCCTCATGGTTAGAGGGAGGCCTATGTTCTGCAGTGGGCGTCAAATGGCTGATGATGACGATTTATGTACATACAAGTAGCACCCTAAACTGCGGCAGGACCTCTCCATAGTACAGTGTATCGCAGCCCAAGCTTACGCAATGAAGTTTATAAAGCGAAACGGTTGTCTGTTATTTAGAAATCGTTCATTGCCCGCACAACAATATGCATGGCGCCCGCGGTGTTGGCCATTGTTGCTCTTTATCGATGCAGCTAGCCTAGCACGCATTATTCATAATCCTACATCCCACTGCAGAGGAAGGCTTTCAGAGAGGGACAGAAAGAAACAATTATAGAGAAAGAAAGAGGGAGAGAGAAAAACCACTCGCGTTGGTACCACCACGCGCGTTCATCCGTCCGTCCGTCCGTCTGTCTGTCCGTCAAGACCCTTTATCTCTTGATTGCGTGCTGATATCGAGTTGAAATTAAACCATATATGTACTCAAGTTTTTAGTCCCTTGAATCTGTGAAAAACATCAAACGAAATTCACGAAAAAAACGTTCCGGCCGTCTATGCTGCAAAAAAAACGTATATTTCGTCACTCTCAAGGGAATCAAAATTTAGGGTTCTTTCTGTTGACCCAGAACTATGAAATTTGGCAAGTCATATCGTCGTATACTGTACAGGGCAAAATTCGAAAATTATACACTTGTAATTAAATTAAAAAAAATAGTCTTTCAAGTTCGGGAAAAACTGACAAATTTGTACGGTACCCTCGGTGTGCGAGTCCGACTCGCACTTGTCCTGGGTTTTTTTCCGAGAACAGAAAGTAGTGGTCTGTTTTTAGGTCTTCCCTAAATCAAACCACTACTTTCTGTTGTCGGACATCCTCATTCAGCCCCCACCGCCAATCAGCTTCATATCGTCGGTTCAGCGAGCCGGCTAGTTTCCACAGATTTATAGGTTCCTCAGCAAATGTGACCAGTCATTGTTGTTCTATATAGTATAAGTGATTAAGAAGAAGAAAAAGAAGAAGAAGAAGAAAGACATTTACTATACCAACAAGATACATCACAGAAACAAAATAAGCAGATAAGTAACACAACAACAGAAAGAAAAGATTATTACCTGCCTTACTATGTTTGACGACAAATACACATTTTCTGTTTCTATTTCTATTTCAGTCTACTGCCCCTTAAGCTTGCTCATCTATTTCTGCATACAGACCAACAGAAACAATACCAAAGGAGGCAAACAAATGGAATCGATCGGTACCGCACACCCCTGAAGTAATACAAAAGGACAAAATAATGTTTATACCCAACGTAGCTACCAACCGAACAAATGCGATCAGCACCGAGCAAATGCAAGCAATCATCACGATCAGCGCCGGGCACGACTAAAGACTACCAAAGCACCCCGTTTGCGTTCGCTTGCTGACCTCAACAGTACCTACTAAAATTATGCACCACATCTTATACATTTACTCACCCTTTCGTCCGTTCGCTTGGTTTGTACCAGAAATCAAACTCTCGTTTTAGGTGGGGCTGTATTGCTTACTAAACTGACGAAAATTTTTGCGTGTATTACATCTTTGTAAGGCGCGAATCAATTGCATGCTAGGGGGGCAGGCATGACATTTAAATGTTCCCACACGCGGGACAAGGGACGACCGCTCGCGCTGGACGCCGCAGGGCGAATGAATACTTCGCTTTTTTTTCACGTGCGTCGCGATAGCAGGACCACTTCAAGAAATCCTGCTTGAAATCGCCTTCAAGCTGGTTGATTTGGGAATGAGTCAGCTTGTTAAGCTTTGGTCGTGGTTGGGACTTTGGACTTTGCTATCATTGTTACATTAAAACGTTTCTCAGCTGCCTTCGTCGTCGAATGTCGTCGGCCCACCGAGCTGACCTGCCCCTCGACCGACGACCCGTTCTTGGTCTCCATTCAATGACTACCTTAATCTACTGGCCATCTTCTCGCCTGACCGAAAACCAAAATCAAAGACCCAAAAACCAAAGTCGAAGATGTAGGCACACAAATCACGTACAAATGTTTATGTATATATTTATCGATTGCCCTTGCTACGTAACATTTTAAACCAGTCAACCTATCCACAAACCGTAGGTTGACTGGTATTAAATGCTACGGAGCATTAAGTGCGGCTTTGTACCAAACATGTGTTTTGTGCAAAAAAAAATTTACTAATAATAATCAAAAAGTTAAAAAAGAATCTGTCAGTGGCAAGTGGCAGACCCTGATCTCTGCATACCCCTCCTGGATACAGGCGTGAGTTTATGATATGTTTTTAAAAAAAAAACAAACATGAACATTTTTAACTTCCCACCACACTAGTGGCCAGCCATCCTGACGCACACCACCGCTTTTTTTCAGCGCGGCGCGCGGGCAGTTTGCGAAGAATGTGACCGCGCGTGCGATATGGCTCCCCTCCGGCCAAACGACACTCTTTTGCGTACGGGAATAAATTGCGGATCATAATCTCACTCTCGGCAGAAAATAAGGACCTCTTCGAGGTCCTCTTCGACTTATAACATGCACTGTCTGAAAATCAGCGCTTTGGGCTAATAATTAGCAGCATAGCAGCACAGCATACACACCGAAGCTTACTTTATTGTACTTGTTTCTTTCTCTTTGAATTGTTTCACCCCACGCTTTTTGTAACGTGCATAGTTTTCATACAGTTTTCGTATAGCCAATCTACGTTTTGAAAACCATTAAATTATTTTTTTAGAAATTATTAACTTAGAAATTATGTCTAACCATTTGTTTATACAGGGAACGGGCAGCAGCGTTGACTTGTGATACCAGATGTACCAGACCACCAAACACTGCGATCTCCAATCCGCCTGCCAAGTGTGGAGATTACGGCAAAACCTCCCATACAGGGAGAGACCCATGTCCTGCAGTGGACTGCTGTGGGTTAATGATGATGATGATTTGATGATGATACCTGACTAAAGCATTCGACACTATGTCTGTCCCTACACTTTTAGATAAACTAGAACTTTTGGATTAACCAGTTAATAGCTGCAGTCGTCAACACTCGACGACGACAGGCGTCGACGCGTCAACGGCAGCCGGCGCCGACATTTCAGCGTCGAATATCTGCGGCGCCGCTTACAGTTGGCACTTTCGATCGCAACGTGCCGCCCGTATACCTATAAGTGCCCTTAGTAAAATAAAAAATAAAATAAAGACCATTTATTATTTCTCAGACTACTCAGGGCGTTCTGTGTCCCGCTGCCATGATAACTGACTAAAGTTCAATGCAATCTTAATGGTACCCTTTTGCTGGCCGAGGACAGTGGAGCAAGCATGGTGCCAGTGAACGAAAAACCGCTAGTGGACAAAGAACTTTGAGTACCTTTTGAAACTTTTAGTTCATTCGGAAGAATGGACGGACGGACGAACGTACAGACAGACAGATAGACGGATGGATAGTCAAAAGAAAGACACACGGACTGTAGCAGGGACAGACAGAAGTGAGTCTATAATGTACCTACGTCATTGTAATCGGATACAAGTATGTAACGTTGATGTGGAGTGGATACGCTACAAACTTTATCGTTTTTAATTACTTACTGCTTTCTGAAGAACGAAGAATCCCAAAAAAAACTGGGTGAAATCATCTATTGCCAAAACTCGGCAAAATGTCAATGCCGCGAAATAGACAAAACGAAACTGCTCAACAAAAGAAGCATTATTTGCACCGATTGTAATACAATTATGGGCAATTATTCCAGTTACAAATGGCTTTGTGCTTAACAATTGTATTTGGGCCCTGACAAAGCCGAGATATGACAAGGTTTAAGCTGCGGACCTCCCAAGGTTTAGAATAATGCGATTACAATAGTAGTACGGAATATAGACGTGCAGTAGGTTCATTTGAGAGATAAAAACATCCAGAAGATGACATTAATTCTAGTTCAAGCTCTATGAGCCCTGAGAATTAAGATAGGTGAAGAAAATATTTGGTGTCTGTAATGTCCAGGACATACCTAAATTTGTCTATGTTATAGCCTATTTATAGCAGCCACAAGGCAGGTGTTATTTACCATGCATACGTATAATACCGTTTTTAAAAAAAAATCTATGACTTATCGAACTTTACATTATTAGTCAGTGGAATTTTATTAGCTATTTATGAATTAAGATTAAAAGTATGAGCATTAACTAGTCACAGTATTTGTTTAGTGGTTCTACAACCGACCAATTCTGGGTGAAATTACCATAAAATAGAATAAATCTTCTACAACTGTGCCCAAGTCTAAATTGTAAAGACTGGGATATTAAAATGCAGAAAAATAAAACTGGGACTTTGGGTCTAACCTTCTATGCAAAGATAGAGTCTATTACCACGGAAATGGCGCTTGAAAAAAACGTTCAAAATAACAGTATGCCTGTTGGAAGCACCCGCCATTTATGCCTCTATGATTTTATGAAGAAGTTACTTACTTCCATCGCAGTGATTTTACTATTACTACTGGGTTTTTTAAGGTCTCTTTGCGCTACACACTGTATAGAGATCTGGATCACAGCTGGTTGTCTCGCATGAGTTGCAGCAGTTGGACACACCAAGAATGTTTTTGGATAAAAGGTTCTTGGGATATACAGATCGGAGACCACGAACCGGCAGATACAGCATAGGACACACATCAGCTACCAAATCCTGGACAATTCTCGCTGTACCGACGACGTGGCGGCTGGATGAGACAGACCGACGTCAGAAAGAAGAGACGTGACTTGGGAGAGGTTGTTGTCCAGCAGTGGACAAACGTGAGATGATGGATTGGATTGGATTAAACTTCAGTAAAATATCGGAAGACGAAACTATGAAAAGTATCTCCAACTGCCTTTCAATGTTGACGATACGATTGATTTCCGTCGCTTAGTTCATCTTACACATTGTCGTGTACTCTATTTTTTGAATAATTCCAAGAACGTATGCCTTCCCAAGGCCGTAAAAAGACAAAGCTATATTTTTTACAAAAAACAAAACAGGTGATCCAAACTATACTTGAAGGACCAAAAAGCTTTTCCCACTGCGCCTGCGCACTTCGCAATTAGCGTCCTAAGTACGGTCTGCGCCAATCGCTCTTCTCAGACACAGAACAAATCGGGCAGAAGATTCACTTCGGCTGTCCCTTAGTTTTGAGCATGACCTTTTCATATTTTTTGCATTTTTGAGTGATACGCTAGCAGAAGTTTAATACGATACGACCATAACATCCAAACAACCCAATCACTTCTTTGGATCACAATATTGTGATATGGTAACAAGACAAGGACATCATAAACATAGAAAAACAGCCATGCCAGTGAAAATTCGCCAGGGGCCGTGTTTTATAAAACTACTTATAGATAACATAAATTATTATGACAATTCGATGTACATCGATCGTCATAGTACTTCATGAAGTAGTTTTATGATTTTGTTCCATGTTTTTGTTCAGGCGTTTTATATTATATTTTGTTCAGGCGTTTCAAGAAAGATGGATACTGCGAAAATTCGAGTGATTTTTGAATACGGGTTCCGACGCGGAACTAACGCAGCAGAAACAGCCCGCAATATCCATGCTGCGTTTGGAGAGGGGTCTACTAATGAACGCACCGTGCGATTTTGGTTTAAACGCTTTCGTGATGGAAATTTCGACTTAAAGAACGAGCCACGAGGAAGACCG
This sequence comes from Yponomeuta evonymella, assembly GCA_963969515.1. NCBI lineage: Eukaryota > Metazoa > Arthropoda > Insecta > Lepidoptera > Yponomeutidae > Yponomeuta > Yponomeuta evonymella. Next base: position 12,947,188 of record OZ018357.1, on the reverse strand, counting down.
CCCACACAGGTGAATAACGATGAATTAAGAGAGATAGTGGAAGCCGACCCTAGTCAAACTACCCAGGAATTAGCGGCATGGTTTAACGTTACCTTACCCACAATATTGACTCACTTGCGTCAAGACAATAAAATAAAAAAATACGAAAAATGGATGCCTCATAATCACTCGAATTTTCGCAGTATCCATCTTTCTTGTCTAAATTGAATAACAAAAACAATTGAAAGTCGATATTCAAATGTTTAACATTTTTTAAAAAAAGAACACCATAGAAACCATTTGAAAAAAGTTTCATTCGAAAACCTCAAACCATGAAGATTCTATGTCAATTCAAATAACCTATTGCAATAAAACGGCAATTTCATACTTTAACCCCTAATACTTAATATTACTCGTAAAAACCAATGAACAAGAACATGAAACAAAAAAAAAATAAACTTAAACAGCGTTTGTTTCTAACGTTACTCATTGCGGGTTGCAATGTTTCCGCGTAACACGGTCCAAATAGGGCCCTCACGACGCTTGTCGATAGAAAGCGGTAGGTATTTCTGTCTTATCTCAACATCTAGTGCTCAGCGCAGTCGATACGCAAATTGCCCGGCGGCTGTTTACAAAGGCCCCCCTTCCCCCGGACAATTAGTGCCCCCCTCCACCTCACCGTTCTTTCCCATGCTGCTCGGTGCGCTTGCGAGTTAAAAACTGCGCGCATCGGCGATTGTTTCGACTACATAGCTTCTTTGGTGGCTGTGTGTTGTTATTGACATTACTGAAACCTACCAAGGTTTCGGTGCAAAGGTTCCCGAGTACACGAACTGGCAAATAAGCGTAGGATGCCCACCAGCTTGGTTGACCGACGATCTGAGGCAGATTGCTGACAGCGGCTGAATGTGGAAGGTTGAGGACAGAAACAAGTGGCATGCCTTGGGGCAGGCCTATCTCCAGCAGTGGACGAAGTTCAATTCAATTCAATTCAATTCAAATATTTTTATTCATTGTAAAAACAGAATGGTACGAATGTTTACTTAATGAACGTCAAAGTTGTTAGTTTCACAATTAATGGATTATGTGGAGAAGAAGCTAACAAAGAAACTCCCACATTTATTCTTTTCAAAACACGTTTTAACTTAATTAACAGAGTTTTCAACTTAAAATATTAGTCATGAATGTGTTGAACACTAGTCACCTGAAGACCTGTGTGATTGATTGATAAAGTATTATTTCCTATTATATTTGTAAATCTACTTCCTTTCTCCAATGTATCAATGCAGTCTATCTAGAGGTTGTCTGGAAGAGATCACTTTTAGTGATAAGGGCGCCGTCTGTACTCTTGGGTTAAGAAATATCGTCTGTCTGTCCGTTTTTCACCAGGCTGTATCTCATGAACCGTGATAGAAGGCAGTTGAAAGTTTTACAGACGATGTAATTCTGTTGACGCTGTAACAACAAATACTAAATAAAATAAATATTTAAGTTCCCATACAACTAACGTTGTCTAAAGACAGCGCTCGCCATCAAGCGGTCATCTATGTAACCTTCACAGCGCCGATGTCATGTCGTTAAATGTCAATGTTAAACACTTCTTGTTGGTTTCTATAGATGGCGCTAAAATTCGATCCTTGTCTAATGTTGTATAGATAATGGTACGGGACCCTTCGTGCGCGAGTCCGAATCGCACTTGGCTCGTTTTTATTTTCTTCTGAACACACTTTTTCAATTTCAGAATTAATTTGATGCTACAGTGATTTTAATCCGACCTATTTAAATCAATCACGCTGCTGCCTTGCATTTCTTACTCTACTCTATGCTTGCACACACACACACACACACACACACACACACACACACACACACACACACACACACACACACACACACACACACACACACACACACACACACATACACACACACACACAAACACAAACACAAAATTACAAAATAAAAAAGTGTACATGGTGATCATAGTGTAGGTACTTTAAATGGACCTCTAAAGCCAGCAATGTAATGCACGCTACGGTCTCCTGTCGCGCAGTCACAGGGTGTTACACACGCGATCAACAGCGTTTTCAGACAGTAATTTGGAGTTTTAAGGGCCTTGGTTTTTGGCCCTCACATTGTCTTGTTCCGTCTCGCCTTAAGTCAGTCAAGTGTAATTGGTTGGCCAGGTGGACGGATTGAAAAGTTAATAGGACGTTTTGTGAACATACTTTGTGCATAAAGAGGTGATATTTATAGCTCCTACGATGTGCGGAGTGTGACTGTCTGGTCTAGCTCTGGGTAGATCTTATCTTGGGCAGTAGGTATAGGTGCAAATTTTTTAAAGATTTGAGTATCTCACTAATTTTATTTTGGTAATAAATACCTAAAATAATTGAAACGGTACGTAGCTAAGTAGACACTGACTCTGTTTAAAAAATGTGCCATTCGCGAATGTATGATTGTATATAGTCTCAAGAATGACTTTTTAGACTTTTTTAGACATCGACGTCTCAAGACTGTAAGTTATCATTATGCTACTGGACTACTACATTATGCATTGCAAAATATTAAAATGCGATGTTGTGCATAGTGCTATAAAATCCAATAAAGTTTCGTAGCAAAACAAGAAATCTTTAAAAAGTTCGAAATCTCAGTAAGGTGACGCAATAAATACCACAATCGCTCATGCAACATTCCGGGCAAAAAATCTTGCAAATGGTACTTGGAGAGCACAGTTCATCTCTCTTCGACAATTGTAAATTGTTTGGCATAAATACTATCTGGTCCCGGCTGGTCCGTGATGAGGTTCTCGATGTGTGTCCTAAGATCACTATTTTTTTGTTAAATCACTATTAACATGAGTGAGAGTTGGATCTGACACTTTATACAAAAAATATCCAGAAAGGTATTAATTTTTCCATTGGTGGTGCTAGTGTTACTGCATAAGGCCTCTGAAACGCATGCACGTAAAAATTGAAGAAAATGCGAGAGTAACTTTTAGGAATCTTTTATTCGTCGTTTTTCTCTATTTTCCTTGACATAGTCACATTTCAATTTTAAAATATTAGACATATAGAACAAGTATAAAAGAAGTAAAGACATAAAAAAGGTTGGTTGGTCAGTCGGCAACAGCCCCAGCTGATTCGTCGTCATCAATCTATGTACTTCATTGTTTTGGTTTCTAATCTTGTCCAGTTAATTTATAGAACGTCAGCATTAATGATAGGGTTAGGTGTTTGTTCCACTTTCGCACGGCACTGCTTGGAAGGAAATGCTTTCGGGAATTGCTTGCACGCTGACAATTGTTGAGCTTAGGTCGTAATTTAACTAAATGTTGTGTTGATTTTGTAGGTTCTTTTTTGTTCAAGCATATCATAACCTGTATTGTTTGCCATAGATATGAAAAGTGAAGAAAAAAGCTTAGCAAGCCCAAGTGCTTGCAGCCGTTGCTCATAGGATTATGCAGTCTCACTACCATTTTTGGGGTTTTTCGTTGTACCCTTTCGTTCATTCCATTTTTTGAACCATTGTATATCAATTAGCTGTAGGTCTTCCTTATCGTGGACTTAGGTGAATGAATTCACCTTCTTTGTAAGTTCGAGTATGTATTCGTCTAATTTTTTGGCTATTTTAATATTTGATTAATTTCTTTCCCTAACCAAACGTTTGGCGATTTCAAATTACCCTCTCCTGATTACCTATAATTACTTTTGTCTATCTTTACCAGCCTGACGAGCTGTAATATCACCATCTTCACCATTCCCGTCCAGCTTCCGAGTAGATCAATGACGAGTCGTTCAGCTACCGTGATTTCTGAAATTGCACCAGCATGGACCTAACGTCCGTTCATTAGACGGTAGAGCCAAATTACCAGCCTGAATCCAGACCTTGTGCTGTACACGTAAAGAAGTAACAGTAAGCTCCTATAGAAGGTATTAATTATTGTGTCTTGTGTTGCCTAATTTATATCCAGGAGGAGCTTATGACTGCAAGGTTAATGCTGTCGTTGGAAAATAATTGGCCTAAAATAATCTAGTGTAGTCTTTATCATTTGTCATCGATACGCTATCGCTTTTCAATATTCAACATTCTCTTTGAGACATCAAGTGCCAAATCTTGCTATTGAAACAAATAAAAAAAAAACACGTGACCAGTCAATAAATTTTCTACATTTAGTGCATTAACGGCAAAACTATGTTGTTTATTGTTTAAATTAACTTTTATTTTATAATGGCAGTTGTTCTGTAGTATCTTGCTCCACCCGAACAACGACATGAAGATTTATGTTATACAAACTATCTATGTTATACAAACTCTAATGTAATTAGAGTTTGCATAACATAGACGTTGACAGTCCAAAAATACTTAGATAGAACATTCCTCTAAGTTTTCAGTGGTAAAAAAATACAAACAGAAGAAACTCTGTAAAAAGTAGGTACATGTATACATTAGAACAAGTAAAATAAGTACTACGCAAGTTAGGGGTAGGAGAGTAGGATAGATAGTTACAACGTTGGCCGTGTAAAAACAAACGAAATGCGATCGAAACAAAAAATATCAAAATAATTAAAAGAACACCCATTCCTCTCTAAAACGACAAAAAAAAGTTCGGGATGACAAAGCAAAGATCCCTACTTTACCTCCTGAATGTTTTGATCTCGGTAATGTAATGAACACTTTGCGAAGTTCTCACGATTCTGTGCGTAATATATGCGCGCACGCATCCCCATGGAACTCCGCTACTATTAACGAATCGCCGGTAAATATGGGAATAAAATGTAGCGATTTTAAACTGGAGAAATGTGGAGAATTTAAATTATTCAGCGAACGTGAGAAATGGTGCTTGAAATGTCTCGGTATTGTACCTACCCCAAATCAAGCCCTGAAGGGTTTTGCCGAAACTGAATAAGGAATGATTGAATGATGTTGCGTTTTATATTCCTGCTACCAAATGTTGGAAATCTGATAAATATTCAAGCAGGTTCATGTCGCTAAGTGTCTTTTTAAAATACATTAAAAGTCCTCATGGTAATCACATAATGATGTTGCGTTTAAAATTCCTGCTGCCGAATGTTGGAAATCCGTTAAATATTCAAATATTTTCATGTAGCGACATGAACCTATTTGAATATTTATCGGCTTGTGTCTTTCTCAAAAAGGTACATTATGTTTAGTCTTCCTCGCAATCATATAATGATCCAATTATGTTGTGTTTTGAATCCTTGTCACCAAATGTTGGAAATTCGTTAATAGAAATAGAAAATTATATTCATTTTTATTTATATCAAAATTATACACATTTATTGACATCGGCCTCCAGTGGGAATCGAACCCACAACCCCCATCATGGTCAAATTCCCACATCTATCCAAAAATGGGGGATCCTCCTTGTCAATATAAAAAAACCTAACTGCAAATTGGGTTACTCGGGCCTGCAAGTGATGTAAATTACTTCGGCCAGATGTCGCTCCCAGTACATAATACAGAAAAGTTTGTAAAGAGGCTCGAAATGCTGATGCCTGCACTTGCCCATTAGCTCAGTTGGGAGAGCGCTGGCACGGTTAGCCAAAGGTCGCGGGTTCAAGTCCCCGCATGGGTGGAATTTTTAGCCTCTAAATAGGTTTTTAAAAGTGTCCTCAGCACGGGTTAGTGCAACAAAAAGAATATACATAACAATATTAATAACTTTACAAAATTGATCATCTGTTTCATACATCTTTATGCCGTAGAGGCTAAACTTTGTCACCGTTCAAATCGCAGAAATCGCCAACAGTAAGCACGCGTTGCTGTTATGTACTCTCTCTCCGAGAGATTAGCCGGTTTCACATTGGACGATTACAGGACCCTGTACGACATCGTTGGACTACTAGAACGTTCGCACAACGCCCCTTAATAAATATATGAAACTACCGGTCTGACGATGTCCTATCGTTACGGTTATGAAACACCATACATTTTTATGCCATTAGGGGGTACTTTTAGCCACCTCATAGCACAGTTGAAAAACATCAACCATCTTGTCACAAAAAAACTACATCAGTTTGATCAGCTGTTGAATGTACTCGTACCTACAACTACTAGCAAGTCAATCTTCGCTGTCACACAAATCTTTACATAGGTATCAATCAATCAGCCCGTATTTGTCCACAGCTGGACATAGGCCTCCCCCAAGGCCCGCCAATTCTTTTTCTCGTCGGCCATCCCCATCCATCCATTCCCTGTTGCCAGTAGTGACGTATGGATGTGAGACCTGTCGCTGACTATGGGCCCCATAAGAAGGCTCAAGGTCGCCCAACGAGCAATGTTAGAAGAGACCTATGTTAGGAGTTTCACTGCGTGATCGAATCAGGAATGAGGAGATCCGCAGAAGAACCCGAGTTACTGGTATAGCTCGAAGAATTGCTCAGTTGGAAGTGGCAGTGGGCGGGGCACATAGGTCGGAGAACTGATCGCCGTTGGGGTGAAAAAGTTCTGACCTGGTGACCGCGGAAGCTTGAAAAACCACGAGGGAGGCCTATGTCCTCCAGTGGACGTCAAATGGCCGATGTTGATGATGATGATGATCCCCATCCAGATCTGCCAGCAATCTGCCTTAGATCGCTGGTTCAGAGAGCTGGTGGGCATCCTGGCTATGTGTGCCAGTTCGTGGCCACCACTCGAGAACCTTTGTACTGAACCCCATCGACTATCCGTTCTTTGGCATATGTGACTAGCCCACTGCCAATCCAACTTGTAATAATATAAGGTAAAATTGGAACTTCTTTGCGTCGCGCAAGACTATACCCAAGCACCCAAGTTACAAAATAGACATTCGTGACTTTGAATAAAGTCCAATTAGGTATTGAGAGATTGAAAGGAACCACGTGTTAATGAACATAGTTATGGAATCGCATTAGCCGTAACAACTTGAATTACGTAACGTCTGCAGGCCGATAGAGCTTCGTTGGCCTTACCGACGTAGACATAACTAGTGTTTTGTAATCTATAGAGGAATGGGGAACCCTGTTTGAAATTATTACTTGGCTAGGAAGGCTATACGTGTTAGTTTAGGCGAGATGTACACTTGCGAACGAATCCGGAAAAGCCCTGCCAAAAATATTTTGTAGTCTTTTTCTATCTTTAAGTAACTAGGATCAATGTCTAATCCTGTTTTACCGAATGGACCGGTAATCGTACCTGGAGCATCTGAACTTAAGAATAACGTCGCCCACGCGTCTGACTGTACTACAATAATTATAGAGGTATGAGCTAGTATTGGTCGCTTTTTTGGCATTCAAAATTGATATTACTTATCATGCACGTCTTTCAAAACCTTTGAATCCTAGTCAAACGTCCGCGTTTTACACTCTATTTACCGAGAACCGAGATACCTAGTCGTAGGCCCTGCCATTCCCTCAGCGAGTGCGCGCACCACCTTAATGGCGGCAAAATATCACCGGCACAATCGGCGGGCTGGCAAATGATGTTAATTTTCGAGTTTTACGGCGAAACAAACTAGCTGCGGTATCTTTCGCCCAATCGTTCACGAAGGCGCGCTCCTCCGTATCTTCTGGGACTGGCTTAACTAACAGCTAGGCGGACGGCGGCGTAGGTTGGAGGGACACCGAGTGGCTACGTGGTGGCAATGGCAACCAGGTTAGTTACTGATTTTCTTTCTGTTGTTGTGCATATTATGTGTCTTATCTGTTTATGTGTCTAGTTGGTATAATAAATGTCTTTATTCTTCTTCTTCTTCTTCTTGATGGTAGGACTAACTCACCAATTCAAAGATGCTCAGCGTCCTATAGAACGGGCTACGTTCGAAGTTTCTTTGATGGATCACATCAGAAATGAGACAATTTGGCAAGAAACTTAGGTGATTGCGGATAATTTCTTACACTATCTTTTGTGCAATAAAGAATTAATAACAGTAATTCGAACATAGGGTTGAAGTGGCGGAGAGTTAGTCATATCTGCTGATAGTCGATGTAGTACAAAGGTTCTCGAGTAAGGACCACGAACTGACAAACGCAGCGTATTACCCTCAGAACACATTTGTGTTCTGAGGTATTACCCCTCCAGCCCGCTGGACCGACGATCTGAGGCAGATTGCTGGCAGCGGATGGATGGGGATGACCGAGGACAGAAAGAAATGGCGGGAGGTCTAAGTCCAGCTGCAGACGAATACGGGCTGGATGATTTATTGAAACGGGTTCACGTGGTAACTTATCTACCATATCTGTAGGTAGAGATACTCTAACTCTCTCTACCAAATTTTTATTTTCTGTCGTATAGTTTTGCTGGAAACCAGTCCTAGTAGAATGGCAAGCGTAGACTCGGTTTTTGTCTGCGCTTGCTCTAGAGAACTCTTTACGAAATAGCTATACATATAAACGTGCCAGAGGAAGGGCACCGACAAGATGGTCGGATGTCATAAAAGCGGCGGTCCACATGGCGAAAAACCATTCGCTGTGAAAAAGAGTGACCCATGCTAGGGAACGACGAAGAAGATGATACAATATAAAAGCGCAAGAAACTACAACACTGTAATTCCTAGTGCCCTTTCAACAAAGAATATCCTACCGACCCTTTTTAGTCTTGCAGGCCGCTGAAAACATACTCTTACATAACAACCACTTGCTCCCAGTGTACCCCCACTTTACAAGTTACAATCGGGACTACCGCCACGCAAGCCCAGCACTCGGCGCGACCGAATTGCCCCCGATACCATCGCGCGACGACAAATCGTCTGCCCAACACTACGTGCCCTTTTAGTTGCGTCTGCCTAGCACGCGCCCAACACGTTGGCACGGCAGCACGAAGGGGCGTGGCTTGTTGAGAGGGTCAACTGCATTCCGTTTACACTGTGTGTGCGGCTCTATATCTCCCATACAAAACATCAGACCCCTAAGATAGCTCCGACACCATCTCGCGACGACATATTATCGTTTGCACGATGTACAGACGTGCCCTTTTAGTTGCATCTGCCTAGCACGCGCCCGACACGTTGGCACGGCACTACAAAGGGGCGTGGCTTTAAAAATAAACTGGAAACTTTTATTATTATAAGTTATCGAGGGAAACCATTAACGTCTACATTTTTTTGTTGTTTACAGCGAAACCCTGATTTAACAGACCAGCGCACAGTCTATTATTTGTTGAACCAAGTTCGAAGATACAAATCTTCATGCTAGGCCTTCCATAATGGTCGACTCCGAGAAAGTTCTGAGCACAAAGCTTGATTCACGACAAAGTGCTTGAAATGAAATTGAGTCAAAGTTACTTTAAGTACTGATATAAATACTTTTTAAGAACTTCCACACAAAACCTCAACACTATAAGAAAATTTTAGCAGACAAAAAGGAACCCTTATAGACCCCCTCTACTGGTTAATGTAATAGGCGACCAACTTTATAAAAGGAAAACTTCGTACAAAAACCATTGAAAATTACTTTTATGAAGTTTTTAGTTCTGTAAAGCAGATAATCTTTCTACGGAACGCTACACTGCGCGTGGCCCGACACGCACTTGGCCGGTTTTTCAATATGATATCTTCCTTCAGTTTATTTTGAGGCCTTACCACGGCCTGACCGAGTTTAATTTTAAAGTCGTAATACCTACGTAGGAATTTTTTTTGGAATACAACTACGTTCACATATCTAGTTCAATTCCTAACAAGAACATCCTTGATTCCTAAGGATCTTCGTGTACCATCTCGGGCGAGCGAGACACAGAACAAATAATGCAAGCATGTCATAAATTAAAAAGACCCTAAAGAAATGAAAACAAACTGAGAAATTCATTCTAATTTTTTGGTAACAATATCTATCTCAAACTTACCCCCGGTTTCTCTTACAGTTAACATGCGCCATTCGTTTTTTATTGCACTTTGGCCAACTTACAGCAGAACAGATTGTTAATGTGCGAGAAACAGGGGGTTACTTCTCGTGTTTTTTTTTGTTTAGGGATAGAAGAAACGTCTCTAAATAGAAAAATATCAATCTAATCTTTTTTTAAGTGAAAATTAATTTTGCGGCATCATCAAAGCTGAACATTCATCTTCTTTGTTGGGGCACTTGGGGTCTAAACCAATTTTGGATGAGACTTTCGCAGCCTTTTTAGCTAAAACTAAATGTCCAACCGGTTTCATAGCGCTTCATTACCTACCTAGTACCAAACTAGCTCCATAGTACTGCTCTAGATATACTTACTTCTAACACAGTACAGCTCTAGTTCTAGAGCTTTACTCCCTTATGCTTCGGTTACAATCAGCGAATACAAGTCGCAACGACAAATCGCTGTCTGCCTGTTCACACACAGCGAGTTCTACCAGAGAATGTTGACTGTAAGTACGCGCAGCGCAGGAGTAGAATTTAACATGCTCAATTCTAGTCGCGGCGACTTCAACTCGCGGCGGGTTAATCTAATCTCGCCTGTCACACACAGTGATTGCTCGCGGCGAGTAGGCACTCGCAGCGATTAGTCGCTGTGTGTGACCGTAGCATTAGGAACCTCTAGACGCTCTTTTACTGCCTAATTCCTCCAGCCCATCCTTCGTGTGACCGGCCCCTTGAAGATACAATCACGGCTACCGGCACGGGACCGCACATCTGTTTCTGCCCGTCCGCCGATAACACAGAACGTGCAGTCTGATCTAGAGATAGGCCAACACGCAACTAAAGCGCGGTGGGTTTGGCAAGGACAGAAATACAGTTCCTGATCTTTGAATTCTCGTAAGCATATTGTGGAAGGTATTTGTCGGTTTCCTATGGGACGGTAACCATATTTGCACGACATCGATGGAGTTATTCTTCTTCTTTTAGTGCCTCTCTACTATTGGAAGTTGGCCATCAGTTCTGCATAATATTCCACTCTTCTCTCCATATTCGTCATTGGACTAGTAACGAACTGGTACGAAAATACTAATGATGAGTTGTCACGGCTATCGTCCAATATGAAACCAGCCACTGGCGAACGAATCCCGAGACTAAGTAAAATGGGCAGGGTATTTGGTGAGGCAGGAAGAAGGATAGTGGACTATACAATAAGAGAGGACTAACAGAGGCCTAATTATTTGCACCAGATCCTGAAGGATTCTAGAACGTCTAGCTGATAAATTTCATACTAATTACTATCGCTGACGTCAGGATTCCGACACGATTTGGTGCGCATAATTAGGCCTCCAGACGACGGTCAGTCGATATCGTAGATTCGGCAGAGAATCCGTAGATGCCGATAGCGAATGATCGTTAGAGATGACAAGTCGGTCACCTTCATTCATCGGCGCAGTGTTCGATTGCCATACTCAGAACACATTTATCTCTCAGCATCACACCGTACCACCTAATTCCAGTAATCCAGAAAGCTCAAAAGAACTTAGCGGAAAGAGACAGCATAGCTTGATGCTTTTCGCTGTATTTGTTTTGTGATAAAAGCGCTTGTGCCGTTCCCACAGTGTTAGGTCTGGTGTCGTTTCAGATTAATATCTTACGTGAATTTGTCTAATGCTTCGGTTTTGGGTGTGAGACTGGCAAGTTTTAGCAGTAATAAGCTAGATAAGAACCGTAACTAGTTTACAAGACTATCTGCTAAGTACCCGAGGTCGACAGCCACAACAGGGCCTCGATTCTGTTAGTGCATTGTAGTATAATGACAGGTACACTGTCGGGTCACGTGACGTGTTTTTTCGTACCATTGACGCCTAGAAGGTTTGATGGGTGTGCCCGCGTAGACTTAAAGCAGCCATGAAATGAAAACCGCCATGTTCATGCAGTTGTCATGTTACTACAATGCATTAACAGAATCTAGGCCCAGATGAAGATCGAAGGATAAAGATTTGTAATAAGTTTTCTTTTGACAAAAATGTAGGACTGATTGGCTGTAGACTACTTTTAGGTAAGTAGGTACATGGTCCCGGCATGGGTGGAATTTTTACCCTCTAAATAGGTTTTTAAAAAAAGTAGGTATATGACATGCAACTTATCGGCCCAGGCAATTTTTGTGCCAACCGACCCCTTAACAAAGGTAGGGTTCCTAGGTAGAGTAAGGCAATAAGTATGTGCCAAAACCAGAATTGGGTATCCTAGGTACCCACCTAATTTTCACTCAACTTATTACCTACTAACTTTCTAATACACCTCACTCCTCCAAATACCAAATGGAATCACGCCCAAACTAGATTCGATCCAGCTCCGTAGACCACAACACCGATTGCCACTTTCTTAACTAACTGCCATTAAATAAAACCGCAGAAACAATTCTCGAATAGCATGCCATTGTATCTTACAATCCAAATACACTCTGCTAAACCTTTACGTACCAAGACGGCCCCTTGTTACCCTTGTCCTAAACGCGCAAATCGATAAACGAGGTTCTATTGTATCTCGCGATCGCGTAACTCTGACACGTTTCAGAGATTTCCCAGGCCGTTCTTATTTCGGTTAGGATAAAGGTGGAAATGGACTGCTAGGGTATCAGTTCAGATGTGCCAAGTTCGATGGGGAACAAATTAACCGGGCGCGATGTCGTGTGACCGCCGGCCGGTTGCTCACGAGCTGCCGTGATGTGGTAGAGTCCCGTTTGGCTTCTGAGGTTAGGCCCTTTTTTGTTCTATCCTTTTACTTCTCTGCGAAGTCTGAGACGACGTTAGGATCATCCACCGCTGTCTGTGTCTATCCAAGGAAAGAAGCACAGAGAACATGTTCGCAGTGTGCACAATGCCACGCGCTAGCTGCATTATTATCAGCCCACCTCTGCCCGCTGCTGGATACCTATATTTTCGCCATCACATCTTTCGCGGACTGTCCCTGTGCCCTGCAACTCATGAGATTAGGTACACATCCAACACACACAATGCCATAGTGCTCATAGTTGATCAATTGTACCTACTTACATTTCACTACAAGTTTCTGAGTTCTTTTTTACGTTTATTCAGATAAATAGGTAAGACTAAAACTTGGTGGCATAGACCAACTCAGCCGACGGTGGAACGGCAAGCCGGTATTGTTAGTTGGGGGATGACGTAAGCAAGGATATGCATGAGTTCCAGTCAGATACGCACAAGAGAGGTATGTGGTCAGAGGCTGAGACTTACTTTAAGTCCCTGAGCAGAGTAAGTCTCATAACTGAATCAAACTGGGATAGTTCTAAATATATCCCAAAGCACATTTGTCTCCTAAAAGGGATGATATCTGGAGTCCCGTAGCAGAGCAATCCTGCCTTTGATCCGACACGATCGCGGCTGCGCCCGCGCCCCGATATCGTACAATTTACTGCTCTATCGGACGATACATTTGGTACCCCGACTGCCGTGCGGATTCTACGACTGGCGACACGAAAATTTTACTACGGAACAGCAAAAGGAATAGAGTGACTGAGTCTTTCTCGAAGCTGCGGAAAGAGGTAAAGACTGAATTTTCACCTTCAATCGAAAAGATACACAGGGTAGACACCAGAGTGAATATCATAAAACTGCAAGCCTCACCAAGTTAAGTTGTTATTGTATATTGTTATGTATAAGTTGTTGTGATTCTTAACTTATGGAATCGTATGCTAAAATACCAACTAGGTACCTCCAATAACTATAAATATTCGAAAACTTTTTTTTTTGTTCCTTTTTAACAATGACGCTACATTTAAACACAAACCGCAGGTTTCTGGAATGGGAGTCTCACTGGGATAACTAGTGACCGTTTAAGTGACCTTTTGTTTCGTTCTTTTTTGGGAATTCTGAAGGGATGAACTGATGTTTTAAGTATTTTGCTTAGTGGTATTCTTAGTTCAGAAACAGGTCCATAATAACAAATAAAAAAAAACATTGCAAATTAATGTACATTTTATTAAAATTTATGTAATGTAGACTATGTGCTAATTAACATACATTGTTGTTGTAATAATTATTAAAAAACACGAACTTTCATATTATAAAATTAGTGGGACTCGTGTTTCAACGTTTGTAAGCTGCTATTAGTGTTGTTTCTTGTAGACGTTACTTACGTTACGGTATAAGAACGTTTACATATTACATGCTATTAGTAACTATTGTAAAACACATATTATTATGTATTTTGGAAGAAGCCTGGCTACCCATAGCACATGGAATCCTAGTTTGGGAGCCGTAACCACTCTTTTAACCCTTTTCTAAATAAAGTTTTTTTCATTTCATTTTCATTTCAACCAGCATAAAGTAGAAAGCTCTTGCAGCTACTTTTCATATTAAGCAAATCTTCTACTATTGGATCCTAAAGGCAACTGCTGGACCCTAAAGGGAAAAATTAACCCATAACTGCATATCGCTCTATACAGATATACTTTTTAATATCATTTAAAAAATATATGTGTTGCAAATAATGCAAAAAATATGTTTTACGATTTTTGATATGCTTAAAACTAAACGTGTTGAATAGAATGGACTTTATTTTGTGATTTATCGGAGGCTACGATATTGGTAGAGCATGTACAGCGCAAAATTAATAAAATAGTGTAAAACTTGATATTACGAAACATTTAAATCTAAAAATAAACTCTTATTCGTCAGTTCAGAGGTAAAACTCATTTTGTGGCATAATTTTAGGCAAACTTTATTAAGTGCCAAATGAGTTTTACCTGCAAAGGGCAGACGCTTTGGAGTTAAAGACTTTTTTCATCTCATGACAGGTTTCATGGACATGTAGTTTAACTTGTAACGTTCATTAAGTCGCAGTTTATGTGCTACTTTGAATAAAAAATTTTTGATTTTGATTTTGATTTTGATTTTCTTATGGAACACAATACGCCCTTAGTGTTTTTTTCTTGTCGTAGATTTTCTCTTTAAAGAAATAAAACTATCAATTTCTCATTTTGTGGCAAAATGTCACTTAGCGAGTTTTACCTTTGAACCGACGTATTGTAAAACACAAACTCTGGGTACTCGGGATGTTTCCGTAATTGCGCTTTTTTGAGGCAACCCTGTTGATTTGGCAGAGGACAAAGAGCTGTGCGCAGTAGTGGACTCTATTAACAAGGCGGGAAGACAGATGGAATGGTCGTGGAACATTCTGGATGTTCTTCGTATACTCAAGCAAACTACGCAGGCGTCTCCGAGTCTTCCAGCTCACAAGACAATGAGATCAGCTTTCCATCGCGACTCGCGGGCGGGCGAGCGCGAGCGTAAATTGAAAAGCCTCGTGACTCCATGTGCTATCTGATACCTTGATAATGGACATTGTTCGCGTCGCTACGAAGTCCGGTGAGATTGGATTTTTGTGAAATTGTCGGCGGAATTGGACGCTCGGGATGCAATGGCATGTGTGAGAAGCGGCGAGATTAGATATGTAAGTATCTTCCTGTGGATACCTTCTAGGCAATTCATGGTTTTCTATGACAATTCGATATATATTGCAAAGTCGATCAACAAGTAGGAAGACTCGGCTAAGCGATATAGGTATAAGCTATTAATTGTAGTTTTATGAAACGCGGACCTCGAAACCTTTTATAGAATTACAATAGGTACATGGTTTAGGTTTGGTTATGACGTCTTAATATGACAATTCAATGTTGCATAGTCCATTAACCTTCAGATTAACAAGTAGGAAGACTAGTTGCATTAATCGGCCACGCAATGTACCTAGAAATGTCATACCTAATAAGCCATGAATTGTAGTTTTATGAAACGCGGCCGATGAATTTGATGGAAATATTCACTATGCTTTCCATAATCGTTAGTCAATGGTATTGCTACTACAAATTCACAAATGTACGGAGTCGAATCCTGGACCCCTCAATAGTAAGGCAAACGTTCTACTGACACGCTACTACTACTCGTAATTCGCGAGTAGCTTTGTGATGAAACCTCAGTGTCTGAGGTAGACGGTGGGCGCCCGTTCTTTTTATCTCTCTGAGAGACTAAGAGAAGGTTTGTATCCAGTGGGACTTATAAAAGCTACTTTTTGAATCGTCATTAAATCGGAGAACGGCCAATGTAAAGTCAACAATAGGATCAAACAACTCATGCGTGTACTCTACTCGGATAAATTAACGTTATACGCTTATGGGACACACTGCAACGAAAATCCAAGTAAACCTCTGCTGAGGGTGGACTGCATCCTTTTTAAGATATACATTTTGTAACTTATTTCAGGAATAGAAATACCTACAAAGGGGACTCTACTTACAGCAACATAATTTTTACGATAAATAGATATAAGTATAGAGTGTAAAATCCCTCTACCTTCCTGAAAAGGGGGTACTATTCGTAAATACAAACAAATTTGAATTTTAAAGATATTTTAAACTTTTGCTTATTGTGTTTCAATTTATCGACATTGAAGAAGTTTTCAGGCTTAACCTTGTTTCAGTAATATACTAATATAGATAGGTTAGTATATAAAGAAGTCTACCTACACTACCTACTAACAAAAATCGATGGTATAACACCAGCAACAACCTCACGCCGTATTTTCGAGTGGACGTGCGCTTCCGGACCTTGGACACGTAAATTGCTCGACATTGATATAGGCAAATGTTTTCCACACCCACGCCGTACTAAAAGCTGCCTTATAGCTTAAGAAACAAGGTTCGTTTATGTTTGCGTCCAGTTTTAAGGTAGAGCTTAGTCGACATACGGTCAAACAGACTAATTGCATATAATAGCCCGATTATAGCCTGTCACATGAAGGATTTGATACTGCGAGGTCGTTTTCGGCGACTATTGTTTGGCGCCGAAAAGCTTTTGTTCAATCGGCCTGAAATATTTTGCTGTTAAAGCAGACATTAACAATAATGTGTGCCTAAAGTACCTACAACAAAAGCACAACAACCTTCTTATACCGTAAACCACTCAAAACTTACGTGAAAAGCGACGTTTCAACCAAAAATATTAACAAACTTCACATACCTACTCGTAGAAAGAAAAACTCCGGGCCGAAGTGTGAGTCAAACCCGCGTCTCTAACATGCACCGTGCCAGCGCTCTTAACAACTAAGCGATTCAGACCTCTCCCAGACTGTGCTAGTTTTCTCTTTTCAACTCATCACAACGCTCTAACTGGCGCGGGTTCGAATCCCGCTTCGGTCTAAAATTTTTCTTTCTATGTAAAATTCGTTTATCAGGACTAACACCCGACTCACGTTGACAAACAATTAAAAACATGATTAAATCATCATCATCGGCCATTTGACGTCTTGTATGAAGTATGAAGTCTTAGCACCGAAAAATCTTTCAAATTGGTGGTACAATTGTGACCAGCAGATCAACCAAATCCTGAGCGACTCCAGTGGTCTCTCAAATGCAAACTAATTGCTATCGCAAAGGTCAGGATTCCAACAGGATTTTTTATTTTTTTATTTCATTTTATAAAGGAGGAAAAGCAGAATTAACAAAAATTACTTAAATAGAGAAAAGGAGTTAGCTTAATACACTTTGTTAACTCCTAAACATTCCTCACCGATACATAAAAGCTTAATGATCTTTATAAATGGGCATAATATTAGGCTCCAGACTGTGCAAAGACATTCAATCACCCATAATAGTGGATGGAAATCATAAGAGGCCTACACCTAAAGCCTGTCATTTAAAGCCAAACATTGGTGGGTAGATAGAAGACACCAATCTTTGTTAAGCTACGAAGAATTTACCTCAAAAAGCGACCACAGCTCTGATCAGATGTCCGCTTCTAAAACAAACTGACGTACCTACCCGCTCACGTCACCGTCTCCGAGATAGGTAGTTAACTTTTAACCCCACCTTGATCTATCTTTTTAACTACAGCCAACTTGACCACTAGCCCCTTGGCTTCTGAGTCCACTTTTCGATGTTAATGTGCGATATCTAGTACGAAAAGTTGAAAGCGTGCCTGTCGGGCTGTCTGTCACCGTAGGAGAGCGGAGCACCCGCTACGTTGTTTAATTGAATTATTTCAACGAACTGAGGCGCTCAGTAGAGTCCATCAAGGAAAATATGGTCAGGCACAATAACAGCGCTACCTAGAGATTTTCCACTTATCTTGATCGCGTAGGTAGGAACTAATGAAAATAAGTCAAAATATTGACAAATAGGTACTTAAAGCTGCAATGCCGCCATGTTAGCTTTACCTTATATAGGTACGTATTCAGGTACCCAGGTGAGGCTTAAACTTCTTTTTAGTTACGGCCTGTTTTAAATCGTCATCTATGGTACGAGTAAGATTTTACAAATTTTACACGTTCCACAACATTTCTTTCAAAGTTGCCCGCAACGTAGCTAAGTATCGCTATACTAAGAGTGGAAGTTAAAGGTTTCTCCATCGTCAAAATTACTTGGCTCTTGAAGCAGGCTAACGCTCTCTCAGTAACTTTGAACTCTACACACTAAAATTTTATGCCTGAAAGCTACTAAATAGCAACGTTTTACACATTTGAAAGAACTCGGGTTCTTACTTATTCTTCTTCGGTACCTACGCTCTTGATGGAGCGTAGGTAGCGAATGGAGTCGTGGTCGTCATGAAGACGTGTTATTGGCCGATGTTGAGTTACTCACGATGTCTCGCCATTCCTCTCGCTCAGATGCTGTCCTGGTCCATTCCTGCAGCACCTGTCCACAGTGGAATTAACTTGGTTGGTCCATCGCATTGTACTCTACAGCGAGATCGGCTCCCTCTACACTTCCTTGTATTATTCCTTCCTTCGGTCCTTCGGTCCTTTTTTTTATGTAGCCTATATACGTCCCACCGTAGGGCACAGGCCTTCTCTCAGAGAGTCTGGGTTCCTTATTTATTTTTCTTTATTGTTACGTCTTATGAGGCCCATAGTGAGAGACCACGATTCAGTGCCATAAGTCATGACACACTCTGGTTGTAGAATTTTGTCTTGAGCGATTGAGGTACCTATATTAGACGAAGACCAACCGGTCTTTTTGGAAATCCATGGAGGAGGACATAGGTCCAGCAGTGGACTTCTTGTGGCTGAATGATGATGATGATCGTTACGTCTACGCTTGTGCGACAAACACGGGCATCTCAAAGGTAGGTATTTCAAACCTCATTGTTCAGAATTTGAGAACTTTTGCAATTTTCAGTTTATAATAAAATACAAAACGGTGAGCTTAAAATGAACGGACTATAAAACTGCCGTTGTTTGGATCGAACAAAATCGTGGCTTCTTGTATGGTGTTCTAGTTTGTTGCAGGAAGCAAACATAGATCACGTCAAGGCATCCAGTGTCTGATATTTAATAACTGCTTTACTAACGATTCTTATTTGAAAGTAGTCGCAATTTTTTGAACGATGTACTTAGTACCATTAATCTCATAGAAAAGTGTTTGTGTATTATTTTTTTCTGAGTACCTATATTATAAATATATTTTTGTTTTTCCATATACTTAGTTTTTGATGAAGCAAATGTTGTTTATCAAAAACTAAGAACAGAATAATAGAAAACATGTCTTGAATGGCATTTTTATTATTTAAGCAAACCTCAGACCATATTTATCAAAAGTAGACTCATTTTTTTAAATCATTACAAAGGTTAGGTACCTACAAAGTTCGAGCGAGTCGGTTGCCAGTAGTAACAGCATCTTGAACAATCCGACAAATAATTGATTACATTTTGACAAATAAGTCGGATTGTGACTTATGTTATTATACTTATTACTTATGTAACATGCATTTTACGTAACATAATGTAGAAAGGCACTGGGGATGAATTTTAAACTACACAACTCCCGAAAACGAGTCATTTATTTTTCCCACAGGAAATCGGATCTGAGCTCCACAGATAACAAACACTTAGACTCTGTCTCAAACGAAAGTTCGCCGCAAGTAAACAAACCATAGGTAATATGTGATCATTAAAATATAAATAAATGTATGTTTTCAGAGATGTAGGCAGAGGGATTGCTACTTGCCACTATCTATGTACCCAGCACATGAATGGAGCCCACTGCTGGGCATAGGCTTCTTCCGTGTCACGCCAACCATCTCGGTCCCCTGCCATTCTCGTCCATTGCTTTCCTTTAGTAATGCGTTGGTGTGCCTGCCCATCGTTTACCCAACCTCGACCACCGCCACTACCACGATCTTTGACCGCCACTACCACGATCCCGACTGGTCTTTTTCAGTTCATAAAAAAAAACTCCGTTAAAACTAGTTAGGAAACGATTTATGTACATTTTGTCTACGTATAGACCAACGGTGTAAGTAATTTTATAACAACAAGATTCCTTTCAAACACACTTCAATTGCAGAATGCAGTTAATCTAGCGTGAAGGGAAAGCTTTCACCACACTATTTATAATGCATCTGAAGAGTATCGTGTTTTTATAAATAAGACTGTTTGACTATCCTAGTTCAGTTCTTTTTTTAGAATTGGCCAAATTAAATATTTATTTCGTAACTTTCGTATTGACGTAACATAAGTAACAGAATGTACAAAGGCGAGATTTTTTGTCTTTATTCAAATAGGCTATTTGTCAGTGTGAAAAAAGCATTAATTATATGTTCGTATAAATTATGAGTTTCAAAACTGATTTGAGGCATTTTAACTAAAAAAAAAAAAAAACGGCCAAGTGCGAGTCGGAATCGCGCACTAAGGGTTCCGTACCATTATCTATACAACATTAAACGCAAAGATCGAGAAAATCCGGCAAAAAATCAGGTTTCTTGTATGGGAGCTCCCCTTAAATATTCATTTTATTTTAACTTAATTATTTATTTTTGAAGCTAATATAGAACTAAATATTCAGTGAATATTTCAAGCGTCTACCTGTCGCCGTTATTAATATCGAGCAAAAACGGCAAAAAAATTACGTTGGTGTATGGGAGCCCCCCTTAAAATTTATTTTATAATTCTTTTTATGTTTGTACTATTTGTTGACATAGCGACAACAAAATACATCATCTGTGAAAACTTCAACTGCCTAGCTATCACGGTTCATGAGATACAGCCTGGTGACAGACAGACACACATACAGACGGGCAGACACACGGACAGACAGACAGACGGACAGTGAAGTCTTAGTAATAGGGTCCCGTTTGGCACTCCTCGGGTACGGAACCCTAAAAATGGACAATTTATCCAAAAAAACAGGATAAAACTTGATAATTTTGAATCTGTAGCTATTTTATCGAAAACGGCCTAGATTGGGCGAACCTATGATGACGTCACATGTCAGTACCTGTCAGCATCTGTCAAGTTTTAGAATCCCCAAAATTCTCTGATTTTTCAAGAAACCTACAGTAGTACACCTATTTGCTTTTCCGCGCCCTAATATTTAAAAGTTTCCGCCACAGCTATGTTCCCGCTCTGGGGGCACACACTAGATGGCGATACAGTCAATTTTAGTACCCCTCTTTTTTCTATGGAGTCGACATTTTTCCTAGTAGTATTTTTCAGTGGAGTTGACGTTTGTTTCCTTGCTGACCAGTGACGTCACTGATTCCTGTGCGACCCCATAGTTGCGTGGGCTTATTTTAGAAGTGAATTTTTATTTGCTTTTTTTTAGAATTAATACACGAAAGAATTTAAAATTATCACTTTCTGAGCACTCAATGAACACCAACTAAAAATCTGAGATGGTTTGGTCAGAAACCTGTCAAATAGCATATTGTTCAGGTCTAGTGTAACGTTTTCAAGATCATCAGTGTCAGTTTTTAAACGTTCAAGGAATGTTTACACCTGCATAATTTTTCCTTGGCACAGAGTGCATTTCGCGCGAACTGCCCGCGAGAGCGCAGTGAGAAGCTGTACGATCCGCGGCGCGTTTAATGTCCCTTTGGACGGGTTATTCTGCTTAAAGTATTGCAGAATAAAATAAGTTCTTCAAAAAGTACTGACGGGGAATCTAATTAAGTGTAAGGTCGAGTATCAGTTAACGTTCAGGAATCAGTTTCTGATTATTCTGGATGAACGGGCTTAACAATGCGGTCATTAAAACTGTAGATAAGATAACACAAGAATATTCTTTATTATACACGAGGCAAAAAAACTGAATTATTCTGGATGAAGGGGCTTAACAATGCGGTCATTAAAACTGTAGATAAAGTAACACAAGAATATTCTTTATTATACACGAGGCAAAAAAACTGAATTATTCTGGATGAAGGGGCTTAACAATGCGGTCATTAAAACTGTAGATAAGGTAACACAAGAATGTTCTTTATTATACAGGAGGAAAAAAACAATAATATCATTATTGTTTTTTTTTTTGCCTATGTAACAGGTAACTCAAATCTCATTACGATAGCTAGGTAGAGAGCATTTTATAACTTCAATCTCACTTTTATGATGATATAGGGTGATGTTATTTTGGCTTTTAAAGTTATTGGTGGCTATCACGGAATCATGTCATATAGGCTTTGATGCTGGGCTTTTTAAGCTGAACAACCTATTAATTGATAAATGTTATTATTCGATACAAGATTTCCTAAACGACTTGACTATTTAACTGCATAATTTAAATCTTTACTTATTTCATTGTATATTTGACATTTTTTTAATCTCTTTATTGGTAAGTATATTAGCTATTACATTTATTTAACTTCGCTGACAAATCTTTTTAAACATCTTGACTATTCAATTGCATAATTTTTAATTACTAATTTTATTGCCAATTTGACATTTTTTATATTTTCATTGGTAAATTGACATTACGATTTATATTATTTAATTTTGTTTTCAGAGATTGAAAAGAATTGATATTATCTATATTCAGGGACGTCTCCGTGATCAATAGGTTCAATACCGGAAGTGATCACCGACTTGTGCGAGGCTCTCTGAATATTAATTTTAAGCGCGAACGTGTCCGTCTGATGAAATCCAGGCTCCGACCAACCCTGCTCCAAACTATAGTGGGGTCTGAAAAGTTCCAGTCTAATCTGGAAAACCAATTCGCTGCCGTGGAAACCACAAATGGCGTTGACATTGACCAGGCCCTCGAGAATGTGGTCGGAATCCTCAGGGAGGAAGGGATGAGATTTTGCGAATTGCAGCGTAAAGGTAGAAAGTCAAAATTTTCGGAAGAAACTCTCAAGCTTATGGAGGAACGACGGGAAAGCCCACCGCGTCAGAAAGGCATGCTCTAAACAAGAGAATTGGCAAACTAGTTCGACGCGATCTCCGATGCTCCAATACTTGTTCGATAGAACGAGCAATCGAGCAAAATCGGGGATCTAAAGTGTTTGTCCAATCTCTTGGGAGAAGCCATCTGACGAAGTTGACCACCACGGATGGAGTAGTCGTTTCTTCCATACCAGAGGTTCTTTCGGAAGTTGAAAACTTCTACGGCCAGGTATACACTGCGCACGCATCTCGGCCTGATCCCGAAAATGAGGATTCCAGAGCTACATTGACACGCCACTATACTGAAGACTTGCCAGAAGTCAGCCTGGACGAAATCGCGATGGCTCTTAGACAGCTTAAAAATGGAAAAGCACCTGGAGAGGACGGTATTACAACTGAGCTCCTGAAGTCGGGCGGTAAACCTGTAATGAAGGAGCTCCAGAACATATTTAATGCTGTCCTCTTTGATGGCAGAACTCCGGAGGCGTGGAGTAAGAGTGTTGTCGTGTTGTTCTTCAAAAAGGGCGATAAAACCCTCCTGAGGAACTACCGACCTATTTCACTCTTGAGCCATGTCTACAAGCTGTTTTCAAGAGTCATCGTGAACCGTCTTGCGAGAAGACTTGATGAGTTTCAGCCACCTGAGCAGGCCGGCTTTCGATCGGGTTACGGCACCATAGACCACATTCACACAGTGCGGCAGATTATACAGAAGACCGAAGAGTATAATCGGCCCCTGTGCTTAGCGTTTGTGGACTATGAAAAGGCCTTTGACTCGGTCGAGACCTGGTCTGTTCTGGAATCTTTGCAGCGATGCCAAGTCGACTGGCGATACATCCAAGTGTTGAAAGGTCTGTACAACGCCGCTACTATGGCCGTCCAAATCCAAAACCGGCAGTCTAAGCCTATCCCCATACATCGTGGTGTGAGACAAGGGGATGTTATTTCCCCCAAATTGTTCTCAAGTGCATTGGAGGATATGTTCAAGACGCTGGACTGGAAGGGGTACGGCATAAACATAAACGGTGAGTACCTTTCACACTTGCGATTTGCAGACGACATCGTCATCATGGCGGAAACGCTGCAAGATCTACAACATGTGCTGGGTGGCCTGGCTGATTCTTCCCAACGCATTGGTCTCCGGATGAACTTGGATAAAACCAAGGTTATGTTCAATGAACACGTCAGTCCGGAGCCAATTGCAGTTCAAGGCAGTATTCTCGAAGTTGTTAAGGAGTATGTTTACCTCGGGCAAACCATGCAGTTGGGTAAAAACAACTTCAAGAAAGAGGCCAATAGAAGAATACAGCTGGGCTGGGCAGCGTATGGGAAACTACGTCGAGTCTTCACATCGCCAATCCCACAGAGTCTCAAGACGAAAGTCTTCAATCAGTGCGTCCTACCCGTCATGACATATGGTGCCGAAACGTGGACACTCACGGTGGGGCTGGTCCACAAATTTAAAGTCGCTCAGCGTGCTATGAAAAGGGCTATGCTCGGGGTTTCTCTTAAAGATCGAATTCGAAACGAGGTGATCCGACAGAGAACCAAAGTCACCGACATAGCCCACCGAATTAGCATGCTGAAGTGGCAGTGGGCCGGCCATATCATCCGAAGAACTGATAACCGATGGGGTAGACGAGTTCTTGAGTGGAGACCGCGGATCGGTAAACGTAGTGTGGGACGTCCTCAGACTCGGTGGAGCGATGATCTTCGCAGGGCGGCTGGCAAGAGCTGGATGAGAATAGCCGAGGACCGTGCTCAGTGGCGTGCAATAGGAGAGGCCTATGTCCAGGAGTGGACAAGTATAGGCTGATGATGATGATGATGACTGCCTCCTGGGAAGAAAACTTCTTGTCACGTAGATAATAGTCCAAATCACGAAAAAAATGGTAGTCCGTTGAAGCAAGGTCTGGTGAATACGGAGGATGACGAATGGTTTCTAACTGCAGTTCCTGAAGGGTCAAAATGGTTTCTCGTGCTGTGTGAGGTCTCGCGTTGTCGTGGAGCAATAATGGTGAAGATCGATTCATGAGTCGGGGCTGTTTTACTGCTAGTTTTGTCAACATGGTTCGGAGTTCGGCACAATAGACATCTGCCGTTATTGCTTGACCAGATCGGAGAAAACTATAGTGAATAACACCATGCTGAGACCACCAAACAGTTACCATTACCTTTTTATTGGTAAGTTTTGCTTTAGGACACTGTTGTGGCATTTGACCTGGGGTCAGCCATTGCATTTTTCTTTTCCGGTTATCATAAAGAATCCACTTTTCATCACATGTTACAATTCGATCCAATATTCCTTCATTTCTGTACCGGTTCAACAAGACAACACAAGTTTCAACACGCGTTTCTTTCTGCAGATCAGTCAAATCATGAGGCACCCATTTTTCGTATTTTTTTATTTTATTGATTTGACGCAAGTGAGTCAATATTGTGGGTAAGGTAACGTTAAACCATGCCGCTAATTCCTGGGTAGTTTGACTAGGGTCGGCTTCCACTATCTCTCTTAATTCATCGTTATTCACCTATGTGGGCGGTCTTCCTCGTGGCTCGTTCTTTAAGTCGAAATTTCCATCACGAAAGCGTTTAAACCAAAATCGCACGGTGCGTTCATTAGTAGACCCCTCTCCAAACGCAGCATTGATATTGCGGGCTGTTTCTGCCGCGTTAGTTCCGCGTCGGAACTCGTATTCAAAAATCACTCGAATTTTCGCAGTATCCATCTTTCTTGTCTAAATTGAATAACAAAAACAATTGAAAGTCGATATTCAAATGTTTCACATTTTTTAAAAAAAGAACATCATAGAAACCATTTGAAAAAAGTTTCATTCGAAAACCTCAAACCATGAAGATTCTATGTCAATTCAAAGAACCTATTGCAATAAAACGGCAATTTCATACTTTAACCCCTATTATAACTTTTTAATCATAACGATACACCTATACAACCTCCAGCTGGACCAAGAAGGTTGAACCTCTTCTTTTAAACAAAAGGTTTCAATGAACGAGTCCGCGGCGAAGCAACACGCATGCGCAATCGGTGTTTGCGCCTTGGCGCCAACATTTTACATTTAAAAAAACTTTTCAATATTTAAACAAAGTTTGGTTCTGTTTGTAAAATAAATTTGTTAACAGTATTGAAAATAACAGAAATCATGTCAACCCTCTCCGAGTACCTCCAATAACGCTTCCTGTCCGGTTCAAATCCAATTTCATAATTGTAATATTCATCATCATCATCATCATCATTCAGCCACAAGAGGTCCACTGCTGGACATAGGCCTCCTCCATGGATTTCCAAAAAGACCGGTTGGAACCGGCCTGCATCCAGCGCCTTCCTGCCACTTGGATGAGGTCATCTGTCCATCTTGTGGTGGTCGTCCTACGCTGCGCTTGCCGATATGTGGTCTCCATTCGAGAACTTTTCGGCCCCATCGGCCATCAGTTCTGCGTGCTATGTGCCCCGCCCACTGCCACTTCAACTACTAATCCGCTGGGCTATGTCGACGACTTTCGTTCGTCTACGGATCTCATCATTTTTGATTCGATCTCGTAGAGAAATTCCGAGCATAGCCCTTTTCATAGCTCGTTGCGTGACCTTGAGCCTTCTTATGAGGCCCATAGTGAGAGACCACGTTTCAGTGCCAAAATTCATCACTGGTAACACACACTGGTTTGTATAATTTTCTTGTAATATTCAGAACATGAGGGAGGCCTATGTCCTGCAGTGGGCGTCGAATGGCTGGTGATGATGATGATGATTCAGAACATCAATAATAATATTATTACAAGTAAAAATCAATTTATTGATATTCAGCGTTTTATTTGCAATATTATATCATGTATTTATTATAGTATGAGAGTAGATAAAGTAGTGTATGACACTGTACATAACTTGGTCTTATAACACTCGTGTGATACTATAAAAAAACTCGCCTATGGCTCGTTTTTTCAAAACACACTCGTGTTATAAGAACCCTTATTATGCAACAGTATCATAAACTACTATTATTAGTATTATACATTATGAGCGATTGTGCAGTGTGCTCCATTTCCTTCAGTGGATGTCGTAGAAGGCGACTAAGGAAATTAATTACCAGGAGAGGCAGCAGCGTCTTCCTGAGATTCCAACCGCATACTGCGATCGCCAACCCGCCTGCCAAGCGTGGCGATTATGGCAAAACCCCTCATGGTTATGAAAACCACGAACGAAGCCTAGGTCCTGCAGTGGGCGTCATGATGATGATGTGGTGTGTGGAAGGTATTATTATTAATTTGGAACAAAATTACTTAATAAATTAGAGGGGCTTAGCACGCGGAGTGACTTCGAACATAACAAAAAGCCCACACCTCTAAAAAATATGCAGTTTATTTCTTCGTACAACTCTTTCTATGCCTTAAGATCTCCACTGGGGTGAAATACAACACTTCGCCGCAATCTTCACATTTATACTCTCTAGCGTTAGGTTTACTGTCCCGTGCACGCTTCTGAATCTCGGGCTCCTTGTCAACTTTTCTCGCGGAGCACATAAATAGTTTGTGCTGCAATCTTTCCATGGGAGCGAGGCAGAGTGTGACGGTGCATTCTTGGCAACTCCACGGGGTGTTGTAGATTTCCTGGTAGTTACCGTAACTCCAGTCTGTGTCCACGACACTGTAAATGGAAAGGCCCGCTGTACAAGGTAGATATATTACCGCGAATAAATAATACATTTCAAGGTCATTGCTCAACTACTCTTTATGACACCATTATTTATTTAGGTACTTGTCTGATTTTATGTTACTTATTTATTGCACCTGAACCAATTTTAATTTTATCATTGTGTATTATAAGTATTAATATAATACAATTAGGTGTATAACTGACTTATAAACTTATTTATAAAAACACGATTCCTTAAAACACTCCTCAGATGCAGTTTAAATACTGTGTGGTAAAGGGATATACGTAACCACAGATTATTTGAACAGCCTCTGAGGAGTGCTTTAGAGGGATCCTGTTTTTATAAATAAGACCGTTAATTTTTAAACAACAGTTAAAAACACTTATGGGCCAGAGTTGTCCAAATAAAAAAAAAGGTGTTGCAGAAAGGTCCATTTATCTACCCATCAATACAAACAGCTTTTACGTACGGGACGAACTCTGAAACTGCATAATAATTGTTTGTTATGATAAGCAAAATTACCGTTCAAAGTGAAGTTATAGGTTAACGTTTTGCTATTTAACGTTAATTTAAATGCAGCACCTATTGTTTGAGCGTCATGTTTTTAATGTTAATACTATATACTTCTCAGTGCGCAGGTCTAAGTATCCAGTACCTCCTCTACATCTTAGTTATTTCTGTTTCTTTTCAAATGTTTAACTGTACTTGTAGACACAAGTTTAGTTAACAGTCTCTTCACTCTCTAATATAAAAAAAAATCTTAAGTTCTATCGGACCCTTCGTATAATTAAATAATTAATTGCAATATCGAAGCAAAAGAAAAGAAAATTGGCAGTTCTTTTATCATACAATCTTGAAACGCGAAGAGTTCAATTTGTACGAAAGATAAATGAATCGTGTGATTTTAAAACAACACAAGTCACATGTGTTTTTAAAATAACACTTATCCATTTTTTTTTTTATTAAATTACTTACACCTACCTATTGATTTATATTACAATTAAAAATTGTAGTTTATTCATACAGAAATCAATATAATATGCTAAAATATTGCTGTTGTAGATATTAGTATTTGAATAAAACAGTTTTTTCTATTTCCTTCAAAGTTTTAATGAAAGGACATGTGTCGTTTTAAAATCACACGATTCAAATATAGGCCGTAGGTCTTATGTATAAAATAAACAAACATACCAATTATAAACCACATTATCCGTCACATAGACGCCTCCCTTTTTCTCGTGCGGGTGGCATTCGAAGCCTTCCTCGAACGGGTTAGGGTCTACATTCGCTTGCGCCTCTCCATCGGTCCCTTGGTACAGTACTTTCAGGTCGCCAGGCAATAATCGCTTTAACGTGTAGTACACTTCGCAACTCATATAAGAGCTCATTTCGTATGACAGGTCGTGCTGGAGTTCGTCGTAGGTTTTCTGGCTCTTCTGCTTGGCTCTTTCTAGTTCGGCCTCGACGGATTTGTCGGGGTTGGCGTCTGTGAAGATGAATATGGGTTCATCCTGTGTGTATTTCCATGTTTGTGATGTCCTTGCCCAGTTACCACAGCACAGGATATCCTAGTTTGGGCCCGGGACAGGTGATTGTGTTGTGTAATAGTACATTACTTCAGAGGGAAGAAAGTGACAGTTCCATACCGAGATTATGGCATTTGCGCCACGAGCTTGCGAGGGGCGCAAACCATTTGAGGTATGGAACTGTACTTTATCCTGAGGTATGTATAGTGCTTTTTATTACACCTACGAGGAAAATTATCACAAAGATAAATGCTAAATCAATCGAAGTTTTTGCGAAAATGCGCGGGCTTTTCCTTTTTTTATTCGCCCGTTTCTGGAGTAGGCTAAGATCATAAGGTCATGCAGCCACTTCTTCCGTGATTCCGCGCGTTTTATATACAAAAATAATTTCGTTTTTAATTTTCTGTATGCACCAAGGAGGTTGGTAACTGGTAAAAAAAAAACTGTATGTGGCCAGTAACAATTTACTTGAAATTTAATTAGTAGACAGTTAAAGTCTCTTTGCAGTATGACTGCTGACAAATTAAAAAAAAAAACCGGGTATGTAATGGAATTTCATACATACTTCCCACCCTTGGGTCGGAAGGATTTTCATACAAACTTCCATACCTTGGGATGAAAGGATTTGAAGGGCGGGATAAAGGCGTTTCTTCCCTCTAATTGGTATAATTAGTATGTATTTTCAGAGCAGGTGTGATAAAAAAGATATTTATGAACCTATATGAAGCGAAAGATGTTTATCAGAATCGTAGCATGTGTCAAACACTGGCCTCTGCCTACCGCTACGGGATATAGGCGTGACTTTGTGTACCGTATGTATGTTATATTTTGTGGTCGAAAAAAAAATCACGTTATTGTTGTGGAGATAAAAAAAATACACTGTTTACCAACCGGGATATAGGCGTGACTTTGTGTACAGTCGATCCGTTCTTACTTGGCACAAGTAGTAAACAAACCTCTTCTATCACAAAACTCGATATTCCAAGAGCATCACTCAATGTAGATTACCACATTTAGTTGTAGACATTAGTTAAGACACATGAGACATTGAATTTTACCGAAAACTGGCCTAAATTGTGGTTGCGATTTTTTTGCGAAATTCAGATTTTCAGACAATTCTGATCACAGGTTAGCAAAACTACACAGATTACTTTGACATTATGTTGCAGTGATGGGACGCGGTTGGATGAGGTGAATGAAAGAACGAATGAATGAAATTGCGCAATGTGCTAAAATATTATTTTGTTATTAAAAAACAGCAAAATATTTACCCGGTGGGTATTAGGTAAATATTACATTATTCACGTAATACTGTATTATTCTATTAAAACGACGAAATACATGTGTTTTTATAATCAATTTATGGTTGTTACTTTTTTCTGCTATAGTAAGTTTGATTCTATAAATTGTCAGAGAGCCAGTGAAATTAAATAGATTGCGACGATATTATTATAACTTAAAATATTTCATATTCCAATAAACTTAATTTCATTAATTTAACAATTAAATCTATGAAACTGTAGCAGCTCATTCAAGTAATACCCAACCCTATGTAATGTGACATTTTGTTGGTCCGCCATGTTTGTTTACTACTTGTGCCAAGTAAGAACGGATAGGTTATATGTATGTTATATTTTGTGGTCGAAAAAAAAATTCACGTTATTGTTGTGGAGATCAAAAAAATACACTGTTTACTAACCAAACTGCAACGAGAAATTTAGTTAATTGACCACCTTGACGAGACATTTTATGAAACTGATATCTTTTATAAAAGCAGTGGTTAAATTTGACCTATGTTGCTACTATCCATGTAAGAGCTCCCTACCTCGACCTCCGAAGATTTTCATCAAACCAAAATAGACCAATGGGTCAATGTACCCTTTGAACATAGCAAAACTTAACAAACGCACCGAATTGATAACATTCCAGTCCATTTTGAAGTCGTTTAATAAAGCACACAGATACCACTAAGTAACATAAACTCACGCCTGTATCCCGGAGGGGTGGGCAGAGACCAGGGTCTGGCACTTACCACGATCCTAACAGATCATCATGAAACCAAACCCCACCCCGCCCTGATTAAAAAAACGATTTACCCCAAAAGGAAGAGAGGGGGAGGTCTACACGTCACTACGAGAACTTTTATCTACTGTTTTAGCTTCGAAATCGCAAAAAAAAATATCGCTCAGCTTTAAATGGGCGCTTTGTGACTGCAGAGGATTGTCGAAGCTCTTAGGACCATCATAAGCAGCCTATATACGTCCCACTGTAGGGCACAGGCCTTCTCTCAGAGAGAGAGAGTATGGGCTTAATCACCACGCGTGCCCAACGCAGATTGGCGATTTCAAGCGCTGAAGTATGTGAATAGCTCAGACACCCAGGTTTCCTCACTATGTTTTCCTTCACCGTTAACGAGTGGTATTGCTACTATAACTTTACAAATGTACATAACTTAGAAAACAAAGTCATAGGTACATGCCCGCACTGGGAATCGAACCTGGGTCTCCTGCTTCCGAGTCCAATGTTGTACGCACTAGGCTACCACTTCGCTCTTAGGATAGAATATTTTGATGACTTGCGATGTTCACACCAATACTGTTAACATTGTTAACATAATTAATTAAATGTTAATTAAATGAAGGGACTGGACCAATATTGCCTCACGCATAAACAATATTATCATCAGTCAGTTATTCAGTCCCTTTCTTTAATTGACCGTGCATTTGTACATGGCGGAGAGTTGCGCTATCCTGCGCCATCGGACAACGCCGAGGCGATTTAATAGTGACTAACCTGCAAGACGTCGATTCATCAGCAGATCCCACTTCTGCCTCAGTTTAACTGCCTTCATCAGCAGATTTAACCCTGACTCCGGATAAGGAAACTCCAGCAGCAACCACGAGTCCGCTACTATGCTGTAAGGGGTAATTTAAGCTTGGTAAAAAGGTTCATCTCCGCAGCGTTGGTTCGCTCGTAGCCCCGGCTACCTGAATGATCTTAAACGATCACGAAGGTTAAGCAACACAGGGCGCGTTCAGTGCATGGATGGGTCGCCGTCTATGCCTAACGCTAGTGGCATTTTTCCGAGCGGTTCCGTGCTTCGCAAGGCACGTTAAGCTGTTGGTGCCGGCTGCCGTCGATAGATGACAGTCGTTAAGCCAAGTCAGAGGCCTTAGGGCGGCTTGACAACTTCTGACAATAGACGAGCCACTAGTCTACAAACCTCCACCAATCCGGATTTGGCCCCCGTGGTGGAGTATGGCCTATACCTTCCTCAGGGAAGAGACCCGTGCCCCTCGGTGGGGACATAATGGATGAAAAAGGACAATGGTGGGGACATAATGGATGAAAAAGGTTCACCGGTGGCGTGGTTTAGTATTGAGACGTTGGGCTATAAATCTACGCCTCGAGTTCTACCAAAATCACGAGTACATCTGGTGAAACGGTATCAATAGAAACAAAAAGTGAAAAATGGTTTTTGTCACCGATTTCGTACTTTTTTTTTTGTTATTCATTCAAGCAATGGAAAGGGCTATTTCTCTACGAGATCGAATCAGAAATTATGAGATCCGTACACGAACGTAAGTCGTCGACATAGCCCAGCGCATTAGTAAGTTGAAGTGGCAGTGGGCTGGGCACATAGCACGCAGAACTGATGGCCGATGGGGCCGAAAAGTTCTCGAATGGAGACCACATATCGGCAAGCGCAGCGTAGGACGACCAGCCACAAGATGGACAGATGACCTCATCCAAGTGGCAGGAAGACGCTGGATGCAAGCCGCTTCCAACCGGTCTTTTTGGAAATTCATGGAGGTCGGCGCTTAACTACCAAAACAGAGGTCGTGGGTTCGATTCCCACTGGGTTTCCGCCGTACATTTGTACAGAAGGCTCCAGTCTGGGTGTATCTCTATGTTTGTGATGTCCTTGTCAAGTGATTGTGTTGTGTGGAAGTTATTTTTATTTAAAAAAAAACTATTTAAAGGCTAAAAATTCCACCCATGCCGGGACTTTACTTCAGCCAGATGTCGCTGGCTGTACGGCACTGACTGAAAATCAGCGCTGAGGGATCAATGACTCAGCTGCCTTTTGTGGCAACTTAGATACACCACAGGCTACATCTATGGTCCTGTTTTATTTATTCGTTTTGTCTGTTCTGTATTTATTTTTCTTTCTGTGGTTGTGCATATTATGTTACTTATCTGCTTTTTTTGTTTCTGTGATGTATCGTGTTGGTATAATAAATTATGTCTTTCTTCTTTTTCTTCTTAATACAGAGAAGTTTGTAAAGAGGTTCGAAATTTCGCCGATGCCTGCACTTGCCCATTAGCTCAGTTAGGAGAACGCTGGCACAGTTAGCCAGAGGTCGCGGGTTCAAGTCCCGGCATGGGTGGAGTTTTTAGCCTCTAAATA
This sequence comes from Yponomeuta evonymella, assembly GCA_963969515.1. Taxonomy (NCBI): domain Eukaryota; kingdom Metazoa; phylum Arthropoda; class Insecta; order Lepidoptera; family Yponomeutidae; genus Yponomeuta; species Yponomeuta evonymella. Next base: position 12,913,614 of record OZ018357.1, on the reverse strand, counting down.
GGCTTTTTATAATTGTCCTCAGCACGGATTAGTGCAACAAAAAGAATATATTTTTATTTAATTAGCTCGTTACCGTGTCACTCCGAGGTTGGTATCGATGGTGTGAGCCAATAAGAGCAGCGTCTGCGCAGCCGGCATTCGCATCGAGTTCACTATGTACGGCTTGGTGGTCTCCAAGAGGGACCTGAAACAAGCAAGTAGATTTTATTATTAAATAATTTAATTATTTCGGTCAACGGGGATCATAAACATTATAAAGCTAGAAGAGAGATAATACAGTAGTGCGTGTAAGTGAAATAAATATTCTTAAACTATTGTTAGTACCAGTGACTTTTTTTTTAAGTTACGTAAATTTATGAATTTGTAGTAGCAATGCCACTCGTCACTCGTGAAGGAAAACATCGTGAGGAAACCTGAGTTTCCGAGGTGTTTACATATTTCAGCGCTTGAAATTGCCAATCCGCTGAGAGAAGGCCTATACCCGGCAGTGGGATATATCATATTAAGTGGGATATAAATATATATAGTAATGGAGGCAGGCATCACATATTTTTGTGGTACAGTATATGGACCATTGAGCAGTGGTTCATATACTGCATATCGAACCTACTCGCAAACACATTCAGGATGCCATTGGCGTGGGCCACACAAAAAGTCGTTACACCACAAAGAGTCAATACGAATCGCCTCGCACGCAAGCTCGATGACTTCCAGCCCCCCGAACAAGCCGGTTTCTGAAAAGGCTTCAGTACGTTGGACCATATACATACGCTGCGGCAGATTATACAGAAGACCAAGGAGTATAATCTACCACTATGCTTAGCGTTTGTGGACTACAAAAAAGCCTTCGATTCGATCGAGATATGGGTGGTACTTGAAGCTCTCCATCGGTGCCAAATCGAATATCGCTACATCGATGTGGTGAGGTGTTTGTACAAAAACGCCACAATGTCAGTCCGACTACAGGATCAGAATATGAATCCTATTCATTTGCAGCGCGGAGTGAGACAGGCGAGTTCATCACTCACCTTTGATTCGCCGATGACATATTGATTATGGCTGAGACCCTGGAAGATTTGAGTTCAATGCTCGATGACCTGAACAGAGTTTCTAACAGAGTGGGTCTTAAAATGAAAATGGACAAGACTAAAATAATGTCGAACTCCCATGCACCTACTCCAATCAACGTTGGCGGCTCTGCCCTCGAAGTTGTCGACCACTATGTATACCTGGGACAAACAGTCCAGTTAGATAAGTCCAACTTCGAGAAAGACTTCGGTTACTCGTCGAATCCAACTCGTATGGACAGCATTCGGGAAACTAAAACACATTTTCGCGTCCGAAATACCTCAGTGTCTCAAGACGAAGATGTATAACCAATGTGTGTTGCCAGTGATGACTTATGGATGTGAGACCTGGTCGCCGACTATGGGCCCCATAAGAAGGCTCAAGGTCGCCCAGCGAGCAATGGAGAGAGCTATGTTAGGAGTTTCACTGTGTGATCGAATTCTGACCTGGCGACCGCGGACCGGACGACGCAGCGTGGGAAGGCCCCACCTGGTCTGACGACCTGGGTACGGTGGCGGAGAGACGCTGGATGCGGGCGGGAAGCTTGGAAAGCTATGAGGGAGGCCTATGTCCTGCAGTGGGCGTCAAATGGCTGATGATGACACAGAAAGGACGTGGGGCGAAGGCGCGGAAAAGACGCGAAGCTTTGTATTTTGCCGCTGGCTCAGACTCTGCGCACCAGGGATGCACACCGTTGGCGCATGGTTGTGTAATGGTTGTGAAAAACATTCAGTACCTTATCTTTGTAAATTACTGATGTAATATGTACAATAAAGTGTTATATATCTATCTAGTCGCGCCTCGGCAAACATCCCCGATGCACTGCAGAATCGGGGCAGCCCCATTAGCATCCTGAATCTGTTATTATATTGAAAACGCCGGGCACTGTATTGTCTTTAACTGTACCGTTGATTACTCTCCACAAAGTGCTCAGGCATCGGCGGTCTGTACGCTCTCCCAACGACGAGGTCTATGACCAACTATTTCCAGCAGAGGACGAATATGAGCTGAAGAATAACAGTCGCTTGCTGAACCGACGATAGGAGGCATCTGCCCCATATCGCTTGACGGCAGGCAGCGGCTGTTTGAGGATGGTCAAGGACATAAGGCAGTGGGGTGTGTTGGGGGAGGTCTGTCCAGCAGTAGACAAGAGCTAAACGGTAACAGTCGCACGCTGCAGCGACGATCTGAGGGGATACCGCCGTTTAGCCAAAGTATTTTTCGCCAAATTTTACTTCCCAATAAACTTATGGCATCAGTTTCATTTCCCAAATGAAACTTTAGCAAGTTTTCATTTCGCATTTTATTCATTTGGTCAAATTATCATTTCGCATAATTTTACTGCGTCAAGTTTTATTAAGACAAACGTTTATTATGCTAACGTTTTATTTTGGCAAGTGTTATATAGCAAATAATTGTTTGATTAAATTTATATTTCGCATTTTGTTCATGTGGTTAAATACTATTATGCATAAATACAAGTAATTTAAAAATTTAAGCTTAAGATACATTTATTTGTAGTATTATATTCTGATTTAAAAAAACTTACGAAAGCAATTTGGTGTAAAAAGTGTGTTTAAAATTTGGTTGTTAGGTCAGTACACATAAGCAAAAATAGGTTCGAAGTTCGAAAAAAAATATTTCACTAAAAAACTTAGTTTTGAGTCAAACAAAAAAAAATTTTTGTTCTAGTTTACATTTCGCATTTTATTCATTTGGTCAAATTATACTTTTGACTGAATAATGCTTGGTAAAATGAATTTTGACCAAGTATTCATTTGTTAAACAATAACTTTTGCTAACCGTTTATTTGCTTTAAGTTGTTTTGAGAAATGTTTTTTTGCCAAGTGAGGCAGTCTAGCAGCGGCTGGATAGGGTAGCGAGGACAAGAAGAAGTGGCATGCTCTGACGAAGGTCTACGTCCAGCGGTGGACGATTATGGGATGCCTCTTTTTCTCACGCTAACCTTTACGCTCCATTGTCTGTCTTATCCGTCACTCTCAATTGCAAATTAAAAATTATCCTCAGGACTTACAAATAGCATAATATCTGGTGCTCGAAGCACAAGCATGCCACTTCTTCTTGTAGCGAGGACAAGAAGAAGTGGCATGCTTTGACGAAGGTCTACGTCCAGCGGTGGTCGATTATGGGATGCCTCTTTTTCTCACGCTAACCTTTACGCTCCATTGTTTGTCTTATCCGTCACTCTCAATTGCAAATTAAAAATTATCCCCAGGACTTACAAATAGCATAATATCTGGTGCTTCGAAGACAGCGGCAGCTTACTCTTGTACCCCATAGGTATATCCGTTTGTATCTCGGTGTCAGTCAACTGCAGGGTCTTGGGCTGTTTCCCGAAGTAACTGGTGGGGTGGAGGAATACGTAGGGCTTGCTCCAGGTGTGGTACAGTTGCTCGAACGGTGACTGGAATGTGAAAAGTGTGGGTGATGGTTCAAGGCCAGTTTTGATGTTAATAGCGACGGTTTTGCTTTACGATGTTTATTTACGCGGGCATTTGTTGGCCTCATTTTATGCGACGTCGAAATTGTTAGATAGGTAGAATATTATTTATTGTACACAGAGATTACATCAACATAAATCGCTGTACGATTGGCGGCCTTTAATTTTTTTTGTGCAAAAATCCAGTTAAAAAAACATATTTTGCGGCGTTTCTGCTTTTTTCTGCGGCGCTGTTTGATAGACAATGGTGCTTAAAACAATGTTTTACATAGAATGTACATTTTTCTATGATCGACTGAAGACTTTTTCAGTCAGTCATAAAAGAATACTGTTTCGAAAAAAGTAGATCAAAAGTTGTTGCAAAACAAAAACCATAATTGGCGTAGGTATATCAGGAACTGCACATTTTAGAAACAACCCTGGATATACAAAGTAAAACCAATTAAAATCTGTTGATATCAAAAGTTATCATACAGGGGCAACGAGAAGAACGTAAAACAAGAACATTTTCAATTCAGAAAGAAAACACGTTCGACTATTCAAACAGAGGTCGTGGGTTTGATTCCCACTGGAGGCCGCCGCACTGGCTTCAGTCTGGGTGTATTTCCACTTGCGACATGTCCTCGCCTGGTTATCATAGCAAACGGTATCCTAGTTTGGGCCTAGGACAAGTGATTATGATGTCTGGAAGTTATTATTATAATCAATCAGCCCGTATCGTTTACTGCTGGATGTAGGCCTCCACTAAGGCACATCAGTTCTTTCTGTCCTCAGCCATCCTCATCCAGCTGCAGCCAGCAATCTGCCTTAGATCTTAGGTCCAGCGAGCTGGTGGGCGTCCTACGCTGCGTTTGCCAGTCCGTGGTCTCCACTCGAGAACCTTTGCCCCATCGACCATCCGTTCTAGTGGGCTCGTCACGCCCACTTCAACTTGCTAATCTTGCTTATTATTCACTCCAACTTGCTTATTATTATATCACTAACCTTACAATGATTGAACTCGTCTGCCACAGCGATTTGTGGGTACAACGCCCGACACAACACCAGTTTGAGCGTCACCAAATCCCTTCCGCTAGAGCTGCTAGCGCCAGAAATCAAGGCGCGTATTCTGGAAGCGTCGTTCGTCATACGAAACTCTACGTCGCGAATGTCTACAGAATTGTCTTCGGCGTTTTCGTCCACGATCTCCCACGAGTCAACTTTGAGACGTTTCTTTCGCTTGGACTCTTCGGCCGTCTTTTGTTTGTACTGTCTGGAATTTGAATTTGGAACGCGGTTTACAAGATAGCGGGTGGAATGCCAGATGGCTAAATAAAATTGGCGGATGCAGGGGCTTAGTTTATGGAAGTGTCTAGATAGACAAAAGAGGTCGTTTAGTTCAAAAAAATTAGACGACACCAGTAGTGGCAGAGTTAGTGAAGTTACTTCTTATTATTCTTTAACTGGTATGGTAGCGTAATTGTGTTGGTTCAATAGCAAAAAAAGTTGACTAGAGAGAAAAAATATAAACTTATGCTGGAACGAATCCAAAACAAATTTATTAGGTTAATTTACTTAAAATTCTACGGAGTTTATCCTTTGATGTATCCTACTATTTTCATCTTAGGCAGGATCGGTTATAACCAGCTGGGGGAAAGAAGGGAGTTAGCCTTATCTTCCTATGTACTGAAATTATTACGAGGTATGCAGTACAATCTAGGAGTGTTACAGATGGTAAGCCTATCCGTGTCAGACCGATATGTGTGGCGCAGACGGCGCGTTGATATGTTGGCGGTGCCCCGCGCGCACCAACTTGCTATGGGACGGACTCTTACGCGAGCTATACGCACTCTGAACTGTATTTCAGAAAGTATGCAACTTTTTCGTTGCTCTCTAAATGAATTCACAAAGAATGCGCTTTCTATTTTATATTATAATTCGAATTTACGCAAATATTTTTTTTATGACTGACATCTTTATACCCACTTCAAGTATTTTTATTGATTTGTTTTTACTTCATATGATTTTTTAACTATTTAAAAATTTTTTAATATTGCATGATTTAATTTATTTTTAATTGTAAATTTTTCATTGTTATTTTAGCTACTTTTATTGAATTGTTTCAAATTTGATTGATTTTTCGTTTATGATTTTATCTTCTTTTTTATTAGAATCTGACGTAATTTAAATTTAAAATGTCTACTTCGCTATCGCAATAGGGTACCCTGTAATGGTAGTTGTAAGTTTTATGAAAATAATAAAGAATTAAAAAAAAACGGTGGAGGGCGTGTCGACCTGTGTTATTCCTAAGTCACTGACCATAACGCACTATCTATGTTTCCTCTAAAAATGTGTGAAAATGAGATTGTTTGTTCCGTCTTTTTGGCATAAGTGTGTGGAGAAACGTTCTATGTCAGCTTGCAGCCGTTTAGCTATTTTTGTTAAACGGTCGCTGTAGCTATCTAGACACTTCCTTGGTTTATTTCATTTTTCGGTTGATATCTAACCTTCTCATGTCTTTCAGCTGCTTAAGTTGTCCATGGCGCATAGCTCTTTCCGAAGAAGTCATAGTCTCCGGTTCAGGCGCTTCCATTAGATTACTGTCCTGAAAACCAAGTCGATGGGCAGTTAAATTAGAGATTAGATTCATCATCAGCCATTTCAAGCCCACTGCAGGACAAAGGCCTCCCTCAAGGTTTTCCTAACCATGAAGGGTTTTGCCATAATCGCCACGCTTGGCAGGCGGGTTGGCGATCGCAGTATGCGGTTGGAATCTCAGGAAGACGCTGCTACCCGTCTTTTCATAATGTATTGATAATGGTAACTCCAAAACTCTAGCCAAATTTAGCAAAAAAATCACAATAAAGCATCATACATCTACATCCCTAATTTCTCAAGTGTACATCAACTTAAAGAGTTGTGCACTTGTTTAATCCACTAGAATACTATGGTACGGAATGGTAAGATGGTATTAATTTAAACGTAAGAAAAGATAAGAATCGTCTTTATTGTACACACCAGAAAACTAATACAGAGACAACCGTTACAAAGGAAGAGGTGCAATTGGCGACCTTATTGCTAATAGCAATTTCTTCCAGGCAGCCCTATATTAAAAAGATAGCCGAAGGAGAAATTGTGACGGGTAGTAGGTGCTAACATACAACAATAAAGCCAACATAAGTCTAAAGATTGACTTGCAAGTTCAGGCGCTGAGTCTCATATTATTGATAAATTAAGGCCCCAAATCACCTGCAGCAAGCTTCTCAGCTGCGCAACCAACTTCGTCAGCTCGTAGAGCCTCTGCTCCTCGATGCCCCGTCTCCTGCACCAAGTCCGGGATTCCCCTCTGCCTTCGGCCTTGATCGATAACCAGGAGCAGTAAAGAGACAGCAGAGTCAATGGGTCGCCATGGTCCGACTCGTCTGGCTTCCGAGCGTTCTGGAATGGGTGGCCAGGATAAAAAGAGCCGTCTATGTAAAGATGTAACATAACATAAACTCACGCCTGTATCCCAGAGGGGTATTTGAAACGGTGATTCGAAAGTGGACTGTATTACTTTTGACTGTAGGGGCTGGCGGGGGAGTCTCGTGGAGAAGCATACGCTGACGCAATAACGTGAAATAGGCGGCTTTATTTAGTTCACACAATAAGCACTAAAGAATTGAATATACTGAAATTACTATTTCTGCAAATAAGATTCACGCAACGTGGCGCAGCAGAGGCGAGATAGAGAGAAAGAACCACGAGCCTGCAGATTGCAGCACCGTATTGGCTACGTTCCAAAATAATTAGTTTATGTTTGCTTTTAACAGGCAGAGACCAGTACGCTTAGCATGCCACGCTCGAGAAATGCCCTTCTCTATGCAAATCTGTCAATTTATCTGTCGAGCCCGAGATGTCTCGACGTTAGCATGGCGACCGCGACCGAGATGGAGACGACCGAGACTTGTCTACAACTGGTAACATGGCGGCATTGCCGAGATAATTTCGGCCGAGTTAGACACTAATGTTGACATATATGACCGAGACATGTCTAGTACCCCCGGAGGTGAAGACAAGGCTTCGAGACCATATAGTTCAACAGAAACAACATATTTGTTAATGTTTTTTGTGTTCTTGCTGTATTATACTTTCCTTTTGATGTTCGTTTCTTAATTTTTTCCATACTTAGTGCATAGAACTATTAATCTTTTAAAAAGAACCCAGTTCAAGCAAAGAAAAACAAGAAAACCACGGAAAATTAAAGGAATGCGTTTTGTTACTACTATTGTAAAGCGTGCTCATTAAAAAAATCAAATAAAAATTAATGGTTTTGACTCATTGCTTGCGTAGGAACGAAACGCAATTCGTAACTTTCTAGTGAAGTTCCACTGTCGGAAAAAACTGATAACAATTTTTACAGGGTTGCCAGACAAAAATACAACACTTTTATTTAATATGGCAATAACTACTTTTTGGTAGACAAGACCGCACTCTATTGGCTATCTCGAGTCTCGGCTACCATGCTCACACTTTCGACATGGCAAGTACTCCTAAGTCTCTCACTCGACGTCGAGAGAGAGTCAAAACGCGCATGCTAAGCAAACTGGCTGCCACTTGCCACGATCCTGACAGTTCTCTTTCGCTTCATCAACATCCATTAGTCGTTGCAAGCACAGCAAAGATGTATGACAAGTATAGACGTGACATGACATGACAAGTATGGTAAAAAATTTAAGCCGACTACAAATTTGATATTTGGACCTGCTATAGATGGCGCCAGAAGTAGAAATTTAGTAAGATTATTTTTCTGTCACTTGAAATTACTTTTCGTACTTTATTTATAAAGTTGACATTTTCTCCTCTTTCATTTGACATCCCACTCGAAAAGATAGCAAAAAAATCAGAGACCCCTTTTTCAACATTGATATTTGACTTTAACTCCCCTTTGGCAAAGAATCTAATTGAGGTTTTCACAAGCGAATGTATGGAGTATAGAGCAGTAAGAACATATTTAAATATTGAGATAGGCTTGCAAAAGATAGACAAGTAAACCACAAAACTACAACATGAATTTTCTGAGATTGTCTTACGTATCAGATTATACAGATTTAATGAAAAAAAAAAAAACAGAAAAACTTAATAAAACTACCTACCTTATAACCACTTACCTCACACTCGAAGTCCCGATGCGCCTTCGTTGTAAAAATCGATCTTATACCCAAAGCGGCCGCTAAGGCTAACGCTGAATCTCTCTTGTGAATTGGCAAAGTTGCGCTGCCAAGCACTAGGGCTTTTGCCAAAGATACTTCCACAGGCAGATTCGAAAGAGCCTTGCCTAGGGCCGTCATCTTCTCGTTGGACGATAGGGCACCCTGAAACGTGGTAATAAAGTTGAACGATGATGGTAAATTCAAAATGGCGGCGTATAGAGTGTAGGTTAGGTTGGGTTAATACGAGTATGTGTGTGAGTGTCTCCGATGGGTTGTTAAAGGAATCGAGATATTTTGCATTTATAAAAGGTGGTATATGATTACACCAATAGGCTGTGATAAGCATAATTTACGTATCTATTTATAATTTATATATCACGTTAAGTATTATGTGACATTCAGAATGGCGGATATATTAATTAAAATATCTAAGTAAAAAAACTGAAATAAAACTTTATCTACAAATCAAGAACTTTTTTTCACTATTGTTTGACTGCTTTATTACAAATAGTACCTAACGACAATACAATACAATACAATGTCTTTATTTGTCAAATACGGGAGTTAACATGCAGTTGGATACAATTATATTTTACGTACGCCATATTTTGCCTCGCGGCGTACAAATATCGGTGTTCTTAAATCTACACTGGTGCATTAATATTAAATGTCAAATAATGGAAAAAATATTAAATTTCATTCAGGATTTTAAATTGTTCTAAATAATACAATTTCATCGATACTGACAGGTCGATAAATTAATGTTGCCATATTAATGCAAAAAGTTATTTCGAGAAAAAATCTTCTATCTTATAATCATTTATCGCATAACAGGTTATACAGACTCCATTTGAATTCAGTTAAACTTAGTATTTTCAGGCAATTTGGGATATGATTAAAAAATTTTGGCGCCATGCAAAACATGCTTTTTGTCATTAGTGTAGTTTAGGCAGTATGTATGCGGGTCGCGCTGACTATGGTGACTATTGTCTGCCACACGTTCAATTAGTTCCGGATGAGACTTTACAAAAACTGCTGACTCATAGATGTGGATAGGCTACTTACCACGAGTTTTGTTTAGCACATTACTACCTCAATTTTAGAACAAAGCATTAAGTAAACTTACTATCAAACAAATTACCAACATGCTGTTTCAACTCCAGCAGGGCGTTCTCCACGCTCTCGACGGGCGGGGCGTCCACGAAGGGGAACTTTCTGACGTCACTCATGCCCAGTGACGTCATCAGCAGCAGGAGACTGGCCAACGGCACTCGTGCTATCTCCGGCGTACTAAAGGGATCCATTTCGGTGAATTGCTTCTCGGAGTAGATGCGGTAGCAGACCCCGGGGCCTGGAAAGTATTTTTGACTGTTCATACTAATTTCGAAATATCCCTCCGCGACAGAGTAAGGAACGAAACCATTCGCGGCCGTTTTTGGCATAATAATTACTATCCAGTCCCAGGTCCGTGATCCTAGTTTCTCGGTCGTGGGTCCTAAAAATCACACAATTAACATAATTGAAAGTTTGATCCGAAACTTTTTGCAAACATTCTCTGTAAAAAAAATTTTTTTTTTCCATTTGTGGAAACTTTTGGAGCTCCTTAAAAATTTTTAATAAATTTCTACTCATCAAAACAAGCAATTCTTTTTATGGCTCCATCGCTAAAAATCATCAGCTGATTTATACATCTGCTGGACGAATAAGAAATGTTACATTGAACAATATTTTTTTCTATGTCAATAAAAAAGAACCTACACACATCACAATCACTTGTCGTGGTCCCAAATTAGGATACACTGCGTTATTGCAACCAGGCGAGGACATCACAAACATGGAAATACACCGGCCATCTGTGCAAATGTACGGCGGCCCCCGGTGAGAGTCGAACGCACGACCTCCAGCAAGGTAATCAAGATAACCGCTAGACAAACGAGGCAGTCTACGGTCTACTCACCCGTCCGCCCAGCCCTGCCCTTCCTCTGGTCGGCGCTGGCCTGCGAGATCCAGAACTCTTTCAGCCGTTGCATCTTAGTGCTGGGATCGTAGCTCATCTCCTTCACCTTGCCAGAATCCACCACGAACCGGATGCCGTCTATCGTCACCGACGTCTCCGCTATGTTGGTCGAGACGATGCATTTGCGGACGCCTTCGGGTGGGTAGTCGAACACCTGAGTGGCAAATGGATGATCATAATGGATGGAAAAGCGGTTGCAGCTGAGCTACAGAACGCCGGCTTCTCATTCGGGAGGTTGTAAGTTGCGTACCTTTGTGAAGTTACAGTAGCAATACCACTCGCTAACTGTGAAGGGAAACATCGTGTGGGAACCAGAGCGTCTGACGTGTTCACATACCTCAGCGCTTGACATTGTCAATCCACGGTGGGCACGCGTGGTGATTAAGCACATACTCTCTCTCTCTCTCTGAGAGGCCTGTGCCCTACATTGGGATTTATATAGGCTGCATTATTAATGGATCTGTGGCTAATGAAGTTGTGCTTGATTATATATACATAGCGAAGGTCAGATGTTCAAACCCTGATGTCAAAAGTTGTTGGAGACGATGCATTTGCGGACGCCTCCGGGTAGGTAGTCGAACACCTGAATGGCAGACGGATGATCTGTGGCTAAAGAAGTCACGCTGGATTGGATGCACGTAGCGATTAGTCAAACATCTGAGTGGCAGATGGATGACCTACGGCTAACACCCGAGTGGCAAGTCTGTTAATGCACTGTTAACAGCTGTCAAAAACAACTGACAGCGATTAACAGACTGTTAATGTACGAGAAATCGGGGTAAATGTCTGCGTATTCCAATAACCGTTGACAACTCTACCTTATCCTGTTCGATCAAGGACAGTCCGCTGTGTAGCGGTAGGACGATCCATTTCTTCGTCTTCTCAGCGTACTGCTGGGCGGCGTCGGCTATGTTGGTTATCTCTTGGACGCCGGACATGAATATCAGTAGGTCGCCTCTTTCGTCACCTGAAGTCGTTCAAAGAATGAGAGATCGATTTTTTTCTGGCCGGAGAGTCGACTTTTCAACGGTTGACACTAAGAGCAGCAAAGCGGGTGTCCAAAGTACGCTTTCACAGTACAGGCAGCGACATCTGGCCGAAGCACGCGAACTTAATACAGAGAAGTTTGTAAAGAGGCTCGAAATTTCGCCGATGCCTGCACTTGCCCATTAGCTCAGTTGGGAGGGCGCTGGCGCGGTTAGCCAGAGGTCGCGGGTTCAAGTGCCGGCATGGGTGGAATTTTTAGCATCTAAATAGATTTTGAAGATTACTCAACTCAATATTTTTTTACGTCTATCCATAAAAAAATTGTCTAAATTGATGCCATTTTCAATGACTAATTCCATAACCGCGGCTTTCAAACCAAACTCATGTCATATTTTTACTTTTATACCATGTGATCTGTTTTGTACACCAAATAAAATAAAACAAACAAATAAATTTCAGCGTGTATCATTGTATGATGCCTTGTAGTTTATTGAGAGTGTTTAATGAACACTGTTCATTTACACTGCAATGCACAGGCTTTATCTAGATTATTTCGTCACCTAACCCGAGAAAAACAGTAGACTGATAGATACTAACTTGGATATTTGTTGTCAATCAACTGCATTATTTGCACATAGGGCTGTGGATCCAGTCTGTCATCCCTTGTCGGTTTGCCTTCGATGAAAATTGGCTTGTATTGCAAGTCTATAGGGTAGAGTCTGCCAGGTACCTGAAAGAGTAGTGTTTTCAGTTCACAGAAATACTTACACAGGGTGGCCCAATTGGGATGGGACACCAAAGAAAACTTGACTGCCTCGTTGGTCTAGCGGTATCACGTCCGATTGCTATGCCGGAGGTCGTGGGTTCGATTCCCACTGGGGGCCGTCGTACATTTGTTCAAATGGCCTCAGTCTGGGTGTATTTCCATGTTTGTGATGTCCTTGTTTAGCTACCATAGCACAGGGTATCCTAGTTTGGGTCTAGGACAAGTGATTGTGTTGTTTGGAAGTTAGTTATTGATTTATACTTAAATAATAAATAAATAAAATAAAATTTATTTGTAGGCAAACATGGTAATTTAAGTTCTTATAAGATTACAATTTAGTAGTTCACACAATGTCTGCGCCAGACTCTGGCATACTAATGTCGGTAGATGGCGTATCAATAATTACATTATTTACATGTCATGTCAATTTAATAAAATTACATTTTTTTAATAAAACTTAGAAGTTTGGGTTTTTCACTGCTTTAAGGAAATGTAGGCCTGAGTCGCGTTCCCCAGATAAAGAGTCTTGCCAGACAGACGGACGGACGGATGAACCACAAAGTGATCGTGTGATCAAGTGAGATGGTTTCGTTTTTTCCTTTAAAGGTACGGAACCCTAAAAACTACCGGAAACTTTATCCCCTGGTTTCTCGTATCTGCTACTTAACTATTAACAGCGTCAGTTTTATTTTGCCTACCCTTGGGGCAACAGCAGATTAACATTTTTTAGTATAAGAGAAACGGGGTTAACCTGTTGAAAGACGTCCTTAGGAGACATTTAATATAATCGACATGAAAACTCGGTCGAAGTATCTCCATAACCTTTAAAACTGAGGGCGTCCCACGCTGCGTGTGCTAATTCATGGTCCCCGTTAGAGTACCCTTTTACCCATCGGTGATCAGTACTTCGGCAAATTTGATCGTTGATTGTATAGAATTCATACTTAGCGATTACCGTACCAAGTCAAATGGACAGGGGATAGGAAGCAATGCTCCGAAGAATGCTTAAATTGTGTGTCTTTGTTTGTAGAGTACAGTTGACCTTTAAAGGCGTGCACGACATTCCTGCGTAAAGGGTTATTGACGAGAAAAAATACCTGTATGACGGCCGCGGACTCCGCCGCGAAGTAGTCCTCGAACAACTTAATGTTTATCGTTGCAGACATCAGCACTAGCTTGATATCGGCTCTGCTATGGACGAGACACTTCAGCACGCCCAGCAGGAAGTCTCCCATCAAGTGGCGCTCGTGGATCTCGTCCAGGATTATCACATCGTAGCTGGGTAAGTTGTCTGAGGACATCTGGAAATGATTTCCATTTACCTACTTAATTTTTTATTTCATAATTAGGGCGACCGGCAAATACGTCACTGGTACAGACTATAAAATGTGTTAGAAAGGGGTACTATTCTAGGTGACGATTCACTTACAGGGTGGCAAATAGTAGGTAATAGGGATAACCATCAGTTACAATACGAAAAGAAAGTCAAACTTCTGAACTAAAAACTAAACAGAATGGAAATTATTGTTGGTTAACTTTTTATAACCAGGATAAGCTTGGCCATCCAGAGGCAAACGTCGCCAGCGTTCTGGGCTCATTGCCGCGGGACTGTGACACGGGACAGGTGTTTTATTTGTAAATATGGAATTATATATTATTATAGTTTAGTTAAGTCCAGTATTTTGTTGAATAAATGACCTAGGATGAGAAAAAAAAACTTTTTATGCTTGAAAGAGATTCAAGTACTCCAAAACCACTTAGGTATTTTTTCTTTTCTTCGACGTTTTTTAGGGTTCCATATTGAAAGGGTTCATCAGGACTATATTAATATGCCTATGACGTGTTCTGTCTGACCTGTAGGGTTTAATCTCTTGAACCGAACACCGTTTTATGCTTTTTTTTATTCATACAAAAAAAATAAATTATTAGCTTATTTTTACATCTTTCTATCGTAAAAACGGCATTACATACAAGTGTCAAACTTGGTGTGATTAAAGTCCAGTTCCTATAGTATATTAAAAAATAATAAAATCTAGCCAAGAGTGGGTTGTGAATTAGAGGTCCCAAGCTGGATGAAAAAAAAAACAATTTTATTAATTACAAATATGTCAAGCCAATATGGACTCCGCGTACTGTCCAAAATATAGGCGCAAGTTTTTGTATGCGTAGTACAAATAATGTGGCGTTTGGAACGGAACCTTCGGTGGGCGAGTCCGAATCGCACATGGCCGGTTTTCGTACTCCTGTGCTCAACATACCTGTCTCAGAAGTAGCCCTTCTGTAATGAAACATATCTTCGTATCAGCAGTCTTGCTCTTCTCAAATCTGATCTGGTACCCGACCTGAGACTGGAACTGTGTAAGCGTTTCGAAAGCTACTCTTTTGGCCAACGAAATACAGGCTATTCTCCTTGGTTGGGTGCAAGCTGGAAGGAAAATAAAGGTTACTAGCTAATTTGGGTTTAAAACTCGTACAACATAGATGTTGTGGGTTGCTTTTAAGCATCATACTGTAGATGTTATTTCTGTAAATAGGATTGCTAATTATATTTGCCACAGTCAAAACTCTTTCCCGGTCAAAACTGCCCATACTCTCTCTCTCTCTTTTTGAGAGAAGACCTGTACCCTTCTGTATGTAGGCTGCATTTTTACTATTTTTATTTTATAAGGTTTTATTATCAAAATAAATGCTTACTCCTTTTGTTCTTGATTATACTATTCTTTCACTGTCTCTCTCTGAGAGAAGATCTGTGCTCCTCAATGGGAAGTATATACAGACTGTTGATTTGTAAAACAACGCCCGATTTGGAGGTGCTTATTTACACGATACTGAAGCAAAAAAATATATTTAAAAAATGCTTTTCTTTTAGTGAACATTACCTGCGAATCATGAAATTGTGGCCTCCCTTATATCGCGCGCGCCTGCAATATCGTGCACTCGGCGCATCGCGGTTGTGCAGGGTTGGGGGTAGTGCGCGGGGGCGGGGGTTTGCGCACGAGGCGCCAGTCAACCAAATAGCTACCGGGTCCGTGAGTGCCCGAGCGTCACTCGTGTCCGCGAATTACCTACCCGACCTGTGACCTAACTGCGCTAGAAAATTGTGAGGGCTGAGTTAACCAACCGTGACATGTTCGATTTAGTTGAGATTTTTGAAGTGGACACAATGAGGTACTGTTAGACTGTGGGATGAGCAATTCTCAAAACAGCCGGCCATAACTCGTTACGACGTGAGAACAATCATTTTCAACTTTCGGGAGTGGGGGAGTTTTCATACACCACGCCACGCACAGGGAAGAGGGCAAAATGGACTCCCAGTACAAGTGCAGGAAACCGTTTTGTACTTCTACGCTGCCTTATGAATGGAAAGGCGAATCAAACAATTTTTTAATTATTGCTACAGTTTCGGTGTGCACACACAGGCAAATCTCCGCGCCGCTATCTACCGCGGTAGCAGCGCGCGCACGCATCGTGTAGGGCATGAGTGTCCACACAACGCGGTTATCTTAGGAAAAATTTAACACGGCCGTTTGTGCACCAAAATTGTGAGAGAAAAAATAAAACCATATTCTATTACAAGTGATACGTAACCAATCGTTTCTGAGTGGGGCGTTGTTTTACAAATCAACAGCCTGTATAAGATCTACCTATAGCATTGATGACTTATGGCACTGAAACTTGGTCTCTCACTATGGGCCTCATAAGAAAGCTCAAGGTCACACAACGAGCTATGGAAAAGGCTATGCTCGGAATTTCTCTACGAGATCGAATCAGAAATGATGAGATCCGTAGACGAACGAAAGTCGTCGACATAGCCCAGCGGATTAGTAAGTTGAAGTGGCAGTGGGCGGGACACATAGCACGCAGAACTGATGGCCGACGGGGCCGAAAAGTTCTCGAATGAAGACACATATCGCAAGTAGGACGACCAGCCACAAAATAGACAGATGACCTCATCCAAGTGGCAGGAAGACACTGGATGCAAGCCGCTTTCAACCGTTCTGTTTGGAAATCCACGGAGACCTATGTTCAGCAGTGGACTTCTTGTGGCTGAATGATGATAGTGTTAATAAGTAATTGAGTGCTATTAATCTCAAATGTGGAAGCGGTGGTAGCCTAGTGTGTAGAACTACCACCGGGAGATCCAGGTTCAATTCCTAGTGCAGGCATGTACCTATGACTTTGTTTTCTAAGTTATGTACATTTGTGAAGTTATAGTAGCAATGCCACTCGCTAACGGTGAAGGAAAACATCGTGAGGACACCTGTGTCTGAGCTATTTACATACCTCAGCGCTTGAAATCGCTAATCCGCGGTGGGCACGTGTGGTGATTAAGCCCATACTCTCTCTTTGATAGAAGGCCTGTGCCCTATATAGGCTGCTTATGAATCTCAAATATTAAGAACTGTGTTATTGATACCGTTGTAGATTTCCATATCATTAAATAAATCAATCTATTTATTAAGCTTGCTATTGAGTGGGTACCCAACTGTTGGTCAACAATTACTTTAATTTTAAACCATTCTTACCGTAAAAGCATTCAGTTGTATTCAGGTTTTCAATAGAATGCCTAGGAACCTTTAGATTATTTGAACTATTTTAATCACCCTTTGAATGATGGCAATGGAATGCATTGTGAGCTTGAAAGAAAAGAAAAATAAAGAAAGAAAAGGAAGCTGCAGTGCAAGAGGCATACCAATGCTCTGGTAACCAGCTTCATGCAAGTACTGAGGGACCTGTGTGGACTTGCCGCACCCTGTGTCCCCAGCTACAATCACCACTTTCTTTTCTTGTACAGCTGTCACTATCTCTTCTCTGAAACAAATAAAATGTTTAATTTTCTTTTTTGGACTGTCGTCTAAGAATGTTGAAACAGCAAAACATTTAAGGGGACTGATAAGATTGATAAACAGTGAAAACTTGTCATTGACTCTCTGTCTTTATTTCACTCGCAATGTATCTTTTTCATAGCTGTAAGTTTTCCTATTATAATAAAATAAATAATATGAGTAATATCCCAATGTCTATAATATTTTGCTATTTCAGAATTCTATAAAATTCACTCTAAATTAAAAGCCTTTAGTATCCTGGAGGAGAGCTGTAGTGCTTAGGCTAATCCACACATTCTTTGAAAGTAGTATATTCAACAACAGTTCAACTTTTATGTTTTGTTGCAAAGTTGCCCATATTATCCTGAGTAGAGCTCAATTTCGTACAGATGCTCACATATTGAGCAAAATGCTGGACAAAAGGGAAAAGAAAATGCAATGCAGAGTGCAGGAACCAACTTATTGAAAAATCGCATGGTTGAAACAATCTTTCCACCTCAGGCTGCCAAGGAGTCCCGAAAATCAACTGCTGCGCTATTGTTCAAGATGTTTGCTATACTTAGAGGTAGACATGATTGACTGCACTTGTCTTTTCTTTGTTTACCTGTATTTAGCAACAGGGAGATCCTTCTGAGCTTGCCGTAGCTTCCTTAATTTTTCAAACTTTTCCTTGTTTTTGAAGTCCAAATATACAGAAACAATGTTCAGAAATGCGTCGAAAAGCTTCTTGTCGAGTCTCTTTCTTTCTCTCTCATCGTAGGAGTCCACAAACTTTAGATTTGTGCTAAAGTTGATGCAGTGGAACTTGGAAAATTGTAAATTGCTCCTTGAATCAGTAGTTTCCGGATCGATGATAGGTTTTCCAGCTTTCCGCAATGTAGCCTCATACTTCTTTAAAAATATCCAGAAATCGTCTAGATTGTTAGCCACTGTATTACTTTCGCTACTGTATAAGATTATTTTATTCAAAGAACGTTTGTAGTGCTCGAAACTAAATTCCAGATCAACAAGTGCTTTTTGTTCGGGAATAGGACTGGTCGTTCGATGTTTATACCTGTCATATTCACGAGAACGAGAGCGTTTACGCTTATTATGACTGGATTTTGAGCTTACATCCAGGCTCATGATAAAATACAATATTTTTATGAAAACAATGAGAGGAGAGAGAATGTCAAATTGTCAGTGTTGCCTGGCCAAAGTGGCCAAAATTGCCCTTTATTTACCCCATACTTACTAAACACTAAGTTATACGTATAAACGTTTAACATTCGTGTAAAAATTCCCAATATATCTTATCGACAGTGGTGGTTAATATTATCACTACCTATTTCATCACCCTGTTGGTTAAACCAACACGCGCAGATAGTACGAAATACCAAGAGAATAACAAAACCAAACATTCAGTTAAGACATCATAGGTAAACCAAAAAATAACCCTATCCGTCATTAAAAATTATCTGCCGACTCAGTCTATAAACAAAAATACTCTAAGCTGGCACCACTGCAAATTGTCAACCTCCGTCACCCAATGATATCCGTCAGATCTCCGTCAATAGATTTTTATACGAAATTATGGATGCGTTCGTGTGAAAAGATTGTTCCCCAATAGACATAACTCGTGTGTTAGTTGAGGTCGTGGGGGACATATTCAGGCTCGCAGTCGCTACACATTCAGATTCAAAGGGCGTTCTCGAGACATAACTGGTGGGTACGCATTGAGACTCGACACATAATTGAGAGGGCGTTCTCGCAAGTGACTAACGCAACTCACGCACATACGCCTAGCGCTTGTTCAATGACCAATAGCGTACCTATAAATTATGATCGTTAAGTATGTACCTAGTGTCACACTAAACTTAAAAAGATAAAAAAATTGTACATTTTTGTACGAACTATAGCTCCACCAGTATATCTTTGTAGTCTCTGGGATAAAATAAATTCCAAGGCTTTGAAAAAAATATAATATCCATAAGACTGAATTTATCTGAATAGGTGTTTTACACAAGAATTAAACGAGCGAAGCTTGGTTTAAGGTTTGTTAGATTTTTTCTTTTTTACCCGACGACGGCGGAGCCTAAAAGGAGGGTAATGTGTTTAGCTCGTATGTACTTATGTATTAAACTGAATTTTAACGGATATTATCTCGTTTACTTTTCCATTTTACAATTTTACGACGTTTCGGTACTTTTGCAAATGCCGTGGTCTCGCTAGACTGAGGTGACGGGCGTCTTTTTGAAAGCATTAACTGTTAGTTTACTAACCTTGGTAAAAATTATTAAGTTACGTTCCAATAATATTTTGGCCAGGAATTGTAAAATAGAAGAGTAAACGAGTAAATATCCGTTAAAATTCAGTTTTATTATGTCTAGATCTCGTGTAACCTCAGAAAATACTATGTTCGTATGTATGTAAGTAGGTATGTCCAATTCTATGTTCCCTCATAACTCCTTAACTAATGTTAAAATTTTGACAAATAAGATCTCAATTGATTTTTCATCCCAGCGCGAGTGTCATAGGCTATATTAAATTAGCATTAATGAACAGAAAAGTAACAAAATACAAAAATCACTATTAAGTAACGTTGTAGTACTAGATGAGTCACTAGATGGCGTTTTTATATTTAATTTATGTACTCGGATCTTCGTTTTATTTAACTACGCAAATTACGTGAAACGTATGTTAAAAATCAGTACCTACGCGGGTGTCATAGGCTATACATAAATCAGCATTAAAAACTCACTAAAAACACAAAAATAAAAAACTGAAATAAAAAATTACCAACCCAACTACTGAGCATTAACTACCAAGCAGACGGCACCCAAATTCAACAAAGTAACTACTTATCAGCAGTTGGGTTGTTCGTTATTTTTTATATCAGTTTTTTTCAGATCAAAATTTTACTATACGATTTAAATATGTTATGTGAAGTTTTTTAAGAGAATTACCTATGTAAGATGGAAAGTGGGAAGGAGAGGGAGAGTACAAAACATTTTTTTCCTACTTATATGGGGCTAGGGCTGGTGGTCGGAAATGCTTAAAATCGCCAATACGTAAAAATTTATGAATGTCCTTAACCATTTACAGAAACTCACGCCTTGTCTATAGATCAAAATTATTTGTATTTTCCACAGAACATAATCATTTATTTATTCCTTCACTGTGACGCTCTAAAACTTTTTTCACAACCTTGAAAAACCACTCTTTACCCCACCACTCTTTACAATGTGACAATGACCTTATATTTATAGTGATTTACTTGACGTTTGAGAAAGAATTATTTTGTGATTTTTCGTGAACGCGTCTATATTGAAGACTTTCTGTGCCGCCCTCTACCGGAAATACATGAAACCTTTTATTCCGCCATTGCGTTCCGCCATTTTGCTCGGTCGCGAGTGAACGTAAAATTATTCATGCATTTATCGCGGACTATTATTATTTAGTTTTAAAAATTAGTGTTTCGGCACACTAATGGCTTGTCTGAACACTCTGAAGCTAGAAATCAAGACATTAGAACAAGTGTTTCCCAAGAATCATGAAAGGTTTCAGATAATGTCAGCCAGTGTCGACGAACTGACCTGCAGATTCGTTGGCAGAAATGGAAAGAAATATGAGATACACGCAAATATTACCGTAAGTACACTATTTATCTGTTTCTACAGGGCTTCGAATGGATTTGGTTTTAGTTTAGATAAGTTTATTGATTAGCTTGGGTGGAACAATGGCTCGTTGTTTATGAGGGCAGGGCTGTCAACAAAGGGAACTCTCGTGTAAGTGCAATACACTTTATAACTCATGAAATCATTCGTGCTAACTGATAATCTAGAGCCTAAGCACTGTTTGTTTTGATTACGAAGCTCTACGCACTGACTGCGCTCGGTGCGCAGGCTTTCGTATGTTTATTGTGTCATCCCCAGTACATGCACGTACCATGTTATGCTCTGCGGTGTCGTTCTAGTTCTATTGATTATTTGTGTTTTCGAGTCGACAATATTCGACTTGAGCGCATAATTACAGCTATCTCGACAGTTTTACTGACGCGCAGCCTAAGTAACGGTATAATAGCGCAATTTTTGTTACAATGGCACTTAGTCACAGTGTCTACCTGCTTTTCGTCGTGTACACGTTTTATTGGTCCAAATTCTCTTTTTTTTTGTTTGTATTAGTGACATTCTCACTGGGTTGGAGCTTTTTTGTTGAGATGTCCTTTTCAATTTAAAGGTTAGCTGTTAGGCAGCCTGAGTACCTACTATTTATAAAAAAAAGGGTGTAAATAATACAAATAGGTTTCCAGTTATTGAACTTTAGTACAGTTTAGAGAGCAGCTGTTTGTTTACCAACAATGTACTTTATCAGAATATAAATAGCCCCTTTCTCTTTGCACTGTTGGGAATGCAGCTAACAACTATTAATTATGGTAATTAAATGAACCATTAAAAATCAATGAAGGGATTATTTATATTTTAAATGATAAGGAAAATTTTCCTTAATGTGGGATGATACCCATACAAATGATTATTTCCAAATTGGTTTAAAAAATTACATAATTATTCATTGGAATTATGTCTGTGCATTGATTAAGATTTTTATATGGGCCAATATATATTTCCTTGAATAAAACAGTAGTTAAATAAGATCAATAATGTTTATATAATATGGACTTTATTTATTGTCGACCTCATTTAAGCTTTTAAACTACTGTTTTTTAGGAAACTGTATATTGGTGCAAATAAAAATCTTAATTAGTGCAAACAGATCTAACTTCGCTATATAATTATGTAAAATTTTCAACAAATTTGAAAAAGTTGATTTGTATGGGAATCGTCACACCTTAAACACCCATATCCTCAATGCGATATTAGACCATGCTGACTAAAATTTTTAGACATAAATAATGGTGCAATCTTACATAGTAAAAGTGAACTGCTGAGGTGCTACATTACATTTAGGTACTTATATAAAAGAGTCCTCTGCCTGTTTACATTCGAACTCACATGAAAAGGGAAACTGACATAAAAAAATGACTAGCTTACATAGCTATAGAAAGTAATAAAAATTTTTAGTGTTATGTGAGCTGGCTAAATTACATGCCCTTGTACATAATATAGACATGTACATATGTAATTAGTGCAATAAAGAATTAAAATAAATAAAATAATATTCTTTCATAATATCCTTTTTTAATGAATGTTGATGAAGCAAAAATGATCTGACAGGATTGTGGGAAGCGGCAGTCCCTGGTCTCTGCCTACCCCTCTGGGTTACAGGCTTGAGCCTTTGTATGTAATGTTCTTTCAACCATAGAAACTCCCTAACAGTCTTATTGCATTACCTACAGGAGACCTATCCCACAACACCACCAGTATGGTTCGCCGACAGCGAAGATCCTATTGTGACAAATGCTGTCCAGATCCTGACAAATACACAAGGCCGTGACAACCATGTCATAAGCCAGGTAAATATGATGATATTAATGTTTTTTTTCAGCTTAATTGCTTTTTTGGGAGCTACATTTAATTAGTAAATGGCCATCACATCATTAAGTAATTTGAACCACATATTTGGTCTAAGATCCCTAGCAACTTAAAGAAATCCAAGTTGATGTTATTTAGAAATGTTTGTAGTTTTAGGTAATTTTGTATGGTTGTGGGTTACCTTTTATTCTCATGTATCAGATAACCAATAACCATCAATACAACTAAGGTACCATCAATGAGTAGGTATACTGTAAGTATACCTTACAGTATGCCTACTATTGTAGGTTTGTATATGATATACGAGTAGTATAAGTTGTTGCTATAAATTTATAAAAAAAAAACAATTAGAAAAAAAAAATAATTACATTCCATTTTTTAATACAATAATTAATTTTTTTCAACTTGACAGTTTATACATCTTGAAAATTAAGTTTGAGAATTTTTTACTCTTGTTAATATTGAAGTTGAAGAAATAATATTGAAAATTTTCTGTTTACACTGAAGGTGGTATAAAGTTTATTTATAGATACAGAAGAATGGTTTCAGGGTTTACATTATTTCAATAACATGTAATAGTGCTGGAGTTGAAATAATTCCTAGAATTAAATCAAAACCTCTTTATAATATTACCTTTGTAACCCTCGGCGGTAACAATCACATTACATAAACAGGCTATCAACTTAATCAAAGAGTGCCAATAGTAGGATTAGCTAATAATTGGCTAATCACTATCTAATCAGGTATTCAGGACATATGTCTTGTCTACTTCCTTATTTTGGATTATTCGTTTATAACAGCTGTGACTTGCTTGCAAAAATCAACTTGGGGCTATGGATAGCAATCCAGACCTTAAGTACAATGGATAAAATCTGAATTGGCAGCAGAATCTGGATTATTTTATCCATACATTTTCAATCCGGATTGCAAACCCTATGAAGGCATTCTCATGTTTCTGAAAACTAGAGAATTTTATTGACTCAAGCAGTTTCTATTGCTTTAAAATAAAGTTTTAAATGGCATGATGCGATTACACGGGATTAGGAACGTCTAAAATTCGCAATACCTGGAACACCCCAATAAAGTTAGCGTTTTACAAAAACTTTTGAGTTTTTTCTCAGATTAGTATTTTTAGAAATACCACGGTTTTCATAGTTTTGTTAAATCGTGTTCGACCAATGTCGCGGTCTCTGGTAAATGGTTGTCCCGCGTAAAAGAATGTCTATATCACACATGTTTTTAACATTACCTATCTGCTATCAAACAGTGCCAATACATGGTAATAAAAAAATTGGGTATTGAACAAAAAAAATCGTAGTCGTAGAATTTTTTTGTTTTAAATTACAAGCCCTAATGTGCGTGTTTGATGAATTGCGTATTTTCGAGGCAATCCTGTAAAGTTCTTATCAAACCCTGAACTTTTACCCTGAACTTTAGTAAGTTCATGTGTGCAACATAGTAAGCCCTCGGGACGACTTTGACATTTTCTTAAACTCGACTCTTTCCAAACTAGTCTCTTTTTTAACTTGTCATCTCTTTACTTTGTGTCTTTTTTAAAATTGACTCTCCTTCCTAACTCGTCTCTTTTTTAAGTTGCCGTTTTCTTACTTGTCCTCTCTTTTAAACTTGTCTCTTTCATAACTTGACTCGTTCCTAATTCGTTTCAAGTAAAACTTGGTGTTTTGCTTAGTCGCTGTTTTAACCTTAACCTTAAGCTTGGTAGTTGAGATTCGATTAAAACCTACTTGAATGATAAGCCTTGTTGATGTTTGTTGTTGTTGTTTCATTGCTAGTTACTTGCTCCAAAAAAAAGGGCGAGTTAAAAAAGAGACAAGTTGGGAAAGTGTCACGGTAAAAACACGTCCAAGTCGTCCAGAGTGGACATGAGTTAGGAAATAGTCAATTTTAAAAAAAAAACAAAGTAAAGAGATGGTAGTTAAAAAAGAGACGAGTTTGGAAAGAGTAGAGTTTAAGAAAATGTCAAAGTCGTCCAGAGGGATAGTAAGTAGACAGATAATTGACTGTTATTAATTGGGTTTCAAGTTATTGTAAATAACTTTTATGAGGTAATCATAATTGTCATGACAATAGAATCGTGTGATTTTAAAACAACACAAGTCACATACGTTTTTAAAATAACACTTGCCCATTTTTTTTTTATTAAATTATTTACACCTACCTATTGATTTACATTAGAAAAAAAATTGTAGTTTATTCATACAGAAATCAATATAATATGCTAAAATATTGCTGTTGTAGATATTAGTATTTGAATAAAACAGTTTTTTCTATTTCCTGCAAAGTTGTAATGAATGGATGGTCAGATTTTGACAAATCATATCTCAATCGATTCGCCGTATTTGCGCGGGTGTCACAGGCTACATAAAATCAGCATATCAAAGACCTTCTTGTAAAATAGAACATATTTTGTCACTAGTTGGTGCTATTTAAAATTTTGATACTCAGTGCTAGATAATAGCAGATTACCAAAATAAAAACCGGCCAAGTGCGAGTCGGACTCGCGCACGAAGGGTTCCGTAACATTGACATTTAACGACATGACATCGGCGTTGTGAAGGTTATATTAATCCTCCCCTAAATATTTATTTTATTCGATTTTTAGTATTTGTTGTTATAGCGGCAACAGGTTCTGTTTTTGAAATACAACACGTCTGTCTAGCTATCACAGTTCATGAGATACAGCCTGGTGACACACAGCCAGACAGACAGACACACAGACGGACAGTGGAGTCTTACCCCTTTGGGTACGGAACCCTAAAACCACTTAAATAAAAAAAAATAACCAACAACCTGACTACTAAACAGGCGGGAGACAAATTCAACATTGTGACTCATTGCGAGGTATATAGGTTGATTCCGGGCTATTAGTTATTTTTTATTTCAGCATTTTCTTTTATTCAGTTCGAGAATTTATCGGGAGTCCAACTCATACTTGTCCGATTATTGTAATTTTTTGTACTCTAGCTCTTTTATCTTTTTTATGCAATACCTGAATACGTTTCTTGTATGGGGACCGTAAACAAAATTGCCTTCCGCATTGGACTATAAGACTGGCGTGTTGTTTTCCAGGTCGGCATACTGCTGAGAGAGCTATGCAAGATACACGGCGTCCCAGAACCACCGGACCTTGACACACTGTCTCTGCCGCTCCATCACGTACCCCAACACAGGTAAGACAAGACTCTTAGGTACCTGCCCCCTTAATTCCTATGAACTTGACCCCCGAAATGGACAACTTGCAATAAAAATAATACTTTGATCTCAATAGCGAGTGAGGCCATTTTAAAAGATAAAAAATCGTGATAAACATTTTTCTCTACAACTAGTACTTTGCATAATATATAATGTATCGAAAAGTAATTCTAGTCATTCAGTGTTGTAATATATCTTGTTAATACAAAAATGTACGTTTACTTGAAACCTTCTTGGATTGGTGCGTGCACATTCGATTCGGCAATGAGATGGGAACATGTCGCCAATGGCTTGATCACAGCCTATTTAAAAATAAATCTTAATCAAACACCCTAAAGTATAAAGCCCTGCCGTCAGGGTACAGAACGTTATGTCACTTTTACGAATCTAAGCATAGCTCTTTCAAAAATGCGTCTTAATCAAACGCCCTGAAGTACAAATCCCCGTTGTCAGGGTAAGACGCGTTATGTCGCTTTTACAAATGTAAAGCTATTTAATCAAACGCCCCTAAAGTACAAAAACTATTTAAAAATGCGTCTTAAAAAATGCCTTAAAGTACAAATCCGCGTCGTCAGGGTACCGAGCGTTATGTCGAACGGCGCCGAGTCCGGCACAGAAGAAGACGAGGAGATGGCCGCTGACGATGATGACTCCGAAGGCGAGGACGACCTGCCGCTCGAGATGGTGGAAGATGCCGGCCGCAGTGCAAAGGTACGGGATCGACTTTATACAAACATGGAACATTACACAGTAACACACAGTAAAAACTGAACACATTGGCATAGAATGTAAATTTGTCAAAAATGGGCCCTAGTATAATCCAAATACGTGTTGGACACAGAGGTACGAGTAAAATAATACGACATGGACAAAATGAGCGTCCATATTTATGATACAAATACTCGATACGATACGACTGATCGTGATACGTCAAGATGCTACAAATGTGGACCCAGCTTAACGGGTATCATCTTGCGTCCAAACTAGCGATCATGATACGCGCTGAAGCCACGCAACGGAGATACGATACACCGAAATGCTATAAATGTGGACCCAGCTTTATAGGTCTCTACAGAGTGATTGATTCACATAAGTAATTGGAAGACACTTTCACCAGTTGGCCAATGGCCATACAAAAAAAAAACTGAGATCCTTCAGCAGTCTTAACAGATTGTTAAAAAGTCGTCCGGCGTGAAATTCTGTAACTTTTTAATGTAGAGTCAAGGCTACTATCTAAAATTTAATGTACAGCACAAAATGTGTGATGACCCTAATGGTTGGAATGAAACACATTTGATGTGGCTGATATTAAGACATTAGACAAATACTTACATAAATGCTCACCAGCAGGCAG
The DNA here is from genome assembly GCA_963969515.1 of Yponomeuta evonymella. Lineage (NCBI taxonomy): Eukaryota > Metazoa > Arthropoda > Insecta > Lepidoptera > Yponomeutidae > Yponomeuta > Yponomeuta evonymella. The sequence goes on along the minus strand of OZ018357.1, from coordinate 12,886,280 downwards.
TGATAGGCTGACGATCCACTAGACTCATTAGTAAGAGTTGCCTGACTAGTTAATTAACAATAATAACAATAACAAATGTTTAATGAGCTGAACAAAAAGTAACAACATAAAGTCGGTAACTCTGAGCCCCAAACTAAATTAAATTGTATCTTGGGGCACAGTGGTCCATTCAGGGTGAACTTAAATATATCACAACAATGTTTGTACAGTAATAAAATAAATTTTAAACATGCATACAGCAAACTATAATATGGCTCAAGTCTTTTATTTCAAATAATAAAATAAACCTACATACAATATTATTAAAATATTATTATAGATATTATATTGATACGATAGTTTGTACGAGTTTAATATAATAAAATAGACTATTACATAAACATAAGTATAAGCCTGCTGGAATTAATATGACATACATAATACTACATAAATATACTGTGATAGATGCATCGTAATAAGTAAACCAAACATCTTTTCCAATTCCAACTTTGGTAATTTATTCACGATGTAGGGTATGTTGCTAAAAGTGTGGGTTTAGTAACCAACGAGTAGGCAAACTCGTAGCCAGAGAAGCGTTAAGATGAACAGGAACACATTCTGTGTAAATTTTATCTACTACTAGCTGACCTGGCAAACGTTGTTTTGCCATATTAATTAGCCTACGACCTACTATCAGATCTACCAAATATACACCAAAAATTTAATAAAAACAGTCTCGGAGTAATTCGATAACACCGATTTTTATGAAATTTAATAAAAAAAAAAAATAAAATCATGTACCAAATAAACGTGATTTTATCTCTATATTTACTAGCTAATTAATAAAAAATAAAAATAAAATAGCCTTTATTAAACTGCAATGATTAAATTGAATTGAATAAATTATAAGAAAAATAAAAAAAATAATCGCTTTTATGAAATTGAATTACATTAGAAACACACAATTTGAAGGTTCTTTCTTAAAACGTTTGGAATTGGAAGACGTATAAAGAGAACGGAGAACAGGCAAAACGTTCTCCCATCCCTTTATAGGTCTTTCTCTTTTTCTCTTTCTTTCACTACCTCATTAGAAAATCGCATTACTTCCCAGGATGAGATGGAGATGGAGCACATGGCGACACTGGAGAGACTGCGGCAGAGCCAAAGGCAAGACTACCTCGCTGGCTCTGTCACCGGCAGCCTACAGGCCACTGACCGGCTGATGAAGGAGCTGCGCGACATATACCGCTCTCACTCATTCAAGAAGAACATGTACTCTATCGGTGAGTGATGGCAATACTTCTAGCTGTATGGTCCAGGTGATGAAGGCTCCTTCAAGAAGAAATAGGTTAGTACACTGAAGGAGATTGCGGCAGGTATGGTCCGGGTGATGAACTCCTACGAGAAAAAAAAAACAGTCGGACTACTTGCTGGCTATGTCACTGGCAGCCTTAGGCCAGTGACCAGTTGATGAAGGAGCTGCGCGACTATAGCATTCTCACTCTTTCAATAAGAACAGGTATCGGCGAGTGATGGCAGTCGAGCAGATCACTCGGACAGATTAAAAATCGAGCGCAAATTGTGACGGCAAAGTTGTGAGTGGCGCCTTAGCAGTGCCTGCGACCACGTAATCTCCGAAAGTACTTTCAAAAATTCTTTCACCAGTATTTAGAGTGTGGTTAACAGATTAGTCTATAGCCTATGTCCTTCAGGGTGAACATATTTGAAATTTTGGAAATCGGTTAAGTACTTTCGGAGATTGCCCTCTACATACAAACTTACAAACAATATAAACTTACAGACTTTTCATCTTTATAAAATTAAATTAGTGTAGATGAGACATTTAAAGTGCGCTATCTCATAAAGTAATGTTTTTTTGTGTCTAACCCTATTGGGAAATGCTCAAAATTTAATGGAAAAACTAAATAAGTATATTGTTAAATATTGCACAATTAGTTCAAGAAAGGGACTGAATAACTATTTGCCTTTCGTTCGCTCAATATAGACGGCAATAGTGTATGAACGTGAGGCAAATATATAGTTGTCTAGTTACTTTCTTTAATTAACAGAGTTATAGTGGAGCATACGAAATTATCTCCGCTTATCGATCGATATCCACCGACCACCGACACAGAGGTTCATATAGTAACTAGATTTTTCGTATTTTAGGGTTCCGTACCTTAAACGGAAAAACCCTTCCGTCCGTCTGTCAAGACCCTATATCTCGGGACCGCGTGGAGCTATCGAGTTGAAAACTATATACTCAGGTCACAGTCCCTTGAAGCTGTGAAAAAAAGTTAACGTAAAAAAAGTTACGGCCGTTTATACCGCAAAAAACGTATATTTCGACACTCTCAAGGGAATCAAAATTTATAGGGTACTCTTCGTTGACCTAGAACTATGAAATTTGGCAAATAATATCGTCGTATACTACAAGTACTAATAAAATACTAATTAGTGATAGGCCCGCCTTTGTACAATATTTGGTAAGTGCAATAAAGAATTTTAATAATAATAAGTACAAGGAAAAATCTGCAAAACTACATTTGTAATTAAATCATAAAAAAATAGTCTTTCGAGTTCTTGAAAAGCTTGGAAAACTGCGAGACTCGATTCCTAAACTATTTATAATATGTAGGTACCTACAAATTTGTACGGAACCCTCGTCGGCCGAGTCCGATTCGCTCTTGTTGGCGCCGTTTGGCTTTTATAAGCCTGTTTTGGTAGGTTTTCCTCGAGTGTAACAATTTTACCCCAGTCTAATTTCGAACCAACTTCCGTATTTGTTTTTTGTATAATCTGATAATAATCGAAAAATATTATTATTATTATTATTAGATTTTAACCTTTATGGTGAGAAGTACGCCAATTTTACTCTGTGTCTTTACAATTGTTTTTATGTCATGTGCTAGTGTGTACACCAGAGCCAAGGATTTTTTAGCCACAGGATATGACATGACCGACGTTTTGTCGTTTTGTCGAATGAACGAAATGAATGGAATAACGTAAACTCTATGCAGTTGTAGGTAGTTCGTAGGTAATAAAGTTAGTATTCTATGCTTATTTATTTTTGTAATACCAGTCATATTTCCATTCACCAGTCGAGTGATTTAGACGGAATTTGTTGGAAAACATTCAAAATTAACAAAATAGATACATCATCATCATCAGCCATTTGACGCGAACTGCAGGACATAGGCCTCCTTCGTGGTTTTCATAACCAGGAGACGGGCAGCAGCGTCTTCCTGAGATTCCAACCGCATACTGCGATCGCCAACCCGCCGCTAAGCGTGGCGATTATGGCAAATAGATACATATTACTAAATAAATAATTTCCACACAGCATAAATCACTTTTACTTCTCACAAACTTGGACCTGATGCTATGGTAACCGGGCAAGGGCAATAATCTAATAATCATGATATGATAGTCTCATAAGTCAAGATTAGAACACTTTATTGTACACACCAGAAAACAAAATACATTAACCCCCAGTTTCTCGTACGCTAACATGCTGTTAATCTACTGTTAACAGCTGTCAATTGAGTAAAGTGCATACAAAAAAACCCACTGACAGCTGTTAACAGTAGATTAACAGCTTGTTAGTGTACGAGAAACCGGGGGTAAAAGGCTTACATGTCTAAGTTTTGCCGTATTCGAGTGCAAGGTAGCACAGGGACTCAATCGCAGACTTACACTACTGGATGGTTATAAACTTAAAATACACTTACAAATACTGGCAAAGGCAGATTTTTATGTAGTTTTCTGTATTTTGTTGCGGTTTGGTTGTAATATATCGATTCGAAATGAATGATGCATATTCGTTGGTGTTTGGTGGGAATGCCTGTTTGCTCTCTACGAACTGGGAATCTGGGTGCATAGACTCTGATCCCGCGATCCGTTGTGGGTGGAAACTGATATCGTGCTCTGGGTGTGTTCTGATCTCGATATCAGTTTCACCTACAAAAAATGAATAAAAAGTAGAATCTACCCTCGTGATCCGATTCCAACGAAAAAAAAAAAAATCAAAATTGTCGACTCTGATCACACGAAGTTTACAGTGGTAGAAAGACAAAAAATTGGATGCAATAGATTGTTTGTTTTCAAATCATTGCCAATAAAATATTACTATCGTAACCAGGCAAGGACATCACAAACATGGAATTACACCCAGACTAACGACATGTACCAATGTACGGCGACCCCAGTGGGAATCGACGAACCCGTCGTGGGCCCGTCGACCTCCGGCTTTAAAATCAAACGTGAGACCGCTAGATCAACGAGGGAGTCGGCACCGAGTTTCTACGTCCCTGGTGTGAAGTCGATTGAAATATCGGAATATTTTATTTTATATTTTAATTACAGAATGTCTAAGTGCCGTTATATTTTCATAGACATGATTTTTTTTAATTTCGGCGTATTATATATGTTTCGATCGAATCAGGAATGAGGCAACAGCGGTGGTATCCTAGTGGGTAGAACATTGGACTCAGAAGCGAGAGACCCAGGTTTAATTCCCAGTGCGGGCATGTACCTATGATTCTGTTTTCTAAGTTATGTACATTTGTGATGTTATAGTAGCAATACCACCCGGTAACGGTGAAGGAAAACATCGTGAGGAAACCTGAGTGTCTGAGCTATTCACATACCTCAGCGCTTGAAATCGCCAATCCGCGGTGGGCACGCGTTGTGATTAAGCCCTTTACCTTTCTCCCTGAGAGAAGGCCTATGCCCTACAGTGGGACGTATATAGGCTGCTTATGTGCAGGAATGAGGAGATCCGCAGAAGAACTCGGGTTCTTCTAATATAGCTCGAAGAATTACTCAGTTAAGTGGCAGTGGGCGGGGCACGTAGCTCGGTGAACTGATGGCCGTTGGGGCGGAAAATTGCTGACCTGGCGACCGCGGACCGAACGACGCAGCGTGAACAGGCCCCCCACCAGGGCCTCGATTCTGTTAGTGCATTGTAGTATAATGACAGGTACACTGTCGGGTCACGTGACGTGTTTTTTCGTACCATTGACGCCTAGAAGGTTTGATGGGTGTGCCCGCGTAGACTTAAAGCAGCCATGAAATGAAAACCGCCATGTTCATGCAGTTGTCATGTTACTACAATGCATTAACAGAATCTAGGCCCAGATGGTCTAACGAACTGGTCACAGGGGAGTTTGGAGACCGGGAAGATTGGAGACCGGGAAGCTTGGAGAACCATTATGTCCTGCAGTGGGCGTCAAATGGCTGATGATGATGATGATGATGATGATGATGCTTTGTTGTTTATGTTGCACTTTTTATTATTTTACTAAAGAAATAACGCATATAGAAGTATAAAATTACACTTACGGGTGAAAAGAAACATTAGCTGTTTTTTTGCTATAATTTTTAGAAAGAAAGAACCATACAGAACTACACTGCGCTCTTCGTCATATTTTTGCACGTTTTTCTTGACGTTCTTCCTCAAACTGTCGCGTCCATTGGGTAAGAGGTTCCTGACCAGAGCAGACATAAAAATAATTGTAAAGAATATTCAATAAAGAATATTCTTATCTTATCTTAACATGTTTCATGAGTTTTTTGTTAGTATAACAATATCGCCCCTATCTATTTTCTACTGCTTGTGTTCTACGATCGATTTTTGTGTGAAAAATGCCCCTTCTTTCTCCCACAGAGCTCGTTAACGACTCTCTCTACGAGTGGAACATCCGCCTGCGCTCCGTTGATCCGGACAGCCCCCTGCAGAACGATCTGCTTCTACTGAAAGAACGCGAGGGCAAAGACTCGATCCTTCTGAACATAATGTTCAAGGAAACATACCCCTTTGAACCGCCCTTCGTGCGCGTCGTCTATCCTATCATATCAGGTGAGACTTTTTAGGCATGTCTCCGCTTTCGGCTGCCGTTAATTTATGACTCGCGGCATTACATAACTTCCACACAAGATAATCACTTGATCTGGTCCCTAACTAGGATACCCTGTACTATGGCAACCAGGCAAGGACATCACGAACATAGAGATACACCCAGACTGAGGCCATTTGTACTAATGAACGCCGGCCCCCAGTGGGAATCAAACCCACGACCTCTGTTTTGGTAGTTAAGCGCCTAAACGGCAATCGCACATAAAGTACGCCATGTCTTATTATGTCATCACAAACATGGATATACACCTAGACTGAGGCCATGTGTACAAATGTACAGCGGCCCCGTGTGGGGATTCGAATCCAGGAGCTCTCGCATGGTAATCAGACGTGATACCGCTTGACCAACATTTTGAGGCAGTCAAATGTTGAAAAAAAATGTATTTGTGCAAATGGCCTCAGTCTGAGTGTTTATCATTGTTTGTGATGTCTGTGTTGGTTATCATAGCACAGGGTGTCCTAGTTTGGCACCAGCCGGGCATAGCCTATAATGTCTCTTTCTAGCCCGCGGAACATTAGTATTACGGTCTTGCTTAAAAGAAGTATAGTGTACGTCTGCAATCTTAGTAGCGTAGAAGAATTAATTGTGTTGTATGGATGTAATTTATTTCTTAAACACTTGTATTTATAATTGATTGTAGTATTGGTTGCCACAAAACGAATTCTAGTGTGCTAGTTTTCTAAGACCCCACCGAGATTTTGGTAAAAGTTCAGAAGACTTCATCGTATAGGTAATATTGATGCAGATTGAAACGGTTATTTTTTTTATTTGAATTTTTTAATCTGTGGTATTTTAGCTTTGTTTTGGTCTAACCAGAATATTTTTAGGTGCCGTAGTTATTTTTTTATGATTTTTTTTGTGAGCCGAGGTTGATCGAAACCTGTTTATACACGAAACTTCAAACGCGATTTTCTCGAAATCAGTTATTTTCCCTTGAGGTCCCTTTTTGGTCAACCACTCACATATATAATAAATACTGCTGTTTCATCATAATGATATTGTCACATGGTAAAAACCGGAAACTGATAGCATGTAATCACACCTCCGCCCTTCCAGGTGGCTACGTGTTGGTTGGTGGCGCGATATGCATGGAGCTTCTCACGAAGCAGGGCTGGTCATCCGCCTACACGGTGGAAGCGGTGATAATGCAGATCGCCGCCACTCTTGTCAAGGGCAAGGCGCGCATACAGTTCGGCGCCACAAAGGTGGTCTCGCAAACTCAGTACAGTCTGGCGCGCGCGCAGCAGAGCTTCAAGTGCCTCGTGCAGATACATGAGAAGAACGGTGAGTGTCTTAAGATGCTAAATACACGAGAAGAATGTTGAGTGCCTAAGATGCTAGTTACAGGAGAACAGGGAGTGCCTAGGATGTCAAATACACGAGAAGAATGTTGAGTGCATAAGATGCTAGTTACACGAGAACAGGGAGTGCCTAGGATGTCAAATACACGAGAAGAATGTTGGTGCCTAAGGTGCTAGTTACATGAGAACCGTGACTGCCTAGGTTGCTAAATACACAAGACGAACGGTGAGGGCCAAGGACGCTAAATACACAGTGTATCTGTCGTTGTACTACAATGCACCAACAGATTCGAGGCCCAGGTCATAAATGTTACGTACCGCTTCACCGCAAACTATTTGGCAGACTGGGTTTGGAGAGTTAATGTTGACCATAACAGAATATACAGCCTAGACAACAATGTAATTCTACATAAACTACAATGAAGACAATGGGGAACTTGCGTCTGACTTAGATTGGAGTGAATTTGCTTTTATACCATAGAAATCATATAAAAACCTAGGAAAATTTTAAAAATAAAACAATAAAAATATTTTTTTTGTGGTTTTCGGGGTCTCAAAATATACAAAATAAAGTTGTCATTTGTCATGTCATTGAATTCTGAACGTATTCTTATATGGTTGTATATGCATAAAAACATTATTTTACGAGATAACTCAAATATCGATAAACGCTTCATTCATTAAAAGCGTTACGTTAGGGAGTGACGTCACAGTCTGAGGTCGACTTGTATGGCGCGTTTTAGTACCACGTGACTATATTGACCTTTCGATCTCCTCCAAACACATCTTGTAATTTAAGATAGAGTGGGGTCACACACACAACTCCGCTCTTCATCATCAGCCATTTGATGCCCACTGCAGGACATAGGCCTCCGTTGTGGTTTTCATAACCATGAGGGGTTTGCCATAATCGCCACGCTTAGCAGGCGGGTTGGCGATCGCAGTGTGCGGTTGGAATCTCAGGAAGACGCTGCTGCCCGTCCCCTGGTAATTGATTTCCTTAGTCGCCTTCTACGAGATCCACGGAAGGAAATGGAGTGACGCTATTCTTAATCCGGCCCCACGCGGAGTTAATTCGGCCCCACACGGAGCCGGATTAACTCCGTGTGGGGCCGCTTTTACTGCGCTCTTACTCCGCTCTTACATGTTGCATAATACTAAATGTTGCCCTCACTACGTTTCAGGTTGGTTCACGCCGCCGAAGGAAGACGGCTAATGCACGCCGCCCACTGCCATAAGACTTAAGACTAATATACGTGCAACAGAAAATTAACAGTAACGCCCAAACGGTTACACTAAAAAAGCACCCCAACCCGAGAGCTTTGTCCCGAAAAGTAAATTCCGCAAGAGTGACGGCGTGTAAAAAGATAGTCTTAAAAATTTTTAATATTATTTCGAATGATTCCACGTGGCAACGTTTAAGTTAGTCGTGTTAAGTACCGTATGACTGAATGGACATCGTGTGAAGTGTCTCGCGTTAGTACATGTCTTTAATCAATATGATAAGTGCTATTAATGTTCTGATTTACCTATTTGAGTGCGGCGGGCGTTCACGAGAGACCTTATAAGACTTATAGGAAATGTTTAATGTGTAACGGTTTTTGTAATCATTCATTTCTCATTAAAAGAAAAGTTATCCATATGGTAGCCCCTAGACGTTATACTGGGAGTGTAAAGTTGAAAATTCTTTGCATTTCTTTTTAGTTATTGAAATAAAAATGAAAACCTGTGATTCTTTACCTGTATTTTAATCACCACCACACCCTCAAACCTCACAAAAGAAAACATAGAAAGAAAGAAACAAAAAAAAAAAAAACAGGCCAATTGCGAGTCGGACTCGCGCACGAAGGGTTTGGTACCATTATCTATACAACATTTGAATATTTCAAGCGTCTACCTACCTGTTGCCGTTATTAATATCGAGCAAAAAATGGCAAAAAAATTAAGTTTGTTGTATGGGAGGAGTACAACGGAAGATAATGCTTTCGGAAATGCTCATAAGCTGATAAAACCCTTCCTCTTCTTATTGAGATGAGAGGTGATTGAGAGGTGATTATTGTCACTTTAGTCCAGATCTGGCCTGTATATTCACTGTTCTCACTGCGCGAGAGATTTGGGGGGCGCGGAGCGAGGGGCGCAGATATAGAGGAACACGTGCACACTCCAGAGGTCAAAGGGTAACTGACTGAGTCGGCCGGCGCGCGCGCCCCTCGAATCAGACTGCAGAATCTTAAGGGGGTGTCACATTGTCATTAAGGAGTCGTCGCGATGGCACGAATATCCTGGGGGGACCGGGGAAGAGACTTTTGAGCTGTATCACATGGCAACCTGGCTATCTTGAACACAGGTCTACGCAGATGTCCATGGGCTGTGTCGAGATCCACCACTCGAATCACTCCATCCTTGCCAGGTATTTTGCGGGTAATCGTCCCAGTTTCCATTGAAGCGGTGGGAGATCATTTTCTTTGATGATTACGAGTTCGCCAACTTGGGGTGAGGAAGGGGAGAGTCATTTGGAGCGGGTTTGGAGGGTATGGAGGTAGGATCTGGTCCATAGTTTTCAAAAGCGTTGAGTAAGAGCTTGTGACCTGAAAATGTTTGAGAACACATAACGGCCTATCGTCAACGGCTCGGGCAGAGCAGTGAGCGGTCGGCCTATAATAAAATGCCCGGCGGCTTATGGTTCAAAGTCCGCAGGGTCGGACGAGCGATACACACATCAAAAAAAGTTTGCGATCACTTTGAAAAACTGAAATCTTTTTTGTTACTGTAGATTATATTATGATTTTTTCTTCTTTTTAGATTCTTTAAAAATAAAGAATTAGAACACAAAACAATGACACCGTTCAGTTGTTTTTTCATATTAAAAGGCTTTCAGTCCTAGCTTACGCTCATTCAGAAATCTGATTATGGCTGGTTTACATTTGCTAAATTTCCGTGCTATTTAAGCATTGATTTTTAAGCATGCTAAATAAAAGAGTGCTAAAAAAAGACGCCGATTTACATTTGCTATTCTTTTTTCATCATAAAAGATAGAAAATGCGAAGAAAGCACTCGCATTGCAAGTCGAAAATATGGAATCTCTAATAATTTTGCAAGCTGTTGAAATAATATCACAGTTATTGGCTGAACGCCTGAAAAACAGGATACTTAACAGATTAAAGTTTTTTCAATTTCTGCATACGCATTGTCTCCTAGAATTTTGTTTTTGTAGCTTTCACTGTAGGAATCCCACAGGCACTCATGTTTTTCATATTCGTTTATTAGTTTAATTGTTAAATCGCGTGTCCATTTTACTTGCGACGCCATTTTTGTTGCTTTTTTTTTAAAGCACAGATCATGGATAAAAAATCTGACCATCAGTCAGATTTTTTTGCCTGCTAAAAAGGAAAGCGTATTTACATTTGCTAAATGCATGCTTTTTTAGTATGGTCTAAAAAAGCGTGCTAAAAAAGTATAAAAAAATAGCAAATGTAAACCAGCCATAGTCAATTATAACCGATTCAAGATATTTTTTGCGGAAAGTTGTGATTAAAAAAATGCCAAGAGGATTATCAGAGGTTTTACGAGCAAGAATAGTAACTTTGAGGGAAGAAGGATACACCACGAGAGTACTAGCACGCAGACTTGCTATATCCCAATCCTGTGTCGTGGCTACGTTGCAGAGGTACCACGGAATGGGGAATTTAGCTGACCGACCCCGCAGCGGTCGCCCAACTGTTTTGACAGCTGCCCAAAAGCGCTATATTAGATTGCTGGCAGCCCGTGATCCAACAATCAACGACACTAAAATAAAAGCAGAAGTCAGGGCCGCCTCTGGGCTTGAAGTTAGCACGCAGACCGTTCGCAATTGCTTCCACCACGCTGGATTACGAGCACGGAGGTCTTGGCGAGCTCCGCTCAATTCCCGGCAACGTCAACAACGAAGATTGCAGTGGGCTAGACTTCGGCAAAATGAAGAAAGTGAGGAAGAAAACATTTTGCAAAACTGTCTCTTCGTTGACGAATCCCGAATCAGCACTCATCCAGATAACCGACGTGTCCGTGTCTGGAGAAGACCAGGCGACCGTGAAAGACAAAGAACTGCCACTGGATCAGTTCAGCAAGGCGGAAAATCGGTGTCCTTTTGGGGTGGCATTATGATTGGAGCTAGAACGCCTTTGATCCCGTATCGGGGCTACATGACAGCAGACATGTACAAAGCAGTTGTTATTGATGATATCGTCAGACCATTCCGAGTAAACCATGGGCACCAATTTGTACTGGTCGATGATAATGCGCCCGCACATCGAGCTCAACGAGTCAATGCTGCTCTTCAAGAATACGATATCACACGTTTAGACTGGCCTGCCGGCTCGCCCGACTCAAAACCCAATAGAGCACGCGTGGGATGCTCTTAAACGAGCTGTATGGAACCGTGAGCCACGTTCCCAGACAGTTCCAGAGCTCAGGGAAGCCGCTATTGAAGAATGGGATAGGTTACCCCAGGAAATGCTGGATAACTTGATCCTCAGCATGCCCAGGAGGATCTCCGCATGTGTTCGAGCCAGGGGAGGAGTTATTTTATATTGAATTTAACCTTTTAATAATAAATTGTTGTTTAAGTTTAATTAAACAGTATTTTTCTTTCTATGAAATTTCTATCACAATTACATTATGATTAATGGCTCAATTTTTTTTAATAAATAATAAAAAATAGTTTAATATTTTTATTTCAAACAGGGTATTCCTATTTAAAGAAAGCATACAACATAGATTTTTTCTTGATAAAGTTAAATTTAAAGAATTATAGGAGCTTATGCTATTGATCACAAACTTTTTTTGATGTGTGTATGCTTGGGTGGTGAAAGGTGAAATATTCACTTTATAAAAAAATATTGATTAAAAAATCACAATATATTCACATGTATACAAATTTCAATGTCAATAATGCAATGCCAAAACCTTAACCAATATTGTAAAATACTTAGTAACTTTTCTTCCAACGTCTTAAGTCCTCTAGAATCAACTTTCACTGTATTTCACTCGTCTGTAATTCGAAAAGTTCCATTCACTTGTGACTGTAGGTACACTCGACAGTTTATACATTTTTGTAGCAAAGTCGCCCGTAGGACAATTTATTGCTGTAAGTTAACTGAGTAGAGTAAACTTGTGTAAAGATTGATTCTATGTCGACTGTACTACAATCAGCGTGCAGAAAATCTTGTTTGTACGATGTTTTTCGTACTTTGATTGGAAAAAAGTTTCCATTTACCTGTAGAAATGTAGTTTATAACTTAGATTTTCTTTTTAGTTTGTTGTTTTCCATGAAATATTTTAGTACAGTAACTAGTTCTTTACTCCCAGGCTCGTTGATTTCAGCGCAGAATTTCTTGGACGCCATCTTTTGTAACCATCGTCTTGTATTGGGAAATCTAAAAGGAAATACAAAACGCCTCATTAGGTGCTTAATCTTTATATTTTTACCTAATAGTTTGTTTATTGTATATATCTTGTCTACGAATAAAAAAAGACATGGGGACTTTTCCTACAAAATTCACTCTCAAAAACGGCCCCTGTCCTCTCGTAGTCTGCACCAACGAAATGAGCGCAAAATGTGCTGTAGAGTACCTAAATCACTCTGTGATTGGGTCATTCGGTGTGCCATGCGTTACATGTTAGTGAACTTAGCATATAATTTTCCAGCATATCAAAAATAAATGAGACTTCTTGTCGCATGCAGCAGAGTTCTACAGTTCCTGATACTTTTTAGAAGTAGTTCCGGCGATTTTACCCCAAAAAAAAAACAACTGACAAAATGATATGCTAACTTCCCATAGCATATCATTTCGCAGCAAATCGAAAACTTATGTAAGTTCTCATCGCATACACCTACGCTATACAGTTCCTGATACTTTTCAAGAATAGTTCTGACTTTAAATTCAAGTAACAGCAGATCCCGTACAAAACTTTAAAAAGTCGAAAAATACCACATTCATCAATTTAAATTATTTTGACAAACTCAGGACACAGAACTGTTTCGTTTTTGATAGTTCTGTATCAAAACTGCAACCTTAAACCAAATTAAGAACTAGAACTCACGGTAAAGTGCAAGCATTGAAAATTGAAAAATACAACAATATTTTTTAAATAGATTTAGCAGGCTTATAATACAGAACTCTTTCGTTTTTCATAGATTTGTATCAGATCTGCATCATACATCTAAATTTAGAACTAGAGCTCACGTAATTTATGATTGGTTATACATATAGATACGTCAAACCATTGACTTCATGACGTCGTCGAAATATCTAGGTACCTGGGTAGGTACCTCGTAACTTAGAGCATATCTGTGCCTCGTAACATGGCGGTCTGACGATGGCAGGTGAATATATTTTGCCGGGTAGGTAATACTGGACTCGCTCCGATTGTTTGGCCCGCTCGCTTTCTCACATTGAACGGGGTAATTTTTTAACGCTAGATAGACATCTATGTTTTACTGGCATATCTATCTCAGTAGCAATACCGCTCGCTAATGGCGAAGGAAAACATCGTGAGGAAACCTGAGCCTAAAGTAACTCAGCGCTTGAAATTGCCAATACCCGGTAGGCGCGCGTGGTGACTAAGCCCGTACTCTATGAGAAGGTCTGTACCCTGCAGTGGGAGGTTACATAAAAAATTTGGGGTATTAAAATCCTTTATTGCATTTCAATACACAGTTTTGCAAATAGGCGAGCTTAATGCTACCTAGGGTAATAATAGGTTGCTATCTATCTCATGATGCGCTCTCACTTCTCTTTTTTGGGACAGCCAAGGGGTGGTGATGATTGAATACCTCAGTCATGGAGCTACTATTACGGGGAATAAGTACGCAGAAGAAATCAAACAGTTGCGTGACGAAATAAGCGAAAAACGATTCTGGACCTAGACAATGTTGACTGCCCGACAGCTATGAAAAAGAAACAACTGCAATCTGCGTGTGATTGGAAGCGGCGCGGAGGTACATGCCCCTAGACAGGGTCCTATTTCTTAGAATTACCTACAATTAATTGTTTGCTATGACAATTCGAAAGGTACACTGCAGATTAACAAGTAGGAAGAATGCTTCGTAATGTAGGTACCTGCATCCAATTGTCATAATAAACTTAACCCTCAGAGGTGAGGTGAGCCACCAGGGAACTACTCTTCATCAAAGTGAAGGTGGTTCTATGCGAGATATGTACTTAGAACTCTTCGGAGCCGTAACATCACGGGACGAAACAGTAACAATGATAGCCGACGTCCGATAGGAGATGGCGCCAAAATAAGCAGAGGTGAGGTGTGCCCTTTTGCCCTTGTGCGTCCAGAGTGTTGTGCCCCAAGTAGGTACCACTGCAGGGCACAGGGATTCTTTAAACGGACCACTGCAGGGCACAGGGATTCTCACGGTTAATGAGGTTTATAAAGATGTACCTACCTATTCGAACAAAGGAAGGAGCGTTAGTAGGTAGGTATATGGCGGAGTCAACGCGTGACTTTCGAAAACCAGACGAACCTCCTTGGGGAAGGTTTCTCATACGTTAACAAAGTTACCAAGTGTTGACGGTTGTCATTTGATCTTCTATGGCAGAATGACTACTTTTAACGTACTTACGAAAAAACGAGACTGAATATATCTAAATCCTAGTAGAGTTATCGTAGCGGTGATTTGAAACTATACCTTACGTCCTGAGGTCCTAGTTGCACACGAAATTGACAATAAAAACCGGCCAATTGCGAGTCAGACTCGCGCACGAAAGGTTCCGTACCATTATCTGTACAACATTACACAAAGATCGAGAAAAGATAGATTAGGTATATTAAGAACAGCGCCATCTATAGAAACCAACAAGAAGCATTTAACGACATGACATCGGCGCTGTAAAGGTTACATAGATAGCCCTTACCCCTTTGGTTACGGAACCCTCAAAACGATCTGTCCAATCACGAGCATCGTCGTGCCACAGGGACTAGTCAATTTCCCTTTCCATCCGAAATAAATGGGTAATTATTTTACAGCGCAGTTCACATAAAGAATTTGATTGAGTTATTCCTAATCCACTCGTCTCTGTCCGGGGCGGTCACCCTGCCAGTCGCTTGCTTGGAGCTCACGCAGGTCCTTGGCCATGACAAGACAAGTGGCGACATTTTGTATCGGAGCCCAAGACCGATTTCATGTCGCCGAGCCAGCGGAGTCAGTGACGGTTTTACTTAAAAAAAAAACACGATTTCCTTAAACCACTTTATAAACGCAGCGCCTATAAATATTGAGTGGTAGTGTTTCCCTTGTAAAGTATCTACTATAGGCCATTTATGGAACCGTATTTTTACTCGACTGCGGCGGAGCCTAATAAGAGCCCAATGTGTTTGGCTCATGAAATTAAGTATGTATGTATTTATGTCTGATTCTATGTTTCCTCGTAACCCAAATTCAACATTGTAACTCATTGCGAGGTACCTAAGTAGTTAATGCTCAGCAGTCGGGTTGTTGGATATTTTTTATTCCACTTTTTTATAGGAAAAACACCGTAGGTTTCAAGCAAGGGTACCTCTTACAATTTCTGTTTAAAACTCCTCACCTTTCCTTATCGACAGCGTGTAACCCGTTGAGAGTGGCCACGGTAGCCACAGCGCAAATATCAGCAACAGTCATGGCGTCATCGGCTATGTACTCTGTCTCGGAGAGATAGGCTTCCAGGATCCTGTAAGCGTCTTCTATTTGTCTGATTATCGAATATGTTAGGCCGGTAAGTCTGCCGAGGAACGTTGGTTTCTGAAAAGAACGGGTTTGTTTTTTGTGATTCATGATAGGTGATGTGATACAATTTATACAGTATTTTTTGTGCCTAAACTACAGGTGACGTCAAAAATGCGCAACTCCTGAAACATTTTTTTTTTACATTTCAATACTACTTTTGTTCTACGACTCCGAATTTTTTTGTTGACGTAGAAAAATAGTGCATTTACGCTTTTTCCCGTTTTGTAGTGGTGCTGTCATTCGTCTATGTAGGACAATGTTTTACCAGAGGCCGCAACATTAGTAGAGCGCGTGATGCGCGGATTTAATACATTTGTGTAAACGTGTAAACCCAAGCCAACCATACAAATAGAATTACCGTCAAACGTGGAAAGGTACTAGGGTCACTGTGGATACTTGGGACAGTTCGAGATAGTTTTAGAAATGCTGCTGCTGACACTAACATCTTTGTAGTCTTTGGGCAATCTGTCATGGCCACAACGTTCGTTTTGAGGCAAGAAAGCGGCAAATATTAAGAAAATAAAAATTACCTTCCGGCGCGCACCTTATGAAGCTCTCTGCCTCCCCATTTAAAGCTACTAGGGCAAGTTTGGTATGATTTTTAGGTAAATAAAGGACGAGAAATTAATTTTTGAAACAAAAAAGTACCAATTTTATAATAAAAAACTAAAATACATATTTTATGAAAACCAAAAATCTCGAACAAGATTTTTGCAAATAAGACTCGTTTATTATTTTAATATGAGGTATATCTAAATGATCCGCACGGGCGTTCCGGATGGCTAAATCTAAAGTCTGCTCTGCCTTGTTCATTGTTTGATTGAACCCCTTGGTTTAGTTGCATTAAAGATACATCGTGGACTTTTAAGTTCAATGATTCAAACAACGTATTATTTAAAAACTGCAAAAACTGAAAACCGTCGATTCTTGAAACTTGACGCGGTCAGTTTGTATGAAAATTTAAGAAAATTCTAACATTTTTATTGATTGTAAAAAAACAGTCTTCCTACGAATATATACGAATGTAACGATAATAGAATTACGGACATGTAAGAATATTCTATCAATATCAAATATTTCTCAATCAAAAACTAAAATAAAACTAACAGTTTTATTTTAGTTTTGATTGAGAAACTTTTGATACTAAAGTCGATATTTTTAAAAACCACTTCTCTATATCAAAAACTACGTACCTAGAGGAAAACAAAACTGTATTTAAAATGTCTTCAATTTTATTGCCTCAGACCCGTTAGTCAAAAGTAAACAACTTTTTTTACAATCACTAACCCCCAGTTTCTCGTACACTAACACGCTGTTAATCTACTGTTAACAGCTGTCAATTGACCAATCTGCATACAAAAAAAAAACACTGACGGCTGTTAACAGCAGATTAGCAGCTTGTTAGTGTACGAGAAACCGGGGGTAAGTATTTTAGATTGTGCGATCGAAACAGCATGCCAAACGTTTATTGCATGTCATCATCATCGTTTATTGCAACCATAAGTTTACAAGCTGTTGATATAATTATAAGTGGACACCATTAGTTAAGAACAGCACCCTTAAGAGGGTTCCATTTATTGGAATTGGTTCAATTATCCGTACTGAAGATCGGTTTTCAGAGGTGCGCAAGTCAGGGGTCAAATTGAGAATAGAGGTTCAAAGAGAAAGTTACCTATTCCTTCCCATGGTTTACTTAAAAGAACATACCATAACAGCTCTGAGTCTCTCGAATAGGATCCCACAGTCGAAGAACATCCGTTGCAACACGACGGCTCTTTTCCTTTTATCTTCAGGCAATAGGTACGAATGCTCTGGTCTACCATACTTATCTAGTAGATACAGTATTATTGCGTGGCTGAAAAAAGGAACTATGAGACTTATCCATATAAGGCAATTTATCCCAATTTTCTGTCTGTAGTCGACAGCACATCAACTTTTATAAGTGTAGGTACTCTGTTATGTTCGCAAACCGCATCGTACATAACACTCCTGTTATGTACGGTGCGGGACAAAAATATTAAGTCAAACTGTTGTCAACTGTTAGTACTTGAAGTGCAGGTACCTGAAAACCATTCCTTCAGCTTCGATAAGTAGTTAATAATTTTCACTTAACTCTCAGTGAAAAAAACTGGACAAGTCTGAGTCGGACTCGCCCACCGACGGTTCCGTACAAATTTTTAGGTTCTTACATATTACAAATAGTTCAGGAATCGAGTCTCGCAGTTTTTTGCCGAGCTTTTTCCGAACTTCGAAGATAATTTTTTTAAGATGTACCGATGTATTTTTCAGATAATTCCCTGTACTTGTTTTTGAAATTTGACAAGTAATATTTTCTCTGTATAAGACAATATTACTTGCCAAATTTCATAGCTGTAGGTTAACGGAAAGTACCCGTTTTTCTACTGCTTCTCCTATACCCGAAGGTTTGCTGGAAGAAATCTCTTACAGAGATAAGCTCGCCTTTGTACATGTAATTTCTTATGTAATGTCCTGTTAAATGTCTTGTGTGCAATAAAGTATAGTAATAATAATACCTGATTCCCTTGAGTGTCGTAATATAAGTTCTTTTGCGGCATAAACGACCGTATCTGTTTTTAAGTTAACTTAGAAGTTTAATTTTTCTCAGCTTCAGGGGACTATAGACCTGAGTATATGGTTTTAATTTCAACTCAATACCCCCACGCGTTCCTGAGATAAAAAGTCTTGACAGACAGACGAACGGACGGACAAAAAGTGATCCTATGAGGGTTCCGTTTTTTTCCTTTTGACGTAGGGAACCCTGAAAAATAATTCAATAACACGTTGCATAGCATAATTAATTAAAGAACAGGACTTCTTCCCTTCCTTCCTTTAACTAACAGTAGCACGCTATATTTGACGGTTTCACATTGTAAGAGTTAGTTTCACTATTACATTGAGGCTAGAGTAGTGCGTATATTTACTACCGTAAAATCGATGACGTCTTAACTAGTGATAAATACTGTATCACTTACCTATCAGCTAAGCAAAATCCGTCCTCTTCATACGTAGGTATTGTACGCATAGGGTTTTTCTGTAAAATTAATATGTAGGTAAATTCATTAGTGGGTAGGCAACGATTGTTAGTTAGTACTTAGGTATAATATCCGACAGATAACTTGTACAAAAATCTGCGTAGTCGGGATGTGTTGGCGATGGACACGTGAGAGCTATTTTTAGGGTTCCGCAGTCGACAAGGATTATAATTTCCCCATGTCCGGCCGCCTGTCTGTCTGTCTGTCCACGGCCCAGCTCAGCGACTATTAGTTAGAGAAAGCTGAAATTTGGCGTAGACATATTAATTCCGCCAACGAAACAGGAGAAAAAAAAAACCGGGTAACTCCTCTACACCCAAATTAGGGATTTTTTTCCTCGACTACACTATTGTGTGCGGCATCGATGGATTAGTCGTTTAAAAATATTGTAAGTGTAGGAAAACCATTTTTCGATTTAGGGATCCGCTTGCGAAATTTTAAGCTTTAAAGTATAATTTCTTATACATTAGGGCCTTACAGGCCCCCCTCTACCGGCTGAACGGCTGATTGTAGAAACGTAAGTAAAGTAAAGTAAGAAAGTAGCACATGTATTGAACTTAAAAAAACTATTACGGCTAAGTAGGCTTTACAAGTTCACGAGTAGGTAACAGGCGACCAACTTCTAAATACAAATTCCAATGAAAATAACTTCGATGAAGTTGTTAGTTCTGTAAAGCTGGTAAAAACCCCTTCTTCTACGGAACCATATACTGCGCGTGGCCCGATACTCACTTGGCCGGTTTTATTCTTTTTTATTATGTGTTCATTTGATTAAATTAAAATCATTTTTTTCAAGTTACTTGTCCGCCATTATACCTTGATACCCATTTACTATTTTACCATTTAATTTAGAGTATAAACGAACGAATTAATAGATAATTCTACTCACAGTTTACGAACTTATGTCTAAGAACTTACGTCAAAAACCAACAGTCCCTAGCATAGAAATTACTTTATACTCTAAGATCCGTACGGTAGGCTAGGGTCTATTATTTATAAGGAAACTGCCTTAGTAGATTAATCAACAGATATTAAATAGGTTAGAAATTATTTCCAGCCATATATAAAAAAAAATCGATTGTATTGAATTTTTTTTCCTGTTGCAATATTTGTTAGTACCGAAATTTACTGCTCTCAAGACTCACGGATGTCATCTCGGGAGTGTCCTGCTCTCTCGCGACGGGGTTCACGTCTCTGAGATCCAGTTCCAGGCCAAGGATATCGGCTACCATCATGACAGCCCGGCCCGGAGGACTTGAGTTGGTCTTGTAGAGTATTGGCGGCATTTTACTGGAAGAAGTGAAACTGAAAGGGAAAAACTTTTCCAGTGTAACACGAAAATAAAACATTACGAAGAGACGCTTTGTGACGACGGCTGGCGAGAAATGATGTACCTAAGCAATCGTCAAAATTGAGTTTTTTACTTACTTGAAAAAAAAAATTACAAATTTCGTATGTGTACCTATACTGAAGCGAACGACTAAGTTGACACATGTCAAAAATTTGGTTTTTAATACGCCACATAATAACACTGCATAATATTTACCTAGCAAAGTTATACAAAACGATATGCCTAATAAATACCATCTAGCAATAAACACAATATAACACTTTTATTACCTGATTTATCCCGCACTTGCAATTTATTTAACGTCATTCATTAAATTCATTGCATTTTCATGCAGTTTATTTAACTAAATATTTTATTTTACCATGAAAATACCATTTGCTTAAGAGATCTATGCCCTAAAAATGCCTAAAATTTCAGCGGTCCTCAAGAAAAAGCGATCCTACCACTGGCAAATATGTTCACAACTAGCAAAGATGACGGACTTTTGTTTGCACTAACGCAAATGCAAAGATGAGGCTTTGCCTCTAGAGCTGTATTGATGTATAATATGTAGGCTCTAATTGATAAAGAAGTAACTGTTCTTTTTGCAGAAATTTATAAGTTTTCCTTAAACAATATGTACACGATAATAATAATAACAACTTTATTGATAGTTAACAGGGTTGATGTACATTCACTTAACCGTTTAAACCGTTTCGTTCACGTTTTTCTATTTATATTTAAACTGCAAGCAAAGCTGCGTGCATGAGCTATGTCGAGTGAATAAAGTTTGAGAGATGCTGTGTCTGTTTACCTTTAGTCGTGCGCTTCAATATCTAGTTATAGGTACTGGTAGTCGTATCAGATTGATTTGAGGAATAAATATGGCGGCGCTTTTATTAGCTTCTCGCTCACGCTCTATTTCCTCCTATATTCGCGAGCACCAGTACGGACAGCTTAAAAGTGCATGTATGCGTACCTAGGTACTTAAGTCGCCAAACTTTTCTTTGCGTTGTGGAAAGAAAAGCTTGGAGGCAAAATTCACAGATTTCGCTTAGTTTACTAACCAAATACTAGGTACATAAGTACAGAATAGAAAGTTATCCTTATGTACCAAAATGCTGAACAATGTCTTCAAACTACAAAATTAGTTCTCTTTATCCAACGTAGCGTCACTCCATTTCCTTCCGTGGATGTCGTAGAAGGCGACTAAGGAAACCAATTACCAGGAGACGGGCAGCAGCGTCTTCCTGAGGTTCCAACCGCATACTGCGATCGCCAACCCGCCTGCCAAGCGTGGCGATTATGGCAAAACCCCTCATTGTTATGAAAACCACGAAGGAAGCCTATGTCCTGCAGTGGGCGTCAAATGGCTGATGATGATGATAATGATCCAACGCAGAAATAGTTACAAAACTGGTTTAAGTAAATCACCTTCTGAAGTTTCAAACCTTGCACGGAAACCTTTTTTTTGCGAAAGAAAAAAAGTGAAAAATATTTAATACCTGCGTCATCTTCTAATTTACACTTATTTAATAATACCTACAATTTATACCACTATTCATATTACCAGCATGACATTATATACTTATTGTGATATTACAAATATAATTATATTCTTTTTGTTGCACTAACCCGTGCTGAGGACAATTTAAAAAAAATAATTTTAATAAAATTAAAACGTACCTAATACAGAGAAGTTTGTAAAGAGGCTCGAAATTTCATCGATGCTTGCACTTGCCCATTAGCTCAGTTGGGAGAGCGCTGGCACGGTGAGCCAGAGGTCGCGGGTTCAAGTCCCGGCATGGGTGGAATTTTTAACCTCTAATTAGGTTTTTTTAAAATTACAAATATATTATACGTCGGTCTACCACTTTAACAACCTCACCTCTTGGCGCTGCATGCCGCTCACACCGGGCACCGGCAGAATATTATCAGCACTGAAGTTTTTCCCAAACTTTCAGCACATGCTAAGTCCGAACCCATTTACATTTGCCACATCTACGTTGCGAGTTTTTCACCAATTGGTACATTACCGTACCGTGTATTTAAAATCTAAATGCTTTTGCTCTTCATGTGTGCTTCTGCTTTGTACTATGTTTTATTTGTGCTGTTTCTTGTAATTAGATGTGTTTATGCTTTTTATACGTACGTGTGTCTTATGTAAACAAATGATTTATCTACATATTATCTCTCAAGTATTTACTTACCTAAATCAATCAATAAGTCAATCACCTAACTTGCTTAAATGCTGACAGTACAGTTGCCACCGGCACCGTCGCCATTGCCTATTTTATTAATCTATCTAGCGAAGTGTATAATAGTGAAAGTGAGAGTGAAAGTGAACTACATTTATTGCCAAAACATACTTTGTACATAAATATAGACATAAGCTTAGATAATTAAAACTTTTTTCTTTTATAAAAAAATTACGACATAAAGGTGCTGTTTTCTGGTGTGTACAACAAGGAATATTTTTAGGCCATCTTGTTATCTTATTAAAGTTTTTGGCAAATGGACTCATGCTCAGCAATATGCCGCCCGGAGGTGCATGCAACACCGGTCGACGCTGATTTTCAGTATGAGCCATTAAGACAAAAAATAGGTTGACAAAATCTCAATCACAAACGGCGTCGTAATGCTGGAGTGTTACAAAAGTATTTATAAGTAGATTATTGACCAATATAAATTAGATCAGATATGAACAGTACAGAAAAAAAAGATATCTTAATGAAACTGGATTACAAAGACAGGAAAGAGCCAATCCAGTGTATTTGATTTTAATTGAACAGTCGACAGCAGGTCGACATTTGGAACATTACTTTGGTGCAAGGACACGTGTAACGCAATAGAAAGAAAAGAAAGAAAGAAAGAAAGAGGATATTTATTTAAATAGCGACCCATCCGGGCGATATTCGTCATATACGTAACCTTTATTTGTACGGTGTCCTAACTTTTCCACTACGTATATGGACTCGATCGATTTAACCTACTCCGAACTGTCAAATGCATGCATATTTTGAGACTTCGAAGATTTCAAAATGGATAACCCAAATAGTGGACAGTTGAAATACGAGGAAAAGAGACGCGGTGCAGATAGACAACGCGACGCAAAGTGAACGTGACATGCCAGTAGAGAGGTTCTCATCTCATGACGTTGTGATGTGCCGTGCCGCGGATGTAGCATGACGACGAGGGCGCGAGTCAAGCATTTTGAGGCGTTAAAATGTCAGAATGCCGGGAAACCGCGACTTTTGACGTTTGAACGCGTCAAGGGGCTAGTGATAGTGATTTTAAGAATCACAAAAATACCCTTAATAAGTCATCACACCTGTTTGCCTTGGAAACCAATGACTAACTAAGAACCATCCGGATTGAATTAGCTTTCATTTAAAAACGACCGCATTGAAACCGCAAACCTTGGTCTCCGTTTACTACTTGCCACGATCCTGACAAACCTCTTTGGCTTCAACCCACTTTGTGAAGTATTTCTTACACACACACACACGCACGCACGCACACGTGCATGCATGTACGCATGTACGCAAGTACGCACGCACGCACGCACGCACGCACGCACGCACGCACGCACGCACGCACGCACGCACGCACGCACGCACGCACGCACGCACGCACGCACGCACACACACACACACACACACACACTCACACAAACATACACTTAGACACACACAGACGCAGACACACATACACACACCATGTTTTATTTAAAAATTATACATATTGTTTCATTCACGAGGGAAACGAACGTTAAAAGGTCTTATGAAAGTTATACTTTTTACAAAAATACAAGAAATCAGTAAATATTACTAACTTATGATTGAAGCATTATATTTTATGACCTTATAAAATGCCGCATTATTTGTAACTACTGCCAATATTTCGGACAATGCCGTTCCGCTTATATTCCCCGAAAACTTTGAAATGGATAGAACCTTCGAATAGGTATTGAAAATTTAAAGCTTACTCTTACTATGCGTTTACAAAGGCTCACAACCAGACAGAGTACATAGCAGTCGGCCGGTTTTTATGAACTACCATTATTTCAGGGTGGGCAGCCCGTCAGTAATTTAAGTTCCGCTTTAATTACGGCCGTAATTAACACTGACAGACCCAGGGACAGGGACTGTAGTACATCGAAGTAGGAAGACAGAGTTGAAGAGTTTGGTCGTTTGTTATGGCTGGGTTATCCGTCATTACCCCTAAATCAGATGTTTTAAAATACGTTTTAATCTCTAATGGTTGGTATTTACAATCTGAAAAAAAAAAACAAAAACTTTTTAATGTCCTAGCCTATGCCGCCGGTCATAATTTTTATGATATTTTTTACACTTTACAGCATCAAAATAAAATCGCAAACAGAGGAGTCTAAATTATCACTAAAAACTTTGGCCTTTGCATCTACGTAATGAGATGATTTATACAGCTTCCAGTGGCACCTTCACTCACACTGGATGGGTGAAAAAACCACTCGGACACTGCAGTGCCTGGCACATTGTTTTTTTTTATATGGAGTAGGCCAGCACCATCCTAACAGCTTAGTCGGCCTAGCCCACAGGAAAGACAAAAAACTGCCAAGTGCGAGTCGGACTCGTGCACGAAGGGTTCCGTACCATTATCTAAAAACATTAGACACAAAGATCGAGAAAAAACGGCAAAAAATCACGTTTGTTGTAGGTATGGGAGCCCACTTAAATATTTATTTATTTTAATTTAATAATAACTTTTTGAAGCGAATCTATATTCACTTCAAAAAATAAATAAACTGAATATTCTGTGAATATTTCAAGCGTCTACCTGTTGCCGTTATTAATATCGAGCATAAAACGGCAAAAAAATTACGTTTGTTGTATTGGAGCCCCCTTAAATATTTATTTTATTCTGTTTTTAGTATTTGTTGTTATAGTGGCAACAGAAATACGGACGGACGGACAGTGATGACTTCTCAGAAGCGTTCTGAGGATGACTTAGTAATAGGGTCCCGTTTGGCACTCTTCGGGTACGGAATCCTAAAAACAATTAATGAATTTTTCAAGGACTGCTTAACTCCTGAACTGCCCTCGCGGAATGGAACGTATAGGTGGCCCATACTAATCTGTGTCGCGGCAGACGAGTGGTTAATACTGGTACTTTTTTTGGACTTTAATTCTACATTTATAATAAAATGGTTATGAAATCCATTAACTTTTAATTTGGCTTTGGTCCGGGTGCAGACAATTTTTTTAAATAGGTACTTTCAAAGTCAAGAAATTTACAATAGGGGTTGATATTTCTTGATTTAATGATAAACGAATTAGGTAATGATGAATGATGATCTAGGCCGAGCAAAGAATTTGAAAGACATTATTGCTTCCTTTACTTTATAACCATTTATGTAACCGGTTTGTTTACATGTAGAACAGAGTTGAATGAAACGAAATCCTGCTGTGTGTGGTCCAATGATCCGTTCATTACTGAAAAAATAATTTAACGTCTGTCTGACAGGTTGGATGACTCGAGCCGATGTTTTAATTCAATAGTACTCAGGCACTCAACTCCACATCTGCACAAACAAATTAAACCGTCATGAGGCGTTAGTGAAAAAAAATTCTCTTATCAGTCGATTGAATGACAATCACCTACGTAATAGGACGGGCACCATAATATAACACGAGACAGAAAGTGACAATATGAAATTCATTCTCGCGTTTCCAGAGGGACTTTTTATTTCCAAATACTTTTAATAATATTTATCTTTGGGTAGTCAGGTACATACTTACCTGTCTGCCTGCTTAGAGGTAAAGTGTGTAATCAAAGGTTATGAAGAGGTTATATAGTTACAGTTTGACCACGAAGAATGCTAAAATTCCTCGTGGTCAAATCAGTTTGACTACTAAGTTTGACCACGAGGAAGGGACGGATTTTTTAGACAGGTCATCATAAGGGTATGTTTGTGTTTGTATGTATCTGTACCGCGTCGAATCCGACTTCAATATCCAGCGTTTTCTGGATATAGCGATCAAAGCTATCTCCTTTAGATGCATACGGCTGGCAAAACCGGATTTTGTCTTGAAGACTCTGTCACACTGTGCTGACCAGAATCCTACATCTAAGCACACTTAATAATTATTATAAAGCGGATAAACTTACCTAACAGGCACTTTGGCTTGACGAAGAATAGGTGTCAACAGTAGACTTGTTTTGTTGCGTAATTTGCGTTTGCTCCGTTCTCTGCTAACTTCACTCGCCTGGTAAGATATCGTTCGTTTGGCCTTGTGATTCGTGCGTCACGTACCTGTCGTCATCGTCAGTCCGCTAGAGAGTTTTGAGTAGGTATCTTTGCAGGGCATCGCGATGGAAATATCGCGATTTTTCGAGCTTTATTAAAATTATGGCGCAAAGCGATCAGCAAAGTACATATGCCAGGGCGCCAGCAGATTATTCCCTTTTTTAATCGACTTCAAAAAGGGAAGAGGTTATCAATTCGACGCGTATTTTTTTTTTTGGCTAATCTTAACCGATTTCGACAATTCTTTTTGGTTCAAATAGATGTAACGTCCCATTGGTCCCATTCTAATTTGGTGAAGATCTGATGAAGACTTTCTGAGATAGAGAACGGAACTCTTCAATAGACAGCAGTAAATAAGGCCTAATGGGGCCAATCCTTTAGTAATATTCGTATGTTTTTAAAATAGTGTGAAAGTAGTCCCAAGGTAATTTGGTGATATTCGGGTGAAGACTTTCGGAGATGGACATTGAGAACGTCAAATTTTAAAGCAACGAATTAAGTAGAGTAAATTATGGTTTTGAGGGTCTTGTTTAGTTTTCTCCCACTAAAAATTTAAAAATATATTTTTTTTAAATAAAAAATAAAGACTGACTTCGAAACACTACAGCACTAAAAAGTTAGAAATAATTTAAATAATTTTTGTTTTGTTTTCGAGCCCCCGGGTCTTTGTCGTTCCGATGGTAAACGTCCGGATGGCCTGACGATGATACCCTGGGAGAGGAGGCGCTCCTTGCTTTGGGATGCTACGTGTGTCTGCACTTTCGCCCCCTCTCACTTAGCTTCTACTGTATCCACCCCGGGCGCTGCGGCAGAAGAGGCTGCGAGGTTGAAGGTCCAAAAGTATTCTGCGCTTTTGGGCCAGTACATTTTTGTGCCTCTCGCAATAGAAACCACTGGGGTCCGGGGAGTGCAGGGAAAGGCATTTGTGAGAGAGATAGGTCGTCGCTTGAGAGATCGTAGCTATGATTGCCGCTCTGGGGCCTATCTTATGCAAAGAATTTCCCTTGCAGTGCAGCGAGGTAACGCTGCCAGCGTATTGGGAACCTTTGGGTCGGATGTGTTCGGCGGCTTGTTCTCGTAATGATTTTGTGTTTTGTGTTGTTTACATTTCACATTTTTGTGAACTTGATTTTAATAGGTTGACATTTTGATAATATTTATTTTCCTTTGGTTTTTATTGTTGTAGAGTGTTTAAGTTATAATTAATTGACATTAAGTTATCTTTGTCATAAAATTATGTATTATATATATATATATATATATATAATCTTCAGGAACAGTTGACCAGTTCGGGTATTTTCTTAAGTTTGTGCATTCCTAACTGGTTACTGCATACTAGGTATCCTAGTTTGTTACTAGACAAGTGATTGCATCATTGTATGGATGTTATGGTAATTTACATCTCCTATCTAAAAAAAAATTATTACAATTATACAGTTTTTATCGAACTCCTCCGAAACGGCTTCACCGATTTTTATGAATTTTTTTGTGTATGTTTGGTAGGTCTATGGCTCAGCTAGTTTTTTACATTATCAGTCCAAACGGAAACAAAAGCGTTATGTTAAGTAAAATAATATTGGTATATTTTGATTCACTTGAGTAGGTAGGTACTTACCTTCTCATTAGGTTGAAACTTGTGATTGAAATTTGTGGTCACAGATCTGCAGACTTACCGCCAGTAAATATAACACAAATTACTGAACTTTAAATTAAAAAAAAAAACCGCCTAAGTGTGAGTGAACCCTCGCGCACGTAGGGTTCCGTACCATTATCAATACAACATTAGCCACTAAGATCGAGAAAAAACTGCAACAAATCATGTTTTTAAATATTTATTTTATTTTAATTTAATTCTTTATTTTTGAAGCTTAATATAGAACTGTGAATATTCCAAGCGTCTACCTGTTGCCGTTATTAATATCGAGCAAAAAACGGCATTGATACGTTTGTTGTATGGGAGCACCCCTTAAATATTATTTTACTCTGTTTTTAGTATTTGTTGTTATAGCTGAAATACATCATCTGTGAAAATTTCAACTGCCTATCTATCAAGGTTCATGAGATACAGCCTGGTGACAGACAGACAGATGGAAAGACAGACAGACAGACAGACGGACAGTGAAGTCTTAGTAATAGGGTCCCGTTTGGCACCCTTCCGGTACGGAACCCTAAAAAAGACTGCTAGCCAGAGACAAA
The DNA here is from genome assembly GCA_963969515.1 of Yponomeuta evonymella. NCBI lineage: Eukaryota > Metazoa > Arthropoda > Insecta > Lepidoptera > Yponomeutidae > Yponomeuta > Yponomeuta evonymella. The sequence goes on along the minus strand of OZ018357.1, from coordinate 12,857,459 downwards.
ATTATCATTTAATGGGAAAAAATATACTAATATTTTTTTCAATTATTATCATTTAATTGAAAAAAAAAATACACCAAAAATTTCCAAACACCTGATAAAGTCTATATAGGAACTGTGAACAAATCAATCCTGTCAGTAAAATGGGTTTGTATTATCTGTTGTACCTAGTAATTATAATTTATGACATTATTACGCATTACAAAGGGTGTTCTATAGTCTAAGGGCCAGTTTCTGAATTGAGAATTTTGCTAAGTAAATAGTTAACTGTAGTGCTGTCTCTTCGAATTTCTCAGAAAAGTGCGTGACAGAACGTTACTTAAGTATTTACTTAGTTAATTTCTCAATACAGAAACCGGCCCTTAGTGTAAGAGACTTCACTAAAATTACAAATTTGAGATCCATTTAAGTCTCATTAAGTTTAGATACAGATTCCGCGTAATGCGTTCGTCTAACAGCCTCTCCTAGAATGACTGAAATGTCTATCGTTTGCAGCTTGGGGCACTCCTTCGCACGTTTGTCTTGAGGAATCGTGTTCGCCACCACCATTGCTTCTAAGTTAGAATTATTTATCTTGGTAATGGCGTCACCTGCTAAGACTCCATGTGTCACGATAGCGTAGACTTTAGTGGCACCGGCTTCTTTTAGTTTCTCGGCTCCCTTGACAATCGTATCACAAGTATCGGCTAAATCGTCAACCATGATGGCTGTTTTGTTCCTCACATCACCAACTAGCACTGTGCTATATTCGGAATTATTGGTTTTCTCTCTCTTGCTCTCCTTGTGAATGATGGCGAAGTCAATGTCCAAACGATCAGCAATAGCGGTCATCCTTTTCACTCCCCCAGCGTCCGGTGATACCATGACGCTGCTGCTCCACTCCGGAATGTTTCCCTTGATCCATTTTATGATGGCTGGCTCGGCGTACAGGTTGTCCACAGGGATGTTGAAGAATCCCTGAATTTGGGTGGAGTGTAGATCCATTGTGATGACGTGGTCGGCACCCGCTACGGACACTAAGTTTGCTAGAAGTTTGGCAGTTATTGGTGCTCTGCTTTTTTCCTTCTTGTCTTGCCTGGAGTATGGGAAGCAGGGGATGACGGCGGTGACTCTCGAGGCTGATGCTATTTTGCACGCGTGGAGCATGATGAATAACTCCATTAGGTTGTCGTTGATGTCTCCGCAGCCGCTCTGAACGATGTAGACGTCTTCTCCACGAACTGATTCGCCAATTTCCACGCTAGTCTCATTGTTACTGAAGTTTTTGGTAATTACTTTTCCAAGGCTGATTCCGAGATGGGCGACGATTTTTTTCGCAATATCCGGATGGGAGCTTCCAGTGAAAACTTTGATGTTCGGCATTCTTGAGCCGGGATTGTCAAACGAGTTGTGCCTTTCCTGTTTTTTGCCGTTTGTCACAGTTTCCCGAGTGTTCGTGTTGTTTGAAATTTCCTCTCTTACTGTGGAAGTTCGAGACATGACTGGTGGTCTTGTATTGCACTGTTGTTTGTCAGTCGTTTAGATTTATCTACGTCCGTGGGGTCAGGTCGTTTTGATAAGCTAGGGACAGTGATTGGGGTCTTGGAAATAATTTTATCTCAGTTGTTTAAATTTCTCGTGTAACATTGCGTCATTGTTACACTGTGTTGTGTTTATTTATATTTCCCTGTATGGATACAGTTTCTAAAGATAACGGACATTGTGATGAAATAAATAAGTACCTAGAAGGAAAGGTAATTTTGATTATACACTTCTCTCAAAGGCGACGCAAAATAATGGAAGCGGTTTCCTAAAATATAATTTTCCTAGAGGAAAATTTTCGTTAATGAAAGCCTAACAAAGGATCAAAATTAGTGTGTTGTCTAGCAATATATGTGCTTTGCTTGATACCTACCCTTATGTCGAACTGCGAAGAGTTACCGATAGTGCTAAAATAGATAGGATTATAATAATTTAATTCAATAATAATTTATTTCATAATAATAATTACAAACGCTTTGGTAGGATTTAGTAGGACATCTAATAGCTAAGTTAAGTAGTGTTTGTAGTTTATGTCTGTACGTTAGTTATATAGTAAGTAATAAAGCAAGGACTGCAAAAAGGTCATTTATAGTGATCTTCTTAAACTCTCGTACGATGACACCGAGGATGTTATGAAAATACAAGTCAAAAGTTATAATTATTTTCCGATATAAGGCCTTTCTTACACTTCCACAATCATACTCACCCTCTCACACTCATACATACACATACACACTCCATACACCGGGAGGACAACACTAGCATTCCCACTTCATTGAATTTTTTTGGTCTTATTCGCCAAATGCGAGTTGGATTCGCGCACGAAGGGTTCCGTACCATTATCTATACAGCATTTGAATATTTCAAGCGTCTACCTGTTGCCGTTATTAATATGGAGCAAAAAACGGCAAAAAAATCATGTTTGATGTATGGGAGCTCCCTTAAATATTTATTTTATTCTGTTTGTAGTATTTTTTGTTATAGGTTAGTATAGCGGCAACAGAAATAGGTACATCATTTGTGAAAATTTCAACTGTCTATCTATCACAGCGGACAGCGGAGTCTTAGTAATAGGGTCCCTTACTCTTTGGGTACGGAACCATAAAATACGTTTCCTTAAAACGCCGATAAAAATAGTCTGGTGGAGATTTTATAAGGAAAAGTCAAGTGAAAAAATTCAGGGCGGTAGTACATAATTATAATGAACTTAAAATGAAAACTATCGAGACTAAGTAGGCTTTACAAGTTAACGAGTAATTGGCGACCAAGTTAGAAATGGAAAATTTCGTACAAAATCCAGTGAAAATTTCCCCTCTTTTTACGGAACCCTATACTGCGCGTGGCCCGACCGCACTTGGCTGGTTTTTCTTGTTTTAATTTTTTTACGCGTGTAGGACGTCAGACTCTTAAGCATTTAACATATTAGAAAACATTTTTCAACGTTACAGTACTTCGTACCACTTACCAGATAATTTCTTTAATGGCACATGTTGAATAAGTTATTTTTTGTACCTAGCAAGAACGGTGTTTACCCGTCATATTATTTCGTGATACTTTCAGCAAAATGTGTACCTAGTCAAATTAAAATTTACAAGTACTTATTGAGGGAAAGACAAAAAATACGTAAACATAACATAACACAAACTCACGCCTGTATCCCAGAGGGGTAGGCAGAGACCAGGGACCGCCAATTGCTACGATCCTGACAGATCACTTTCGCTTCCTCAACATTCATTAGTCGTTGCATGCACGCACGCCGGTTTCGGGTACTTTTTATCTTGCCCTTTGCTAGTACATCCCCTATTTGGTCGAAGTAAAAGACGTAAAGTTTACACATTTTGAGAATACGCGGGTGTAGGTAACTACTACCATCGCTCATTATTGGTATACCATCCAGCTTTATTTATCTAGCATCTAATTAGTACAAATAAGGTGCTACGACTAGTACCTGCGACTTACAAAGATTCGCTGATAAAATTGAACACAATTTCACTTCCATTTTGCAAGGCGCACAAATCGATGTCAGCTTTAGCCTCTCTGTGATGGTCGTAGTTGTTTAACCCTTCCGGTAGCCCGTAAACGTTGATTGCCTCAATGACTCTAGCTGATACCGCTTCCTCGCCACAAATTGGTGAAAGGTCGTCCCCTTCGTGCGTTATTATTAATCTCTCTGAATCGGCTGTCACTTTCACTGTTAAGTCTTTTGTCACAAAAAGCTGTCCTTCGGCTCGTGGCTGTGTTTGAGTTGAAAAGTCACTTGACTGAGTGAAAGCGACCACCAGTTGGTAACTGGCCTTTCGTCTAGTCGCTTCTGCGGTTAAGCTCACGTTCTGAAAAGATGAGAAACTGATTAATAATAACTTCCACACAAAGCTCTTTTACGTATTTCACTGCGAGAGTTGAGCTCTCGATCGCCTCTCGAATTATTAATCGAATCTAATGGTTTTCTAGTAAGTAGTTGAGGATAAAATACTGCAATTTTGATTGGTAGAGTAACCTGCAAAGTAGGCAGTTTCTACATAGTACAAATCCAAACTCGGGTAAGCTGTATCAAGTTGGGTCTCCAGCTTTTGTTTTCCATCAAATATTTGACAAAACCATCCGTTTTTCATTAGGTAGGTTCCACATAGGACAAATCCGAACTGTGGCAAACTGTTTGAAGTCGGGTCTCCTGCTCTTGTTTCCTATCAAAGATTTGACATAACAATCTGTTTTCAATGCGAATTACAATCTTTGAATATGTTATAATTTGCGAGCGAGAGGGGTGCCAGACAAAAAGCAGTCGTAACCCGGCGTTGTAAGGTTAAATTTAAAGTGGTTTAGGTAATCCTTTATCATTGCCCTCAAAGAAAAAATATAAAATTAATAATGCCTCAATTTCATTAAAATACTTATAAGAAAACCAAAATGTATTTCAATTATTCGTAATTTTATTATCTATAAATAAGACCGTATTTAACCGATAATTATGGAAGCTTATGTCTATATTTATGTATAAAGTGTGTTTTTGGCAATAAATGTAGTTCACTTTCACTTTCACTTTCATTTTCATTTATCAAAATTAGACCAATTTTTTTCACAATCACTTCAAACGTTAAATTGTGCGAGATAGCATTAGAGACGGAACAGCCTTAAGGGGATACAGTGGGCTAACTAGCGCCACCAAGAAAAACAAAAAAAAATAAAAAATCTTTTACAGATCGTATTTGTAAAATTTGTCCATACAATCTCTCCATCATGTGAACAGTGATTTTTCGGACCCACGACAAAGACCCTAGGAACAGGAACCTAGCACTAGATAGAGCATTTATGCCAAAAACGGCCGTTTTTTGGCGTTAACGCTATGTAGGGCCTAGGTTTTTTTAGGCTCACGCCCGTGGGTTGAGAGATTGTAAGACACTTTTTGCAAATTCTATCTGTAAAAAAACCGGCCAAGTGCGTGTCGGGGCCACGCGCAATGTAGGGTTCCGTAGAAAGAAGGCTTTTTATCTGCTTTAGGGCCAATTTTTTAATAGACAAATAAAACTTAACTGCAGAATAAAGTGATGTTGTCACTGTTTTGTCGTATGTCTTAGACAGTGATAGCATGCAATTTATTCTCCAGTTAAGTTTTATCTGACTATGGAAAAATTTACCCTTACAGAACTAACATCTTATTAGTTAGAATTAAATTATTATTAGAAGTTATTTTCAATGGACTTTGTACGAAATTTTGCTTTTATAAGTTGGTTGCCTATTACTCGTTAACTTTAAAGCGCAAGTAAAGCCTACTTTTCCTTTCAAGTTCATTATAATAATATGTGCCACTACCCTGAATTTTTCACGTTTCTACAATCAACCGTTTAGCCAGGAGAGGTGGGGGACACGGATTCGGACAAATATTTGCGCTTTAAAGCTTAATATTTCGCAAACGGAACCCTAAATCGAAAAATGGTCTCTACACCCACAATATTTCTGTCGGACAGACAGACAGACAGACAGACGGACATGGCGAAACTATATGGGTTCCTTGTCGGACTATGAAACCCTAAAAAGACATGATTTTCTGTCCTCCGTGGCGCTAGTGTTACTCCCTGGAGCCCTGGAGAAATAGATTGATAGATCGATAGAGACCTAAGCATGAAATAATGTAACGTTCATCCGCTGTCGACTGTACATGCCGTTATCGAACCCACGGTCGCTCGAAGTGAGGACACCAGCGTGCTACCGATTCGTTAAAGCCACATACACATACGTTATGCAGCATCATGAATAAACAAGAAGGAATAGCATAATAGCATAATCGGCCTATATGCGTCCCACTGTAGGGCACAGGCCTTCTCTCAAGGAGAGAGTAGAAAGAAGGAATAATTCAAGGAGAAAAAAGGAGTAATTCAGCTGTTATTTGCTGTTGTAGTAGCAATACCACTCGGCAACTGTGAAGGAAACCATCGTGAGGAAACCTGAGTGTCTGAGATGTTTGGAATTGCCAATCTGCGGTGGGCATGCGTAGTGCAGTCGTGTTTGTAGGTAGTTTAGTTTTGTTTGCTTGAATGACGGTACTTGTCAAAAACTCCAGTCTCAAATAAACGGTGTGAAAAACAGACGTACAAATTAAGCTCTCTCTCTCTCTCTCTCTCTCTCTCTCTCTGAGAGAAGGCCTGTGCGTATATAGGCTACATAAAATAAGTGTAAGGCTAGACTAGTCAATAATTATGGAGCGAAAGAGGTTTGTCAGGATTGTGGCATATGGCAAACCGTGGTCTCTGCCTACCCCTTCGGGATACAGGCGTGACTTTATATTATGTTATGTTAGTATGACTTTGAATTCCAATATCTCCTAAGCCGTTCACCGCTCGGGCATGGTTTTCTTAGAAAAATGTTCATACTGATGTACGACATCGTGGGTTTTAGAAATGGGATTAGATTATGGACCTCCACTAGGTGGGGATAGAAATTATTTTGAGATGTGTTTTTATTTACTGCAGTATATTTTTTTTGTGGTATGAAACAGCATTACTTACTTTAGTTCTATTATTTTTGTAGTGCCTTTAAATGAGTTCAGATATCAAAAAGGTGTGTCAGTTAAAAAAATAACTGAGACCTAGACCACCCTAGGGTCTTTCATTCGACGGTCTTTAGATGGTCTTTCATTCGAGTTAGACTAGCGAAGCTTGTCAAAGAAAATGAAAAGCTTAAATGAGATTACATAAAAGAGTTGCGAAGCTCCCAGCTGTTTCTTTCAGGAATCTTTCTTTACGACTTCTAAAGGAGCTTAGCTTACGTTTCCTTTTTGAAATATCATTCAGGACTGAAGAGTGGCCAGCCCGACTGTTTTTATCTGATCTATGTTCATATCCGAACAAGTCTTACTTTTCTTTCATACTGGGGTTAAAATAAGGCTTATTTTGTCTTATGTATATAGTTACTCACTGAATCTGATTACCAAATCTAATACATAAAAATATCGTATTTGTTTTCGAACTTCTCCGAAACGGCTTCACCGATGTTTTTTGGGTATATTTGGTAGGTCTGAAAATAGGTCGTAGGCTAATAATTATGGCAAAAAAAAAATGCTGGGTCAGCTAAAGTCTGTTTTTTCATTCGACGAAAAAAGAGGCAGCGTTACCATTATAAAATACTAGCTTTTGTCCGCGACTTCGTCCGCGTGGACTTAGTTGATAAGACTGGTTCTAAATAAGTTTCTGAGGCTTTTAGCGCATGTGTAATGTATATTACAAAAAAAATAATTAGAATTTAATTACAGCCTATGTTTCGTCAAGTGAACCTTTTTCCAAAATGACTCGTGCCCCTATTGTAACTTCCGAGAACTGGGACTATAACTACGTGTTTGTGTTCACTGGACCTTAAGTCTTTCCGACCAGGCAGCTTGAAGAGCTCACTCTAGAGCAGGCAATTTCTGCTGCTGTTCAATTATTCCTGTGACTTATTAATTGTCATTGGAAGTGTGTGGTATTGTTCGAATTCTAAGGAGACTATCTCGCTTGACATAGAGTAGGGTAGGTAAATGAGACCACAAAATGCTTACTCCTGACATCTCTATTGCACCCTTATCCCCTATAAGGGTTGAAGCTTAAAATTCTATGAAATACGTATTGTATTGACTTGCATTTGTACCAAGTTTCAAGAAAATTCGACCATATTTTACTCCCCGCACCAACTTTGGCTCCCCTTTTCATCCCTTTAGGAGTTGAATTGAATAAACCGTGAATTATTTGTACATTATGTACTAAGTTTCAAGAAAATCCGACCAAAAAAATATTATTATGCTACTCTCCGTACAAACTTAGGCACCCCTTTTCATCGTCTTAGCGATTGAATTTTGAAAAACCGTGAAATAAGTGACTCATCAATTATATTGACATACATGTGTACCAAGTTTCAAGAAAATCCGACTACAAATACTTTACTCTCCATACAAATTTTGGCACCCCTTTTCACCCGTTTAGGGGTTAATTTTGAAAGCCTGAGAAAAACGTCTTTTATAAATTTTATTGAAGTATATTTGTACTTAGTGTAAAGAAAATATGACCCTAAATATGTTACTCTCCATACGAACTTTGGCACTCTGTTTCACCCTTTTAAGGATTGAAAATTTAAAAACTGTAAAATGTGGTTTCCTCAATTGTATTGAAGTACAGCAGTACCTTCGATTTGCCGACGATATAGTAGTCATGGCAGAAACGATGGAAGACCTCGGCATAATGCTCGAAGACCTCAGTCGAGTTTCCCAACGTTTGTACTTAGTGTAAAGAAAATATGACCCTACTCCATACGAACTTTGGCACTCTGTTTCACCCTTTTAAGGATTGAAAATTTAAAAACTGTAAAATGTGGTTTCCTCAATTGTATTGAAGTACAGCAGTACCTTCGATTTGCCGACGATATAGTAGTCATGGCAGAAACGATGGAAGACCTCGGCATAATGCTCGAAGACCTCAATCGAGTTTCCCAACGTGTGGGCCTGGACATGGACAAAACGAAGGTCATGTCGAACGCCCGTGTTGCGCCCACCCCAATAACATTGGGGAACACGACTCTCGAAGTTGTAGACGAATACGTCTACTTAGGACAAACAGTCCAACTAGGCCGGTCCAACTTCGTGAAAGGTCAAGAGGTCAATCGTCGAATCCAACTTGCCGTAGACCTGAGTATGTATATGGTTTTAATTTTAACTCGATACCTCCACGCGTTTCGTAGATCATCATAAAAAAAACATTGTCTTTGAAGGTGGGAAAAGGCTCGGAAAAAACTGCGAGACTCGATTCCTGAACTATTTATAATATACAAATACCTACAAATTTTACGTAACCCGCACTTGTCCGGTTTTTTTAAAACTAGCGTATTCGATAGCTATTGTGAAGTCACGGTCATTTTGCTATGGCATTCAAACCACCCAAAATTTATGGTGTATAGCATATTTTTGCGCTATTATCGCCGTTGTAGGTACACGAGACTGCGTGATTGATCACTTATGTCAAAAGTATACTAGTTATTTTAAGCCCACTCTACACGTGGGCCAACTCGACGGGGCTCATTCGGTGTGTCCTTGACAGTCGGTACCTAACTGACAAAGCACTTCTTGTTTTCCTATATTGGCCCACGTGTAGAGCAGGATTTACAATAATTGAAAATGGGCGCGTGAAAGGATATGTTAGGGAGGTCCTGAAGGAAAATATAGTCAGGAATTTTTGGTATCTGAGGTATTTAGATACAGTTTACAGATAGGTAGGTAGACACAGTTTACATAGTCGATTGACGTCATTTGGGTATTGGGTGATTAAGGGGGTGCCCTACTATGAAGCGATTACTAAACGTATTTTGAAACTAAGCTACATTTTTACGGGAATTACCTCGTAAAGTATCCTTGTAAGCCACTTTTCTCTGGTTCTTACTTTGTGAGAAAGGACATGTGCCCTGCTCTATAAAATTTGCGTACAGAAGAACCGGAGCAATACACGTAAAAGTGAGCATCAAACAAATCATACCTATCTTCGCTTGTTCTGTCTACCGCCTCGACATTACAAAACTAGCGCCCCAAACAAAGAGACATACACGTTTTCTGTACTTACCTTCTGCAAAAAGACCACGGCACCTCCTCGGACCAGCGTCAAAATGTCAGCGTCAGTGGTGCTCATAGCTGCAGCATCGCCTTCCTCTGCTGAGATTTTGAGCCCATACCACAGTTCATACCACGTGCCTGGCGGCATCCAGATATTCACGTGACTCTGATTTGGTAGCAGATTTGGCACGACCAGCAAATCATCACCCACGCTGAACTGTGTTGTCGTGTTCTCAAGGCTATCCACCTGCGGGAACTGGTAGAACATTGGTCTCAACAGAGGACCATTTTGAAGTGTTGTATAGAAGTATGGAAGCAAACTGAGCCGTTTTTGAAGTGCGTATAGCATGAACGCTCTGTTATTTCCGTTGAAAGCTAGAGGATGTCTCTCGACGTCTGTCGAGTGGACTTTGATTAAGGGCAGATAAGTGGCAGCATGGTACCAATTCACGCAAAGAGTTGTTTGTGTCTCGATGTTGAAATTTCCAGTGTCCCCGCAAATTGGTGACATGGAGAACCAATGGCCTGAAATTCCGTTCAGAGCAGTTTCAATTAGTTCTCGTCGAAGATTAGTCCAGGAAATGTCTTTATCTTGTCTGTTTACAATGGCTTTTCCGTTCATCCATTGGCTGCTGGTCCATATTGGGTGTCTCCCGTCGGTAACGTTTCTTATAGTCGAGCAGAAATGGTTGCCATATTTGCTGTGGCTGTAAAGATGTCTGTCTCCGTTCGGTTTCGTTGCGTTCCATTGTGGGGTGTGGTTGAAAGCGGTTTGGAAGGGCTGAAATTGGGAGATTCCTTTAAATTAATTAAGCGAAATAGTAGGTAATAGGATGTTTTATCGATTTTTCACTTTCCACTTTCATTACAACAATGTGATAAGGCAAAAGTAAGATTTCAACTTAACATAATGTATTTTACTACTGTTAGTTCAGTAGTAGAGTTTGAGTTTAACTTCATTAGAACCAAAACCTCAAAGTTAGAGAAAAAACATGTTTTGAAATTCTTGATGAAATAAAACAGTGAACTCTGTTTCATTAAATAGTTTCGCTATTCGTGGTTCAATTTGTAATTTACAATTGTATCCCTACTGTACTTTAGAGTTCTAGAGTATGCAATTGTAAATGGTAATATCACCTATATTACAATGAAGTATCAATTTACTGTCTCTTTCTCGTGACGTACCCAATACCTCCCCTTTAGGTGGATACATATAACTTTTAGTGTTTTTGTTATCTGGCAATCCACCAAAATGCATCCAGCGTATACCTAGGGCAGGGGAGGTATTAGGTACGTCACAAGAAACGATTTTTTCTGTTTTTTTTTGCGGTTGTTCTATCGCAAAAAAAAAAAATATTCAAACTTGGTGTAAGTTATAGGGTATTTTCTATAATTATTACAATCTAATAGACTCTCAGAGGCTTATTAATAAGAAAAAAGAAATTCCAAATCCAATTACATTACCTAATAAGATATTAATTTATTTAAGTACATTCACCCAAGTCTCAAGGGGTATTGAGAATAAGTAAAAAGTGCTACCTACGGCCAATCAATTCAATACCATTGAACTAAGGTACTTATTTCATAGCATCATTGTTTAGGGCTCCTCTTCCCGGTAGCAACACTCGCTCGCGCATTCCAACATGTTTATTTAAGGAGATCCTGGGTCTAAGTTGTGACCAATAAAAAAAAAAATCATCATTTTTGCGAAATGTGTCAATCAATCGGATCAGATCAATTTCTCAATCATGTTAATAATGATTTTTATAACCCATGGCCGTGAACCTAAGGCAAAAAACGTAAGAATAGATAGCATTAACGAAAAACGGCCGTATTGGTCATGAATGCTATTCTGTTTGCTGAATGTCAATGAAAGGGCCGGTTTTGTAGTGGAGCAAAAGGCAGCGGGAAAAAAAAACTCCGCTCTGACCATCTTTTCTCAAATCATCTTACACCTAAGACCAGACACACGAACACAATGAATGCCTTTGGGCCGTTTTTGTAGTGGAGCAAAAGGCAGCGGGAAAAAAAACTCCGCTCTGACCATCTTTTCTCAAATCATCTTACACCTAAGACCAGACACACGAACAGCACCCGTTGATGAGCATAACGCCGGGATCAGCCATCACCAGTCTCAACCATTTTAGAAGAAGGTAGGTGACCTGCCCACCACGTCACTATTCGAACGTTGTGAATAATCTTGAGAGATTGATCTGACACTTTTTGCAAAAACTGAAATAAAAAATAACCAACAACCCGACTGCTGAGCATTAACTACTAAGCAGGCGGGACCAACCTAAGGAGTGACATTGCTGAATTTGGGTCCCCTCTGGTTAGTACTTAATGCTCAGCAGTCGGGTTGTTGGTTATTTTTTATTGCAGTTTTTTATTTTTGTCTTTTTAGTGATTTTTTAAATATAGCGTATGACACTTGCGCGGGGATGACGAACCGATTGAGACCTTATTTGTCAGTATCTGACCATTGGTTATGAGGTAACAAGGGAACATAGAATCGGACATACATACATACATACGAGCTAAACACATTACCCTCCTTTTGGGCTCCGCCGCAGTCGGGTAAAACGATCTGTAAAAAGATACGATTTTTTTCACTGGTGCACCGGACGAAGCCCCCTAATGAAAAAACTTATTTTTTTAAAATTGTGGACAATCCAAGATCCAGAAAATGATATTACGGACTTTTTCTACTTCTCATTTTTCTTTTTAGGGTGCCTCTCGAAGTGCCTAGCGAAAACTGTCAATCAGCTCTACAAAATATTTACTTTGTCTCTCGCAAGGCGATCCCAGTCCACTGGCGTAGGTTTTTCAACCAGGATTTCTTCCGTCGACTACGTGTCTCATGCCAGCGATTTGCACCATCATTTGAGTTGTACGAGACCATAAAACTTTTTTTTTATGTAGCATTCGTCCTACTGCAGGGCACAGGCCTTCTCTCAGTGAGAGAGTATGCGCGTAATCACTACGCGTGCCTACCGCGGAATGGCAATTTCAAACGCGTATTAAACGTATTAAATTTTTATATACTTACTAAATATTAGGAACTGTTTTTCAACCAAATATTTTTTCTCTATCAAAAACTAAGTAGGTACCGTATAACCGTACACCATATAAACGATCAATATCTAAGTACCGTATAAACGTACACCGTATAAACTATCAATAACTAAGTACCGTATAACCATACACCGCATTAACTATCAAAAACTAAGTACCGTATAACCGTACACCGCATAAACTATCAAAAACTAAGTACCGTATAACCGTACACCATATATACTAAGTACAGTAGCGTAACTGTAGTATATGAAAAGTTCAAAATGCCGCAAAGTTATCTTCTATAACATGGTTTGGCCAAATATTTTGTTTATCATTAAAATTGTTAGAATGTGCGAAAGAGAGGGAAATCCGAGAGAATGGCAAGCGTTAATACTAGCTGCTTCTAATTCAACCTCCTCAGTCCTGACCCAGGATCCTCAGGACTGAGGAGGTTATTCTGAGAATGGAGAATTCTGCGTCAATCGTAATAATAATATTATTTTAAACGATAGTTACTCCGTGTGGCGCCGGATTAAGAATAGTGTCACTCCAATTCCTCCCGTGGATGTCGTAGAAGGCGACTAAGGAAATAAATTACCAGGAGACGGGCAGCAGCGTCTTCCTGAGATTCCAACCACATACTGCGATCGCCAACCCGCCTGCCAAGCGTCGCGATTATGACAAAACCCCTCTTGGTTATGAAAACCATGAGGGAGGCCTATGTCCTGCAGTGGGCGTCAAAGGGCTGATGATGATGATGAAACGATAATTAACTGACTCGGCCAACGTTTTTTTGCCATATTAATTAGCCCGTGGCTTATTCTCAGACCAAATGTAAACAAAAAAAAACATAAAAACCGGTGAAGCCGTTTCGGAGGAGTTTGGTAACGGTTCGGTGTTTACTGTGTCCGAGATTTTTACATATTAGATTATCGGTTGCAGGATACCATCAGGATACTAGAATTCTGGGTCAACAGTGTACCTAAAATCTCACCTCCACGATCTTTGATCTCATGATACATAAACTCACGCCTGTATCCTAGAGGGGTAGGCAGATGCCAGGGACTGCCACCTGCCACGATCCTGACATATCACTTTCGCTTCCTCAACATTCGCAGAGTTTCACTAAATATTATTCCAACTCACTTGGCATCAATTCATGCTTTTGATTGCATTTAGAATAAGAATAAGAAGAATAAGAATAAGCTTTATTTGACAACATTGCAAATGCTGAATATGTAAAACCCAATTAAATTGGAAAAAGTTGTATTGTAAGTAATTTAAAAATCTTTGATTTTCTTGAACAGGACCTAATTTTCACATTTTAATCATCATCATCATCATCAGCCATTCGACGCCCACTACAGAACATAGGCCTCCTTCGTGGTTTTTATAACCATGAGGGGTTTTGTCATAATCGCCACGCTTGGCAGGCGGGTTGGCGATCGCAGTATGCGGTTGGAATCTCAGGAAGACGCTGCTGCCCGTCTCCTGGTAATTAATTAATTTCCTTAGTCGCCTTCTACGACATCCACGGAAGAAAATAGAGACACATTTTAATGCTATTATGGATTTCCGCAAAGTAACGCCTGATTCCATACAATACCCTGTATTAGTTAAAACGTATCTTACGGGCTCACATATAAACGTTGAATTTTATGCCAGGTTCTTTGTAGAATATTTAAAGACGAGCCTGGGGAAAAACTTACCCAATTGAAGTACGGCAAGTAGAAACCAGTCTCGTTGACTCTTTTCGGGGAATCATCTAAAGGCCAATTATTTTGCAGTACGATTCCGTCTGTTTCGGCGCTCAATTTCCACAGGTACTCGAGAAGAGCTTTGCTCGTATCGTTTGCGTAGTCCGGGTACACAACTCGGTCACCGTGCGCCGAGCCGAAGTATATTTCTTGGCCACTCGGGTCCCGAAGGAAGATTCCCTCGAACTCGAAAAGAGTGTTGTTAAACGTCGTTTCATTGGTTCCGTTGTATTTTATCTGGAATTTGAACAATGAATAGGAGTTACACAGGCTGTTAAAATAATAACGGCCCAACCGAATGCTAAGCTGACTGGACACGAAAACAGACTGCTAAACAAATTGATAACGCTATCAATCTAATCATGGTGAGTAGGGTCCGTCTCTACTCATCATGATTAAGCTCCGCAAATAAGAGCGAAACCTGGTCGGACCACAATTCAGGTAAGTTATTCCGGAATTAAGTTAATAATGTGTAGTGCTTACGAAAGTTTTAGTTCTAAAAATGTATAAAACTTAAATGTGTGAGAGAGAGGTGGCAAATCCATGCTCTCTCTTTCTCACACTGACCCTCTGGTTTCTTCTACACTAACAATATGTTATTATATTATTAACAGCTGTTGTAGCCTATGTTCTATAGCAGACTATAATCTATCTATATGCCAAATTTCATCCAGATCCGTTTAGCCGTTCTGGCGTGTTTGAGTAACAAACATCCATCCGTCCTAACCTTCTCATCTACATAATTACAATAATAGTAAGATAAATAATATAGGTACTAATGAAATATTTAATGAGTTTTCTACATATTCTTGTCACTAAAAAATCCCGTGTCCCCAGTGTTTGTTATCGAACTCCTCCAAAACGGCTTCACCGATTTTTATGACCTTTTTGTGTATATTGGTAGGTCTGAGAATAGGTCGTAGGCTAATTAATTTGGCAAAACAACGTTTGCCGAGTCAGCAAGTTTCGGCATATTTGTGTTAATATCACTGAGCAGAGAAACTACCTTAAATAGATTTTCACAGAAAAAAAGCGAAATACCCAAATACCTACTAATTTGAGTTTTAAGTCAGGCACTTTATAACAACACAAACATTTTAACAAATAATTAATGCACTTAAGGTACTCAGGCAAAATCATAATTATTTCTTAAGATTGTTAAAAATGAGCTCTATACCTACATAAATTATAATACTCATTGGGAGTTTCTCCACTGCACGGCACAGACCCTGCACCAGTGACTTTTACTCACTGCAGAGCCCTATATCATAGAATTACTACATACCTACATACATAAGCAGCCTATATACGTCCCACTGTAGGGCACGGGCCTTCTCTCAGGGAGAGAGTATGGGCTTTATCACCACGCGTGCCCACAGCTACTAGAACTACTAATTCATGGTTTCCTACGAAAATCGATGTGCATTGCATAACCGGATTAACGAGTAGTGTTTCGTACTGAAATACTTGTTTTAAATTTTATTTTAATTTATTTTCTTACACACGACACAACTTGGAATGAGTCGCGCAATTATGACGATAAAAGTTTATTCAGCCTGGTAGAGATCCGTCTTCTTAACTGATCACTCACTCTGGAGTCTTCCGGGCGATCGTCGCGCCCTATAGGCGACGTGGCACACTGTCACTAGTGAAAATACAGACGCGAGAGGAGTTGCGCTCTTAGTCCACTTAACAAACGTGTTGTAGAGTGTGTGATCTGGGACTTAGGCGCCTTCTTTAGAAAGTTGTTCAGGGCGCTTAGGAAATAAACATACTAAAAGTCCCCACGTCCAGGAGGTGAGTCGGAGTGTATGTTTTAAATTGAATTTCTACTTTTTCCCCCCTCTCCGTTTTTTTTGCACGCCTACCAATCTTTCTTCCACCTCCTGCGGTTGACTGGTAGAAAATGCTTATGGCATTAAGTCCGCCGTATTGTACATTTGGTTAAGTGCAATAAAAGAATAATAATAATATGTTATGGTCGCGGAGTGTCCCATTACAACACAATCTAACGTAAGCTATTTTATATTATTATGTTTATGCTATTTTTAGATTGTATTGGGTAAGGCGAATTGACAAAAATTTTACACACGACTCTGCATCTATTTATGACCATTTATTTTCTATGGCATCCCTATATTACGATTTTCTGAATTATTAATTGATAGATATTATATATTCAATTAGCAACAAACTGTTCTGTGTGTGCACAGTCGACAAAGCGCAGTGGTGTGAAAGTTTTTCCCACTTTGCTAAATTTTTGTATTTTTTGTTTACATATAGACATTATTCATTTGGCATAAATTATAGTTACATCCTGAGAATAACGTTACTAAGCGGAAATGAGTTACGGCCAATAATCTTCTGTCTGTAACAAAATCGCTCTTAACTTTTCTATAACAGGGGATTCTTAAGTACCAGCACGAATGACTCTTACTTTTATCATGATAACAGTGAAATACAATATAATTATGTACACATAAATAAGGTGCTAAATGTGGTACGAATAAAAATCCCTCTGCCATATTGCTTAATCGGTT
Organism: Yponomeuta evonymella; assembly: GCA_963969515.1. NCBI lineage: Eukaryota > Metazoa > Arthropoda > Insecta > Lepidoptera > Yponomeutidae > Yponomeuta > Yponomeuta evonymella. The sequence goes on along the minus strand of OZ018357.1, from coordinate 12,840,525 downwards.
GTTTTAGAAAGGTGTTTTGGTCTGAAAGTTGTTTTGGTTAGTTTCTAAGCAGTCCTGTACCATCGCGTCACGGTGCTCTTTTTTCGTACCCAAAACTTATAACAAAAAAAAAACATTTAGTGATAATGTACTCACATAGGGAGCCAAATGTGGCACGAACCGCCTACCAGCCCCCTTAATGGTCGCAACACCGTCCCGTACTCTCGCATCACGCTCCTCATCTGGCTTTTCATCAAACACCAGTGCTCCCAAGCCGCAGTGGCTATCGTACGGTACACTCTCGCTTTGACCTTCAGCCACGAACTGTCTCAGTTTTTCTAGGGACATTTGCGGTGTATCGTCAGCCATGCTGCAATGTGAAATAACTAGAGCAACGACATCTATTGGTTTGATTTATTTTTAGCCCATCACTCATCAGTAGTCGACTGGAGATTACCGCGATGGGAGTTGTAAGGACGTCCTACAATAAAGTGTGGCTACCACACTACCACGTTATCAAACGTATTAGTGAGCAGGGCTTATAAATCAAATTCTCTAAACTGTTGGTTGTTCTCTTGAAGTAATAAGGGGGTGCTAAGTACTAGAAGAGGCATCTAAAACAACTTTCTAAAATAATCCATTTTATAGTAAATCGGTTCTTTTAGAAAGTTGTTTTGGTCTACGGCTTATCGCTTACCGTCATGCTGTAATGCCCGTCAAATAAACTGTAAAAAATAACTTTGACGTCGCATGGACGTATTTTGGGCCTTATTGGCGGGGGACGTGGAATGTGACTTAGAATTGATCGGATTTATATATATAGATACAGGGTGGATTTTTTAAACTCTCCTGGAAGGCAAGAGCTCTAAATAGCTAATATTACGTAAAGGGAACATCCCTTTATTTTTGAAAGGAAGTTAAAATGCATTTAATAATTTTTTAAATACGCTTGCCACACAAGTGCCACTGTGCTTTATCTTATCGCATTGAATAACTTTTAATTTAGTTTATGTTTAAATGTTCGTTGGAGAAATTTCCGAATCCCTGGATTCGGACCGGCTAAAATTCGAAAAAATAAAACCTTGTCCATTTATGGCATCAATCGACAGGGTCAATCATAACGATAAACTTCTCCTACGAATATTTAAACATAAACTAAATTAAAAGTTATTCAATGTGATAAGATAAAGCGTAGTGTGTTCTCAATGGTCCATCAGATTTCTTTTGTTGTTAACTATCTTTGGCGTAATTATTTTATAAAAATGAAGAAGAAGTATAAATAAGAAAAATACAATTGTGTTTTAATGCAGACTGCATATTAGATGCGACTTAACTGTGTGAGGCACAATCAGATGGCCTGCGAAATCAAGAGACCTCTCACCTTTAGATTTTTATCGGGATATGTAAAAATCAAATATACCGAAAATCCTCTGAAACTCAAAACTAATTAGGAACTGAGATGCACAATTCACCACTACTCAGGCAGACACTCAGTAGGTACATAATAGTCTGCATACCTAATCTAACATTAGGGACTTAAGTTAATAAAAACATTAATAATAAGTTATTATATAATGCGACGACCTCTAGTTATCAATTTCAAGAAAGACTTTTACAAAGCACGTTTAAAAAATAGATTTTGTATCGATGAGTCTACAAAAGCCCCCATAAGTTTGACCGGACCTTTCTGAAATACCCTGTATGTGGAAAAAGGTAGAACACCCTGTATATCGAAAAATGTAGAATATTAATGAAAAGTATAAATAAACATGTTCGTACCTGTTACAAATGTGGGCGCCCAGCATCCAATACTCCAAAGTATTCTCAAACCCGATAAATTCCATCACATCTCTCATGACATCTTTAGGCTCCGGACCGACAAATAAGTGAAACTTCAACTCTGCACTCGTTATACTCCTTACCATAACTTGATTATTCGTATGAATCGCCACTTCAGTTGGAAATGGTATATCGATTAGGAATCCGTGGTAGGAACCGTTAGACTTTGAAAATATCAAAGGGACTGTCTCTAAGCCATCCCTGTGACTGTAAATAATTTTAACCGTATTCTCTTTAAGAGGAATCTCTCCTAAACCAAACATAGTTTCGTTTGTCAATTTGAATGTTATTTCCCAGATGTCCTCGGCCGCTATGAGAGGGCCTCGCATTGTGCTGAATATTATTCTCTGTGCCGAATTCACTTGTACGTTCAACTCCGGGGATGATATTTCATAGGAGTAATCAGTCTCATTCAATCGGGAGCCATTTTGAGGGTCCACTATCTCCGTGTTGTAAAACGACAAAGTCAAATGAGTTCTTGAAACTTCGTCTATAGATAACCTAATAGTTTGGATGCTTGGTTGGAAGGTGAACGGTTCCGTTGCTACTCTTGGGTGCAGCTCCGTTTCTTCCGTCCAATTTCTGTCCATAATGTAGGAGAATCTCGATGGCAACCTTTGGTAGCACATAAAGTTGCTCAAATCATAGCAACACTGGGGGTGGCATCGCGCTTGCGTTACATTCCCCTGACCACAGCGTAATCTTGAAGCTCTTGGGACCAGACATGAGCCAAAACTGTAACCGTCACTTGGTGGTAAATCTAAACTCGTTGTTACCATGTACTGGTATACGAGTGTTGGGGCTATTACAGCGGTAAGGAATAAGGCCAGTACAACTTTTGATGGTCGGTTCAGAAGCACCAGGTCGTACCATTTGGCTTCTGGGAAAAGGGAAGGGTAAACGTGTTTTATTATTTTGAAGAAATATGTTTTTTCAAAAAAAAAAAAAATAGTCTAGGAAATTCGGTTTTTATACTACTTATTTACATCGGATTTGGTGAATGTTAATATAAAGAAAATATAATGTCGAAAATTACAAAATCGAAAAATTACTTTAAATTATTCGAAGTGGAGATATTTTCAAATAACCACGATGTTGGGCGGCATTTGCCAGAATGGCAGGGCGAGTTAGCAAAGTGACAGTTCTGAAATAACACGACAAAATCTGCAAGAACTTTCTGAGTTGTGGATTCTGTGGATTTTCTGTGGATTCACGGAGTGGTTGACCTTTTTGTAACATTACAAGCATTTACCTACTATATCTATTCTACGACTCACGTTTCTCTTTGTTGTCATATTCGGAGCCTTGATCAACGTCTTCTGCGTACGGGATCATTGCTCATGTTTTGCTGGAAATTTAGGTCAACGGGTTATTAATAATGGTAATAACTGCCACACAATACGATCAATAGTCCCGGTGCTAAAATAGGATGCTCTGTGCTATGAAAACAGAAACATGGAAATACACCCAGGCTGAAGCCTCCAGTGGAAATCGAACCCACGCCCTTTGTTTCAGTAGTCAAGAGCGTTAACCGATAGACCAACAAGACAGTCAAATGGCAAATTATTGGACAACAATGTTAAACTCGCGTTTGTGTATCCTATCCTATGTTAGTCAGTTTGCTTATCCTATGTTAATCGGGATAACATAAGTATTATTGAGGATTTTTATAACACCACGCACATCAGAATCGGTTCTAGCATTTATAAGGTGTGATACGGTATAAGGAAACGTATAAACATATATGAACCCTAAAAACGTTACACATATTTTTTAGGAAGTGGGGTAAAAATAGACATGTCCTTGAATTAGAATGGATGTAGTGCGTGCAATTAGTTGAATGTTTGGCAACCTTCTATCATTAATTTTCCATTGTACTATACATATTCACAGGTATTCACAGGGACCCTGAAACTCATTACAAGTCATTAGAAGTGGTCGTATACATATAAAAACTTATATAATTGGATTTGGGTTGGTTCTATGGCAAAGCTATACAATTTAAATTTTGCTTACAATATCAGACATATAGATCGATAGAATATTCTTTATTGTATGTACACCAGGAATTGCACATGACATATTGACAAGCTCTTAGGGTGTTATTTATACAATTAGTAATTCGAGGTTTATTACCGTTGCTAATGGACACAGACAATAGTTAAAAACGTGGTATGCGACAATTTTCGTCCAATGTTTGGAAACTACATAATATTTTTTTTTTGGTGGATTTTGGTAACAGAACATTAACCATCTTTGATTCTTGCCAAATTTTACTTTTTTAGGTCAATGGGAAGTACCCTAAAAGTTTTCGTGAGCGATCACCCATCAAAAAGCACGAGTAGAGTAGAATATTCTTAATTATTCTGGTGTACATTTCCTATTCCACCGTCCATTGGCCTAATTATGTGCACCAAATCCTGAGCGATTCCAATCGTACGAGTATAACTGTCTGTTCCATACTTATTTGAAATTTAGAGGATCGGAATCGTTCAGGAGTTAGTGAGTGTAATATAGAAGCTGAGCGGTGGTAGCGGAGTGGCAATACGCCGGCTTCTCATCGGAAGGCCGTGAGTTCGAATCCCGCCATGTACTGTAATACTCTATTTATTAAAACCCGGATTAAAAGGCAGATATTACTTTTGATTAAACTTTTTCATCAATCGCCTAGCCTAGCTGGGGATCGACTGACATCTAAAACAAAACGTAACGATTCCCTTCAGAATATTCGAAATATGACTAGAAGGCTCTGCCAGCCAGCTACTATAAAGAGGAATCGTTACAGTACCAATGAATTTGTTTTCTAAGATACGTACATTATTGTGAAGTTATAGCAGCAATACCACTCGCTAACTGGGAAGGAAAACATCGGGAGAAAAGCTGAATGTCAGCCGCGGTGTTCAGATACTTCAGCGCTTGAAATTATCAATCCCCGATGGGCACGTGTGGTGATTAAGCCGATACTCTCTCTCTGAGAGAAGGTCTGTGCCTTACAGTGGAGGTATGTGGGCCGTATTATTATTATTTTTTCAATTCCTGGTGAAAAAGGGCTACTTCCCGTTGATCTAGAATCACGAAATTACCAAGAACTAAAAGTATTTGGCAAGTTACAGAAAGAATGAAGAGAAAACAATCCGACAATTGATATTTGTAGTTGTATCACAAGAAAATAAATGTTTTTTTTTTAAGATTAATAGTACTGTATTACTATTATTATCTAAGTTAATTTAAATAAAAAGTTATTTTTCCCCAACCGAAAGTCAGTGGCAGTACAAAGTAAACATCTAAGTAATTACCTTAAAATCACTGTGACTCGAACAGAATTCAATTCATTAGTAGAAAACACAAACAACGGTATTACGTGACCACAAAAAATACTTTCTTAAATGTTAGCACAAAAAGAGCAAAACTGCTCTGAATGAAAAACAATCACTTCGACTGATTCATTAAGTCTAATCGATTATTTATCATGATATTATTGCCGATGGTATAGATAAAAAGCCTTTGTACACTATAACAATATCAGTTACAGTCCCTTACCGTTATCAACATTACCTACGTCTTGTAGATTATAAACAAACTTTAATAAAAAAAAAAAAAAAAAAAAAACCGACTTCGAAACACTACAGCACTAAAAAGTTAGAAATAATTTAAATAATTAGAAGAATGTGTACATGTAGGTATTGTACAAGTATAATTTGGAGTCGGTGCCCAAAATATATGTGCTGGTCATGAAACTGGGCACCGACTCCAAATTATACTTCTACAATACTTAAATGTATACATATCTCTAATTATTTCTAACTTTTTAGTGCTGTAGTGTTTCGAAGTCAGTTTTTATTCTTTATTTAAAATTTTTATTTTTCAATTTTGTGTGGGGGAGCGGGAGAAAAATAAACAAGTTCCTTGTAACCATATAACCATAATTTACCCTACTTAATTCGTTGCTTTAAAATTTGATGTTCTCAATTACCATCTCCGAAAGTCTTCACCAGAACATCACCAAATTAACTTGGGACTACTTTTACGTTATTTTATGAAACATGCGGATATTATTAAAGGATCGGCCCCATTAGGCCTTATTTACTGCTGTCCATCGAAGAGTTCCGTTCTCCATCTCTGAAAGTCTTCATCAGATCTTTACCAAATTAAAACATTACGAGAGAAAAATAATTGACAAAATCGGTTAAGATTTGGCGGAGTTATGCGCAAACATAGCAAAAAAAAAATATGCGTCGAATTGATAACCTCCTTTTTTGACGTCAGTTAAAAATACAGAGGTGATTAAGATAGTACTCTCTATGTACAGAGTGTGAAAATATTTAACATCACGGTCGGAGGTTTAGAGCCATAGGTTTGACTAGATCATCATGATCATCATCATGACTAAATCATCACGGTCGGAGGTTAAGATGGGAGTGCCATAGCGGATCTATTTTGGGGCCGTTCCTTTTCCTCGTATATGTAAATGATTTGCCGTTCATGGTTCAAAACATGTCAGAGGCAGATGACACTTATTTTTTAAATTAAGAGACAAGAACATGACCTTGCGGATACAAATAATGCTCTCTCTAAGGTACTATATTGGTTTACTTCTAATAACTTATTATTAAATTTAAAAAAAGACAAAATGTATCAAATTCACACTATCAAATGTCAAAATGGTTGACAGCAATGTTATATTGGGGAATGATAAACTAGACCTTGTAGAAGAAACTGTATTTCTGGGTATCACAATTGATGCAAAGCTTCAATGGGGTCCTCATATAGAAAAATTGGCAAATAGGCTCAGTTCTGCAGCATACGCAGTGAAAAGAATCCGGGAACTAACTGATGTCGCAACTACTAAGCTTGTTTATTTTAGTTACTTCCATAGTATTATGTCCTACGGTATACTACTGTGGGGTCGGGCAGCAGACATTGAGATCATCTTCGTCTTGCAGAAGAGAGCGATCAGATTCATATATAAGCTAGGCAATAGAGATTCGTTAAGAGATTTCTTTAAAAAAACTAACATCCTAACAGTTGCTAGTCAGTATATCTATGAAAATATTATGTACGTTAGGAAAAATATCAGTGACTTTAAAACTGTAGGTAGCCAACACAATGTAAATACTAGAAATAGACATAAACTTTCGTTCCCAAAATTTAGGCTGGCAAAGGTTAATACATCCTTTATGGGGCATTGTATACGTTTCTATAATAAGATCCCTGAGGATACAACAAGTTTGCCAGAAACGTGGTTCAAAAAATGTGTGAAGCACATTTTGTGCCAAAAAAGCTACTATAACATTAAAGATTATTTTGATGACAATGATGTCTGGAATTAAAGCCAGTTCAATGCATGAGTTTTAGAATATTTATATAAATCCTGTAAATTAAGGACTTGAAAAGACTAAGTTTGGAGTTTTTTTGTCCATTTTTTCTCCAAAATGATCTAGATTTTGAAAGGGACATCTAGTTTAACTTGTAACGTTCATTAAGTCGCAGTTTCTGTGCTACTTTGAATAAAAAAAATTGATTTGATTGATTTGATTTGATTCATTCTTATTATTATAAAAAGGCCCAAAACCATAAAAAAGAAATCCTGTCAAATCCTTGATTTTTATTATCACACACAATTAATATTGAATTTGATAGAAAGATGTTACGAATCTTTCACGTTAGGCGATATCTCGAATGGCGTTGATTTAACTCGTTTTTTTACCAGTTTCACTAACTGCTAGAGAATGACACCATCTTGAAATATTAAGAAAGAGAAAAAAAAGAAAATGTCTTTGGTTGATTCGATTTTATCTGTTCATTAAACTGGGAATGCACAACCTTTATCCTTACCCCCCCCAAATACTCCCCCCTCATTTATAATTTTCGTATCACCACATCAAGGGTTGTTTGCAAGGAACTTCTGGTGAAAAAAATTTAAATGTACACTTTTTTTTGCAAATTTTTGACCTTGACACTGGCTGGGCACAAATCGTGTAGAAACATAATGATAAAAAAACTATTTTTTTCCCGCCGAATTTTGTTGTCTGATTTCCATATAACCGATTGACTCAATTAGTACTGGCGGCTCAGAGATCATCTCATATTTGTTTTCGTACAGTGACGGATACAATTTACCAGCTAAATAAGATATTTATTGTAATTTTCCCTCCCCCATATAGATGTTAGCGTGATTTTATGCAGCCTCAATGTTACACGGGAATCTAAGCTATAAACGTGGTGAATTTTACTTAATTCCGTTCAGTTGTTTTTGCGTGATGCGCGCATAAAGAAACAGAGTGAGACAGACATATTATTATGTAAGTCAGAGACAAAACTTACAGATTTAATACATGTATTGATAAAGGACAGAAAATTCACATTCTTTTTAAAATACGAAAAGTACCCATTGCGCGGGATAAAAACCGACTTCAAAACACTACAGCACTAGAAAGTTAGAAATAATTTAAAAGAATACCTTTAAATCAGAATTACGTATACATACGTGTAGGTATTGTAATTTGGAGTCGGTGCCCAAAAATACATGTGCTAGTCATGAAACTTGACACCGACTACAAATTATTATTCTACAATACCTACATGTATACGTACTTCTAATTTCACCACCAGCCATTTGACGCCCACTGCAAGACAGGCCTCCTTCATGGTTTCCATAACCATGAGGGGGTTTTGCCATAATCGCCACGCTTGGCAGGCGGGTTGGCGATTGCAGTATGTGGTTGGAATCTCAGGAAGACGTTGCTGCCCGTCTCCGGGTAATTGATTTCCTTAGTCGCCTTCTACGACATCCACGCAAGGAAATGGAGTGACGCCATTCTTAATCCGGCGCCACACGGAACACTTCTAATTTAAATGTATTCTTTTAAATTATTTCTAACTTTTGCTTTAGTGTTTTGAAGTCGGTTTTTATTTTTTATAAAAAATAATTATTATTAAATTGTTTGTGGTGGAGCGGGAAACAAAAGAATCAAGTCCCTTATAACCATAATTTACTCTACTCAATTCTTTGCTTTAAAATTTGAAATTTAAAATCAAATTACCCTAGGACTACTTTTATGCTATATTTCATGAAACATATGCATGTTACTAATAGAAGGGCCCCATTAGGCCTTATTTACTACTGTCCATTGAAGAGTTCCGTTCTCCTTCTCTGAAAGTCTTTATCAGATCTTCACCAAATTAAAATGAGACCAATAAAACGTTATATCTATTCAAACAAAAAAAAAATTGTCGATATCGGTTAAGATTTGACGGAGTTATGCGAGAATATAGCAAAAAAAGGAATATACGCGTCGAGTTGAGAACTTCCTCCTTGTTTGAAGTCGGTTAAAAATTTATGCAAGTTGCTTTAAATATTTATACATATAATAAATCTATACATTATTAAATCTGTAAATTTTGTCTCTGTCTGATATATGTCTGTCTCACTCTGTTTGTTTGTGCGAGTATGACGCAAAAACCACTGAACGAAATTAAATAAACCTCACCAGAATTATAGTTTAGGTTCCCGTGTAACATATAATATGAACCACAGATGAACGTGAGACGAACGATATAAACATAAACATTTACATACAGGCACATATATTGCTTCTGGCCCCACACTAGGATACCCTGTGTCGTGGGAACCAGAAACAACGACATCACAAACATATAAACATCCAAGACCTGGGGGGTTTTTTTTTGTCCCCAGCCGGGATTCGAACTACATAACATCACGCCTAAGTCCATGGAGAGCTAATAAAGACACCATAAGCTGTGAGAACAGTGGTTTTACCACAATGACGGATACATTTAACCAGTTTATGAAGAACCAGGCAGTGTACGATAAAATGGGGTTAAAATTTTTACGTTTCGGAACTGTGACCGGAGCTTTTTCATTTTATTAGTATTATTATGTTGGCTATGTTAACTTTTTATTCCTGACATTTAAAAAAAAATTAAGGTCAAATGAGGCGATAGAGCACGCGCCATCACTCTTGTCCAACGGAGAAGACCTTGCCCATATTGACATAAGAACGAAAATGGCTTAGCTCAATGAACTTCAGTGGTGGTGCGGATTCTACGTTTGAATGCCTTTGCTTACCCTTTACGGGAAACTAACAAAACAGACCACAGATTATTATCGAATCATCGTTTTTGTCATAAAAACACAAAACCATCTTTAAAATGCGCACCGAATCCTTTCAAATTCTTCACTTTTAACTGTTACAGAATAATCCGATTTTGCAACGATGTCGCGCCGGGCGTGATGCCGCATTAAAACTATTTATGATTGTGCGTACAAATAATTAATATACCTATTTATGAGGCTTAGTCTAATCCAATCTATCGTTCTAGGCCGAATATTTATGTAAGGCATAAGCCGCCCCAAAGCACGCCACACCCTTCTACTCTCGGCCAAGCTCATCCAGCCGCTACCAGCAATTTCCCGTAGTTCGTCAATCCTATGAGCTGATGGGCTGACGGTTTTTTGTGTATATTTGGTAGGTCTGAGAATAGGTCGTATGCCATATAATTAATATGGCAAAACAAAGTTGGCCGGATGAATGTTTCATAAGATTTGCCAACAAAAAGCAACGGCGCACTATGGGAAAAAGTACGAAAAACCTGGCCAAAAATAGTTGCGTTTCAAAAACGTCTCGTAATTAAGTACTTAATGGTAAGGAATAAAGAAGTGATATGTAAAATAAAATATAAGTGCCGTAGCAGTCTCCTTAGTGAATTTTATTCACAGAAAATTAATTAATCAATCGTGAATTAAAACTAAAAAAAAATATTTTTATGTATATGATAATGTACGATTTAAATTATGAAAATGTTTACCTATATAGGTTCTATAAAAAAATAAATTTATGGTTGGGGAATGAAGGGAAACATATTAACACTCAACAAAATGCCGAATCATCCAACAATGTTAACGCTATTTAAATTATGTCGTCTAATTTTAAAGTTTATGCTATTGTTAGCGGTTCTCCTACCAGCCACTCCCCAACTCTGAACCCCGCACGACCGCTCCTATATAAACTGCGCGCAGCCAACGACTAGTTTCTTTCGACTGGCAGCGCTCGGACGGAACGGATCTACGCGTCTTGTTGGGAAGTGCTTTTCTGATTATTTTTCATTTGATTGTTACTTGATTCTGCGTAATTGGTGTTTTTGATTATATTGAGTGAATTCGATAATTATTTTTGGTTTGTGTAAAGTTTGATTCTTTATTAAAGAAAATAAGCTGTGTAAGTAAATCCTTTTTTTTAAAAACCTTCCACTTCTGATCGCTAAAATCAGAAGTGGGATAGTATTCCTGCCCCTACGGCCTTCTTACGCGCATCACGCTTTGCCATCGCAAAAAAGAAAACACCAATTACCCGCAGTATTTTATTTTTCGTTTTCCATCGAAACGGTCGTTCACTGTGATTAGCTATCTGCATTAATATGTCCGATAGATATCAGAGATCGCGCAGCAGGACGCGTGGAGACGAAAACTTTAAGAGATCTCGTAGTAGGTCGCGTCACATAAATAACGGGCGTAAATCTCGCAGTAGGTCGCGGAGACGGGACGTCTTGGACCACCGTAGATCACGGGATCGATCACGAACACCAACTACACCTAGACGTAGTGATTCCACGTTGGTCCAAGCTTTGAACAAGATTATGTGCCGACTAAGCGCCCTCGAAAACAGCCGTGCTAACATTTCGAGCGTTGGAAATAACGACACCATTCTAGCAGTCAGGTCCGAATCAACCCCCAGCGCGCCAGGCGTAAATACGTCCACAAATCAGGTTGGACCGAGTGGGTCAGTGTCAACGGATAATTCGAATATAGTAGACAACGCGTCACATGCCGATAATGACCACTCCGCGATCCGACCTGAACGTGAAACCGACAAGGTTCCGGAATCTACACGTTTATTGGTAGAGGCACTCAAATCATTTAGTTCCTCACGATCTCAAAACTACTTTGTCTCCAACTTTGATCCTGCCATCCATGACATCGATCTGTGGTGCAGTGAAGTGGAACGCGCCAAGGTAGCAAATGGATGGCAGGACTCGGAGTGCCTATCTCGCGTCTCGTCATGCTTGAAAGGTGACGCGCGCGCCTGGTTGAACGAGTGGGTTACCACTGAAAGAACGTGGTCAAGCTTTGTACGTGAGTTTAAGCCACTTTGCCCGCGCAGGCTCGACTACGCAAGCATTCTGTACGAAGTTATGTCAAAAAACTCTGATGAATATCCCAGCTATGCCGAGTACGCACGGAGGACTCTAATGCGCCTGCGCGTGGTAAAGGGACTTAGCGCCGATTTAATGGTGGCTATTGTTATACGGGGAATTAACGACTCACAGGTGCGCGCGGCAGCTTCAAATGCCAGCCTGACGTGTAGAAAGAAAGAAAGAAAGAGAAACGTTTATTGCACCAACAGTCACACACAACAAAAATACGAAGTACAAATGAGAAGAAAACATCAAAAATAGAAAAGGTACAAACACACATAAAGAAATACATTTATACAGTTTTGTCGCGGTGTGTAACCGCTGCTGCAAAAGGCAGCTGACTCAGCATAATGCTGAGAGTGTAGGCTCTCAGCGCTGGTTTTCAGTCAGTGCCTAAATGTCCCATGAGTGTCTCAATTGCGCGGCGCAGTGTATCTTTATATAATTAAATAATAAGATAAGACTAATATTTATTGTACACAGACATAAAATAGTAAAAAATATGTATGTAAAAAAAAAAGACAAAATATAGGTATAATACTTAAACAGTAATAATAAAATGGCATATGCATAACAAATTTAATAAACATAAACGTTAGCAAATTAAATATAAAATGTGGTGGCCATAGATGTCCTTGATGCGATCACATAGTTAAAGTTTGTCAAGTTAGTAGTTGCGGCGAGAAGTTTGGACAGGATAGGGAAGTCTCTGCTGTTCAAGCAAATATGCCCTGAGCTTACGCCCAAAGGCATATCGACTGGACGCTTCATGGACAGGGGGAGGAATATCATTCCAGCACTTGGACGCCGCATACTTAAAACTGCCACGGAAAGCCTTCGTACGATGCGCAGGAATAAGAATTCTGTTCTTATGCACATAACGCTGACGGGACGACCACTCCAGCTTTTTGTGAAGGTAGGCTGGAGATTTACTGCGAATAATACCAAATAGTAATGTAGCAAGATGCAGTCGTCGACGGGCTTCCATGTTCAAAAGCTTTGCAGCGTTCAAGAACGGGGTGATATGGGATCTGGGTGGGACTCTGAAACAAAACCGAGCACATGCGTTTTGCACTCGTTGTATAAGTCTCTTTGCCCGGCCAAGTATACAACCACCATAGACAACATCGCAGTAGTTCAATCTAGATAATATTAATGATTCACTTAGCCTAACACGCAAATCAGTGCTAAGGTAATCACGTATATTATATAAAACTTTCAGGCGGTAGAAGCAATTGCTCACTACATTTCTGATGTGGTTTTCAAATCGTAGCTCACCGTCCATCAGCACACCAAGATTTTTAGCTTCTACCACCCTCTCCACTGGTTTACCCATAATGGCTATATTATTGGCTGCAAGAGCTTGCACCGTCTTATGGATTTGATGTTTAGTGCCAAGCACCATGTACTTGGACTTGCTAGGGTTCAGCACCAGACAGCCTCTGTCGGACCATGACGCTATGCTATCGAGGTCTCTGTTGATCAAACTAGCTGCCACAGCTGCGTCTGATGGTATGGTAGACATATACAGCTGTGTATCATCGGCATAAAGATGGCAGTTGCTGTTTTTGATACTAGCAACTATATCTGCACTATACAAGATGAATAACAGAGGGCCTAATATAGATCCCTATGGTACACCCCTAGCCAGTTGCTTTGTTGCTGATAACTGTATTGTGCCATTGCCTTTCTGTATCCCTACTATCAGCGCACGGCCCGACAGATAGCCGTCGAACCACCGAACAGTAGCATTATCAAATCCATAATACGACATCTTCGATAACAAGAGAGAGGTATTCAAACTGTCGAAGGCCCTGGAGAAGTCTAGCAGCACCAGAATGGTACTCTTTCCCCTGTCCATTTCGGTCAAGACGTTATCTACGACGTCCAATAACGCGGTAGCCGTTCCCCGACCCTTCCGGAACCCAGACTGTATATCTGGCAGTATGCCATTCTCCTCCAGGTACTTCGACAGCTGATTATACACGGCCCTCTCGATTATCTTAGACATACAGGGAAGGATACTTATGGGGCGCAGGTCGGATATATGGACAGGGTTGGGTTTCTTGGGAAGAGGAGTAACTTTCGCCGTCTTCCAGTCGGTCGGAAAAGTTTGCGATGTTATGCTCCGGTTAACAATCGCGGTCAGTACAGTTAAAGTCTTCGGTAGAGTTAGTAAGATCATGTCAATACTAATTAAGTCAACTCCAGTTGCATTCGTTTTTATAGAAGTCAATATTTTTGATATGATGTATGGCGTCACAGTGTTAAGCGTGAAAGTGGTAGTCATGTCGCGTCTGTGGAATTCGTAATAAGTCAAGTCAGAAATAGTCACCTCAGTCGATCCTGGAACATTCAAGAAGTGGTCATTGATCGCGTCAGCGTCGTTATAGTGCGAAGGAAGTTCCGTGTTCCGCTTATCTGGCAGGACTGTGCGTTTGAGATTACTCCACAGACGCTTGACATCACCTGCACACTTATTAATGTTCTCTGCAAAAAAAGCGCGTTTCTCATTGTATAATGAGGTTATAACTAAATGTTTCAGGTCTAAATAATACTTTTTATGTGCATCAGTTTTAGTGCTCTTGTACCTTTTATGAGCCTCATCACGGAGACGCATCATCAGACGCACATTATCCGTAAGCCACGGCTTGGGAGACTCCCTCACAACTATAGTTTTAACTGGTGCGTGTCTGTCAAATAATCCAGTAACATGTTCATTAAATAGTCGTACCATGTCATCCACCTTGTCAAGTAAAAGTATACTACTCCAGTCTATAAGGTCCAAGTCGCGGTCAAAAAAGTCACGGTTTATATCCTTAATTGGTCGGTATGTCACAAATCTAGGACGCGACTTTTGTTTTTTTATGTCAAGGTCAACAGTTATAAAAGCATGTCTGCCCAAGTCTGGTATGTGATGTACAGCAGTGCTACGAACTCGCGCGTCAGTACAGATAAGGTCAATAGTCGTCTCGCTGTGATCAGTGAAGTGAGTTGGTTGTTTAATGTGTTGAGTTAAGCTTAAAGAAGTTAGAAACTGTGTCAAATATGTAAGATTCTTGTCACGATTGTCAGAATAGTTAATGTTAAAGTCACCTACTAATAAAACACTGTCGTAGCCAGTCATAGAAGTTATAGAGTCCGTGATCGCATCAAAGAAGGTCTCAGCGTTCAGCCACGGAGGGCGATAGGCTGTGCCGACTAAAAGTTTTTTTCCGCCGACGTTAACTCGCAGCCACATCTGCTCCACGGTAGGCGCGGGGGGATGCGCGCAAAGCCGGGCGGCGACGCCACGCTTCACATAGAAACCGACGCCGCCGCCGCGCGCGCGCAACTCGAGGGGCCGCGGAATGTGTCGCAGGCGGTAGCCGGGCACACTAGGCGCGCGGCCCTCCTCTCCCTCCCGTAGCCACGTCTCGTTTATTGCTACAAGGTCTGCTGAATAAGTATCCATGGCAACAGTCAACTCGTCATGCCCCGTCCCTAGAGAACCGGCGTTAAAGAGTCCAACGGTGAAAGAGTTATTAATCATGGCAAAATATTTACATACATAATAATTATATATATAGTAATATAGAATAGAGGACTGAATACATATTTAAATATATTTTCCAAACACTGAATATTTAATACTGATAAAATGTACATGGTAAAATTAATGGTAAATGCATACATATACTTCACATACGTAAATACAAAATTAGCATATTTATCATTCATAGATATAATATTCATAGAGTTAATCAGTTTATTTCTTTGCAACGATTGTCGACACAAAGCGCGATTGTATAACTCCTTGCAGGTGTAGGTGTTGGAAAGCGGAACAATTACACACCACGACAAATAACCATCAAAACATACAGTGTTTACATTGACAAAGTGTACGATAAGACAATAAAAAAAGAGCACAACAAATAAATATGACGTCGTAATTAATTTATTAGGAAGACAAGGGGGACACAACCTGTTGCACTTTAAAAATATCGATTAAGTCACTTTCTCTGCGTACCCGATAGGACGGCTGTCCCTCGACGCGTCGAACGTAAATCCGCCCGTCTCTGGTCCACACCCATCGCCAGGCATGGGCTCGGGCCTGCTCCCGGGCCTTTGCGAACAGCTGCCTGTTCATCTTGGTGAGCCGCTCGTTAACATAAAAACGGCGCGGCTCCCCACTTAGGCCCAGCTCGGCCGTAGTGGCAGTGCGACGAACCCGCGCCCCGCGCAGCAGTGCGTCCCGCGTGGCCCGGCGAGCCAGCCGGACGACTAGCGGCCGCGGCCGGCGCTCTTCAGTTCCCTCGCCGTGCGGGCCTACTCGTTCTGCACTCACAATGTCGCGCTCGTCAACACTTACACCGAGCTTTGTAGAAATCAGCGTCAGTAGATGCACGGGGTTCTCGCCACGCTCCTCCACGACATTGCTGATTTGCAGATCATTGGCTAGCATGTCTTGGTCGCGATCATGTAATTCCATCTGCAGATTGCTGATTGCCTCCTCCAAGACCTTAGTTCCAGCAGTAACAACGGCCTCTGCAACCTTCTTCTCCATACTGTCGACCCGTAACTCCATTGCATCAATCCGCTGATTACAAACTCCAAGACCCTCACGGAATTCACGCATATCCTGCCGGCACTCCTGAATGTCCTTTCGCATGCCCTGCATCTCCTGGCGCAGCAGCCGTAGCTCATGTCCCAGTAACCGCAGCGGATCAGAAGACCCTGCGTCGTTGTCATCGTCCTCGAGAAATCGTGGGCGCTTGTGGCGAGAGGTGACGTTAGGCTCGCCCGCATGCCCATCTTGGGCCAGATTTGGCACCGAAGACGAGGCCGACAATGGGGAACCGGCAGTTATGTTTGCCTTTGGCGGCGTGCGTTCTAAGTTAAAAGGCATTGCTTAAAACGCAAAGTAATACGCGCAGCTGTAAAGTAAAATAGCACCTAGCCCGTAGCAGCAGAAGTCGTCGCTCGTAGCAATGTATGCGATGCGCCCCTGCTTGATCCTTCGTGCCCGTCGAGACGGCTACTCCTTACGGTACGCGCGACACCGGGCGCGGCGACCGAGCGCAGTTGTTCTAGCGTTGGTCCTTCGAACCGTCCGATTCTGCCGCTATAGATCGCTAAATTCGCTACACGTAATTCAAGCTATTTGGCGGAGTGGTTCCGTCTCTGCTTTCGACGCCGCCGGCTCTGGGTTCGAAAACTCGCGCGGCGCACTTCGGACCTTTAGTATGATGTCTCACCAGTCGACGACCCGGCGCTCGGTCAAGTGAATGCGAGGTCCGACACCAGACAATATGGCCGCCGCCGCTTATGAGGATTCTCCTTAGACGAAACGAGAGGGGCCGATGATTGCAAGAATCTCTCCACACAGCAAAACTCAAAATTACAATTTACAACAATAGATCGACAAAATACACGTCCGCACGCCAAGACACTCACGAGACGATCTGTGTGAAGACCTAGTGTCATTTCTTAGCATTTACATAAAGCCCAGTCGTACCAAAATGAGCCCTCACGTTATAACTAACAGAAAACTAAACTTTTCCCATCGGCCCCCTAATCATGGTAAGTGCTTTACCTGCGGTCAAGCGGGCCACAAAAATTACCAATGCCCAAAAAAACCTAGACTTGATAAGAACAACCAACCGGATTACAAGCCCGACACTAACGCTAATAATTCTAATTCGAGGGTAGTATGCAATTTTTGTAAAAAACCAGGTCACAATGAAAATAATTGCTTTGCGAAAGAAAAATCCCAGTATCGAAACAAGCGTAACGTTAATTTGTGCGTCGAGCACTCTTTAGTTGACGCAACAAATAGTGACGTTGTAACCGGTGTAATACAGGGTATTCCTATTGATGTGCTTATCGACAGTGGTGCTTTGAACATTTCGTTAATATCGGAAGACGTGCTCAAACACTTTACTTGTGAAAGAAAGCCCACACGATGCACGTTAAAAGGAATAAGTAACGACACGGTCAAATCCGACAGTTTCGTAACTCTTACCATTGAATTCGATGAGATCTCGATTGAAGCTGACTTTGCTGTTGTTCTGGGATCTTGCATTAGTTTTCCAGTTATAGTGCGTACTGATATTCTCAACCGTGATGGCGTCACGTATGTGCGAACTAAGAATAAACAATACTTGACGCATTCTTCCAAAATTACCACGATTGTTAACTCCATCACTGCTGATGAACCGGATACGATAAATACACCTCTTCTAGGTCCAGAACGTGAATCCCTCTTAATGGTTATAAGAGACTTTAGAGATTTTTTAATCAGTGGTACCGCGGCTACCACAGTAAATACAGGCAAAATGCACATTAAAGTCTCTGATAACACACCTGTCGCTTATCGACCCTATAGGCTGTCGTACCAGGAGAAGTTGAAAGTGAGGGAAATTGTACGTGATCTCATGTCAAAGGGGATAATTAGAGAATCCAATTCTGAATATGCGAGCCCCATAATTCTTGTAAAAAAAAGAAAAGATGGCAGTGACCGCATGTGTGTCGATTATCGTGCACTGAATCGCTTAACTGTTAGAGAACGATACCCTTTGCCGCTGATCGATGATCACGTCGATCGTCTGGGTAATTACAGGTACTTTACCAGCCTGGATATGGCCACAGGTTTTCATCAGATACCAATAGATGAGGCCTCAATTCCTCAAACTGCATTCGTAACGCCCGAAGGGCATTACAAATATGTGCGAATGCCATATGGCCTTACTAATTCTCCAATAGTCTATCAGCGCATCTTCTATATCTTCTATCTATCTATACTAATAATAAATCTGTAAGGGTCGGTCATGGAGTAAGTTAGTTTGTTTTCAGAGATATTGTGTTTATAGGCTCAATATATGATACTGAAACTAATTTCACGATTTTTAGAATTTTATTTCTGTATGTGTGTATGTATGTATGTTCCTCCATAACTCTTAAACCAATTATCCGAATTTGATGAAATTTAGTATAAAAACATATAGACATCTGGGACACAGGATAGGCTATTTAAATTCTAGCTCCAGTTATGATAAGACGTGGCCCCCATACAAATGCTGCTTCGTAAAAATCGAAATGTACGCGAACGGAGTCGCGGGCACAGCTAGTTATAAATAAAACGCTGCGCCGTCATATCGAGGAGGGTAACGTGCTTGTGTACGTCGATGATGTCCTTATAATGAGTAACACGGTCGAAGAAGGCTTAAGTAGATTACGCGACGTATTGAAAACTTTAACAGACGCGGGCTTTTCGATTAACCTGCATAAGTGCACTTTTCTTGCCACAGAGGTGGAATACTTGGGGCGTTTAATAAGTCGGGGTCAGGTGAAGCCGAGCCCTCGTAAAGTTGAAGCTTTAGTCAATGCTCCGGTTCCAAGCAATGTTCGACAAGTACGGCAGTTCCTAGGCTTAGCCGGATACTTCAGGCGTTATATTAAGAACTATGCCGCAAAAACATCTTGCATATCGCGTCTAGTTAAAAAAGATGTCGAATTTTGCTGGGGACCGGAACAGGAACAAGTCCGCCAAGAAATATTGAGTCATTTGACTAGTGAACCTATTCTCTCAATACCTGACCGAACACGGTTGTGATATCCATTATGTAACACCTGAAATGCACCAATCGAATGGGCAAGTCGAAAGATATGTTAGAACAGTACTCAACATGATAAGGATCGAGGTTAACCATAAGTCACAAAACAAAAAACCACGCAACGCTCCGCCTTGAACCTTCTTGTCGGAATTGATGCTGCTACACCTGTGCTGCGGTCGCTTATTCGCGACGTAGCCATTGAAAACCCGCTCCAAGATCGCGAAGCCTGGAGGGAGATGTGTCGAACCAGGGCTGGAGAGCTGTTACGAAAAAACCAAGTCCAACAAGATACCACCGTCAATCGCCAGAGACATACGCCACGCAAATTCAACGTAGGCGACTTGGTCTTCTCTATCAAATATTCACAGGCGACAGGGAAGCTGGACTCGGGAATGCGAGGTCCATATCGTGTGGTGGAAGCCCTACCTGCCGATCGCTATAAGCTGAAGTTACTAAGCGGGTCTTACGGCAAGACGACCCAGGCGGCTGCTCAATATCTGGTACCCTGGCGAGGGGAGTGAAGTCCAGAAGCCTGCGCCGCGTTTTTTGAAAGTGAGTCATTTTTTTGGATTGTGATGTTAGTCTTAAAGTTCTACTTTCTTTATCCTGTCTGTCATGTTAGGCCCTATTATAGAGTACTGACTTACTGACTATTTAGACAAAGCCCTCTTTTGTTTTGTTTTTTTTTCTTTTCATAGTTACATTCATAAATTACCCGGGGATCTAAAAACATGGCAAGCCAAATTAGTGGCACTGTAGTAGTGACCTCTGACCAAGGTGCATTCCGGCGATGTATTCCATTACCTTTGAACCATCATAGGTACATAAGACGTGCGATTCAGTGATGCATTTCGTCTTATGCAGCTGGACGTGCGATTCAGCGATGCATGTCGTCCAAGCTTAGACAGTTGGGATACCTACTGTTTAAAAGATGATCCAGTTACATGTTTGTCACTGTTATGGATCGGCTCAGACGTGCGATTCAGTGATGCATTTCGTCTGAGTACAGGCAGTTGGGACGCCTTCTGCCTGATTTGTTCACAGATCCAGCACCAAGCCACTGTAATAGTAGTAATGGTCTTCGTGATGCTAGCCAACGGTGTAGTAAGAAATTGGGCCCAATCTCCTTTCTTTTTACTAACCCACTTTTTACCTGATTTTATTTTTGTGTGATCCTTCTCAAATAGTAGGTTTAACCGGTGTGGTCATCAGGAGCCGTGTGAATCATCAAGCGAATTGCAAAATCTTATATTTAATCGACTTTGCAATCTAGTGTCTCATTTTCCTATGAATATTGCTTTCAGTCGATGAAACAGACAAGTGTGAAGCTGGACCATCGTCACGTAGCGCACCAGAAACGCTTCAAGAAGGCATCGAGGACGACACCTAGTCAGGAGAGGCCGTGTTAGCGGTTCTCCTACCAGCCACTCCCCAACTCTGAACCCCGCACGACCGCTCCTATATAAACTGCGCGCAGCCAACGACTAGTTTCTTTCGACTGGCAGCGCTCGGACGGAACGGATCTACGCGTCTTGTTGGGAAGTGCTTTTCTGATTATTTTTCATTTGATTGTTACTTGATTCTGCGTAATTGGTGTTTTTGATTATATTGAGTGAATTCGATAATTATTTTTGGTTTGTGTAAAGTTTGATTCTTTATTAAAGAAAATAAGCTGTGTAAGTAAATCCTTTTTTTTAAAAACCTTCCACTTCTGATCGCTAAAACTATAATACATTAAATGATTATCATTTACCTTCAGTTGGAACCTCCATTGTTAGAATAAATCAAAATTTCACAAAAAAATACGGGTAGTTCGAAAATATCTTTATCAATGTTAGCTGCATAAATTTTCGTAATTACGTATGTTACTAAATTCAACCGACTTTGGACTGGCGGTGCGCGGTTATACGTCATGCTATAAAATAAGTAAGTGCAACATGAGAAAATATAGTTGTCACTTTCTCTCTAAGCATAAATTTACTAGCCGAATTCAGATCTTTGCAACTACGATTATCGGCCAGGTTTTTCCAACCTTTTCCCATCGTGCGGCGGTGCATCTATTATAGGTGAATGAACCATGTTATAAGGTAAACGAATAGTGGATTGTACACCGAGGGGAGAAAACGACCTATTTCTGTTCGAGAGTATGTTTAACCAGACGCGCAGCGGAGGTCAGAAACGACACCTACTACACCTACGAGGAAAATAAAATTATTTAGAATAATTAAAAGCGTACTGTTAAATTATCAATTTAGTAAAAACCAAATTAACAAAGCAAAACAAATGAGAGATTTTCTTTTCATTAATTTTTTTAATTATTCGCTTAAGCGCTGAACTTGTTAAGTTACTGCAAGGAACGAATAGTCATAAAATTTTTTGATTGTTTCACTTGGATGTAATTTTTAGATCATAACTCACATCACATCACATCACAAATAAATATCGTTCCGACTTGATCCATTCACGTTATAGCAATATCCATTGACGTCCATTTCGGAACGGCTATAACTAGTAACGTGGTTAGTTCAGCGCCATCTACAGCGTTCTTGGGAACTACTTTTTTTCTTATAAGTCAAAAAGAAAACCTCCCATTACTGCGTTTTTTTTGTTTTTTCGCTAATTTTTTCGTAGTGCAGAAAAAGGTTGCCGACTCCTTTCATTATTTATTTATTTATTTATTTCGTCGCAGGAGAGGCAGGCCAAGAAGACGTTGGCGAGACGACCTCGACCGACACATGCCGGAGTGGCCTGAGGTGGCACAAGACAGAAACATCTGGTCTGAGTTGGGGGAGGCCTTTGCTCAGCAGTAGGACACAAACGAGGCTACGTAAAAAAAAAAAAAATTATTTACATAAATATTGCAACATTACAGTAATTAGGTACACCAAAGCGTTACAATATTTTAACTGAGCACTACGTATCAAACATCTTCTAGCATTCTCTTACATACCTTCATTAATAATCAAATACAAAAAAAATCCTAAGTACTTATTATTTGATATAAAACCTTTTTGAGATTTGACGATTGTATTTTTCATTACTCATACTCTGAAAGGGGGTCATTGTTCATCCAGGCACCGTGCTGAAAGTGGTACATGCCTGCTCTAAAGCAGAAAAGTATTAAAAAAATATATATGAATCGTAGTTTATATTGAACGCAATGGTAGTAACCTATACAGCCATAAAACGATTAATTCTTCATTTATTAGTTTTGTTGACATTTAAATTCTTTTTGATGTTTATAATTAATATAATGTACTTTATGTATTTATTAGTCACTTTCAAGGCGAGATGTGATTTGCGAAATAAATTAAAATATTGTTTAAGACACAGATAAAACCACCAAATACGCAAATTCAAAATGGCCGTCTTTCGCGGTCGCGCGCCATCTTGCGAATTGTGATGTACGGCTAGCACAAGTTGGCGCGCGAGCTAGACCATCCGTCTGTTTCGGCGTGATTTCCTTAAGTTTTATATTTTTTGATTTTAACTGGCTTGTGTTTACTTTCTCACTTCGTTCGAGCGCCAAAACATCTCGTCAGGAATGGGTGCCTTTCAGCCCTCGGTTAACAATCTACTATTTATGTTCGCTGCTAAAAAACAAAAGAACGCTAGCAGGGCAGGAATGGATTTTCATGCAACATTCCTGCCCTGCTACGGAGGGCTGTAATTTTCATCACCCACTATGAGAAAATAAAGGCGCCCCATATTTTATTGTAATATTATTATTTAATGAAACAAAGAGTAACAATTAAATTGAAATTAAATAGTATCTAATAATATAACAACAACAAAAAGTAGCCGAGCTCAGTGGCGTGCAATAGGAGAGGCCTATGTCCAGCAGTGGACAAGCATAGGCTGATGATGATGATGGATATATCAACTAAAAACTTATATCGGCGCCCTTATAAAGAGGAGTCATTAATGCCCGCTAAAATTTTCTTATAGAAAACATCACCTTTGGGTGCACTTATAGGTGAACCAAGTAGTCCTTTTCGAATAGATCGGATAAAAAATATACTTCCATGTACTTTCATATTTCAGATTCACATCCATTCATCCATTTTATGTCTACTTTCTTACTTACTTTCGTAATTGTCAATTTACTGAAACGTTTCACTTGTTACAGAGGACGTTGAACTTTTTTATGCTTGGTGTCTCAAGAAAATATTTTGTTCTTTGAATTCCAGTAAGCGTATTTTCTTTTTGTTTTGTGCGTTAGTAATGTTGTTGTTTTTGTTTTGTGCTTTAACAATGTTTTTTTTTAATTCGAAAATTATTAAATTCATATCAAGTAGCGGCGTTTACATTGATTTCTTTTGGCTATTAATATTAATAAAATTAATATAAATACAAGCCTACATTAGCGAGAAACCTATCTTAGACAAAACGCAATATCTGTTAACCGAATGAAATAGAATACTTCTATTTTGACGATTCATCGAGTTTTGTAATACCTAAATGGTTGTGACTGTAATCATACTAGCCAAAAATGTGTACACAACAATGAGTCATATAAGTGTTCCTTACAATTTTCTAAGTTTCATTCAGAAAAAATATTTAATTTAAGAATTTCCGCTTCCTTTCACTCCTTACCCCAAATACATTAATATTAAAGAATATTATTTTTCTGAAAGAAACATGGCAATCAAGTAATAAACTAAACATATTTACATAAATGAAGCAAATCTATTTATATAATTATTATTTAACTAGCGGTGCCCGCGGCTTCGCTCGCATGAAATGCGGTTTGTGTGATCTCTTACTCTTACAGAGTATCAGGAAAAAACTGTGGGTACATACAATGTTTGTTTTTCTTTTTTGTGTAATAAAGTGTCCTCTATTTACTAATGATTTTAAACTCTCCCCTAAACTATTCAAGTGAAAATTAGGATAAATTATTATTTTAATTGTCCAGACAAGTAATAAATAGATAAATAAGAAGAGAAAATGTTATTGTTCATAAAAAAGAAAGTTAGACACATATTATCCTGAGATCCTGGTCACCAATTTTCATCAAAATGCTCATCAAGCTCGACTTAACAAGCTGAAACTCGAAGCGTTTGCTTTTATCCTTCGAGAAGTTTCAGTATCTACCTTCTACATTGTTGTAATTCTCCTTGTAGTTCAATTGCCATGTCAGGCCCTGGTCACCAAGTTCCACCAAAGTCCTCATTAAGACCGATCAAAGAAGCTTAGATTCGAAAGGTCTCCTACTGTCCGTTAAAACTAAAACCATATATTTTGTGGTTTTTTTTCAGTCTATAGTAAGGAATACCCTTATCTTATCTTATCCACCTCCCATCATTAGACTCTCTTCAGCAAGATTGGCAATAGTCCTGATCAAAACTATTTCTTTATGTAAATTAAATTAAAAAGAAGTGTATATAATAGCCCATGACGTCCCACTGCAGGGCACAGGCCTTCTCTCAGAGAGAGAGAATTGGCTTAATCACTACGCGTACCCACCGTGGGTTGGCAATTTCAAGCGCTGAGGTATGTGAACACTTCAGTCGCTCAGGTTTCCTCCCGATGTTTTCCTTCACAGTTAGCGAGTGGTATGGCTACTATAACTTCACAAATGTACGTTACTTTAGAGAACAAAGTCATTGGAACATGCTAGGACTCGAACCCAAGACCTCCCACATGTGACCTCCCGGCGTTGCAGCGTTCCGCTACTACTGGTTAAATAAGCCCAATCTCAATCTGCTGTTATCCGTTGAAGAGATCCCATATCCATCTCTCATTCACATCATCATACCTTTGTCTCCATATTAATTAAAGCATCTATGTATACAACTCATGAAATAAGCCCAAACTCGAGAGATCAGATCTTTTGAGCGCTAGGGAATTCCAGCTTCTTTTACTTCCGCCATCAAAGTCTACTATAATATACTCGTACATAAATACTTACTTATTACTATCAAATTGCTTGTTTAATTTAATACATTGTAGTACCTATACAATTCTACATCATAATCGTAAGTGCAATATTTCAATATTGGTGACCTTTCAAACTAACTAAACCCAACCCGCCTGCCAAGCGTGGCGATTATGGCAAAACCCCTCATGGTTATGAAAACCACGAGGGAAGCTTGTGCCCTGCTAAGTAACTAAATTAATTCATATCATTATCGCTGTTCCCAGTTAGTACTTGAGAACGCTCCCGGAAGCGTTCCCAGGAACAGCACATCAGTACATACGCACCTTGCCCCTCACCTCCACTAACCGTTTTTCCCTTTCTGACCTCACACCCCCTGCACCGGAACACATAAACTCACGCGTGCATCCCGGAGAGGTAGGCAGAGACCAGGGTTTACCACTTGCCACGACCCTGACAAATCTCTTCCATTTCAAACACATTAAATAGTCGTTGCATGCACCCACGTCGGTGTCGGGTACTTTGTATCTTGCCCTTCTAATCCCCTGTTTGATAGACTTATATTTTATATATCTGCCGTCTGCACAGAAGAGACGTGGGGCAGGGGCGTGGAAAAGACACGACGCGTTTTGGACGCATTGCATAGAAATTGCGCCCTTCCCCTGTCTCTTCTTTGTGGGCGTCGTCTGTCCTTTCTGTACATTTTGTATGAAAGTGAATTGGAATAACGACGCGTTTTTTGCGCGCCCCCTTCTGTGTGGCCAGGAGCTTAAACGTCCTATACCGGCCAAAAACCTTTGATTCATATCAGACATATTGTCTTTCGTCAATTTTTCTACCTTTAACCTCTCCATAATGTCACTCCATTAGTCCACAGTAAATAATTGTAAGGTTACATTGAAGTGAAAATAAATAACAATGTATTTGTGAGTCCGGTCTATGAATGAGTGAGTGAGTTGTGTGTGTGGGTGTGTGTGTGTGTGTGTGTGTGTGTGTGTGTGTGTGTGTGTGTGTGTGTGAGAGAGAGAGAGTGTGTAAATGTAGTCCGTATTTGCAGCCTGAGATTGTTGTTAAAATATTTTGTAATAGTTTAACTTTTAAGTATTTGAAGGTAGATAGAGAGGGGTTACTGCCTTGGCAATGTTTAAATTGTTAACGCCTAGTGTCATGATTATTGACACTTCCACTGTATTTAATTTACATTATTATGTGGGCCCTGAAATAGCTAACCAATAAGTGACCCATCCGGCTTTCACCATGCTTCAGTTGCTCCTGAAAAGCGGAAATGTTAATATCCGCCGAATAACGGATGCGTTGCATACTTCACAACGTTTTAAATATATACAAGGTTTACGATGTAGTGATTTGTGGGGTGCATCATTTCCCCAGCCCGTAATAGTAACAACTCTTATGATCGGACCAACCCGATATAAACTCGAATGAATAAATACCTTTACCTTATTAAATACAGAATAAATTCAACTTAGTTATACATTTAACGGGCTTAATCGAGATTGTTTATTGGTTAAACTTAATTCTCAACATACTACCAGCATTGAATTTTAAGTAGAATTCAATGCTACCAGTGACCACTTTAAGTATGTGTGTAAGAGCATCGGGAGTCAGAAAAGAAATACTTGTTTGGCATTATTGCTGGCGATGTTCCATGTTTCTCGTTACGGGATATTTATCTGATTGCAACGCTAAATTGAGAGGTACATGAAAGAAGCCTCACCGAACGACATACTTACTAAGCCCGTAAGTCTGGTGGAGCCTTTAAGTCGGCCTTTAGCGACACGCTAAAAAGAAGAAGAACGCTAAATTCAATCTCGCCCGTCTGCCCCCAACAGATTTTAATGGCTGCTGCCCAACATTGCTGTAGAACTAACCACCAGGTGCAGAAGTGGCTGGGGGAAAGAAAGAGACCACCAACTGGGTATGGACGTAAAGCTGGCAGGGGCTGACATAGGTGACTTCAAACAAGGAACCAGCGCCGCCAACCCTGCTGAATTTCCTGGCGTTCAGGTGCCATAAAAGTTGCGTAGATAAATGGCCCAGTCACTTACCTTTCATGAAAAACATATTTCAATTCATTACGAAACTAACTTTTTATTAAAAAGAAAATTAAATTTAAAATGTTTATTTTAACAAAGTACATATTAATTCTGGCTCTGTAAGGGACATTTTTCATGTGAGATTGTCCCCACCTTCACAAAAATAAAGTATGTTCAAGATGTAAACTGATATTTATTATCTTTGCTAATTGTAGCACAAAAAAACTTTGGCCTTTGCATCTACGTAATGAGATGTTTTATGCAGCGTCCACTGACACCATCACTCGCACTAGATGGGTGAAGGGACCACTCGGACGCTGCAGTGCGTGTGGCATAGTTTTTTAGACGGAGTAGGCTTGCCCAGCACCTATACCATCCTGATAGCTTAGTCGGCAATTTGAGGACAATCAAATGTAATTTGTCGTATTTTTCGTGGCTAATTGACTGCTCTATAACTTTTTTGGTACGTACGAAAACGGTATTGTAAAGTGCTTTTTTTCTTTGGAATTCCATCCATCTCTGCTTATCAGGTTTAATATAAAAAAGTTATTTTCATAACGTGGCATATTTTTGTTATGTCATGTAATATCAAAACGAAATGCCTGCCTAGTCAACTGAACTTTGTCTTTTATTGGTAAGCTGCTGATGATCTATCGAATTCTACTTGTGATCCAAGAATATAAAAAAAAAAATCTGAGCATTTTTTTCTGCCTAATGTACGTAGTTTGTTGTTATAATAGTTCATAACCTTCAGCACTGCAAAGCACATCTTTATGCCGATGACACACAGGTATACTATTCATTCAAATCGAACGATACATGTATAGCAACTGAACGTGTAAATAAAGATCTAAACTTAATCCATGAGTGGGCCGTAAAGAACTCACTGGTTCTGAATTCCCTGAAGTCAAAATATTTGATTTTAGGTACAAAACCAGGAACTCTTGTGTGAAAATTTATGAACCGCCTATCGAAATGGTGGAGAGTGTACGAAACCTGGGACTTCTGATGGATAGTGAGTTGCGTTTCGAAGGTCATGTGGGCTTAAAGATAAGGGATGCTTTTTACAGGTTAAAAACTTTGTATAGTATCCGAAACTTTGTTACGGAAAGGTTCGAATAATTTTAGTGGAGAGACTAGTGCTTTACCTTTTCAACTTTGAAGACCTTTGAAGACCGCGCATATTTGCTAAAACTGAACGTGTGTGTCCAAAATGCGTGCATTCGTTTTTGCTTTGATGTACCAAAGCGGGCGCACATTACGCAGTTTCTGAACCAAAATGAAATTTTAAACATGAAGGCACGTCTAGCTTGCCTAGTCCATCAGAGTGTGCATCGACAGAGACCAGTATATCTATTCGAAAAGTTTACGTGACCCAAAACGTACTACAATTATAATACACGCAGTCGATTTGGGGATAAGTTGATAATACCAAGACACATAACTACAGGCTGTAGTTGGCTGGCTTCAAACATGCAGCTACAAAAATATGGAACGATTTACCTCCACCCTTGCACCAATGGGCAACTGTCAAAAATTTAAAATGGAAGATGTTCCGTTTTTTTGACTATTTGTATGGGGAAAGCACAATATTTGTAATTATATAAACTCCAGAGATATGTCTAGTGTTTTTATTTAAAAAAAATCAGTGCTTACGTATTTACTGCTAAGCTTACAATAGAAAAACTGTGGCTTCTAAACCATTTGGAGGAAGTAACTCGATTATTAAGAACTTTACAGGTTATGATTCTAGTAAACAAATACCAAAAAAATATTTCTGTGCAGGTAAATAAAAATAATACTAATGAAATACATTCAGAATCATAGTTAAAAGTTATGTTTTAACACTCTTGTTTGTTTTCAGGTCTTTCACACTCTTCAAAAACAGAAGCAGTGTTTAGGTACCTAGACTTTTAAACCTAAAACTATCTAAAAACGAGAAATGCAAGCCCTGATATCAATGATTCAACCCATTTAGCAAATGTGAAGCCAGCTATTATTGCTGCAATTGTAAGTGAAGTAAATCAATATTCCTGGGTACTTGTAAACATCGGTTTTATTTAATAAAATCATAATCATGCATTGTAATACGTATTTCTTTGAGCCTAAGCCCGTATCTCAAAATAGATAACCAGCAGTACTCAATTATCCAGAGCCAGCCCATAGTATTGAACTGGGCAGATCTGAATAGATATCAATACTTCTTCAAACGACAATTTAGTTGTTGGTGATATGAACCTTCAAGTAGTAGTCCCGCAGCATCATTTTATGCTCATAAAGCTGCTTCGTCTCCAAACTGGAATAAAATTAAGAGAAATAGTATGACTTTATGAGTAAAAACTTAGTCATAAAATCATACTATATCTCTTAATTTTAATATTAATATGATACATAGTGTGTCAGTTTCATGACCAGCACATACATCTTGGGCACCGACTACAAATTATACTTTTATAATACCTACAGACATTCTTCTATTTTAAAGGTATTCTTTTAAATTATTTCTAACTTTTTAGTGCTGTAGTATTTTGAAGTCGGTTTTTATTTTTTATTTAATTTTTTTATTAATTTTTCCGGACTATTGCAATTAATATGTATAAAAAGATTCTCCCATATTGACATTTTGTATTTTATATTCGAATTCTATAATATTCTTAACCCGAACAAATGTATTGATTAATTAATTTTTATTTGTAATTTTAAGTTTTTTTTTTAACCCTAAGCCTTACCTGCATAACACGTTTTTTATTTGGTGTGAAGGTGCTATTTGAAAATCAGCACTGTTTACTAGAAACAGCAAACGCTGAAATAGCATAATTGTCACACGCACACTGTTTATAACTACTATTATTCTTATGTGAGTATGTTTGTGGCAATGAATAATTCATTCATTAAATCCACCCACAAACAAGCCGTAGCAAGCCCAAGTTGTAGGTGAATGTCGCGAATAATTTATTATTGTTCACAGTTACGTGGAAATTATTTCCCTTCAAATTATGCGTATCGTTCACTCGACTAACGGAGCGGCATTCCTTGCCACGCGGCTACGCCGGCCGCCCGTTCGGCTCGTAGCTGCTACGAAGTATCGTAGTCAGGCTTAAAACACGCGCTCGGAAAGTTGAGCTTTCTCGTATAAGCGTTCGTCTAGTTGAAAAATGTGAATGTAGTGCTATTGTTTTGTACTCCTACAGATTATGTTTAAGTGAGATTCTCTGTAATACTTCAAACTAAAAAAACAAAGTGGCAAGAAAAATTGAGATAGAAATATAAGTAGGTAGTGTTAATGTTAATCTCGTGCAGTGATTAACTGATAAATGTTCTTGTTTTCGTATCACCTATAAAAATAAAAAACAACCCATTTAGACTAGATAATATAAGTAAAAGTAAGTTTCAATTAGCAGTGTATTCTCAATTAAATCCCAAGTGTCGTAAATAAAAAAGTGACTATGACGCATATTAAGAAAACGTCAATGATCATCCCAATAACTCACTCCCCGCCGATGCCAATGGATGCCGTAGACGAGAAATTCTGGGATTACTTTAGCAATAGCAACATGGCGGCACCTATGAACGTGACGGACCACAGTGACATCACGCACCCGGACCAAGGGTTCGTGGTCAGGATTTACAGCGTGCTGTTGGTCTTTGGGGCTGTTGGCAATGTGGCTGTGTTCACTTCCCTAGTGCGCTCGCGCCGACGGAAGTCACGTGTCAACTTGCTCATGACGCACTTGACGGTCGCTGACCTCATCGTCATATTCTTTGTGATACCTCTGGAGGTTAGTATACTAGAGTTTTTTATTTATTTATTTAGGTAAACTTGCAAAATATACTTTGATGATCACATGGCAAGTATCTATTAAGTTCTGATGTATATTTCTATTATGAATATTCACTGCCTTCGCAAAACTAATACAATAATTACAAATAAACTCGTTACAAATAAGTTTATCAGATTTCAGTCATGGCCACCGTAAGACTAAAATCGATATCTAAAACCAACATCGCAAATGTTGGAGCTGTGACCTCTACATTAAAATATAATTGAGTGGGCCACGTACCTCATGGCCCACACCCCATACAGGGGCCTATTTCATAAAACTGCAATTCATGGTTTACTATGACAATTGCAAATTTGATTAAACCACTGACTAACAGTAGACTCTGCTACGCAATGTACGTCGAATTGTAATAATAAACTACGAATTGTAGTTTTATAAAATGGGGCCCTAATTGACTAAAACTGGCACTGACTGGGACCACGCGAGGGATACCTTAAACGTGGCCAACCAAGGCGGAGATGGCGGGACCATTTTTTATCTCTGGCCACCTGCCTGTGATAAAAAAGAGTGGAAGGATAAAAATACATAGACTGCTTCTTTGGTCTAACGGTATCACGTCTGATTACCGTGGTCGTGGGTTCTATTCCCACTCAGGCTGGCTGTATTTCCGTGTTTGGCATGCTCTTGCCTGGTTACCATAGCACAGTGTATCCCAGATTGGGACCGATTGTGTTGTGTGTAAGTTATTGTTATTATTATACTTTATTGACAACCAAAAAATACAGACTTCGAATCCTTATTATAGATACATAACATGAATAGGTTAAAACAGGGAAGAAAGTAAGTTCCTGGAACTATATAGGAACAATGCCTGTGTTTGAGAAGACATGCCTCTCTCACCTACCAATATAATGATAAATCAATGTAGCTTGACAGAAAATAATGGCATCACGCCATTCGTAACTACAAAGCAATTGATTTATTATGTAATAGTAATAGTATTATGACTAAATACGTGCAGAGATTCCGAAAAGAGCATTTTAATGTTAAGCAAAAATATTACCGAGACAAAGATTAGATAGAGGACGCTTTATTGAACAAACAGATGAATGAATTAGGTTTATCCGCAAAAGTGGGTTGAAAAAATTGACATTAATAATATTGTATGTAAGCTATAAATATTTAAGTTGTTTCATAGTTCCTAGAGAAGCTCCAAAGAACAGTAAGTAACATAAGTGTTGTTTTGTTGTAATGTGAAATTTATAATTAATGTTTAATTAATGTTTAACACGTGTTAAGAGACGCGTCACATGCTAACTCCATCGGTATGACCCTTTTTCTGAAAGGCAATTCAGTTGGACGCCATGGTAACGCTCGCGGTGGCGCTCGAGGTGATCCATCAGCTGTCAGCGATGGATCACCTCGAACCATCAGCGAACACAAAGGCGCTCGCAATGCTCGTTTGAGCAACGTTTGTGGCGTTTGGGTTTTATGGACGTTCGTGATGTGGACTGTACTATTACGACCTTCCCATTCGGCATGTTTTTAACATTCAGCAACTGAGCGTTCGCGTTGCGTTCGTGTGCCATCCACACTATCGACGTTATCACGTTACACGCATCTGGACTCGGCTTCAGGCGGCGGAACAATGACAAAATTGGTTGGAATCGGCAAAAAGCACGAAGCAACTGTCGTTTCGCTAGCATGCTCGCTAAAACACTCCCGTAATTTTTGCGAGTTTTTAACTGTAATAAACATTCGCTAGCGGTGGTAGCCTAATGGGTAGAACATTGGACTCTGAAGTGGGAGACCCAGGTTCAATTCCCAGTGCGGGCATGTACCTATGACTTTTCTTTCTAAGTTATGTACATTTGTGAAGTTATAGTAGCAATACCACTCACTAACGGTGAAGGAAAACATCGTGAGGAAACCTGAGTGACTGAGGTGTTCACATACCTCAGCGCTTGAAATTGCCAATCCGCGGTGGGCCCGCGCACTAAGTCCATACTCACAACTCTCTCTCTGAGAGAAGGCCTGTGCACTGAAGTGGGACGTATACAGGGCGTCCCAAAGTTATGGGCCATGAAGGGAAAGTACCTTAAATATCGTAGAATACCCTAGTATTTTGCTGAAAGAAGACTTTATGTTATTTTTAAAAGTTAGTATAATTCTGCATTCAAAGATTTTCTAAAAAATACTTGCCTTGTCTGGGAATCGAACCGACTTAAATAAAAAAAAAACACCCCTACTTTTAAGATGCCAATCGAAATAATGGCCAAAAACTAATAACTCTTCTTAAGTAACACAGTATTTTAAAAGAAAGGAACAACGTAAAATGTTTGAGTCAAATTTCAAGAAAGTTTTTTATTGCCGACGACGACGTTCGAAAAGTAGCGATATTATCATTCCATAGATAGCATTGATTATTCGTAAATAAGTACCCACTTCATAAAATACTTTATAGCATAGTTTTCCTTATTATAAGTGGAAGTGTAGATAAAATGATAAAATTTAGTATTTCAATATGTCCTTGGTAAGCTAGACACAAGCCAAATTTAAAACAAAAATAATGTTCTTGTTAAATTTGAAAATGTAACAATTTATGAGAGCGTTTGTTTGAATGCATGCTTTTTAAGATATTTTAAAAAGAAGACAAATTTTTAAATGTTGTTCTTAAATTTGAAAATGGAACAGTCTGTGCAAGAATTTGCTTTTCCGATATTTATCTGTTTAGTTTTAATTCACTTACACACGTGTTGTTGTGTTAATTTATTGCGGACATGGCATATCAAGTAAGTTTTGATCTAATGGAAGCATATTTTTTGAACGATAAAGATATCTCTTGAAGTTTGCGCTGGTATAGCGTAAAATATCCTGACAGACAAACACCGTCTCGTAAGGTTTTGAAAAGGCTTGTGAATAATTTGAAAACTCTGGGACGTTTCGATAAACGCTCAAGAGAACCACAGCAAGAAAACCATACGATCAACGACGAAGAACTTGATATTTTAATTTACTTTTCGGCTTTTCCGAAAACATCGGTGAGAGAAGGAGAAAATGAAATTGGAGTTTCAAAAAGTAAAATACATCGTGTATTTAAAAAAAACGGTTTCAAGAGTTATGTTGAAGGACGATTGGTTCAAAAATTACTTCCAGGCGATACAGAAAGGAGAAAAAAATTCTGTCTTGATATATAAAATCCAAATTTTTTGGATAATATTATTTGGACAGACGAATCTAACTTTAGCAATAACGGTATGTATAACCGCTACAATAATCGTATTTGGTCTAAAGAAAATCCCCTACGAATCACTGAAACGAATAACCAAGTGCGTTTTTCATTCAACTGTTGGTGCGGACTTTTAAAAAACCGGGTTTTCTTAATCCATTTTTACCATAGAACCTTGAACACAGAAAAGTATTTAGAAATACTTCAAATTGTAAGAGATGAGATAAGAAATATTTCCGCTGCGGAGCAAGAAAACTTAATTTTCCAACAAGATGGAGCTCCGGCTCATAATAGTCGGAGAGCAGCAGATTTTCTAAATGAATGTTTTCCTACTTGGATTGGTACGAATGGACCGATTAGATGGCCGGCCAGATCCCCGGACCTTACACCATTAGATTTCTTCTTTTGGGGATACGTGAAAGATATAGTTTCCAGATTTTTCCCTGCACTTGTAGTATAAGACGATATTACTCGTCAAATTTCATAATTCTAGGATCTTTCATGCGTTCGTTGCACGAACGAACAAACAAACAAACAAACAAATATATGAAATACTCGTACCTACATACTTATACACCGTTATATATTGACTGCGTGCATGCAGTGTGCATGCATGAATGTTGATTAATCCGCTAGGGGAGTTGAGGGGTTAAGCGAAAGAGCCTAGAACTATGAAATTAGACGAGTAATATATTATACTATACAAGTACAGGGAAAAATGTGAAAACTATACATTTGTAATTAAGTTATAAAAAAGTTTGTCTTTGAAGTTCGGGAAAACCTCGGAACAAACTGCGAGACTCGATTCCTGAACTATTTCTAATATGTAAGTATCTACAAATTTGTACGGAACCCTCGGTGGGCGACTCCGACTCTCACTTGTCCAGTTTTTTAGAATGGAACCGCCGCTGCAGGGGCCGCAGTTTTAGTTACTCCGAACTCCTATAGTTAGTGTTGGTGTTAACTGACTGGCACATGTTCTTATTGTTGTTGAGGGATGATTGCACCGATTATGTTTAAATGTTAATGTTTATTCTACGCGAGTTAAATTATAACTTAACCTAAAAACATAATGTATTGCAAAGGTTCGCTTCTTTCCTGTTACTTTAACTAACTTTGGCCTTTGCATCTACTTAATGAGATGATTTATACAGCCCAAAGTGCCACCTTCACTCACACTAGATGGGCGAAGGGACCACTTGGACGCTGCAGTGCCTGGGACATTGTTTTCTAGATGGAGTCGGCTTGCCCGGCACCTATACCAACCTGGAAAGTTAGCCAGCCTAACCCACAGGAAAGACAAGTCAATACGTGCGGAGCCAACCAAGCCGCGGGTTTCCTCACGATGTTTTCCTTCGCCGTTAGCGTGTGGTATTGGTACTGCAAAATCGCAGATGTACGTAACTTTGAAAATAAACAAAGTCATAGGTACATGCCCACACTGGGAATCGAACCTGGATCTCTCGCTTCCAAGTCCATTGTTCTACCCACTGGGCTACCACCGCTGTTACTACCTACCCAATTTACCTCGTGCATCCATGACCTTTCAGTAGTTGCTGACCGTACAACCGCTGATGTTTCTTTTGGTATTTTGAAGATATCACCGTAGTGGTAGTTATTCGTCCTGGCGTGATCTTTTCGGACAGATATGGAGATTTTGGTACACCCTGTATTTATTTAAGGCCGCCCATTGTACTTTTTCATTGTAACTTTCATATTTTATGTCCGCTTCTTGTGTGCAATAAAGAATATTCTTATCTTATCTTATGTTATTAGTCATATTTTTTATTAATTAAGGAAAACAATCAAACAGAAGTTCTGAACTTAACATAATTACTTATTTATTTACAGTATTACGACCACCAGCACCGCTAACCACAGATTAAATTAATATGGAAAACAAAATTAATATTACTATATTCTCGTGCCTTTTAGACGTTGCATTAAAACCGTGCATGCTTCGCATTGAAATAATTTTAGGGATCATGATAAGCAGCCTATATACGACCCACTTTAGGGCACGGGCCTTCTCTCAGAGAGAGAGTATGGGCTTGATCACCACGCGTGCCCACCGCGGATTGGCGATTTCAAGCGCTGAGGTATGTGAATAGCTCAGACACTCAGGTTTCCTCACGATGTTTTCCTTCACCGTTAGCGAGTGGTATTGCTACTATAACATCACAAATGTACATAACTTAAGTCATAGGTACATGCCCGAACTGGGAATCGAACCTCGGTCTCCCGCTTCCGAGTCCAATGTTCTACCCACTAGGCTACCACCGCTGTTTTGGGGATAATAACATAAAACAATAACATAATAATCAAGATTCGTGAAAAGCTACAGTTCCATTTCACAACATCCATTGTCAGTGCACTGAATGACGGGAGCGATACAGAAAATATAATGTAATTTGTTAAAGTAGGTATACTGTACTTTGTCCTCAATGTATCGTTTACCTCAGCTTTATTTATTACTTGCCAAAAAGAAGTAAAAGGAGATAAACAAAGGAGAAAAATATCGGGTTTCTTCGTATTTATCTGTTGTGTCGAACTTGTGTTTAGTATGTCAGTTATTCTCGAAGATTGCTGATTGTTGAAAATATTTATTCCATAAGTTATAAGTAATTAAATTACAGCAAGCCCAGACTTTTAAACTGTTAGATTCTGACCTTGTAAAGAATGTATCGTTTTCCATCCCCGTCTATTCAATAACGAACATCGCATACTCGTACGAATCTCACTTACGTATTATTGCATCCTTTGTAATAAGCCCAGAGGGTTCAATTTTGCGTGAGTTCATTAAAATTATGGTAAAAATTAAGACGTTATTGACCTGAAGTGATAGTTAAAAAGGCTTAGTAGCGCGTGATATACTCGTTAGTGTCGCTGTGTCACTGACTAGTATCAAACCAAAAAGGAATCTACTATATCTATACTTCTGCCCCTTCTTGAGACGCTGGCGAGAGGTAGCTATGACATCATTGTCCTCGCCGTCGTCTAGTTCAAATTGATACATCCTGTTGTCAGGTTTACCGGCCGGCGATAATCCTTGGCTTACTCTAAATTAGTTCGACGCACGCATTGGCTCCGTCTTTGATGTTTTAATGGTCGGGCTCGCGTTCTAAACGGGAAGTCCTTAAGACTGATTTTGATTCTTCATCTCTCTTGTTTTACTCCTTGATTGATGGCTTGTGATCGCTTACTTAAAAATACACACGACAAAATTTAAAAGATACAATTATAGTCCTTCATGTTTGTGTTTTTCCTGGTACAATAAAGAATATTCTTATCTTATCTTATCTTACACTTGTAGGTATCTTCCCGATTCAATTACCTACATTTATACATTCAGTGTATTTCAGTTGAACTGAATTGTACTTTCATGCATTGTTTAGTTATATATTGTATTTCACTTATTCTTATCTATTTACATTGTATCGTATATACCTACACTTATACCTACATTGTATTACGTATAATATTTACAACAAGTATATCTTACACACTACCTAGTTAATATTTATATAAGTTTAATTTAGTATAGTTGTTATGATTAAATACAATACTATTTACACTAACAATACCTACTAACATTAATACTAAGTTCATATACATCACACATTCATACAATCCCAAACGTATCGTGCCCGACGGTCGAATTGTCGTGATACATCGCGAACGCACAACAAAATTTTGTCCGTAGATTATTTGTTGGTCAAATCGAGCGCCCGATACCGGTCCGGAGGCAAGTTCCCTGCCCCGCGCGCCCGCGCAACCTCGCGCGCCCTCCGCGGCTCGTGCGCCGCCAGTCGAAATCTCAACTCCGACGCGAAGCCTGTGACGCTTTATGCTAGCCCGCTACTGCTCATGTTTACGCGATCTATACCTAGCTTGCTTAATTACTAGCTTACGCTTAATACCTAAGTGCTATCGCATAATAATATCTCTGCTGTGTTGTTGGCTTGTGCATTCTCCTTCTAATTTTCTATAGACTTTGTGTGTGCTTTGCTTGTTCAATATACAAACCTGGACTGAACCGTAAGTGTTTGCATTTCTTGTCTATTTCTGCTGACACTACGCACTCACCCGCCTATACACTCATGACTCTATCCCGGAGGGGTACACAGAGACCAGGGTTTGCTACTTGCCATGATCCTGGCAAACCTCTTTCGTTCCATCAACATTCATTAGTCGCTGCATGCACGCACGCCGGCTTCGGGTACTTTTTATCTTGCCCTTCGCTTTTTTTTTTATCAACGACTAATGAATGTTGAGGAAGCGAAAGTGATTTGTCAGGATCGTGGCAAGTGGCAGTCCCTGGTCTTGGTCTACTACTCTGGGATACAGGGCGTGAGTTTATGTATATATGTAGGTATTTACAATCGTCAATCTTTCTTTGTCTTCTCCGTAATGTAAAACCAACGCAACATCCTTTCTTAATTCTATTCACTACATCCTCTTTCAGTACACAACGTTGTCTAATCACACAATTGCGTGTAGGTACTTTCATTCAAAGCAACACCACAGATACTTTTAAAGGACCTCATTTGTACTGCATTAATTAAAATTAAAAACCATTGCTATGGTTGCCCGATCGGGTCCTTTATAATTCTATAGATTAAAGTAACAAAATCGAGGTACATCCGATTCGGTGATTTTTCTTGTGTTTGCAGTCGACAGCGCATTAACCTTTACATACGGTTATAATGGTTTACTAATGTATTGCCCAAAATCGTTTCCCAAAGTATTACTTCCCAAACTATTTTCCGCAAATTATCACTTGGCAAAAAAACATTTCTCAAAACAACTTAAAGCAAATAAACAGTTAGCAAAAGTTATTATGGCAAGTTATTGTTTACCAAATAAATACTTGGTCAAAATTCATTTTACCAAGCATTATTCAGTCAAAAGTATCGTTTGGCAAAAAGTACCTTTCCCAAAATATTGAATGGCATACCATTTTGCCATATCATAATGTAGGGTACCTATGACTTTTCCATGCACCAACCTTATTTAAGTTTGACTCAAAACTAAGTTTTTTAGTGAAATATTTTTTTTCGCTTTTATATAAAAAAAAGAACTAACACCCGAAGTTTCAGGATGGAGCGTCGCTGCGCTCCGCTCCATCCAGGAACTTCGAACCTATTTTTGCTTATGTGTACTGACCTAACAACCAACCCAAAATTTGAACAAAATGCGAAATATAAATTTAATCAAACAATTATTTGCTATATAACACTTGCCAAAATAAAACGTTAGCATAATAAACGTTTGTCTTAATAAAACTTGACGCAGTAAAATTATGCGAAATGATAATTTGACCAAATGAATAAAATGCGAAATGAAAACTTGCTAAAGTTTCATTTGGGAAATGAAACTGATGCCATAAGTTTATTGGGAAGTAAAATTTAGCGAAAAATACTTTGGCTAAACGGCGGTATCCCGGTTAGAATCTGTTATGTTAAGGGTGACATTGCAACAAAATGTAAAGGTTGACTTGCTGTCGACTGTACAATACATTACATTACATAAACTCACGCCTGTATCCCGGAGGTGGAGACCAGGGTTTGCTACCACATAGGGGATGTATTTGCAACGGGGCGGGGCACACAGCTCGGAGAACTGATGGCCGTTGGGGTGATCTGACCTGGCGACCGCGGACCGGACGACGCAGCGTAGGCAGGCCCCAACCAGATGGTCTGACGACCTGATTACGGTGGCAGGGAGTCGCTGGATGCGGGTGGCACAAGATCGGGAAGCTGGAAAATCATGAGGGAGGAATATGTCGTGCAGTGGGCGTGAAATGGCTGATGATGATGATGTGTTGCCTCATCATCGACATCATCAGCCCACCTCTGCCCACTGCTGGATAAATATAGGACTTTTCCCCGTTACGCCATCTTTCGCGGTCTCTCGCATTAGCATCCACGGGCTCCTTGACGACTTAAAGATAAAGAAATACTAAGATATTTATTATGAAACAAACATCGGTATACATTTAAAGTTATGTCTAATAAAAACATCTGTTTTTAGGCTTCTAAAAACCCTATACCCGCTTGGGTATAGGGAAAAGCAACTAGCTATCGTCGGCATCTGGATCACACCCAACATTATCCAAAACGCAAACAAAAGAAGAATTTCGTGCTCGTTGGTAGGGTACCAAATAGCAAATTATTCTTCTATTTGCGGGACGGACGACGCAAACCGTTTTGTTTCCGAAGCAAACAAACAGAAAGTCATCTGTTCAATATTGGCGGAAGGCCTGGTATCCACTCTCATAATGTTGGGTCGGTCCAGAATTTGCCACCAAGAAAGTTCAAGAAACTTTCTCCGCTGAAACTTCCCATCGGCTTCCATTCGAACTTGGTCGCTTCTTCATCCTGACAAAATCAGAGATAATCTTGGCATACTGGCAAACCTTCATACAGCTCGTCGTCAATTACTTCATCACCAATTACCTCATCATCATCATCATCACCATCCACATGACGATCATGGTCGCTCCTACTGCGCTCTCTCCTTTCGTGTCTCGACTTCTTATCAGTCTCTCTCGCGTTACTCGTTGCCTTGCATCCCTGTCACGAACCAAGGACTCCAGCCTTTGCCCCCCCCCCCTCTCCCCCCTGCACCAAAAATGTCCCCAGGATGGGATCCAGGGTGAGATGCACCAACCCGAGCACCGTCGCGCCGTGTTCGTGCCCGCCCGCTTCCTGGACTTGTTGAATTTAAATGCATTAATATATTTTTCACTCCATCTGCTCGAATTGATGCATTTTGATGCCCAAATTTAGGACCCAGAACACGCTATTGTTGTTCAAGCTTGCATCAAGAGATGCATCAAATTTGATTTCTGTCTGACATATAAAGGGTTAATATCACTGGAACCCTAAGTTTTCGTATGAAGAAATTTAGTTAAATGCTGCTTAAGCCACATTTAAGACAGTGGTGCAAGTCGGCCTTAATCTTCAATTTAAATTACTGAATGTGAATCAATGTACAGTCTGCAAAGGTAAATAAGAAAACCGCACCCAGACTGAAAGTTTGCGCGCTGAAACGGTGTCTATTTGTACTCTTCACTCTACCCTACTCACATTAAATTTCTGGTTCACCGCACACTTAGCGCAGCGATAACTAGATGTCAAGGAAGTACATAGATTGAATCCTTCCGGAAAAAGCGTTGGTTCGTTTCACTGAACGATCCAATGTACTTTTTTGATATCTACAGGGTGACTTTGAATTCCCTCACCGTTTTGACATTGGACATGTCTTTTCGTACGCTCCAGTGTAGGCTCCGATTTCACGGAAAAGTGCGATCCCCTTATATCTCGGTGAGTTGTTATATTAAAAAAGGATTCAAAAGACGAGTATTTATGAGAGCTGTAAGGTGCAAAAAGAATTATTCGAGAAAATCAAAAACGAAAAAAGTTATGGCCGAAGTAGTAAAAAAAAAATTTTCCGAATTTTGATTTTGGCTCTCGATACTTTGAAAAATTTTGGATTTGCCATTATACTCAGCGTTTGTGAACTATGAGAAAGCCTTCGATTCGATCGAGACATGGGGAGTGCTCGAGTCTCTTCAGCGGTGCCGTAATGACTATCGGTATATCGAGGTGCTGAAGTGCTTGTATAACAACGCCACTATGTCGGTCCGAGTACAGGAGCAGAATTCGGAGGCAATTTCATTGAGAAGGGGCGTGAGACAGGGAGACGTTATCTCTCCGAAACTGTTCACGAACGGACTGGAAGATGCCTTCAAGCTTCTGGAATGGCAGGGACGCGGCATCAATATCAATGGCGAGTACATCACTCACTTTCGATTTGCCGACGATATAGTAGTCATGGCAGAAACGATGGAAGACCTCGGCATAATGCTCGAAGACCTCAGTCGAGTTTCCCAAGGGGTGGGCTTTAAGATGAACATGGACAAAACGAAGGTAACATCGAACGCCCGTGTTGTGCCCACCGCAATATCATTGGGGAACTCGATTCTCGAAGTTGTAGACGAATACGTCTACTTAGGACACACAGTGTAACTATGATGGTCCAACTTCGTGAAAGAGGTCAATCGTCGAATCCAACTCGGCTGGGCAGCATTCGGGAAACTTAGAAAAGTCTTCTCGTCTACTATACCTAAATCGCTCAAGACAAAATTATACCACCAGTGTGTATTACCAGTGATGACTTATGGCACTGAAACGTGGTCTCTCACTATGGGCCTCATAAGAAATCTCAAGGTCACGCAACGAGCTATGGAAACGACTATGCTCGGAATTTCTCTCGAATCAAAAATGATGAGATCCGTAGACGAACGAAAGTCGTCGACATAGCCCAGCGGACTAGTAAGTTGAAGTGGCAGTGGGCGGGGCACATAGCACGCAGAACTGATGGCCGATGGGGCCGAAAAGTTCTTGAATGGAGACCACATATCGGCAAGCGCAGCGTAGGACGACCAGCCACAAGATGGACTGATGACCTCATCCAAGTGGCAGGAAGACGCTGGATGCAAGCCGCTTCCAACCGGTATTTTTGGAAATCCATGGAGGAGGCCTATGTTCAGCAGTGGACTTCTTGTGGCTGAATGATGAATGACGATGATGACTTTGGAAACGAACAATGATACCAAACATTTGAGAGAAAATCCTCTAAACAATGTTAGTCAGCTACAATTTTAGTCTAAAACAAAGACGATCAGTTGAAGGGTTTGCTCGACACACAACATTTTTCACATGACATTTATGACTCGATTAATTTCCAATGTGCTCGATAGTTGTGTGAGGCACGAAATCTGTGAATTTTTAAGGGGCCATTCTAACCATGATACTGAAATATAATAATATGGTGGGAGTTTTGAAAAAAATTACGAATCAAACAAAAATTTTTTACGACGAATATTCACAAATGTGTTATACCATTACTGACAAACCATTTTCACAATGAAAAGAACATTCCCTCAAAAAAATGCCACCAATTTAAAAATCACGCTGTAGTTATCGCTGCGCTATGTGCCTGGCGAACCCGAAATTTAAAAAAAAAACGTTACAACCGGTGACGTGCGCGTGGCACGATTTCAATCTAAAATTATCCCTAATGCTTACAAAGTTGGAGACTACAGCACAAGTGCAAAAGAAGTTCATTCAAAAGGGAAGAAATAATGATATTATATATTATAAAAGTTTGAAAAAATATGTGCCAATGAAGATAAGATAAGATAAGAATATTCTTTATTGTACCAGAAAAACACAAACATGAAATATTTACAAAAATGCAGTAAAATTGGCGGCATTATTGCTTATAGCAATTTCTTCCAGGCAATCGACGATGGAGAGTTGCTGCAGGAAAAGTGAGACGGGTAGTACTCGTAGGTGCAAATATCCACCATTATCGTTAATAACACTATTAAGTCGAGTAAGATTCGTGTTCGCCGTTTTCTAGTAAACTCACAATATTTAGTACAAAAAAATTGCGTTACACGCTACACTTTCTCTCACACTGCTTCAGTTGGTTGAAAGTTAAAAATAAACCGCAGTTTGATAGGAAATTCATCAAAGGTCTTGGCTTCAGTGAAATCAACCTCCTTAGCTCCAAAGTCCTCTATCGTGCCAATGAGTTATAATATGGTGGGAGTTTTGAAAAAAATTACGAATCAAACAAAAATTTTTTACGACGAATATTCACAAATGTGTTATACCATTACTGACAAACC
Source organism: Yponomeuta evonymella (assembly GCA_963969515.1). Lineage (NCBI taxonomy): Eukaryota > Metazoa > Arthropoda > Insecta > Lepidoptera > Yponomeutidae > Yponomeuta > Yponomeuta evonymella. The sequence goes on along the minus strand of OZ018357.1, from coordinate 12,796,248 downwards.
ATTTTCACAATGAAAAGAACATTCCCTCAAAAAAATGCCACCAATTTAAAAATCACGCTGTAGTTATCGCTGCGCTATGTGCCTGGCGAACCCGAAATTTAAAAAAAAAACGTTACAACCGGTGACGTGCGCGTGGCACGATTTCAATCTAAAATTATCCCTAATGCTTACAAAGTTGGAGACTACAGCACAAGTGCAAAAGAAGTTCATTCAAAAGGGAAGAAATAATGATATTATATATTATAAAAGTTTGAAAAAATATGTGCCAATGAAGATAAGATAAGATAAGAATATTCTTTATTGTACCAGAAAAACACAAACATGAAATATTTACAAAAATGCAGTAAAATTGGCGGCATTATTGCTTATAGCAATTTCTTCCAGGCAATCGACGATGGAGAGTTGCTGCAGGAAAAGTGAGACGGGTAGTACTCGTAGGTGCAAATATCCACCATTATCGTTAATAACACTATTAAGTCGAGTAAGATTCGTGTTCGCCGTTTTCTAGTAAACTCACAATATTTAGTACAAAAAAATTGCGTTACACGCTACACTTTCTCTCACACTGCTTCAGTTGGTTGAAAGTTAAAAATAAACCGCAGTTTGATAGGAAATTCATCAAAGGTCTTGGCTTCAGTGAAATCAACCTCCTTAGCTCCAAAGTCCTCTATCGTGCCAATGAGTTATACGATACACACAAATTTTGGCCTTTTTATCTACGTAATGAGATGTGGCGCCGGATTAAGAATAGCGTCACTCCATTTCCTTCCATGGATGTCGTAGAAGGCGACTAAGGAAATCAATTACCAGGAGACGGGCAGCAGCGTCTTCCTGAGATTACAACCGCATACTGCGATCGCCAACCCGAGGCGCCAAGCGTCGCGATTATGGCAAAACCCCTCATGGTTATGAAAACCACGAAGGAGGCATATGTCCTGCAGTGGGCGTCAAATGGCTGATGATGATAATGATGAATGAGATGATTTATACAGCGTCCAGTGGCACCATCATTGATGGGCGAAGGTACCACTCGGATGCTGCAGTGCCTGGGAGCTTTTTATTTTAGATGGAGTAGGCTTGGCCAGCACCTATACTATCCTGACAGCTTAGTCGGCCTAGCCCACCGTGGTGGCCTAACCTAACCGCACCTAACCAAGCCGTGGAGTTCCTCACAATGTTTTTCGTCACCATTAGCGTGTGGTATTGCTACTACGAATTTGCAGATGTAGATCTGCGTAGCGGGCGTAGGCCCGCACTGGAAATCGAACCTGGGTCTCCCGTTTCCGAGTCCATTGTTCTGCCCACTGGGCTACCACAGCTTTTTACGATACTCAAGATTGAAAGGTAATTGTAGAGGAAGATTTAGGAATTTTCACATCAGAATTATCGTCCAACTTCAATGAAACATAAAGCGATATTCTCAAGTGAGCTGAAGGCACGAGGAGCTACAAAACTAATTCAAGTATCTCCATCTATAGATATTCCATCAGAAATATCTAGCGACCCCAACAAAATACTAAGAAACATACTCAATTGGGAATTCGAAGTATATATTGTTAGTCTTTTTGATAAACAACCCAAAGGAGTAATTGGAAAACAAGAGTATGGTACCAAAGCAGACAGTATTTTATAGATTTTTTGTGTAGCCTTTATACGTCCCACTGGAGGGCACATGCTTTCTCTCAAATAGAGCTTAGTTACCACGTGTGCCCACTGCGGATTGGCAGTATAGGGTTGCCTGGAAGAAATTGCTATCAGCAATAAGGCCGCCAGTTGTATTTCTTCTTTTGTTTCTGTAATTGTTTTCTGGTGTATACAATAAAGAGTATTCTTATGTTATAATTTCATCATCATCATCATCATCATCATTCAGCCACTGCTGGACATAGGCCTCCTCCATGGATTTCCAAAAAGACCGGTTGGAAGCGGCCTGCATCCAGCGCCTTCCTGCCACTTGGATGAGGTCATCTGTCCATCTTGTGGCTGGTCGTCCTACGCTGCGCTTGCCGATATGTAAAGAATAATAATAAGACAAAAACTGATAGCATGACAAAAGATACAGATGCAAACAGATACCTACGTACTTGTATAATATGACACACCGCACATTGAATACCAATATTATTTCATTTTCCCATTAACCCAGACAAAAGGGTGGAATAACAGAAGACGAGCAAACAACTTGATAGACATTATTGTATTTCATATTTTAACAAAATATTTCAACGATTTGTTTACATGCACACAAAAGCAGAATGAAACGAAACATAATAATACATTTACGCAACTACAAGTCGTGGCATTAAAATATCAAAAGTCAGAAGCGGTAATAAATGGGCAGGACAGTCTGTCATTCGAGCAAATATACCGTGAGCAAATACATTTCAGACATAGAGTGATGGTAGCGCAGTGGTAGAATGCTTCTCGGCCAAGTTTCATAAAAATACAATTGGTATTTTATTATGACAATTCGAGGTACATTGAGTGGACGAGTCTACTTGTTAATCTGTGGGTAAATCAACATTGCAATGAACATCGAATTGTCACATTAAACCATGAATTGTATTTCTATGAAACAGCCCCCCGGAAGTCGTGGGTTCGAACGTAGGTGAAGGAAAACATCGTGAGGAAAGCTGAGTATCTGAGGTGTTCACATACCTTGAAATTGCCAATCTGCGGTGGGCACGCGTGGTGATTAAGCCCATACTACATCTCCCTCTCTCTGAGATAAGACACAATGGGATGTATATTGCATTATTATTAAATACATTTTACTTCGAATACCTTTAAGTTTTCTTAATGTTTTCAGTTTTTAATTTATATTAAATGATAAAATAATCCAATCCAGTAATCTTAATAATTGGATGCGAAGGACAAGGGACCGCGTGAAATAGCATTTGATGACGATGATGAAATGATGATAATTATGACGAAGTTGATGATGATGGTGATGTTGATGATTATAATATGTTTCCTATTGTCCACAGATAGTCTGGGGTACGACGAATGCGTGGTTGGCCGGCAACCTGGCGTGCAAGGTTTTGATGGCTCTGCGGGCGTTTGGTCTCTACCTGTCCTCGAACGTACTCGTTTGCATATCTGTTGACAGGTAAAAATTTTATCTTATGTACCGAAAACTGATAAACAATATTCTATCTATCTATCTTTGACGACCTCGTGGCGCAGCAGTAGTGCATCTGCATACCATGCGAGAGGTCCCGGGTTCGAATCCCGGCTGGGGACAAAAAAAAAAACCCCAGGTCTTGGATGTTTACATGTTTGTGATGTCGTTGTTTCTGGTTCCCACAACACAGGGTATCCTAGTGTGGGGCCAGAAGCAATGTATGTGCCTGTATGTAAATGTTTATGTTTGTTTATGTTTATCTATCTAATATGAAAATATTTATTTTTAAAACATTTTACAATTAAATTTTACAGGGTGACTTTGAATTCGCTTACCGTATTTTGAGGGAATGTTCCTTTCATTGTAAAAAACAGCTTATCGTTTATGATGATGGTATAACAAAATGTTTACTAATATGTTAAAAGCCTGATGTCCGATATACGATAACGATTAAAAAAAAGTTTGCCGGCGTCGACCATAAGACGCTCAAAACATAGTTTTTTTGATTTTTATTGCTTTTTGTCTAGTATTTTTTTCTAAATTACCTTTCTTCGACCTTTCCTTTTCCGAGATATTAGGATAATAATATATTAGGATATAACGATACATATGTCTCTAAATCATGGTAAATACGGTTCTCGAATTCAAAGTCACTCTGATAGTGATCTATCAGGATCGTGGCCAGTGGCGGACCCTGACCTCTGCCTACCCCTCAGCGATACAGGCGTGAGTTTATGTTATGTTTTCCAAAAGTCACAGGCATGCCACAAAAGCTTCACCCACAAAAGCTTCGTTTAAAATAAATACACAGCAGTCAAAAACAGACGTATCTAAACTCCCGCCTGCCGGTCTTCCTACACCCACAATATTTTTCAACGGCCAATCCAACGATATCCAATGCTATGGTGTAGGCGAGAAAAAAAAAACTTGCATCCCTAATGTAGTGTACCCTAAAAGAATTTATTTTTCGAGGTTTCATTCTACCGTTTTGTCGGCTACTATGTACTGTAAAAGGTCAGATTTTTCACTTTATGTTACAGTTAGGTATTTTTTTTAAAGTGTTGCTGTGATCACGGAACAAAACTTAAGTTTTTTTTTTAATGTCAAAAGTTGACTCTATAAAAAACCTATTTCATTTTCGTGGTACCAAAAGTGCAACTAAAAATACCTAAAATTGCGCAAGCAAAACTGAGGGCAGACGATTGAATGTCAAGACACTTTTGTCGAAATTGCGCCATTTTGTTTCAAAAATTTCATTTATTGGATTAAAAATGTCTGTTGAAGATTATGGTATGAGTGTAGATAAAGTAGTGTATGAGACTGCACATAACTTGGTATTAAAACACTCGCCAATGCTATTAAAAAACTCGCCAAGGCTCGTTTTTTAAAATCTCGCTCGTGTTTTAGTAACCCTCATTATGTGACAGTCACATAAACTACTATTAGAGCATTGCCAGGGTTCTTTTCGCATTAGTACGTTCATTTGTCTCGTTTTTTAATTAACCATTATAATATTGCCAAAGCTGCAGGACTGCTGCTGTCGTGTACTATAGTTATACCTATTTGTAAGCGTGTAACTGGCATGATTATTTAAATAAAGAAGAATCAAACAAATCATAGTACGATGGCGCGATTCGCGCGTTTTTGGCCCTAAAAAGTCGTTGAGTTTCGAATTTGACAAAAAAATATACTGAAAAGTCGCGGCTTTTGACATTTAAAGCGCACGACTCGCGTCGTCGTACTATGATTTGTTTGTTTTAATGTAGGTATATCGTTTAAAGATGTTCTGTGGTTTAAATATACTTAGTTATGAGATATATTATTATGCATGCTGAACAAATATTACGTTAGAATTATTAGTTAGGTGTAGGTTCCAATAGTAGCTTTTTGTCGCTTAGCAAACAATACAGCACAAGTAACTTTTTCCTACTTTACAGAAAGACAAAAAAAAGACAAAAAACTTTTTAATTTTTTAAACAGTGTATGCGGTGTCTGTCTGTGTGTCTGGCTGTCTATCACGAGGCCATGAACCGTGATAGCTAGAAAATTTAAATTTTCACGGGTGACGTATTTCTGTTACCGCTATAACAAACAATACTAAAAACAGAATAAAATAAATATTTAACGGGGGCTCCCATACAACAAAACTTGTCTAAAGGCAATGCTCGCCATCTAGCGGCCATCTATGTAACCTTAACAGCGCCGATGCTAAATATCAATGTTAAACGCTTCTTGTTGGTTTCTATAGATGGCGATGTTCTAAATAAACCTAATCTATCTTGTCTCGATCTTTGTCTAATGTTGTATAGATAACGATATGGAACCCTTCGTGCGCGAGTCCGACTCGCACTTGGCCGTTTTTTTTTCAGTATCGGCCGCTAATTTGTCTGAATGCTTGACAGGTTGATCGATTCGCGCTTAAAAATTGCAGCCAATCGCATTCAAATGTCAAAACAATTAAATTTCGACTTGTTTTGAGCTATTTTTTTGAGTTATTGTTTGCTAAGCGTAGTTTTGCAGGTTTTGCACCAGGTTTTTCTGGTGTGAGGTCAGACGGGAGTAGGTAGGCGGATTGACTCTGTAATAGTATGAGTATCGGTACACGAAATTAATATAGTAGAAAAAAATTGAATTGAATAAAGAGGCCCTTAAAACAACATGTAATTGGCCATATTAATTATCTTAAATGTTAAGCATTTTCTTACTGATTTGGTCGCAGATTTTCCTATGATTGAATAAATAAAATAAATATCTGGAGCTCTATTTTTGAATCACTCGTATGGCGTCGAGCGCTCGATTTCTACTGATTTTCGTTCGACATCTGAAATTCCGTATTTTTTAATCACTCGACTGCAACGAATGGTCCTTACCACGAGTGGTAAGGCGCATGGCGATCGGTAGATTAATTGTCAAAAAACGATAAATAGGGATGTGGACGCCTGTTACAAATTAATGTAAAGTTAGGTTTTACACATTAAAAACAGTCTTTAAATACCTAAATTAACGTTGTAGTAACTTAATTATTAGTCTTAAATTAAATAAAATGATTTTAAATTGCTTTATTTATTACCCATTATCACGTGAGTGCGAACACCAATCAGAGAGCGATGACGTCACTGACCGATAAACAAACTGACTTATCTGTCATAACCCTAACAAATTTGTTGTGTGTGTTACAAAAACAATATTTTTACGATTCCCATCACATCACAATGGAGACTGGATACATAAAAGGAAGCAGTAGTAACCTACCAAAAATTGACTCATTGATGGTAGCAAGTTTCTTTGGTAGCAACAAGGATTTTTGTGCTGCGGAGTTTAGGAACACGAAAATGACTTTGTAAGTACCTATTATTTTAGACAATTTTACACTGATACTTACAGAAATACATAACATAACACATGAAAGAAACACCTTACTCATTTACTATACAATTTTATCATATTTAGAACTACATAATATCATCTGTAGAACCGAAAAATAAGAAGTTAGGTTATGTACATACAAAGTTTACCGTAAAACTACCCAACTATAATCCAGGGCCCCAACTCTGTTCCAGCAACCACTTAGCCGGAAAAGCTTCGTCCGTGACTTCTAGTGACATCTATTGAAATTAGACGGTACTATTTTGTTTCTATGCAAAATGGCACAATTAGTTACGCGCAAAAAAGTGAGATGGCGTACTCACATTCCGTCATTCATCTGTCGGCGAGTTTACCCGTTCAAACACGTCACGAGTGCATTGCAAACTTTAATTTCAAAACATTGGTCAAAGTGCGGTAAACGTTTCGGAGTTGAATTCATATGGAAGGTAATGTTGTTAACTTGCATACAACGTATGGTTTATTATATTATTTAATAAAATAAAAGAGAAGTCAGTTTTTTTACAAAATTGGGTACTTAGGTTTTAACTATAGTCCAAAAATTTTATTGGACCATAATTAAAAGCCAACTTTTTTGTTCCAGAAAATGACGTCTAGAGATAAGTTAGTAAGAAGAAAGGTTGGAGGGCGCGCTTATAAGTGCTACACTGAGCGACAAATGGACCAATGTATTCTTGATGTGACTAACAAGGTGTTAACTCAGCGTGTAGCCTCTGAAAAGTACAAAATTCCAAGAAGTTCAATTATTTTGAAACTGAAGGCATACCGGCAGAACAAAGTACGGAAGCCTGGACGTCAGTGTATCTTTTCAGAGGCCGAAGAGGCCGCTTTTATCGAACATGCAACAAAAATGTGTGACTTCGGTTTCCCTATAACGGTATTCGATCTCAGATGCATTGTAAAAATGTACCTAGATAAAAAAGGATTAAAAGTTGAAAAATTCCAGAAGAATTTACCAGGCAAAACCTGGGTTACTTTGTTTCTTAAAAGACACAAAAAAGGTCTGTCCCAAAGGTTCTGCAGTAACATAAAGAGGGTAAGAGCAGCTGTTGACGCTGAACAAATACAGTCGTATTTCGACCATTTAAAGACTGAAGTCGAGGGAGTGCCACCTCATCTCATATTTAACTATGATGAGACAAATCTTGTTGACGATCCTGGCAAGATTAAGGTGCTAACAAAACGAGGATGTAAGTACCCGGAAGCCATAAAGAATTCCACGAAAGCTTCTGTTAGTTTGATGATATGTGGAAACGCTGCTGGAGAAATTCTACCACCTTACGTGAATTATAAAGCTGAGCATTTGTGGACCACATGGACGGAGGGTGGACCCAACAGCACTCGATACAATAGAACTAAGTCCGGCTAGTTCGATACCAGCATTTTTGAAGACTGGTTCTTTTCCATGATGCTGCCTGCTCTACGCAATGAAGAAGGGAAAAAGGTCCTCATAGGAGATAATCTAAGTTCCCATGTCAACAAAGAAGTTTTGAAAGCTTGCGAAGACAACAACATTGCCTTTGTCGCTCTTCCGCCAAACAGCACCCACCTTACGCAGCCTTTAGATGTGGCATACTTTAGGCCGCTTAAATTGTGTTGGCGCAAAATTTTAAACGACTGGAAGGAAAGTCAGGAAGGGCAAAAGTGTCCCACTATCCCAAAAGATAAGTTTCCGAAATTGCTAAAGAAGCTATGGGATAAAATCTTGCACAACTCTGCAGATAATTTGAAAGCTGGTTTTAAAAAAACTGGCATTTTTCCATTAGACGCCACTCCAGTGCTGCAACGCCTGCCATCATTTGCAGATCCAGATGCTCCACCTCAAGATCCAAGCCTGATCTCTGAATCCTTTGTGGAATTCCTACAAAATAAAAAAAAGGAAGTCGTTGAAAGTGGTGGCAAAGGACGAAAAAAGAAACTTAACATTCCGCCGGGTAAAAGTATTTCGTCAGAAGAACATGCTCTCACGCAACTTACCACATCAAAATAGCCAAAAAACAAACATGAAGAGCAACCGCAGCCCAGCACATCAAAAGATTCCAAACGAAAATCTAAAAAGCAATATACAGATCCTTCGAGTGAAAGCGAAGATGATGTTGAAATCCATTACGATTCAGATACGACTATGTGTCTCTCAAATGGCGAAGAAAATTTCTCGAATGACGACGAAAATGAACTTCCAGCCAAAACTCTGAATTCTTCGGAGATCATCCCTAAACCAGGAGAATACGTATTAGTCGAATACGAAGGTGAAACGTGGCCAGGACAAGTGAAAAGTGTCGAAATTGACGGAGCATTTATTAGCTGCTTGTCACGATGTGGGTTATCTTGGAAATGGCCTGAGAAACTTGATTGCATATTCTATCCACTCAACAAGATTCTCTCCCGGATTAACACACCATCAAAATTAAGCACTAAGCGTGCATTGTTCCGTGTACCAGAACTGGAATATAAATGGGGAAGGCCAAAAAAATAATTGGTTTTTTTATTTCTTATTATTGACTAATTATTATTTAATTAAAACCCGTTGATTGCTGAAGAGTTTACTAAATAAATATAAGTGTGATTAAAAAAAAATATTAGAGTTAAGGTGTGTTTCTTGAAATGTGATTTTTAATTAAAAAACCTTCTTTGATCTCATTATTTAGATTTTTTATTAAAGACTAAACAATAGCCAGACAAATGAAGCGTGCAAATGTAGTCCAGAGTGTTGTTACATTCGTCGTGATGATGATTTATATATGTAGCCCATAGTTGCAAATATACCATACAACAATAGTCCAAATTTTGTTAAATAAAAAAAGTATAATAATAACGCATTTATTACATTTTGACCTAAGGGTATCCATTAACTACATTCTGCTTCATAAAAAATAATAGTAGTAACTACATAATAATAAATATTCCCAAATGGCAAATGCACAAACTTGAAACCTGAAAAATCCGGACCATAGTTGGGTAGTTTTACGGTATTAGTTTTTTACGCTCTTATTTTGTCTATTCCAGATCTTCAAGAGAATCGTATGGCGATGATGCCATAGGTTACGTACAGTTAAAAAGAGAGTCGTATATTTGTACGGTGAAGTGCCGCGTGTGCCCTGAACACAAAGTTCGTGTTAAGCCATATACAGTCACTATCATTGTGGATGAAAAAAACAGTGTTGTTATTAGTTCACAATGCCACGATTGTGCTGCGTCTGCAGGTGGGTGCAAACATGCAGTGGCCTTTTTGATGTGGCTACATAGAAGAAGTGAAGAGCCTTCTTGTACACAGGTAGAATGCTATTGGAAAAAGTCTAATCTATCCAAGGTGGGGACAACATTGAAATTCATAACAAGTACAGAATTAGCCAAAGTTCATCCTTCAACTTCTTCAGACGCCAGTGTTTTTGACAAATTTCTGGTACAGGCTGCAGCAAAAGGTATCAGAAACTGTGAATTATTACGGTATGTGCAAAACAGCACCAATGAGCTAGAAATGCTCTCTATGTACCATTTAGTGCGGAACTATAGAGAACAATGTAGTGAAGAGTGCATCAAGCATATAAGTGGGTTATTTACTACCGAGTTGTTAAAAAAAGTTGAAGAAAACACAAGAGACCAGACTGGCAGTAACTTATGGCATGAGTTAAGGTTTGGTAGAATAACGGCTTCCAAAGCTTATGAAGTAAAAAAATGTAAGACAAATGATGGTGCCTTGGTAACCTTGATTATGGGTGGCAAAATTCCAGAAACTCCAGCAGTAAAACGGGGTAAGGTTCTGGAATGCAAAGTACTACAAACACTACAAATCATGCTACGAAAACAAATAGCAAAATGTGGTCTTTTTATTAGTAAAGACTATCCTATGATTGCTGGCTCTCCAGATGGCATAGGGGAGCAGTTTCTCATAGAAATAAAATGCCCCTTTAATGAGAATACTGTAAAAAATTACATACAGAATGGGAAACCCTCAAACAAGTGCTATGACCAGATTCAAATACAAATGTATGTTTGTGGATATAAAAAGTGCTATTTTTGTGTTGCAGATGTTGACTTTGAAAGTAATGATAAAGTTAATATTATTTTAGTGGATTTTAATGAAGAATATGTAAATTCTTTATTGCAATCTTTGTTATTATTCTGGAGAAAGAATATCTACCCATTATTGTATAAAGCAACAGAAGTGTAGTGAATAAAATGTAGTAAATAAAAATACTGATTATTTGTATTTTAGTCTTTTATTTCCAGTTGCACTTATAGTTATATATTCATTTATTTATTAATGAGTTTTATAAATTAACCAGGCCGCAAGCTATAACTATGACATTATCAAGTTTTCCTAAAAGATAATGGTTTATACAAGCATGGGGCTTCAAAAAAGAAAACTCCCTGATTCGTCTAATGACTCTCTCTATATGAATCCGGAGACTTGCAATTTTTTTTGTCTCTTTAACTCCCTCCTTAGATAATTTACCACCTGATAATGTGCTGGGTGGCCTTATTAGCTTACACCCAACTCCTAGTAATAGTGGTTCAATGTGTTTAAAGCCTCTGTCAGCCATTACATGTGAACCACTAGGCAAACAGTTAAGAAAATCACAATTTTCTACCAGACATACATCACTAATTCTCCCTCCATAACCCTGTGAAATATAATTGACCAGCCCGTTTGGTGAATTAGAAATAAGGTATTTTATGGTGTTTGCCTTCTTATATTCTGACCAAGTTAGAGATTGATTTAAGGCTTTACCAGGTTTTTGTATTTCAATTTCCAGACAATCTATTATGCAGGTTACATCATAATATTTTTTTCTAAACGCTATGGGTAAACATCTTTTGATTGAAGACTTGTCTAAATTTACAATAAAAGGTCTCATGACTTCAGCAATTTTAGGTACATTCTCTGTAAATATCTTACATGCATGTGATGTACTTATTTCAAACTCGTCAGAAAGTTCAGAAAACTTGCTGTCCAAATGAATTTTCTTCAAACACAACAATATTTGACATTTCGGAATACCAGTATGCTCATGCATAATTTGGATTAAATCATAACAATTTTTTGGCACACCAATATAAAATTGTGGTCTTTTCTTTATTTTATCTACAGTATGTTCTGCCATACATTTCAAATTACTTACTTTTCTCAACTCTGGTTCATTAAAACTACTTGTGCCAGAAGAAGATTTTGACAAGAGTGCTACAGATGGAGTGTATAATGATAAATCACTGTCAGATTTGTCATTATTACTTAAGTTGCATGTTTCTCTTGGAAGAAATGGTTGTGGTTTTATAAATGGCTTCAGTTCCGAAATTTTGAATGGAGAAGTAGATACAGATACGCTTGAAAACTTTAGTGGAGAGGTTTGCCTGGTACGTGATTTGGTTTCAGTCTGAGTAGTTTTACTTCGATGTTTGGCTGTAATGTGTATTTGGGCGGCTTTATCAATTTTTGTTACTTTTTGTTGTACATGGAGTGGATCTGAAAAAAAGGTTATTAATTAAAAGCTTGAATTTGCCAATCCACAGTGGGCATGCATGGTGATTAATTCCGTACTCTCTCTGGGAGAAGGCCTGTGCCCTTCAGTGGTATGTATATAGATTTAAAAAAAAAATTAAATGCTCTTAAGTTTACATATCATTTAGTTCTGGTACCTATACACAACTGAAGCCAGTTTGACACAGAAAGATTTCCTACAATAGACATAGTATATCAAAGAATAAGCAGGGCCGTGTTTCATAAAACTACAATTCATAGTTTATTATGACAATCGGAGTACATTGCATAGCTGAGTCTTCCTATTTAATCTGTTGGTTAACCTAAAAACTGCCCTCACTAATGGGATGTATAGGTGGTCTATACAAACTAGGACACAGATCTGTGACATCACAGATAAGAGGTTAAGCGACTGCAATGTACATTGATTTGTCACAGTAAACCATTAATTTTAGTTTAATGAAATAGGTCCCTGGTTTGGCTTACAAGAGCAGGCATGGTATGTTATAAAAGAGTGATTACATCCATCTGTAGGTTTTAAACTACATAAATATAGTTAAGTAGGTACCAAAAATTATGAAACTTGGTTCGTGAAAGGGGTTAACAAGGTTGGTGGCTAAAATTGGGGGCGAGAGACAGGTAGTGATAGTGTTTTTTATTGATATCAATGATTTACTAACCTTTATCTTGACTTGGAACTTCAATATTTAAATTTTCACTTTGTTGTAATGCAGCTGATTTTATCTCATCTTCACACTCCTTTATTAATGCGAGTCTTTGCCTTTGTGCAGCAAGTGGTCGACAAACTTCAGCAGAAGTACTGGCTCTTGTTGGTTGGCAAGCAAACTTTGTAGGTAAACAACCAGGTCTCATCCTTATTCGAGATACCACACCCATTGTAGTATATTCTACATAATTTTCCATGTCGTTTTGAAGCTGAAATTGATTTATACTTAGATGCAGCCCAGTTAACAAACAACAAATAAATCTTTGACACTATTTTTGCCATAACCAAAAATAAAACTATATATAAGTATATAATAAAGGTAAGATACTAAAACGATTTTATATTAGTAGGTAGTATAAAAGAACTTACATCAAAGTGATCTTCACAAAAATGACTAGTACTTGTTGGTGTCAATGATTTTGGATCTCGTCTAGCAAGTGTTAACCACTTTCTCCTCACTTGTGATTTTTTTGGAACGTTTATGAAAAGTTTTTGTGGTGTATTGATTGTCGTACTTTTGCACATCGGCACTGAACAGCATTTGTAAAACGATTACGGCTTATACGCGACAACTCTATCAAGATCAAAAACTTTTACTAGAACCACCTTAGAACACAACGCACAAGCGAGATTTGTTTATCGGTCTGTGACGTCATCATAGTCGAGTGACAGTTTGGAGCGTTTTAGCGGGAATTTTTGAAAACTATTTTTATTTGGCTATTTTTTAATAAAATTTGTAATATTTTAAAAAACTAACTTTTAAATCGTGTTTAAATAAGGTTTATCTATAAAATAAAAGCAATTCCAAAAAATAGGCAACATCCGTATTTGTGTTGGTACTGTTTGTCATTCTGAGTGTCAACAATCAAAAAAGGTTGACAGTTGTAGTGTTTTGTTTGTAACAAAAGACAAAGATTTTTTATTTAAACAGCCAATAAAACAGTGTTTTACGTTCCGTTTCTGTTACGGTAGTTTCCGGTTTTTTAATTTCTGCGTGGAATGGATAAAATACAATACTTCAAATTGTACTGGCAACACTTCAGGCGAACGATTCAAAAATACGGAAAAACGACATCATGCGACTTAGAAGACGAGTGTGACTTAAGTCGCATTCGACGATACAATTTCATACGAGTGATTCAAAAATAGGTCTCCTGATTTGATACAATACGAATAACGCATGTCTTCTCTTTCGCAGGTTCTACGCAGTGGTGTACCCTCTACGGTTGCCTGTAGCTAGAAAAAGAAGCAAAACCATGTTGTTGTTTTCATGGATCATCGCTTTTCTCTGCAGTATTCCACAGGTGAGTTATTTCCCGACTTGTGAATATTCGATGCCTCCGGCTGACAACCGCTTTTTTGTGAACACTGTCACGATCACAATCATCAAAAAAATTATAATTTACAAAGTAAGTGTGTCAAGCTTACAATTTATCAAGAAGTGGAGCTGTTTAGTTTTTAGGGTTCCGCACCTGAAGGGTGCCACAAGACCCTATTACTAAAACTTCACTGTCCGTCTGTCTGTCTGTCTGTCTGTGTGACTGTCTGTCTGTTTGCCGTCTGTCCGTCCGTCCGTCCGTCTGTCTGTGTGTCCGTCTGTCTGTTTGTCTGTCACCAGGCTGTATCTCATGAATCGTGATAGCTAAGCAGTTGAAATTATCACAAATGTATTTCTGTTGCCGCTATAACAACAAATACTAAAAACAGAATAAAATAAATATTTAAGCGGGGCCCATACAAGAAACGTGATTTTTTTACCTTTTTTTGCTCGATATTAATAACGGCAACAGGTAGACGCTTGAAATATTCGCAGATTATTTAGTTATATATTCGCTTCAAAAATAAGTAATTAAAATAAAATAAATATTTAAGGGGGGCTCCCACACAACAAACGCGAATTTTTGCTGTTTTTCCTCGATCTTTGTGTCTAATATTGTATAAATAATGGTACGGAACTATTCGTGCCAGGGTCCTACTCGCACTTGGCCGTTTTTTTCAAATAAATAAAGTTAAAAATACTTTTGTTGTGGGGTGCTAGTGGGTCATGGGAATGCTTGGAAAAGAAAAGCATCGGTGAATGCCGAAATCAGAGCAAAGAAATCTCAGGTATTTTGAGACATCTGTCTCAACAGATCCATAAACAGAGCCCACTGTTTAGAGCAATTCTCTTTCACGCTAACCCATCCGGTCCTTTCCTAGTGTCATCCAATGTTTCCCGGCCGCTTTCACAATATCGTCGGCCCACTGGGCTGGTGATCTGCCCACCAACCGTCAACGTGTTCTTGGCCACCACTCAGTGGCTACCTTAGTCCACCGCCCGTCTTCCCGCCCAACCAAATGCGCCGCCCATCTCCATTTTAATTTAATGATTTGTGTGCCTACATCTTTGACTTGGTTTTTTGCCGAATATCGACGTTTCGCACGCGTCGATACACGATGCCGAGATGCCTACCCAAGCAGCACGGAGGCTGAATGGTTAGCTGTTAGTCAGCTTTTTACCTGCATTAAGCTTTACTAAATATGTATAAGAGTTCCAAGATATGCTTAAGGTTGCACTTCGGAGGTTTCTTCGACTACTGTACAGCTTGGCTGAATTAGAGCTGTAAAAGGGAGCTAAAAAATCGTCGCAGCATGATATCGGTGAAATTGAACACCAATATTCTGCTTTTAGCTATAACTTACGCCCAAGGCTGACTAATAATCCGTAGGCTTGTTAATGACTGATTAAAGGGGTAAATTTCAACTCTTTTGCAGCTATCAGCATTACGAGAGTTTTGGATACCACTCAAGGCTGCTTGGTAGAGTAGACTTATTCTCTTATAATGCTATCCAATTGGGCTGAACAACAGTCACCATGAAAACTCTTAAACAACTTCGTTTTGTATAAGGGAGTTATATTATGTCTAATGATGTATAGTAGTGTATGGTAATTCTAATTAAATGCCAATGCTTATAGTGGTTTTCTAAGCTTCAATACAGCTTAAGGTTTTAAAGCAGACATTACCAGGAGTATTATTACTCTAATAGCATATATTGATCCTCTTCTAAAGCTCTTCGCTATACATGCATCATAGCATAGTGAATGCAGAAGTAGCAAAACATGGCCCATGATGTTATTCGTAACTACTAAACATAATTATATACTCGCCCTTTTCATAAACTTTTAAACAGTTTTCACGGTGAAGTTTGCCAAGAGTGGCATTATAAGAGAGTTAGTTTACTCCAACAAACAGCCTAGAGTGGTAGGAAAAACTCTTGTACTGCTGAAAGCTGCATAATAGGTAAAATTTACCTCTTTCATCAGTCATTATCAAGCCTAAAAATGTTAGTCAGCCAAGAGCAGAAGTTTTAACGAAAGGCTGAACAGTAGTGTTTAAATTGGCCGATTTAATGCTACGACGATATTTTTGCTCTCTTGTACAGCTTTTACTTAACCAAGCTGTACAGCAGTCGATGAAATTTCCATAGTGCAACCTTAAGCATGTCTTTGAACCCTAATACACCTTTATTAAAGTTTAATGCCGGTTAAAGGCTGCCAAATGGTATCTATTCAGCCTCCGAGCTGTTGGTTTCCGTACTGAAATCGTGCAGTTTGTCTTCAACCTTTTCGCAATCATGGACGTTAAACCTTGGAAAACAAGAAAACGGTCTGGTGCCATTAAGAAAAAACTCTTAAGGGAGTATTCAAAACATCTAACTAACACAAATAAAAACCATAATTATAATGATAATATAGTTCAGTTAGAAACCAACCAGCAAAGCGGCAAAGAATGTCAAGTGTTAGCTTCATGTAGCGGTGATGGTTCCGTACAAACAAAAATAATCGATTCTACAAATGAACCAAGTGGTAGCCAAGTGATAGCCGAGGGTTCCGGCCATTTACCGATATTGGAAGAAAATTATTCGACCCCGAGTCCATCGCATTGTGAAAGTTCTGATACCGAAAGTACAGAAGAAGACGAAAGCAGCCAGTTTATGAAGGATATTCTGTTTCGTGAAAAAATAAAAAAATGGGCTCTAGAGAAAAATATTAGTCAAGCGGCATTGAAAGAATTGGCAGAAATTATAAATAATAGGTTTCCAAATACATTACAAAATGATCCTAGAACTATTCTTGGCACCGCTAGAAGTATTTGTATAGAACAAATCCAGCACGACGGTAAATATTGGCATAATGGACTCACCACTTCGCTTACAATATGCTTAGAAAAGTGGATAGGTGTACCTGATATTCTCAATTTAAACATAAATTTTGATGGCCTTCCAATATACAAAAGTTCCAAGAAATAATTTTGGCCGATTTTGTGCACTATTTTTGAAAATCCCAACTTAGAGCCGTTTGTTATTGGAATATATTACGGTAATGGAAAACCTAAGAGCCTTGATTCATATTTAGAACAATTCGTTACAGAAATGAAATATATATTAGAACACGGAATTCTTTTGAAAAACTGCAATAAAATCATTACTATTATGGTACGATGCTTCATCTGCGACTCTCCAGCGAGGGCCTATATAAAAGGTATAATTTTGTTTACGTACGAAAAAGTTTCTGAATAAATTATACACGATTATACACGGAATAGCTTGCTTCTAAGTAATGAGGGGCTTAGATTTAAGTATTTTTTTTTACATTCTACCTACTTTAAAGATCTAATAGTGTACTTATTGTTGATGAGCCAAGTTAATAAAATAAAAGTAGCATAGTATTAATAGTAATACATAGGGTAGGGTAGGATTATAGTAGGGAAGGGGTAAGTTAAGGTAGGGTTGACAGTTAAAGTAGGAGTAGGGAAGGTTAGAGCAGGGGTATGGTAGGGTACCCGCCGCTCGATTGAGAGGTCCCGTGCTGGAAGGCGCTCCATGTGTTCCGGAGTGCCTTCAGCGGAGTGAGGGGGGAGGCAACGTTTCCCCCCGAAGGAGTGCCCGCAAGGGCGCCCGCTGATGGGGTCGCGGTAGTGTGCGCAAGCGTTCCCGTGGCCCCGTCCCTTGCGAGTGCGGAGGAACACCCCAGGAGTTTTAGTCGGTATACCGCCCTTTTCAGGGCGGGGAGTCCGACATAACCACCGTGCTCCCCCGAGCCGGTGGTACCCGTAATAGGGTTCCTCCTGGGTCAAAAAAAAAAAAAAAAAAAAAAAAAGGGGTATGGTAGGGTATTGTGACACCACACGAAGGAAGTCACGCCGGGCAGCTAGTATTTTAATAAAAAATAGATTATAGTTACTTAACTTTTGATTTTAAATATAAAATTATTATGTTTATATTTATCTTTTTACAGGAGTATGCAACTTTAACGGCAAGCATGGATGTCTCAAATGTACCACTGTTGGAGAATATTCCCATAAATCGCATACCGTGATATTCCCTGATTCAAGATGTTCTCCGAGAACAGATGATAAATTTAGAAAAAAACTTTATGGACAACATCATAAGTCAGACTCTCCACTGTTACAACTTCCAATAGATATGGTCAATGACTTTCCAGTAGCAGATTGTTTACATCTTATAGATTTAGGTGTCATGAAAATATTGTTAATTGGTTGGCGAGATGGTAACTTTGCTAAGTTAGTAACGAAATGGCGTTCGCAACAAATAGACGAGGTTATGATATTCTTGAATAAGTGTAAACTTCCATCAGAGATACATAGGTCTGTGAGAGGAATAGACTGTCTTGCCCACTGGAAAGCATCAGAATATAGAACATTTTTGTTTTACTTAAGTATTATAATACTGTCAGATGTGTTACCACAAGATGCCTTTGCACATTTTTTATAGTTATATTGCGGCATAACAATATGTTCTAGCAATGAATACATGCATTATTTACCATTGGCAAAAGAGTTGTTGCAATACTTTGTTGAACATTACAAAGATTTCTATGGATTGGATTATCTTACGAGTAATACGCACAATTTTCTCCACGTCGTTGAAGAAGTGGAAAGGTTTGGGCCGCTACAAACCTTCAGTGCCTACCCCTTCGAAAATAAACTAAATTTGATTAAAAAGCTGCTGCGAAGTGGCGAGAAACCCCTTTCACAGGTAGCAAAAAGACTAAGTGAAAATATTGATAGACAAGGCGATGCATTAAGAAAAGAAAACTTATATCGGGGTCCTTTCTTAACAAAGACTTATTATAAACACACTAAAATTAATTTCCGCAATTACATCCTTTCAAAAAAACCGCAGGATAAGTATTTCATGACAAACAATTTCATTGCTACAAAATTACAGGCTTAACAGAAGTTTTTAACCGCCCCCTAAAATCTTTATACTTTAATATATTTAAATCTAAACCACCGGGAGACGAGCGCATTGAAAGAGCAGTGAAGCCCGAAGAAGTAAAATTTAAATGTGTATGTATTGAACATAAAAAAGAGCTGTATTTCATACCACTTTTACATACAGTTTAAATTGGAATAATAGAGGAAATAAAAGTCATCATAGTATTAAAATGTGTTTAATTGTTCCTGTTGGGATAAAAAAAGTAAGTAACATGGTTTTTTGTAAAAACCTAAAGAGAAAAATACAACATACAAAAGTAACTGACATGGTTTTTTAGTACAAGTCTAGAGATAAAAAAGATCTAATAGTAACACAGTCTAGACATATTATCTGGTTTAACAAGTCAACAAGCTGTTGTTCAAAAGATAAAGTTTTATTTTCGTACTTAGTAAGTTCAAAAAAATCACAGCACCACGAGATTACGTATCAAGATTAGTCAAAAAACAATTAAGCATAGCAGGTATCGCAGCTTGCTGTTTGAAATGTCTACAAACTAAAAGAAACTTCCACTTTTTTGTACTACGCTTGGGTACATAATAATCACAGCCACGAGATTTCGTAAGTATCAAATAAATCTAGATACAGATCCCTTCTTAATCATCAACCAATATTTCTCATGTTATTTTATTCATAAATACGAAACTTTTTTTAAAGGACCACCTCCGAAATCGCCATTAAATCATCAGCAGGTATTACACTTTTGTTTGGAACAGCTGATTTTTTTTGCGATTTCGGAGTTGATCCCATAATGAAAGTTGTTCGTATTCATGAGTAAAATGACATGTGGGTGGTGATCAAAAAGTCATCTTGTATAGTATCACATGGGAAACTCATGTAGAATCCTCAGACATAAGTTATGTTTCTACTACTTATAGAAGCGACTCCATTAATTCTTCGTCTTCATCCAGAACATCCAATGACGGTTCAGAAATTTGCCTTTCATTTTGCACTGCCATTGCCACCACATCCGATGATGGACCAGGCGCCCCATTTTGCGCTGCCACTGTCACATTTTTATCAATGAGTGCGTCATTTTTTGCATTACCTCCATGCGAGGTTTCTGTTTTCCTCTTCTTGCTTGTAGTTTTTTCTTGACGTTTTCGTTTTGAAGATGTTCTGAGATCTTTAATTTCTAATCTCTTAGTAGCATTCTTCGTTACAATTTTAAAGAACTTTTCATTGTTTT
Source organism: Yponomeuta evonymella (assembly GCA_963969515.1). NCBI lineage: Eukaryota > Metazoa > Arthropoda > Insecta > Lepidoptera > Yponomeutidae > Yponomeuta > Yponomeuta evonymella. The sequence goes on along the minus strand of OZ018357.1, from coordinate 12,776,066 downwards.
CTACTGTATATGTAACATCCCACAAATGAATCATGCTATAAAAAAAAATCAAGATATTTTTGAACCCTTTCAATGCGACTTTAGTATCTCTGCCTCTACTGCCACCCGACCAAGAATACTTGCATAAAAATTCTCTGCTAAATAGGATATCTAGCAATTTGTAGGCACAAGTAACTCCATTTCCAGATGTTTTTGAACACAAAAATTCAAACCGTTTTTCAAACTTAAGTTTTTCTGCTTTATCTGATAACAAACATTCCAGTTCTTCCAATTCCTTCACAGAATTCAAAGGTTTTATTATGAATTTTTCTATTTCAAACCCACTCGCTTCACCGAGCGAGACAGTTGTTGGAACAATTTGGCGATTCAACCTTGTAAAGCAATCACCTATTAGTACTGTTAAATTTGATATTTGGCGGCTGTTTTTTTCTTCTTTGTCTAATACGAACTTCTGTGACTCTTGCATAGTTTGCAGTATAATTTTTTGGTTTTCTAATATTTTTTTCTGGTTATCCAATAGTTCCTCAAAATTTACGCTTGCGGTTTCAATGTGTATGTTTTGTGACTCGGTATTTATATTAGATGGCTCAGTCGTTACTATATCCCCGCCGTTATAAATAATCTGATAGTCATTAGGTAACTGAAAGTCATGTGTACTTGTGCTACATCCTGGTATTTCCTGTTCTTCTCGCCGATGGTTTAGTTGCTGAAATTAAATTATCTTCGTTTTCAAGTTTAGGTATAAAAGGTGTTAGGCGGATGTTTCGATAAATAAAAATAGAGGAGTGCATTACACCCCAACTCAAAAATTTATGATATAGAAACATATATAGACATTTATCTATCACACACAGAATAATGCACCTATGTTCATCACACAAATGATTGCCTTGGGTGGGAATCGAACCCGTGGCGGAGCTACTATTCACCGGGGCACAGAAGACACAATAGTATCGTACAGAAGACTCACTGACTCAATTTGGATTTTGTTTTCAAACATCATAAGTAATAGACAAAGACAACGTAATTTTGACAGCGTGGCCCTTTCATATGGTTTAAAATATGTCAACATGCGGGTTTATAATTTCATCTTAAGTAAAACGCCACGGCCCATAATGTTCAAGATTTATTTGTAGTTAACCATGTGATAGTGTGAGTACTGGCGACAGCGGTTCTGATTGTAATTCAGGCGTATGCCACTTCCATTGTTTTTTTCTGTTCCGTGGTCATACGATCATACATAGTCATGTTATCTAGGAGGTATGATACCCCACGGCTATATCCATAGGTGGATACCCCACGGCTAATAAGTACAAATTACAAAAGTTTATTTTTTACTGTAGGCGAAAAGAATGGAACCTTTTATCTGTGTGCAGTTGACCAAATGGTTCACCTTGAGTAGGTAGGTTATTTTATTGTTCTGTCAATAAAAATTGTTTTAGTTTTGTTTTACGTCTTCTTGAGAATCGCAGTCACATGGACGAAATTTTAATTGCGCCTCATCAAAAACAAAACATTTAAGTGTTGCAATTTTCTACAAATTTTCAATATTTTAGAATTTAATTTAATTGTTTTTTTATGGAAATCCGCCTATTCTTGTTCTTTTTATAATTTACTTTAAAATATTTAACATTTTGATTGGTTTCAATTTCGCTAAGAGATCTCTAAACAGCTGCCTAAGGTACGATCAAATGAACCACTAGGCAGCTTTCGGTAAGTTTTACATACACTGTACAGAGTTAAGAGTGCTATGAGCTAATTAAAAGCCGCCGTAAATGCCCGCGTGTAGACGTGAGCATTACAAAAGATTTTAAAAAAACTTAAAGCTGCTCAACAATTCGCCGCCATTACATCAGTCATGATTTAAAATAATTCGAAAAACAATGTATGTTTTATGAAATTTTAAGACCAAAATCGCATTAATTTGACTAGACTTTGTGATAAGTCAACTAATACAACTTAATGAATGAGAAATAATTAAGTTACAGGAGTATAGTTATCGAAATATTTCCACACAACAGGACTCGTATTATCAATTTGTTCTAATTATTTCTTCAAACGTTGTTATTTCCATGGCGCCTAAAAAATTAGGTGTAATCTAGTATGCACATTGACAGTAAACTGACCTCCGCACTAAGAAACACTACAAAAAAATAAAGAAGTCCATAATTACCTTGATAATGGTTTTATTTATCACAACACATTACGACACTCCGCCATTACAATAGTATTTACAGTCTTAAATATTTGACATTTTCTCAGGGGATGTCATAATATTAATTGTAGAATACTTAATTGTATTACCTCTATTCAGACGAAGCCCAGCTTAAGAACGGATAAAAACATTACAAAGGCTGAATCGTAGAACATAAGCTGTACAATGAAGCTGGTTAAGCTCTAAACCGGCTCTAAACCAGCCCTTGCAAAAGCCTGCACAGCCTTTGAACAGCCCTTAAAATGCTCAAGGCTGTTTAATTTGGGGCCTCTTTTGGCATTACAGGGTCTGTATAGCTGGCTACTCAGCCTTTGTGCAGCAGGGCTAAACAGCCTTAAGTTTCGATATTACCTTTAGTTCAGCTCTTCTGCAGCTGACGTGTGCTGCTTGGGTAGCATGGCCCGCTCCGTAGCTGGAGACATAATGCGATGAAAACTTTGTTTTGAATTGGATTTGGATTGTCGGAATCAAAAATTACCAAACAATCAAAATTATATTCAATGAACTGCTGGTGAAGTTTTTACAAAATAACAAAGGCATAATTAAAGTAATTTCGTTCTTGGGGCCGCCGTACATTTGTATGGCCTCGGTCTGCGTGTTTTGCCATATTTGTGACATCCTTGCCTGGTTACCATAGCACGGAGTGTCCAAGTTTGGGATCAGGTATTTGTAACGTGTAAAAATGATTGTGTTGTGTGGAAGTTACTATTACAACTCTAAGCCGAAACCGGCGTAAGTTCATGCAACGACTAGTGAATGTTGATAAAGCGGAAGAGGTCTGTCAGGATCGTGGCAGGTGGCAAACCCTGGTATCTGCCTACCCCTCCGGGACACAGGCGTGATTTTATGTAACTCTAACGTAACGTAACTCTAATGACTATCGTCCCAATTTCGTAAAACAAATTGATATTAGGTAGTGATTCTACAGTGTAAACCGGCTGAGACCAGCAGAAATTACACCCTCTCTACACTGTGGTATCTATGTTTATATATTTTTATGGCTTCTATATTTTTTTTGTCCATTTAGATTTATTTTCAGGCATTTTCAGACAGTAGGCGTTGTTTTATAATAAAAGTTCTGTTTTTATAATTATAATTTTATTTCGAGAAAATAGGTTACTTTGAGAGCCTGTTCCGAATATTTCGTTTAATTGGGCTGCTTTAATTAAAAAAAATAAAATAATCTGAGTCTATGAAACCGGAAGTTGGTAATCAAGATTATAAGATAGGATAGGTACTCTCAATGTCAATATTGTGCATTTATTTTAGGAGCTGCGGAAAGCTCTTACATTTCTTAGTCCACAGAATACGCCAGACTAAGTTCTCTACGGGTCCCCACAATGTATGACACGAACCCAGCCATTTTCGACCCGTAATAGAATTGAAGGGGAAAAATTTAAAGTTATTTAACTGGAACAAAATATTGTTCGACGTGCGTCCAGTATTTGTTCATAAATTTTGGCACTCACTAACTTATTCACTGAAAACTTTACTATTGATTGCTACCGATACTTAGACAGGAATTAGATATTTTATATACGTACAGTATTTTACTTTTCCGTGCAAATCAATATAATTTCTAATTACTCACTAATTACTAATTTTCTACGTAGAACTCATTATTTTGAAACGAGAAGTTGCCTGTCTAATCAAACACTATTTTGGCGGAATTCTTAATCACACAGACGTACTGTGCACTATCTTCCTCTCATTCACCTACTTATTTCAGAAAAAAAAAACTGCAATTTATAGAAACCTAATTGGCAATATTGACAGGCTTAGTAAATAAATCGAGTTCAGTACGGCCAAGTTGCCAGCGCCGAAGTTAAGTATTGTTGGTAATAAAACTCAGAAAGCAGATTTGCTCAAGTCGATGGCGTTTATCGTCGCGTCATCTCATTTTACAAACTCGAAGTTGCTTGACAGATTCCGTGGCCGAATCGGTATTTGTTCATCAATAGCTCCATTGGAAACGAAAAACTCTATCAAACAACCCTATAACAACTCAGCAAAACTTTCACTGTTCTTAAATTACTTCAGGATTCAGGAAAAAGTCGCCTGTCACCTCAGCCTACCGAGACCACGGCACTTGCAAAAGCGCCGAAACGTCGGAAAATTATAAATGGAAAAGTAAACGAGTAAATATCCGTTAAAAATCAGTTTTATTATTCTTCACAAAAATTGGGCGAACTTTGTCCTGAATATCGATATATCTTGGGTAGTATAAGTAAATATTGCCAAGAGAGACAACTACTATTCGTATTGATGTAACGTGTCACTGAATATTTCTAGTATGCTTGGGCATGAATAAAACAAAAAATAAACCTTTCGGGTGTCCGACTTAGAAAGAGGGATTTTGAAAACAATTAAAGTTTTCAATAGAATTTGTAAGAAGTTTTTCTTTTACAGGTTGATCGGCTATTACTCGTTAACTTGTGAAACCTACTTAACTGCGATAGTTTTTCTTTGATATATTTTTTTACCTATCTACGCGGTCATCCATAAAGTACGTCACACTAATTTGAACCTCCTTGAACCCCTCCCCCGTCCTTATGACAGTTGGTCACATTTGTGAGACCCCCCCTCCCTAGCGTGATGTGACATATTTTGCAATTTTACATCCAGAAATTATTAAATTAGAACAGCACTAGTAATGTCATTAAATTACTGCTCTCTTCATCTTACAGTCTTTTCCACCCTAAGGTTGTCTGGAAGAGATCGCTTTTAGCGATAAGAACGCCAGTTGTATACTATGTAACTTAGATATTTAAGATGTTTCATGTATCTTTTTAATGTATGGTGTGCCATAAAGAGTATTAATCTAATCTAATAAGCTCGCCTTTGTACATGTAATTTCTTATGTAATGTCCTGTTGATACAGTGAGAAATATTTTCAAAGTTTAGTTTCGCGTCTGTTCTCTTTTGTATGACTTATTATCATAATTAAGTTAATCAATAAATTGAATAAATTAAAATAAGAAGTCTAGGCGCCGGTTTCTTAATTAACTTCTGTCTCTTCAGATAACTCAAAAAAAAACCAGACAAGTGAGAGTCGGACTCGCCCACCGAGGGTTCCGTACAAATTTGTAGGTATCTACTTACATATTATAAATAGTTCAGGAATCGAGTCTCGCAGTTTTTTCCGAGCTTTTCCCGAACTTCAAAGACCTATTTTTGTGTGATTTAATTACAAATATATAGTTATCAGATTTTTCTCTGTACTTGTAATATAAGACGATATTACTTGCCAAATTTCATAGTCCTAATGTAGTCCAAATATAAGAAGCCCGTTTTGACAGCTACAAAAAGAATCTAACCTAGTTTGAGATCAAAAACATTAAAAATCTAATCTATGAGTAACTTTTCGAGCTACAAAATATGTTTTTTCTTTCGACCGTTAAATTATATGTTAGAGTATGCGTCTTATTATGTATTTGTTCGAGTAAATCCAAAGTAAAATGCATTTTTGTGTAGCTGTCAAAACGGGCTTCTTACATTTCGACAACTATTATAGGTCAACGAAAAGTTCCCTATAAATTTTGATTCCCTTGAGTATCGAAATACAGGTTTTTTTGCGGCATAAACGGCCGTATCTTTATTTTACCGTAACTCAGAAGTTTGATTTCGATTATCGCACTTGGCTGGTTTTTTTCCTTTTGAGCTACGGCACCCTAAAAATAAAAGGACAGAAAGATTCAGAAACAACGATGAGTTTATTAAAAACTGGACTTGGCCTTGTTTCTTTCCTATTACAGTTATTCGAACCCAACTGTGGTTTGATGTGTTTGCTTCAAAGCTGATCGTAATCTTCTAAAGTTGCTAATTAGTCGAACCCCTTACAGTGCGCCTCTTTTCAACCCTTATCAAAATTCGATTAAGTTTTTCTTATACCCAGGCTGAATAAGATGGATGGATGGGTACTTAATATTTGCATTGGGTTGGCATAGTTAGAATAATGTTATAGATTGCACGGTAGTACATTTTTATAATTACACGTAAGTAGTATAGTGACTCGGCTTACTGGATTCTTCGACCACTTTTTGTGAATAACGAAATAAATAATATCTACAGCGTGATTTTGAAATCATATATACACACCTACATAAACTCACGCATGTATCTCTGAGGGGTAGGCAAAGACCAGGGACTGGCACTTGCCACGATCCTGACAGATCACTGTATGCACACAGGCCAGTTTCGGGTACTTTTTATCTTGCCCTTTGCTAATACATCCCCATCATTTTGAAATCGTTAGCAATACTTTGAGAGAATGTTCTTTTCGTCGGGAAAAACAGTAAGTATTAGGGGTTAAAGTATGAAATTGCCGTTTTATTGCAATAGGTTCTTTGAATTGACATAGAATCTTCATGGGTCAAATCAATAAAATAAAAAAATACGAAAAATGGGTGCCTCATGATTTGACTGATCTGCAGAAAGAAACGCGTGTTGAAACTTGTGTTGCCTTGTTGAACCGGTACAGAAATGAAGGAATATTGGATCGAATTGTAACATGTGATGAAAAGTGGATTCTTTATGATAACCGGAAAAGAAAAATGCCACAACAGTATTCAAAAATCACTCGAATTTTCGCAGTATCCATCTTTCTTGTCTAAATTAAATAACAAAAACATTTGAAAGTCGATATTCAAATGTTTCACATTTTTTAAAAAAAGAACATCATAGAAACCATTTGAAAAAAGTTTCATTCGAAAACCTCAAACCATGAAGATTCTATGTCAATTCAAAGAACCTATTGCAATAAAACGGCAATTTCATACTTTAACCCCTATTATTATTAATGATTTTATCAGTAATGGCATAACATATTCGTGAATATGGTTTATCAACCTGTTTAGCTTCTAAAAATAATTACATTAGCTATTAGTTCCATACTTCCATTGTATATTCATTGTAGCATATTTATACCTCGTCAGAGGCACGGGTCTGCCCGCCATAAACACAGGCTACATTGAGCCTAGCTATGGCAGCAGCAGACATATACCCAATTACATTTTATGTTATGTTTTTTTTTGAGAATAACTTAATGTAAATGTATTTCTATGTAACGATTACTTTCAATAAACATTTATTGTTATTAAAAACCTATTTAGAGGCCAAAAATTCCATCCATGCCGGGACTTAAACCCGCGACCTCTCGCTAACCGTGCCAGCGCTCACCCAACTGAGCTAATGGGCAAGTGCGGGCATCGGCGAAAATTTTTACATGTAAAAGAAAGGTAACAAACTTACAATATAAATTTGTACCTAGAAAAAGGTTCCTGGGGAAATCAAGCTCGACCAATGAAGAAGTTGAGTCTTTCTATCTGAGAATAAGTCAGTAATATCAGTATCGATTGACAGATTATCTCGTCTTAATTCGCCTAGAGATTTTTCGGTGGATTTACGATATATAAAGACAAAAGGGAAAACAAATCTTCAAAACTGCGGTCGCTATTTGTCTAGAGGACAAATTGAGGCTTTATCCTGAGTGGAGTTGGTAAAGTTACGAATAAATTAATATATTTTCGTGAAGAAATAAGGGCTTTGTGAGAAGACTCTATAAGAAGCCCTATAAGGGTCTAATGACTTTTTTAAATTTTATTTTCAATTCTCATCAACACATCATGAGGAAACCCACGGTCTATACTCCGATCCACGAACTCATAGGGAACAAAATACTCGCATCGCATTGGTCAATGCACGCGGCTAGAGATAAGTGAAACAATAAATGAAGACGGTCCGCTTCATAGGATAGGTTTACATGCATTGGAGGTCACGCGCATTGACCAATAAGCGCACATGGGCGATTTTCTTTGGGGGCTCGTTTCGTGGAATGGAGTATAAGCATGATTTATAAATTAATAACTTCCACGCAAAGCAATCACTTCTCCTGCATGGTTGGTACGATGGCATAGCACAACTCACGCGTTTTGTGGCGCTAAAATGTCAGAATTTGACAATTAATGTACTGGAAAGTCGCAACTTTCGACTTTCAAAACTCGCGACTAGTGTCGTCGTTCTACCCGGACTGGTCCTAAACTAGGGTACCATTTGAAAGTTCAGCAGTTATTTAACAAATTCTGAGACAATAAACAACGAAATGCACATGTATCATTTGACAACTCATCATTCCATAAAAAAATGTTTCGCAAACCTTACACCTCACAAAGTAATTATTTCATATATGTCATTTGGCAACATAACATTAGTTTTCTTTTCATAAATACATTAATTCAACAAAGTTTTATTGACATATTTTTCTTTTATATTATGGTTACTTGGTCTAAAGAAATTAGGAAATTTATCATTGTGTTAGTAACATACAATGTATTTAAGTAGCCTCGTGAAAGAAAATAAAACTACCACAGACAAATAACAAAATGGCAAGAAGTACAGCACACGTAAGCCAGAGCAGGGGAGGTGCAGGGGGGCGCAGCCGCATTAAAAAAAAACATTCCCCCCTCACCGGAACAGTGGGTTAGGTTAGGTTAGACTTGTGATCTCACTGCGCGGAGCGAACGAAGCGAACGAAGCTCCTTAGTGGTGACCAAAAAGTTCACCTAACAAAATAATTTAGTTACTTATTAGGTTACTTTAAGAAATTCTGTTCAGACAATCGTGAGGCGCCTGTAAACATACCTTTAAATGATTTGTCCCACTTGGAAATGATACCCTTACAGAATAACATTTTCGAAGTTATATTGCAAATGTCAGTTTATCTCTTAAAACAATAATAAATAAAGTATTTTTGAAACGCATAATTTGTTATATGATTTTTTTAAACGTAAGCTCTTTTAAATATATTATAAATGATGCATTTTAAAAATAAAGGCCTTTCAAATGAATATTTGTATTTGGATGTCATTGTGAAACAACAGTTTGTAAAACGAAACATAGACAAACGTTGCTTGTGGAATAATATTTTGCTAAAGAATTGGTTGTAAGACATCATAGACCCAAACTAGGATACCCTGTACTATGGAAACCAGTCAAGGACATCACAAACATGGAGATACACCTAGACTGAGATTTGAATTTGTCTTTCCAATTTACGCCGACCAAACTAAGAATAACTAAAGAGCAAAATATGCAAGCCTACTTCATCTTGAAATACGTCAAAAGCACAACAGCGTCTGAGTGGTACCTTACCTATTAAGTGTAAGTAGTTAGGTACGTTGTATAAATCATCTAGCATCTAAAGGCCTAGGCCGTCACTGAGAAACTTTGGTCTGTCCGTCCGTCGTTTTTTAGGGTTCTGTGTCCAAAGGGTAAGGGACCCTATTACTAAGACTCCGCTGTCCGTCCGTCCGTCCGTCTGTCACCAGGCTGTATCTCATGAACCGTAATAGCTAGACAGTTAAAATGATGTATTACTGTTGCCGCTATAATAAAAAATACTAAAAACCGGCCAAGTGCGAGTCGGACCTATACAAAATTAGACACAAAGATCGAGAAATGCCAAAAATCACTTTTGTTGTATGGGAGCCCCACTTAAATATTTATTTTATTATTTATTTTTGAAACTAATATACAACTAAAGTACTTGTCTACCTGTTGCTGGTGATGGATATACGTCCCATCTGCGATTAATTTGTAGATAGATTGAATATTGCATTATCATCGTAGCCGTGGATTTTTTTATGTAGCATATATACGTCCCACTTCAGTGCACAGGCCTTCTCTCAGAGAGAGAGTTGTAAGAATGGGCTTAGTGCGCGGGCCCACCGCGGATTGGCAATTTCAAGCGCTGAGGTATGTGAACACCTCAGTCACTCAGGTTTCCTCAAGATGTTTTCCTCCTCAGTTAGCGAGTGGTATTGCTACTCTAACTTCACAAGTGTAACTAATTTAGAAACCAAAGTCATTGCTACATGCCGGGATTCGAACTCACGAGCTTCCGAATAAGAAGCCGGCGTTATACCACTTCGCTGCCACCGCTTAGATTTTGGGTGTATTTTGTTGAATAAAAATAAATCTACTTTACAAATACTGAATATTGGGGTATATTCATGACACGACAGATAGAAATGAGAAAAAAAATGTCGCCCGAATTCAATATTTAATGTTTATTCTTTTGCTTTGGAAAATTCCCTGAAAGTGGTCTTTCAAAAGGTTTCGAAGCCCATTAGATTGAATAAAGAGTCGTAGACTGATCAATTAGTTGTCGCATACATAAAAAATTAAAGATGAAAAAGATTTTTTAGTAAAAATGAATGAATAGAAAGTGGAGTTTCTCCACTACCACATCCGCTGTAAGCGGAGGCTATTTGGGATAGTACTAATACTTTTTAGGGTTTCGTAGTCGATAAGGAACCCTTATAGCTTATAGTTAACGCCACGTCCGTCGGTCTGTCTATCCGTCTGTCTGTCCGCGGCTTAGGACAGAAATGACAAGTACTAGAAAGCTGATATTTGGCATAATAATCACGCCGACAAAACAGTAAGATAAAATCCTATGAAAACGGATGAATGACACTTAAATTATGGCCACTACAAAAACCACTTTTGCCCGTGTATTAAATCCTTTCTTATGTTCCCACATTTGCAATCATAATATACTTAGTCAATCTCTGTGACATGAAATCAAAATCGGTAGTTTACTATAATTGAAATTAAAAACAGTTTCATCATCATCATCATCATCATTCAGCAACAAGAAGTCCACTGCTGGACATAGGCCTCCTCCTTGGATTTCCAAAAAGACCGGTTGGAAGCGGCCTGCGTCCAGCGCCCTCCCGCCACCCGGACGAGGTCATTTGTCCATCTTGGCTGGTCGTCCTACGCTGCGCTTGCCTATGTGGTCTCCATTCGAGAACTTTTCGGCCCCATCAGCCATCAGTTCTGCGTGCTATGTGCCCCGCCCACTGCCACTTCAACTTACTAATCCGCTGGGCTATGTCGACGACTTTCGTTCGTCTACGGATCTCATCATTTCTGATTCGATCTCATAGAGAAATTCCGAGCATAGCCCTTTCCATATCTCGTTGCGTGACCTTGAGCCTTCTTATGCGGCCCATAGTGAGAGACCACGTTTCAGTGCCATCACTGGTAACACACGATGAACATGGACAAAACGAAGGTCATGTCGAACACCCGTGTTGTGCCCACACCAATAACATTTGGGAACTCGACTCTCGAAGTTGTAGACGAATGCGTCTACTTATGCATTTTCCATGTAAATATTGTAAATATTGTCTTAGTTAATTAGTTTCTAAGTTATATTTCAAATACAATGTCCATTGTTCCTGAATAAATAAATACAAATAAAATACAGTCCAACTAGGCCGGTCCAATTTCGTGAAAGAGGTCAATCGTCGAATCCAACTCGGCTGGGCAGCATTCGGGAAACTGAGAAAAGTCTTTTCGTCTGATATACCTCCATCGCTCAAGACAAAGTTATACAACCATTGTGTGTTACCAGTGAAAACGGTTTAATTATGACAAAAAAAATACAAATATTAATAATTATGATATTACAATTTTACTGGTTCCTTGCGACACAGGCTAAGCCTGGTGTGAGCCTGGTAATTTTTGTTGTTTTAAGTTTGTAAATTAATAAAAAATTCACCCTCAAGCGCTAAAAAGTTAGAAATAATTTAAATAATTACAAGTATTTATACATGTAGGTATTGTAGAAGTATAATTTGGAGCCGGTGCCCAAAATATATGTGCTGGTCTTGAAACTGGGCACCGACTACAAATTATACTTCTACAATACCTACATGTATAAATACTTGTAATTATTTAAATTATTTCTAACTTTTTAGTGCTGTAGTCTTTCGAAGTCGGTTTTAATTTTTTATTTAAAAATTTTTCTTTTTCAATTTTTAGTGGGGGAGCGAGAGAAAAATAAATAAGTCCCTTATAAAGTTATAACCATAATTTACCCTACTTAATTCGTTGCTTTAAAATTTGATGTTCTACATTTCCATCTCCGAAAGTCTTCACCAGAACATCACCAAATTAACTTGGGACTATTTTTACGCTATTTTATGAAACATACGGATATTATTAAAGGCTGGGCCCCATTAGGGCTTTTTTTCTGCTGTCCATTGAAGAGTTCCGTTCTCCATCTCTGAAAGTCTCCATCAGATCTTTACCAAATTAAAATGGGACTAATGAGACGTTATACCTGTTCGAACAAAAAAAGAATTATCGAAATCGGTTAAGATTTGACGGAGTTATGGAGGAACATAGCCAAAAAAAAATAAAATTATACGCCTCGAATTGATAACCTCCTTTTTTGAAGTCGGTTAAAAACAAACTCAAAATCGCTCAGTCACGAGAGCTGTGAGGTGCAAACAGAATTTCTCAAGAAAGTCGTTATATCAAAAAAGTTATGGCCGAAATAGTGAAATATTTTTTTTTCCAAATTTTTGAATTTGGCGCTCGATAATTTGGAAACAAAGAATGATATCAAAAATTTGAGAAAAATTCCTCTGGACAATTTAGTCCGCTAAAATTTGAGCCTGCAATAAAGACTAACGGGTTAAGGGTTTGCCCTGCAGCCTAAACTTTTTGAAAAAAGTCACAAAGTCAGAACGTCATTTTCCACGTGACATTTATGCCTCGATTAATTTCCAATGTGCTCGATAGTCATGTGAGGCACGAAATCTGTACTTTTTTGTTGTCATGGGCCTGTAAAACAATTTGTTGTAGAACAAACTCGCAGTCACGGCATACGTTATCAAGGTGATGTAGGGCTCGAACCGATTTCAACCCACTTTCTATATATTTAGGACAATAAGTAATTGTAAATACTTATCTCGTCTTATCATTTCTTTCCTGTTCGTGAGCAAGCGCGACACAATATTTATCCGTTGTTATTTATGTCCTTTTCCAGTGAATGTCCGTAGGAGTTATTGCTCGACCCACGCACTACAGTTACAAAACGCTGCTACTGTATATTTTATTAACAGGCTTCATAAAAAAAGATCAATTCAATTCACTCGTATATTTTTGTATGTAGACATGATCAGCGATAATTCTTTACTTATTGTTCGACTGCCTCGTTGGTCTAGCGGTCTCACGTCTGATTACCCCGCCGCAAGACGTGGATTCGATTGACCCTGGGAGCTACTGTACATTTGTACACATGGCCTCAGTCTGAGTGTATTTCCATGTTTGTGATATCCTTACCTGGTTACCATAGCGGAGGGTATCCTAGTTTAAGATCAGAGCAACTGATTGCGTTGTGTGGAAGTATTTATTTTTAATTTATTGATTTTTTCTTTTCGTTAGAGTGTAAGGTACCTCGAGGGTGATCCCAAATTTTCTTAAGATTTTGACAGTGCTCATCAGAAAATCATCGAATTCTTCATTTTGCAAAGGCATCTCCACGATGTGCTTGCAAATAATTCTCTACCACGTTAAACGACTTTCAATGACTATCTTTGTACTTATTAAAAAACCGTTACTTCACGGATGATATCAACATCAGGGGGATATTTAATGGCACATTAAACAAATAACACCCACCTAGAGACACACATAATTTATACCACTGTAGCATGACTTCCTCCACTGCGCTATAAATAATTTCTCTATAAACCCATTGTTTGTCAAATATTAAATTACCTACATATCAAAACCGGCCGTCATTTATTGTCCCAGTTCATAGCAGTAATAATAGGGGTTAAAGTATGAAATTGCCGTTTTATTGCAATAGGTTCTTTGAATTGACATAGAATCTTCATGGTTTGAGGTTTTCGAATGAAAATTTTTTCAAATGGTTTCTATGATGTTCTTTTTTTAAAAAATGTGAAACATTTGAATATCGACTTTCAATTGTTTTTGTTATTTAATTTAGATAAGAAAGATGGATACTGTGAAAATTCGAGTGATTTTTGAATACTGTTGTGGCATTTGACCTGGGGTCAGCCATTGCATTTTTCTTTTCCGGTTATCATAAAGAATCCACTTTTCATCAAATGTTACAATTCGATCCAATATTCCTTCATTTCTGTACCGGTTCAACAAGGCAACACAAGTTTCAACACGCGTTTCTTTCTGCAGATCAGTCAAATCATGAGGCACCCATTTTTCGTATTTTTTTATTTTATTGATTTGACGCAAGTGAGTCAATATTGTGGGTAAGGTAACGTTAAACCATGCCGCTAATTCCTGGGTAGTTTGACTAGGGTCGGCTTCCACTATCTCTCTTAATTCATCGTTATTCACCTGTGTGGGCGGTCTTCCTCGTGGCTCGTTCTTTAAGTCGAAATTTTCATCACGAAAGCGTTTAAACCAAAATCGCACGGTGCGTTCATTAGTAGACCCCTCTCCAAACGCAGCATTGATATTGCGGGCTGTTTCTGCCGCGTTAGTTCCGCGTCGGAACTCGTATTCAAAAATCACTCAAATTTTCGCAGTATCCATCTTTCTTGTCTAAATTAAATAACAACAACAATTGAAAGTCGATATTCAAATGTTTTACATTTTTTTAAAAAAGAACATCATAGAAACCATTTGAAAAAAGTTTCATTCGAAAACCTCGAACCATGAAGATTCTATGTCAATTCAAAGAACCTATTGCAATAAAACGGCAATTTCGTACTTTAACCCCTAATATTAGCTGCATATCAAATTTAAACTATAATTTATTTTGTCTATCATTGTTATTGAGATTTGTAATGCAAAAACGTAATATAAAAGAAGTTTTTCCACTGGAGGTGCTATAAGCTTCGGGGGGGCCCTTAAGAGTTATAATATTTTTCATAAAATTGTACATACATAAGCAGCCTATATACGTGGCGAGAGAGAGAGAGAGACAGGGAGAGAGTGTGGGCTTAAAGTGTGGAACCGTGGAAGGAAAACATCGTGAGGAAACCTGAGTGTCTGAGCTATTCACATACCTCAGCGCTTGAAATCGCCAATAAAATTGTACACCAATAAAGAAATCCGTTGTAGTAGTGTAGCTAATAATATATTTATACCCTAGAATACTACCTTCCTTTGGTGATAAGTCGTATATAAGTAACATATATCAGTGGAAAAATATCTTCATATTTTTTGCTGACTTCAAGAGAACTTGTTGACAACAATGTTGAATCTGCGATAATCAGAGAAGATTCGGGACTCTAGTTGAAAAGTGACCATTTATAACTAAAGACCACGAAACTGCTGGGCACAGGCCTTCTCTCAGAGAGAGAGTATGAGCTTAATTACCACGCGTGTCCACCGCAGATTGACAATTTCAAGCGTTGAGGCATGTGAAAACCTCAGACACTCATTCATTCCAATACCGTTAAATAAATAAATCTTCTCTTCTGTGTAGTGAGGAAGAGAATAGAAGAGTTTGTTTTATCTACCGGTGTTGGAATGGCTTACAACTGTTGAAAAAACGTGTCTCTTTCCACAAAGTCTACAAAAAAACTGTTTCTCTCCACAGAGTTTGGTGTTCAAAGTGATGAACCACCCGAAGATCGCCGACTTCCAGCAGTGCGTGAGCTTTGGCACCTTGACCGAGAAGCAAGAGATTGCGTACAGCGCGATCTTCCTCATCCTCGTGTTTTTCCTTCCGCTGCTCATAATAACTGTGTGCTACGCGTGCATCTTCCACGAGATCTCGCGGAACTCCAACGAGATGTCTGGTGAGAGCTTCTTCGGCAATAAGCCTGTCTGGTGTTTAATAACATAAAAAAAACGTGAATTTGCAGCAGCAACACCACTCAGTAACGGTGAAGGAGAACATCGTGAGGAAACCTGAGCGCCTGACTTCAGCGATTTAAGTAGCCTATCCCCGGTGGGCACGCGTGTTAATTAAACTCGTACTCCCTCTCTCTGAGAGAAGGCGTATGCCCTTTAGTGAGACGTATAAAATTAAATTTACTGACGTGGTTATGGTTAAACAGTGACCACCACACTAGGTCGACCCTGAATCTTGGTAGTCGGGAAAACCATTGCCATATTGATTCTCATTGTCCTTATAACACAGAAGCAGGTACAATAAAGGAGTTAAAAGTAATACAGGACAATGCAATAAAATTAACGACTTAAGTTTGTGTACGGATTGCATTGTTCCACCATTTATCGCTGGCACGCTGCCCGGCAGATAACTTGAGAGAAAACTTGAGCAGTCGGGATGAGTTTTTGATGGACATAAATAATTTTTAATTTGTGTTAAAATTATTTGTTAATCTGACTAAACTAAAGTCCGGAGAATTCTAAGTCACATCTCGCGGCTCCCGCCAATGTGGCCCAAAATACGTCAATGTATAATCAAAATCATTGATTGATCATCATTGCCTCGTTGGTCTAGCGGTATCACGTCTGATTACCATGCCCTAGACCGTGGGTTCAATTCCCACTGGGAGCCGCCGCACATTTGTACAAATGGCCTCAGTCTGTGTGTACTTCCATATTTGTGATGTCCTTGCCTAGTTACTATAGCACAGGGTATCTTAATTTGGGACAGGGATAAGTGGTTGTGCGGAAGTTTATTATTGTTATTTGTTTGGGTTATTTGTCGGGCATTATAAATTGTTATTGTGTCCCAATATAATTAGGCCAAAGGGCTTGAAACTCAATCCTCTAAATTTCATTCCATTTTGTGTAACATAAACTCACGCCTGTGTCCCAGAGGGGTAGGCAGAGACCAGGGACTGCCACTTGCTACGATCGTGACGGATCACTTTCGCTTCCTCAACATTCATTAGTAGTTGCATGCACGCGCGGAGACTTTTGATCTTACCCTTTGCTAATATATCCCCTGTTTGATCGAAGTATGTCCGCCTGGGACGTCCCTTACCGGCCCTTCCACCCACAGTCGCTCGATATATTTGTTTCGTCATCTATCTTCCTTCATCCTCTCCACATCTCCAAACCAACATATTAATACATTTAGGTAAATTCTAGGTTAATTCATATATTTATTGTTTACTAATATAATAATAAGGAAACTTAATTAAGAAATGTTATGTAGAAATTACTTTGCCTAAGTTTCAATATGGCTCATCCCAAATGTTAACGTAGCATAGGCTCATACTGAAATAACTGTAAAATGTAAGAAATCTCGTCTAAAGCAGAATTGACTTGCAGTCTTAATTATAAAAAGTCGAGCGAGTTGAACAAAACCTTTGCAAACCCTTCTTCTGTTCTCTACCTACCCCTCCGGAATACAGACTTCATTTTACTTTATGTATTTGTCAAACAAAATAAAATCACAGACAGCAATGACATTTTTATTACCCAAGGAAGTGGACAACTTTGGAAGTGGTCCAGTTAGGAAGTAGACAAGGTCGTCCGGAGGGCAATTTACCTCTCCACTCCTCCCTGTCCCTGGCCATTTCCTGCCTCCCCGGCAGGAAGATCGTGAGGGCGTCCTGCGATCTCCGCGATGACATGGAACAATATGAATTCTTACAAAATAATCGCGTCCTACCTAACGCGCGCGCTACCGTTTGATCAGTCTTCTACTTCTTCGTCGCTCTTGACAGACTGGTTGTGGTCCTCGTGAAGACGTTTTGCTGTGGGCTGATATATATATATATATATTTATTTATTTTTAAAGAAGACTAACAGCACAATATAACAGAACAACACCAACATAGGAAACAGAAGGCCAATTACAAGTTTCCACTTATAAATTCAGAATAGCGAGATAGACAGATAAACATAATCGTAAGCAACAGATTACAGATAACACAAACATCGGGCACAACAGAGATTAATTATACGTACCTATTTATAGAGGAATTAAACTTCTATATGTATAATATGCATAGATATTAATCACCGAAAAAAAAATCGTTTTAAGTCTAGATTTCAGACTAGCCACTGAAGAATCAAATGAGTCTACGTCAATGCTCTTCGCCAATTCATTAAAGCTATTCGCATGGTGGGATGCATCGCCATTGTTCTCGGTCAGATACTGTTCTGGTGCATTCATGCAGCGGCCTGCCCATAGTAGACTTGACCTGGTCGGTCCATCGCGTTGGTGCTCTACCGCGAGCTCGGGTGTGCTCTCACATCCGATAGGTACTAAGTACGAGACCGATACATGGTGGTCTCGAATTGATAAAATGGACATTCTTATTTTACAGTTCATGCCATAGTTTGGGTCAACAAACTCAAACTCACTCACTGACTACTAATAGACTGGTCGATCATGAAATTAAGGATATTTCTAATTTTTCAAAAAGTAGGTACAATATTAAAACCATATACAACTTTTCTGTGCTCATAAAATTACGCCCTATTCGGAAAAATGTAAATTCAAAGCTTACGAAGTAATTTAGGACCTAGAATACCTTGTATTTTAGAATCCAAATAACAAATTAATAGTAGACAGTGGAAAATATTGCGAGTAATTTGTTGCCCCTTGAGAAACAATCTAGACTTAATTATGAAGGAGAATGCCAATGACTCTGAATAAAAGTATCTACTTGTTCAACATTCTTATGGCGTCATCAAATAACCTATACCTTATTTGATAATTTTAGCTTTGATGGTACCTGTTTGTCGATTCGCAACACAACGAATGTGTCGTTTATTATATTATATCACGATCACGACTTTTTTTTTAGTCGCATTTATTTGAGAGCCATTCTTTTTTAATATTTAAAAAAAAATCTTACTCCATACTACTTTAACCTAAAGTCTGTTATTTTTATCACTGAATAAGCGATTCACATTTACAATTTGATATAAGTTCCCTTAGTGCGGAGGCCACTGGAAAGCGTACTTTGTAAGTGAAATTAATTTTGATGTACCCTTATAAGGTTCGCAGCCTATCTACGTCCCACTGCAGGGCACCAGGCCATCTGAGAGCATGGGCTTAATCACCACGCGTGCCCGCCGCGGATTGGCGATTTCAAGCGCTGAGGTATGTGAATAACTCAGACACTCAGGTTTCCTCACGATGTTTTCCTTCACCGTTAGCGAGTGGTATTGCTACTATAACTTCACAAATGTACGTAACTTAGAAAACAAACTCAAAATAAGTACATGCCCGCACTGGGAATCGAACCTGGGTCTCTGGCTTCCGAGTCTAATCTGTCGCTTCCGAGTCGCTGTTTTTGAATGAATGAAGGAGTGAACCATATAATTACTCATAGGGCGCATTCCGCACGACCACTTTCACGTGCGGGAATCGCACCGTCAATTTTGCACCCGAACCAGCCTCTTAAGGTCTTGTTTAAGATTAATCTCCTCTCATGGCGAGATTCCCTCGGGTAGATAGTGACATTATACAAACTATTTGTACGCCAGAATGGATTTAAATTGCCCACAACTTGTCTACCCTCTACTTAAGGTCTATGTAATAATTTGTCAATAAAGTAATTGCAAAATAACGCCGATTTTATCAAAGTCGTACATACCTGATGAAGATTTATGTAGATCCTTAGGATAGTCGATATCACATCAACCATTACGTCCATGCTCAGTTACGTTACGAGTGCCTTCGCAACTGAAATATGCCGTCGACAGTGCAGAAGACAACTTCTTTCCTAAGCAAATCTAACTGTAACCAAATTAAGGTTATGTAGATTTCCTCAGGGAAAAGTTACGTCATTATATTTCCACTTGGTGACTTTACGTTTGGCACAAACATTTCTTTGTAAGTAGGTATTAAAGGTATTATTGAAGATATCAATAGATATCACAGGTATTATAGTACTTAACTGTTAGATTGACGTTATAATATTGATAGTTATAAATAATATCGTACATCGGATATGAAAAACAGAATTATGAGCCTGACCCCCGGTTTCTGGTACACTAACAAGCTGTTAATCTACTGTTAACAGCTGTCAGTGGTTTTTTTTTGTACGCACTTTGGTCAATTGACAGCTGTTAACAGGTTAACAGTAGATAGATTAGCAATGTGTTAGTGTACGAGAAACTGGGGGTTAATCACGAGACTTAACCATTACTGTCAGTGTGGATACGAAACTGCAATGAAAATCACATAATTGCAGAAAAAACACTACCGGTCTTATTTACGACAACTCGATACCTTAAAACACTTCAAAAACGCCGATTAGAATAGTAGGTTTTACAAGGAAAATATGTAGCCAGAGATTGAATAAACAAAGTTTTAGATTGGTTTTAGAGGAATCGTGTTTTTATAACTAAGGCTGGTATAGTAACATAAGAGGAGTCTTGTTTTTATACAAGCTCGATTTCTTAAAACACTTAAAAAACGCCGATTACAATAGTCTGTGGTGGAGATTTACAAGGAAAAGATGTAGATTACATAACATATTAAATATACAGAATTTTTGATTGGTTTTAGAGGAATAAAGGCCGTTATAAATACAAAGTTCATTAAATAAAAACAGCCGGTTTATAAGAGGAAATCCTACCATAAACGTACATTAACTCCGTCTTAGGAGTGTTTTAGTGGTATCCATTTTTTATAAATAAGACCGTGAGACTTTATTCCATATCACTCACCTTGAACCATGTTTGGTGCCGAACCTAACCTAACAAAATACTACATCTTGACCTTTCAAGAGAAGAGACAAGAGAAACAAGAGACTTAAGTTTTGAAATTATCCTGACAAATATATTTCGTTTCATCAACATTTATTAGTCGTTGCATGCACGCGTTTCGGGTGTCATTTCTTTTGCATGTACAATAAAGTGTCTATTTATCTCCTTACAATACAAAATTAATTTAAATTATAGTTTTTCTACACTCCCTTTGCTGTTGCCCGCGACGTCGTTTAATTTTGATAAAGTATAGCCTCTGTGCTAATCCAGACTATAATCTATCTCTGTGCAAAATTTCATCCGGATCTGTTCAGCCGTTTTTGCGTGAAAGAGTAACAAACACCCATCCATACATACAAACGTTCGCGTTTATGATATTAGTAAGGATTCATTATTTTTAACCTTTAACTGCTGAGCTGGGGGCCGCTCAGGCCTGACAGTAGTGATAATGTCAAATTTCACCGCTTTCCCCGCACTCGACACAATTGCGACTTTCAGTAGCTTCGAGTTTTGTCACGTTGAGGTTGCTAAAGGTGGTATACTTAGAGACGACTGTCGTTTCGGCGAATAAATTCATTTCGATGTTTTTTTCGGGCCTCCCAGGCCCCACGTTGGTACTTACGTAACTATTTGAAAAAATATATGTTTCATTTCTTATTTTATATAATGGTTTAACGGCTAGTTGCTAGAGTTGATTATAAAAAGTTTATCACAGGTTATAGAGATTCAATTATAAGAGTTGTTTACGTTTGGTTTTTTAAGAAATACATACAGGTGATCCCGGGCGATTTTCGCCTGAAAATGTGAGTTATTTTTTAAATTCTAAAATTTGTCCCGAACAAAAGAAAAATATATAAAAAAATTAAGTGATTTTATTTTATTATAACTCATTTTACTTAGTCAATAATTATTTGAACTTTTAAAGCCTCGTGAATCTGTAATATAACAATTGAAAAAGCGCGGGCCGCGCAGGCCCCCACATCAGCAGAAAATATAGCTAAGAAAAAAACGACGTTAGTAGCTAAAGGTTAAGGCAATTTTATGGCTAAACTGTTGCCAGGGAGTGTCACTAGCGCCACCGAGGAAATAGTTATTTGTTATGCAAGGCTGCAAAGTTAATTTTTGGCGCGAGTACCTTGTATTGAAACCTGAGCAAGCGAAGGATTCTAGGATTGAGCCACGAACAAGTATTTGCATTTCAATCATCAATGGACTGGCTGCAGAGAATATAAACTATTACGAAACCAATGAGGTTCTATATATATGTAATTTATTGTACGAAACCTTTATTGAATAAAAATATTCGAATTTTAAAAACACTTTCCACGCTAGCGGATAAAGTGCGATTTTCCACGCAGATTTCGAATGATAAACAGAGCTTTTACGAGCTAGTGAGGTGAAAAAAATCATGTCTGTTTTACAGATCTAATTTCTAAAAAGTGTGTGTGTTTAGGACCTATCGCCGTGAACCTGAGGCCGTAATGCTACCTACGACTAGATAGCATGACGGCCAAAAACGGCCGTTTTTGGCATAAATGCTATCTAGTCCCAGGTTCCAGATCCTAGGTTCTTTGTCGTGGGTCCTAAAAGCACAGTTAATATGATTGCGAGATTGTACACAGTTTTTGCAAATATGATATGTAATAGAGGATATGATTTTTTTTATTGGTGGCGCTAGTCAGCCCACTGGATCCCCTTAAGCGTGGTTTTTATAATGAGGTATATAAAATCAAAGGCTACAAAGTACCACAAAGTAAAATTTTCAGGAAACAAAATAATCGTGCTGTCAGTCTCACAGTGATGAGGTTTCCTATGTTTTGAATGTTTCTTGTAGAATTATTAATAAAGTATTGTTTTAAGACAACTTACGTTGTTTTAAAACAACGCACAATCCTATTACAAACATTGAGACGAAGAAGTGGAAATAAACAAATAACTTAGCAGCCTCTGATACTCGCATGTGCACTTTGCTGTTTTTTATTCTGATTGACGTGCACTCGTGTTGAAGTGGCAGTGGCAGTGGGCGGGGCACATAGCACGCAGAACTGATGGCCGATGGGGCCGAAAAGTTCTCGAATGGAGACCACATATCGGCAAGCGCAGCGTAGCACGACCAGCCACAAGATGGACAGATGACCTCATCCAAGTGGCAGGAAGACGCTGGATGCAAGCCAATTCCAACCGGCCTTTTTGGAAATCCATGGAGGAGGCCTATGTTTAGCAGTGGACTTCTTGTGGCTGAATGATGAATGATGATGAATGATAGCGATCTTTGAAAATGACTTACGCCATTTTTGATTACTAGATTAGTGATGTCTCAGGCAAGGCAAATTATATGACTCAATCCCTAAGCGAAGGGGACTAGTCAATACTAGAATTCGCTAAACTCCGGAAAGTTGGGGAGTAATTTTATTCTGAAGTTACAGAACCACCTACTCATATGATATTGCTAAAGTTTTGACCTTTGATCGAAAATTTGTCGTTCGAATTGCGTAGGTTCAAGAGCCCTAGGTCTTTTTTCATTTACCAGAT
Organism: Yponomeuta evonymella; assembly: GCA_963969515.1. Lineage (NCBI taxonomy): Eukaryota > Metazoa > Arthropoda > Insecta > Lepidoptera > Yponomeutidae > Yponomeuta > Yponomeuta evonymella. The sequence continues at coordinate 12,752,881 of OZ018357.1, read as the reverse complement.
TCCTATAAATAAATAAATAACGTGTGCGATCGCGTGTGCTCTAAATCTGGATACACTTGGCTATTGTGACCAGGCAAAGATATCACCAACATGAAAATTCGCCCATGCTGAGGACTCTTATACAAATAAAAAAAACTGGCCAAGTGCGAGTTGGAATCGTGCTCGATGGGTTCCGTACCATTATCTATAGAACATCAGACACAGAGATCGGCAAAAAAACGTCAAAAAATCAAGTTTGTTGTATGGGAGCCCCCTTACATACTTATTTTATAAAATAAATATTCCATGACGATGGAATATTTTGCCCGCGTATTAAATCCTTTCTTATGTTCCCACATTTGCAATCACAATATACTTAGTCAATCTCTGTGACATGAAATCGAAATCGGTAGTTTACTATAATTGAAATTGAAAACAGTTTCATCATCATCATTCAGCCACAAGAAGTCCACTGCTGGACATAGGCCTCCTCCATGGATTTCCAAAAAGACCGGTTGGAAGCGGCCTGCATCCAGCGCCTTCCTGCCACTTGGATGAGGTCATCTGTCCATCTTGTGGCTGGTCGTACTACGCTGCGCTTGCCGATATGTGGTCTCCATTCAAGAACTTTGCGGCCCCATCGGCCATCAGTTCTAAGTGCTATGTGCCCCGCCCACTGCCACTTCAACTTACTAATCCGCTGGGCTATGTCTTCGAGAGTCGTGTTCCCCAATGTTATTGGGGTGGGCACAACACGGGCGTTTGACATGACCTTTGTTTTGTTCATGTTCATTTTAAGGCCCACACGTTGGGAACGTGAACGATCGACTGAGGTCTTCGAGCATTATGCTGAGGTCTTCCATCGTTTCTGCCATGACTACTATATCGTCGGCAATAATTAATGAAATATTTAATTTAATTAATTATTTTTGAAGCGATTACAGAACTAAACACCGTGCGGCGCCGGATTAAGAATAGCGTAACTCAATTTCCTTCCGTGGATGCAACTAAGGTGACGGGCAGCAGCGTCTTCCTGAGATTCCATTTCAACCGCATACTGCGATCGCCAACCCGCCGGCCAAGCGTGGCGATTATGGCAAAATCCTTCATGGTTAGAAAACCACGAAGGAGGCCTATGTCCTGCAGTGGGCGTCAAAGAGCTGATGGTGATGATAGAACTAAATATCCTGTGAATATTTCAAGCGTCTACCTGTTGCCGTTATTAACGTCGAGCAAAAAAATTAGGTTTGTTGTATGGGAGCCCCCCTAAAATATTTATTTTGTTCTGTTTGTTGTTTATTATTTGTTGTTATAGCAGCAATAGAAACACTAAGAAGCTATCACGGTTCATGAGATACATCTGGTGACAGATAGACAGACAGACGGCCTGACAAACGGACACTGAAGTCTTAGTAATAGGATCCCGTTTGGCACCCTCGGGTACGGAACCCTAAAAAGTATGGCGGCCTTCAACGGGAATCGATCCCAATACCTCTGTTTTGATAGTCAAGCGTGTTAAATAGACTAACGAGCCAGGCCTATGTATAGTGATGTCTGTGACCATATGCAGTAAGTCCTACCAAAGAGAAGCGGTAGGCAGAGTGTCAAATGTCAAACCGTCAATCTCAAAGACGTCATGATATCTGTGAAATGGTGCCCTGTTGCAAAGGTTTTCCCAGCTCCTATATTATGCGCACTAAATCCTAAGCGATGCCAGTGGTCTGACCGTGACATTCCGTGCTAAATGCTATCGCAAACATCTGGATTCTGATAGGATTTGGTGCGCGTATGTAGATGCAGATGTAGATGTAGATGTTTGGATGCAGTGGGGGAACGCTGCTACTCTCGGGGCAGTATTTTTGGTTTTTATTGTTTTTTAGGGTTCGTTTTATGTTTTATTAATTTGAGTTTTTACGCTTGTTGTGCCATTTTTGACAAAGCTTTAAGTGAATGCCTCTTTCCTTTTAATAAGTAAACAACTCTCTCTCTGAGGGAAGGCCTGTGCCCTGCAGTGGCAAAGGCAACTCAATATACCTATATAATAAAAAAATTCGATGGTTTGATAACAATGATAACATCATAAAATGTACAGACGCTGCGACTGCATATCAATAACTATGCTATTATTACTGATAACTGACAAGATTACACAAGTTTGCCAAAGGCCATACAGATGGTGGCGTGGTGGCCGGGTCACCTATCTCCCTCTAAAATGGTTGAGACTGGCGACGGCTGACCCCGCGTTATACTCGTGAACGGATGCTGTCCGCAGCATTAGTCATCATCATCAGCCACTTGACGCCGACTGCAGGACATAGGCCCCCTCATGGTTTTCCAAGCTTCCCGGTCTTGTGCCGCTCGCATCCAGGTGGGGAAACTGCCCACGCTCCGTAGTCCGGTCCGCGGTCGCCAGGTCAGTAATTTTTCGCCCCAACAGCCATTAGTTCTTCGAGCTGTGTGCCCCGCCAACTGCCACTTCATCTGAGCAATTCTTCGAGCTATATCAGTAACTCGGGTTCTTCTGCAGATCTCCTCATTCCTGATTCGATCACGCAGTGAAACTCTTAACATAGCTCTCTCCGTTGCTCGTTGGGCAACCTTGAGCCTTTTTATGAGGTCCATAGTCAGCGACCAGGTCTCACATCTGATAATATAAGTCATCACTGGCGACACACATTGGGTATACGGCTTTGTCTTGAGACACTGAGGTATTTCCGACGCGAAAATGTGTTTTAGTTTCCCGAATGCTGCCCATCCGAGTTGGATTCTACGAGTAACCTCTTTCTCGAAGTTGGACTCACCTAACCGGACTATTTGTCCCAGGTATACATAGTGATCGACAACTTCGAGGTCAGAGCCGCCAACGTTGATAGGAGTGGGTGCTACATCGGAGTTCGACATTATCTTAGTCTTGTGCATGTTCGTTTAGTCTTTTCCTTATTAATGTTTTCTAATCAGCACTAATTGTTTTCCTACTTTTGTAACATTAGTAACTAATGTTTTAGAATTGCAAGTAGTTGATTGCACTCATGGGATCTTGTTATTAGGTACTCGTACCAACTTGTGTAAAGATTGAAGATGATTTGAGTAAAGATGGTCTGAGTGGAGTTTTTTTTTCCTCTGCCTTTTTCTCCACAACAAATTCGGTCCCAAGGCAGCGGCTAACATTGTAGGTACACTAACATTCAATAAACAGAATGTAAATTCTTTACGCTAAGTTAAATTTCTAATTTCTGATTTCATTCGCGAAGTAAAATAACTTCTTCGTAGCGTGTCGGTAGCAAAACAATTTTTATTAAAAGTCTTTATCAAACAGTTGCGGCCCAGATCTTTGCGGCGGGCACAAATTATTAAGAAATGTTTCTAAGTAGTTAACGTAGGTAACCATCATGCTTTGTTTCGTTACGGAGCTTCGGGTGCGGCGCGATGATTTGACGAACTCCTTCCGGTCGACGCGATTGAGCGCGTACTTGCGCATCACTCTGAACTGCCCTTGTATCACGTATAACTTTCCACTCTATCGGGTTAAGCATTTAGATGACTCGACAAAGTGTAAAAATATGTATTTGACAGTTCGGAGTAGATTAAATGAGACAACTCTATACAAGAGGAGGACTTACGTGGTCACACCCCCGGTCGGCAGTGATACGGCGTTTCAGCCAACGTATAGATGCACGAGTTGATGACAATTGTGACACAAGTTGAAGACGGCGTTTTATGGCGAAATTGAAATCCTTGGATATCTTGAAACACTTTCTCAAATACCACTTTTGAGATTCCAGGTTTAACCTAAATGTGTATAACACATGTTTGTTTACCTACTAGGTAACAGCACTAGTGAGTAACAGGTCAAACAGGCATCTTATTAAATCTTCAAGGTTCAGCATTTTGCAAATATTAAACTGCTTTCCTCTAGGCAATTTAACGTTCTCTTGCTTCGAAGAATCATGAAAAAAACTGAATTCAATGCCGTAAAAAGTATAAAAAACTGAGAATGAAAAGAAACGTGTGCGCTGTGATGAAAGATTTATTGGAAACTAAACAATAGAAAATAGGAAAACCACAGAGTAAAACTTTATCGAAAGTAAAAACTTATTAGTGTTGTAAACAACAATGATGAGGGAACTGGCGGATTCACCGGCTTTCAAAGTAGCTTGCTGTTTCATTAAAAGCTACTTATAAAAATTTTATGAGTTTGGTGTAAAGTAAATTTATAAATTTATAGCAAAAAAACATGTTACTAATGTAACACGTAACATGTAATGTAACTGCACACCAAAAAATTCTTGTTCCGATCAAAATTTGCAACAATTTGATAAAAAAATACTCAAATCAAAATAAATAATCAATCAATACACGTTAAAAATCAAACTCTGCATCTATTTTATGGGTCAATACTATTTAATAAACTGACCGCATTTTCTTGGGCATAGTACATACGCGCAATACAATGGCGTAATACAAACAAACCTCAATGACGATTTTCTAGAACAAACTATATAGAAGAAAGAAGAAGAAAAACCTTTATTTAACACCACAAAGACATACATTTAACAATAATTAAAAACAGACAAACAATTGAACATGAAAAAAAAAACAAAAATAATCCCAAAACAATAAGGGACCCAGGGTATGTCTATGCAGCGGTAAAATGGCCTCGCGCTCAGTATACGCTGCGGTTTTGCCCACAGCACTGATTTTTAGCACGGGCCTTTGGTAAATCACGGAGTTTCAATCGAACCTGAACAAAAAGTGATACTTAATAAAATATATTAACAAAAATAAAAAATAAATTTACATACACTGAAAAATAATTACTAATAAACCATTTAAACACTTTAGTACATGACCTCGAATTGTGCAAAGGGAAGGACAGCATTAGAATGAGTAGCATTTAATGCTGGAAAAGAAAGAAAGGTTCATGTTTATATCGTTTATATGTTTATTCATGTTTATATAATATCGGAGGTCTTAATTACTGCAGCGACCAGCAAAAGAGGCATTGATGAACGAACGTGGAAATGTGAGCCAAGGCGAAGCCGAGGCATACATATGTGAGTCCATCAATGCCTAGTTGCGGCCTAGGCTTGTATAAGATTTTTCTCAAATAATGCGCGGAAATTAAAACTAAGTAGCACTAAGGCAGAACTTTTTATTTGAAAAATTCAATAAACTTTCAAAATCAGACGAACCGCGAACGAACAACAATATTTTTTGCCGCGTTAGTGTTCTTTTTTTTCAATAGATATATCCAGCTTTCTATCGCAAGCCAGTTCAATATTTAAATAAAACCTCTGATAAGTTACCTCCTTGGTTGACATTGTTCGGAGTAAAAGATCGTTCCAATTTTAAATAACACGACGGATAATGAATCGTGTGATTTTAAAACAACACATGTCCGTTCATAACAACTTGTCAGGAAATAGAAAAAACTGTTTTATTCAAATACTAATATCTACAACAGTAATATTTTAGCATATTATGTTAATTTCTGTGTGAATAAACTACAATTTTTTTTATGTATATCAATAGGTACTTAGGTGTAAACAATTTAATAAAAAAAATGGACAAGTGTTATTTTAAAAACATATGTGACTTGTGTTGTTTTAAAATCACACGATTAAATTATGAGTTTAGTAGGTATGTAATTTATTTGGCCGCAAAACACGACAGTTATGAATTTTCATAGAACTTTTTCCAGCCGCTGTTGAGAAAAAAATATTAATTTTCCATCGAACTCTGCGTATCAAGGACTAAATTTGATAGAGAGCAAAAATACTAGTACCCTATTATATCTATGTTATGTTTGCGGAGTCAGAGCTCTGATAATCAGAGTCGGTTGCAAAGTACTTCGGAATTATTTGGAATGATTTAACGTGGTAACCCTTCAACTACTACTTCACGATACTGCGATGGACTGTTTTTTAATTTTCTATCAATTAGTGCTATCTCTCTTTATTTTACTACATAAAGCAAGGTGGTGCTACGCTATCGCGCAATAAAAACGTATATCGTTGTGACGTTAAATCGTCAGCGTTAGTGCGAAAAAATTAATTAATTCTAAACAAACTGAAAAAGCGGGTGGGGCTGTGTCGTGTTACACGGCCGTTGGTTTAACGTGAAACGTATATAAGTAAGCGTTATTTTTTACCTCAACTACGTAATGTTTTATGTCCTCTCTGTACAGGTAATGGTCATTTATAATAGCAGAATATTAAAAAGAATACAGTTTTCGTACTCATTCTCAAGTTACACATTATTTCAAAAGAATTGTTCATAAGCCAATTTTTTTTTCCCGGGGGCCATATTCCCTGAGCTAGGAACCAAAGTTGAAGGTATGTATTAGATCTACAAAGTGGTGTATGTTTTATCTCTGCACAATGATAATTTTTTTTCGGCCCAACCTATAAGGCAACGTTTGCATCGACCCTTAAAAGTCACACAATATTTTACCGTGTTCATCATAACAAATATAAATTTTGTTGCATACATGTTAATGCTGTTGGTCGTAACTATAGTATGGAATAGCTAATTGAAGATTCGACGTAATAAAATTTGTTCGTATTTTCGAGAAGGACCCAACATTTTGGGGTGAATATGGGTATTTATTACAGCTTTCATTAAGCAAAGGCCTCACGTACAGTAGCCCGTTATGAGGCTAAGTGCGGAAATCACAGGTCTAACTAACTAACTGGGCAGAGGCCATCCTTCAGAAAAAAAGAGAGAGTATGGGCTTAATCATGTGTCCCCACCATGGATTGCTAATTTCTAGACCTGACATAAGCAGCCATTACATTAGGCTGCTATATTGTTTGTTTCGCCAACCCGCCTGCCAAGCGTGGTGATTATGGCAAAACCCCTCATGGTTATGAAAACCATGAGGGAGGCCTATGTCCTGCAGTGGGCGTCAAGGGTCTGATGATGATGATGATTGTTTGTTTATGTTAGCCCTTTTATTAATTTTTACCAAGACCAAGACCGAAGATAGATCTTTTGTGTTTGTTGCCTCCGCCTCAGGTTCTCCGTCCTTGTCTCCCAAAAAGGTTTCCTAAAGGCTGGGTTCTTCGTGCGCACGGATTTGTATGGGATTTATTGGGCTGCGCGAGCAAATAGTTGCGGGAAAAGTACGCACTTTTGAAAATACAGAAATAGAAATCCTATTAATAGAATTTTGATGACCGACATCACTAACACATTCAGTGTTAGTCATTTTGGTATATTTTTTATAACACAAAACTCAGTACAGCATGTTCGCGATTTTTTTTTTCATGCTATAAAGTTTAAGAAATTATTAAAATAATGACCGGCGGCCCTACATAGGATACTAAAAATTAATATGTATTAGAGAGTAAAATGTATTGTAAAACACCTGATTTAGGGCTAATGTCGGAGAACGCAGGCTTAATATGTCTCTTTCTTTTAGCACTGCGTAATTCATCGGCCGGGTCGCCCATCTATCTTCGGCGGTCGGATGATAGGCTGTTGGCCAGAGCTAGACGGAGGACACTTCGGATGACGGTTACCATAGTGACGGTGTTCGCTTGTTGCTGGCTGCCGCACGCTACGATGGCTCTTTGGTGAGTAATTGAGTAATTTGGCGAGCAGTTCATACCTCGGATCTAGACCGAATAAAGGAATATTAATAGATTTGCACACTTATTGGGTCTTAGTGGGCCCTAAAAATTGGAATGGATTGGTCGCACTCACTGGTCTCTATTAACATTATTGAGAGATTGGTTTGCAAAACTGATTTATGAAAAAATTAAACGAAGAAAAGTTTTTTTCATTGGTAGCGTTACTGCCCCTAAATAAACTTTACAGCATAAAGTACGTCTATTTCATTTCCATACTTCGTTTTTAACAAATAAAAAAAATAATTCGTCCATAATCAACAGATTCAAAACATATAATAAATCTGTAAATGTTGTCTATGTTTGATTATGTCTATGTTTGTCTGTCTTACTCTGTTTCTTTGTGCGCACATCACGCAAAAATCACTGAACGGAATGAAGTAAAAGTCATCAGAATTATAGGGAACCTATTCCCGTAACATACAAGCTACATGACATCACGCTTAAGTTCATGAGGGGTTAAGAAAGTCACCATAAGCTGTAGGGTCATTGAACAGTGGTTTTACCACAATGACGGATACATTTAACCAGCTTATGAAGAACCAGTCAGTATACGCACTACCGACCGGTCGGAAATATTTTTATCTGTTACTGTGGGAATCGCCATGTTGCGATGTGCCTAAATAATTCCACCGGGTTATACGGTATGCAAAATTGCGTCTCTTTTTGTAAGTCTCTTAATTATTTTAATTACGAGAATTATAAAAATAAACTGCTAATGTAATATAAATAAAATTAGTGCTGCACATATTTAAAGGTGATAAAAGAACTGAATTAACTACTAAATTCATTATTTAGAATAAAAGTGTCAGAAGTAAAACATAATATTTAATAAACCAACAAATTATTCGATAGTTGCGTTCCGAAACGTAATAAATTCTGACACAAAAACATTATCTCTCGACGACCTCGTGGCGCAGCGGTAGTGCATCTGCATACCATGCGAGAGGTCCTGAGTTCGAATCCCGGCTGGGGACAAAAAAAAACCCCAGGTCTTGGATGTTTACATGTTTGTGATGTCGTTGTTTCTGGTTCCCACAACACAGGGTATCCTAGTGTGGGGCCAGACGCAATGTATGTGCCTGTATGTAATTTTTTATGTTTATGCTGTAAGTATTGTGTATCACATAGTTTATATTCGCGTAAAAGATGAAAAATGTTTCGATATTGTTTATTACGTATTTTTCAGTGGACAAAATGAGGGTCAAATTTTTACGTTTCGAAACTATGATCGGAACTTTTTTATTTTGTTGTATTGTTATTTTGGCTGTGTTAACTTTTTATATCTGATTTAAAAAAAAGTTTAGGTTGAATGAGGTGGTAGCGCACGCGTCATTAATAATTTTCCAAGGAGAAGACCTTGTCCGTATAAGGACGAAAATATCTTAGCTCAGTGGACTAAGCTTTCTGCCACACCCCACACCGAAAGGTCTTTTTTATGTATTATTTATTTTCAAGCAGGCAATTTCAAGTGCAGAGGTACGTGAACACCTCAGACACTCGGATTCCCTAACGATGTTTTCATATTACAATGCTGGTTTGATTAATGCTGCAAGCTGGTATTTACATAGCTCTCTTCTGTTACTTGGAGATCTTTTTTAGCCTTTGTATATTATTTTTCTCAAACATGCTTTGAAATTTGAGCATTATTTCGACAACCTTCTTCGAGATAAATCGAAATTGCTGTACTGGCCAATTATACGCGAGCAGTAGCCGAAAAAAGTTCTATGAAAATTAATAACTGTCGTGTTTTGCGGCCAAATAAATTACCTATACATACTAAACTCATAATTATAACCCGTTCACATTAACTAAACGCTTGACGTTGATACAATAATGACCAAAATAAATACCAAAATGACTGGAAACTAAGCAAATTATCGACAGTATGGTCAAAATCTTGGTAACCAATACATATGTCGATAATATGCTTAATTTTCTATAATTTTTGCATTTGTTTTGGGCATTATTGTATCAACGTCAAGCGTCTAGTCTAGTTAATTTAAACGCGTTGTATCTGTCGTGTTATTTAAAAATGGAACGATCTTTTACTCCGAACAATGGCAACCAAGAAGGTAACTTATCAGAGGTTTTGTTTAAATTTCGAACTGGCTTGCGATAGAAAGCTGGATATACCCATTGAAAAAAAAGAACACTAGCGCGGTAAAAATTATTGTTGTTCGTTCGTGTTCGTCTGATTTTGAAAGTTTATTGAATTTACAGAATGAGTGAACTCAGTGTTGAAAAGGTCTACGATGAACTTATTTTCGCCACCTGAAACTAGTTACCGCCAAAATCGAAAGAAAAATATTTTTCAAATAAAAAGTTCTGCCTTAGTACTACTTAGTTTTAATTTCCGCGCGTTATTTGAGAAAAATGATATGCAAGTCTTGGCCACAACTAGGCATTGATGGACTCACGTATGTGTGCCTCGGCTTCGCCTTGGCCCACATTTCCACATTCGTTCATCAATGCTTCTTTTGCTGGCCGCTGCAGTAATGTACTATATATGTATCAGACACTTTAATTCTTTAATTATCACCCTTTTGCATCACAGGTACATGCTTGATAGACGTTCAGCAGAGCTCGTATCAAAGCGGGTACAAGATATATTGTTCATGATGGCAGTTTCCAACTCCTGCATGGACCCATTCGTCTATGGATCTTACGCTCTGGACCTAAAGTCTATTTTTAGCCGAACGCTGAGGAAGATATTATGCATGCACACGACACACCCCGTGGAACGGCCTGGTAAGCAGTGAACTAATTAGGACTTAATTTTGTTTCTGTGTACTGTGTGTTTTATTAGTTTGGGAGCTAATGAGTTTCGGCGTGCATGTTTTATAGTTTTCAACGATGGCGCGACTGTATGTGATTTAGTTACATTGCTGCCCTCCTATTGCGTACATAACTGTCCACTGTATTGGGCTATCTATTTTGACGTTTCCGAAGTGTCAAACTATGTTTGTATTTTTTTTTTTAATCTTTATTTAAGGGTTTGGTACACAGTGTGACCATGTCACCCATGTTTGTATTTGACAGTAAAAAAAAAAAACTCCCCCACATACTAATTATTTTGAAAGTATATTTTTTATAAAAAAAAAAGTGTAATGTCCTGAATTCATGAACTTTTCTTTCTAATGGTTTTTACTGGCATTATTAGGAGTTTGTGGAGGGTGCCTGAATTTCCATGTTCGGAGTAGGTTAAATCGGATGAGTCCGTATAACAAAGAAGTTAGACAAAGGTCTATTACATAGGCCCCAGATAGGTTGACAACCAGTTAAGAACAAAATAAAACCAACCTAGCAAAAAGAAAAATTGTCAACGATTGTAAGACGGAACAGTTCAGCCCCTATATTACGCGCACTAAATACTGGACAATTCCAATCGTCTATTAAATTCCATACAAATTGTTCTTTGAAACGTCAGGATTCCAATAGGATTTGGTACGCGTAATTGGGCCCCTGTTTTTTATCAACAACAGTACTGTGAACATCTCTATTTAACTTCATACAGCTTATGTCTACACGTTAACAAACCGTTGAAAGAAATCTTTAAAATACGTAAAGCAATAATGTATATAAAGTGGTTGGCTTGACGAATTATCAAACCCTTTTATCGTCAACCCTTTTACGTGATCTTGATAGTAAAAGTTTAAAAAAATATTTGTTACAGACAAAAGCAGAATGAAATGATAAACAGGGTGGCGCAAAAGTAATGTCATAATTTGAATTAGCTGACATTTTGTTACAAATGAAAAAAAGAGCTCTGTTTTCCTCAAAAGTTTATTTGAAAGTGTATAATTGATTACATTACTTGGAAAAAATTATATCGCTCAAATGGCCACCTCCCGAGTTGATGCAAAATTGCGCTCGCTTTACGGCATTTTGAATTGTTGCTCGCAAAACATCTGGCTCCAAATTGGCGATTTCTTTTTTAATGTTAGCTTTTAAGTCTTGCAAGTTTCGTGGTTTGTTGTGGTAAATGCGAGATTTTAAAAAGCCCCAAAGGAAGAAGTCTGGTGCTGTTTGTTTGTAATTGAAGACCATTGTTATTTTCAAGGTCAGGACTGAGGAGGTTAATGTAACCTATACACTTTCAAATAAACTTTTGAGGAAAACATTTTTTTTAATAATAACTTTCACACAACACAATCACACTTGACCTGGTCCCAAACTAGGATGCCCTGCGCTATGGTAAGGAGGCAAGGACATCACAAACATGGAAATACACCCATAATGAGGCCATTTATTTGTACAAATGTACGGCACCGGCGGCCCGCAGTGGGAATCGAACCCACGACTTGGTAGTAAGCACCGTAACGGCTTTTTTTTAAAACCTATTTAGAGATTAAACTTGTCCTCAGCACGGGTTAGTGCAACAAAAACAATATAAACTTAACGGCCACTCCAACGAGGCAGTAAAAAATGCCAGGTAATTCAAATTATGATATTACTTTTGCGCCACCTTGTATTTGTGATCTTATCGTCATTATGAAACTCGCTTTAATAAGCAAGTTAAGTTAAAAGCTACTTTGAGTAATTTTTAAACACATTTTTCCTTTGAATGGCAATCGTAATTCATTCATTAACTGTAAATTTTGATTCGATTTATTAGCATTTCTTAAACTTTCGCAAAACTCATTATGGCGACCAAGTTACTATGTTGCGGTACCTGGAAAATGTAGCTCAGTTTCTATCCACTCTGTTTTCAATTAAGACCTTATTATTATTATAGCCATTTATTTTCCTAAACAAATTGACATTTTTTTTTTGCATTACATTAAAATTAAAATTACATTGAACGACTAATAAAAATAAAAATAAGAAATTGATCCATTAAAATTAAAATACATACATTAATAAAATAAAATTGATAAATTATGTAACATATTAATTAGATCATGCAACTTCAACTTCAATTAGATGATTGTGTAATATTAATAATACATTTTGAAAAATATTTTATTCAGTTTGGTACACCCATAGATGGGTGTAGGCCTCCTCCATCCCGTTCCATATATCTCTATTTAGTGCAGTCCTGGTCCAGATGTGACCTGCCAGCTGTTGTATGTCGTCACGCCAGCGGCGGCGCGGGCGGCCGCGCGGCCTGCGCGTCTCTCTTAGGTGCCAATGCAGCACTCGCTCACTCCAGCGTTCGTCTGTTCTTCGTGCCACGTGGCCTGCCTATCTCCATTTCAGGCGACACGCCATCTCTACCGCATCAATTACTTTGGTCTTTGCTCTTATATGCTCGTGACGTATTCTATCACTCAGTTTCAGATTCGGCAGCTCTTTGAAAGACTCGAATTCTATTTGTAATTTCTTTGGTAAACGGCCACGTCTGGCATCCATAGAGTAGAGTAGGTAGTATAACTGAGTCCATTGCCTTCTTTTTTAGGGGTATCGGCAGATTTGATTTGAAAATTTCTTTAAGCGACCAGTATTTATTCCATGCCTTTGTCACTCTTCTTTCTACTTCTTCTATATATATATATATATCTTTTTAGTGGCAATGTATATTACGAGACAAGATATCTATGATCGTTTAAAACGTGAGAACCTGCGATGATATTTACTGTAGGTACGCACGCATGCATTATACAATCTTTTGTTTGGTTTGTTATCCATTGTTATTATCATGTCGGCAAACGCTGATACGGCCATTATTGTGAAGTACAAAGAAAACGTTTTCTTATTTTCTCCACTCATTTAAATAACGACGCCATTTTAATGCATGCTCGGCTACGCGATGCGTGGGTATGGTTAATAATTTGTAAGATTGTCAATTCATCTTGTTATTGATTTTAACTAATCTTTTTGTGAATTCACAACTTCTCTCTGGTTCTGAGGCTTATACGGACATAAAATTCAATCTTATGAAGTCTGAGAAAATTTATGCGAATACTGTGTAATAAAAGTTGAGAAAAAGTTACCATTCAGGTCTGAAAATGCACGAACAAATATAGCTTCTAGTTCCATTCGACTTAATCAGAACTTGACTTTCTACATCTAGTTAAAAGAATATAACCCTTTTTTGCTTTCAAAGTCTGGCAAAGAGAAGCCTAACTTTGATACAGCCAACAACGACGTCACGCCCACACTATTAATTACATTGCTGGTGATTTTTAACCGACTTCAAAAAAGGAGGAGGTTATCAATTTGACGCGTATGTTTTTTGCTATGTTCTCGCATAACTCCGTCAAATCTTAGCCGATTTCGACAATTATTTTTTTGTTGGAGTAGGTATAACATTTCATTGGTCCTATTTTAATTTGGTGAAGATCTGATGAAGACTTTCAGAGACGGAGAACGGAACTCTTCAATGAACAGCAGTATATAAGGCCTAATGGGGCCCATCCTTTAGTAATATCCGTATGTTTCATAAAATTCTGTCTGTATTGAACCAACCCTTAGAAGTATAATTATAAATTTTATGTATGTTTCGGCTCAACTTATTTTATCGACATACCCTCAACATTGCAATGAGCGAGACTTGATGAGAAGCGTCGAAAGCTATACATAAGAAATACAGGCTCGCCTAGTACCTATGATTTTCGATGTGAAAACATAATAATACAATTGCACTAAGTTCAATGTATCCAAGATATGTTTTTTTTTGTTATACAGACGTTCGTAACACAATACATTTCTTATTCTTATTCTTACAAGTTTAAAAGTAGTCCTAAGGTAATTTGGTGATGTTCTGGTGAAGACTTCCGGAGACGGGTATTGAGAACTTCAAATTTTAAAGCAACGTAGGTACCTATTAAGTAGGGTAAATTATGATTATAAGGGACTTGTTTTTTTTTCTCCCGCTACCCCACTAAACGTTGAAAAATAAAAAAAATAAAAAAATTAAAACCGACTTAAAAACACTACAGCATTAAAAAGTTAGAAATAAGTTTGGGCACCGACTCCAAATTATACTTGTCCAATACCTACATGTATTCATACTTCTAATTTAAAGGCATTACTTTTTATTAGTGCTGTAGTGTTTTTAAGTCAGTTTTTTTCTGTTTAAAAATTTTTATAGGTACTTTTCAATAAAACTTCATCAATATGAAGTTCGACGATAAGATATATCTGCTTGGCAAAAAAAGTGTCATAACACAAAAATGTTGAATTCGAGATAATGCGACTTGTATGATTTTTTATTATTTTATACACTAATATTATAAAAATTATGGGAGTTACATTGCTGAAAATTTATTTGCAAATAGTATATCTATATACATTTCACATAGTTTATATTTTTTAGAAATATTATGTAATTTTTTAAGTAACTTTTAAGCTATATTTAATTTGGGATATGTTATGACACTTTTTTTGGAGAATTCGGAAATATTTTAGGAAATAATACTCTTTGTTATAGTATGAAAAAATAAACTTTATTAAAAGATATTATTTATTTATTTATTTATTTTAATTCTTTATTGCACTAATTACATTGTAAGTGTACAAGGGCGTGCTTAATGCAAGAAGCATTCTCTTCCAGTAAACTGCTTTCTTTTTCTAATACAAACTTACTAGTGTAATAAATTTCTTAACAATATTATTATAATCTTATGGATTCGGTCACAGTCACATTAAATTACAGGTATCTATTAATAATCAACTAAAAGGAACTTTTTCATTAAACTTTTAAATATTTTAATTTAACAATAGGTTAAGACTTAATAAATAGTTAGATACATTAAATGAGTATCAAAACAAGTAACAACTAGTTTTGTAAGAAAAGTTTACTTAAGAGAATTATATAACTATTCGTAGAAATGAGGAATGTGATTATTTCTTAGTAATTCTTGGAGATCTTTTATTTTATTTACTTTGAGTTTAGGCTTAGTTTTGTAGGCGAGTTTTATTATAATTTGGTTCAGGTTATTCTTTCGTGTTAATACTGTTTCGGAGAATTGGATATCTTTAAAAGAAGTTTTATATACTAACTTAGTTGGATCATCTTGCAATATTTTGAAGACTTTCAGTTCTGATAATTTGAAATTTTTGGTATTCATTTCATCGAATAAAAATCATGAGATGACATTTCTGTTACAGCGTAGGGTCTGCCTTTTTTCTTAGCGCCTTTGATCGCTTCCACGTACTGACTGGGTACATAAATTGGACCAGACTTCAGTCTTTTTTGAATTTGTTTTTCAATGGTAGAATGTTTCGAGTCCGCTATGGATCTTATTTTAGGGAATTTTAATAGTGCATACAAGTAAACAGAAATGATAAACCGATTCTTATTCTGACCGCAGCAGTTATCAGAGTAGAATATCAGATCTAGTCCAAGTCCATCGTAATTTAGCAGTGTGTTTTCGATAAACTTGAATACACAAGATCCTATTTCGTCAGCTCCGCGATTCGTTTCTCCCTCGTGCCAAAAGAAACAATCTGTTTTATCATTACCAAGGTGTGAAACAGTAAAATTCAAAGTATTAAGCTTTGATTTATAGTAAAATATAGACGTATTTCCTCGGGGAAGTTGTAGCACCGCCTGTAAGTCATAAATTGCGACAATATTGTCTGGTCCAGCGTTTGTTTTATCAGCGTCTTTCTCTATTCTGGACATTTCCTTCTCTTCAATGTGTTTTAAATATTCAACTTCTAAGTCCTTCTTCACACTACCTTGAGCATTTTCATATCAAACGCATAATTCGCATCTGTCCTTCTTTGGTTTAAAAAAAATGATATTGAATTCGCCGTTAAATATCCTTGAATACAAAGTTTCGTTTGCATAAGGCACGTCGTTCGATTCGCAAAGAGATTTATAATCTCTGTAAAGATCACCAAGTGATTTTCCTCCATCAATATATTCCTTTGACGAATCTTTACGTATATAATGGGATTCCATACGCGGTATTGACTTGATATGATCTTTTACACCCTGTCGAATAGACTCCGCAACTTTTTTATGGTTGTTATGTTTACCTCTCATATCTTTTTGCAAAAAACCATCTTCAGACTTCGCAATCACAGTTCTGATAACACGATCATTAGTATCTAATGTTGCTTTGAAAAAAGTTTTGCACACTCGAATAGTCTGTCCATCAACTTCAAAATAAAAACTATAGTTGACCTTTCTGGGCTGAGCTTTACCAGAAAATCTGAATGCAGGAATGATGGGGTTAATGTGTTTATGTATAAAATTTATCTGTAGAGACAAGTCTCCTAATTGCCAGTAACTTTCAAATAATTTTGTTCTCGCGGCATCAGTAATCTTTTTTGTACACTCCAATTTACACTTTTCGCCACATGGCGGTTTCAAGCTCCTTGCAGGAATATTTTTTCTTGACTTAGAACAAGAAGTGTAAGGTTTTCCGCTATTTCTTAGTGTTTTGGCCTTATTTGTCAACCATTCATCTACGCATGATTTACACGATTTGAATTTTAGTCTTAGTTAGCTGTGGAAACTTGTCTTCGACTATGTTTTCGACTACGTTTTCTTGTTGACATGGCAAAGAGGCCAATATCTCATTGGAATTGCAACGATATTTGGACGAACTTGACTTAGACCTAGCTGTGTTACTGCTGTTGCTGCTACTGCTATTACTGCTGCTATTACTGCTGCTAGTTCTGCTACTTCTAGACCCGGAAGTTGACGACGATGAATCGGAGGATGTAGACATCTTACGCTGCAGTATACCTTTAGACGTAGACGGAGTCGGATCATGGTTTTCTGTCATGCAACCGGAATGCCGAGAAGTTTCAGTTTTTGCAAAAGTTTGTATTTGTTGCTTCTGTTCCATGGCCGAGAAATGTAAAACTCGTTTGACACGCTTTCTTGATGTTGGATGACCAGAGCTAGAACTATCTGAGCTAGAACTTTTATTAATAAACTTGGTTTCGAAATTTGGGTCTTTGAAGCTATCATCGCTGTCTTCAAAATAAACATTTTCTTTATCTGATGTTTGACCTCCATCTAAAACAAAAAAAAAATCTTACATGTAACTTTTTTACAAATTAAATTCACATCAATGTACCTTCAAAAGAAAGTTGTTCAATATCCACGATGCTATGCCCTTCACATTGGGCACCGATGGTGTTCTGCTCTAAATCTTTATGATGTCCTAAAGTAGTCTTATTGTTTGTACCTATAAAATGAAAACCACAAGGATTTCTATAAAAAAAACAGTTAAGAGGAACCACCGACGCGAAGGAATCGGAGGATGTAGACATCCTGCGCTGCTGTGTATACTTTTAGATGTAGACGGAGTCAGATCATGGTTTTCTATCATGGAAATAGATTGCAGAGGAGTGTCAGTATTTGCGAAAGGTTGTGTTTGTTGCTTCTGTTCCATGGCCGAGAAATGTAATACTCGTCTGACACGCTTTCTTACAGTTGGACGACCATTGTCACTAACTGACCTGAAACTTTTATTTACAAACTTGGCTTCGAAATTTGGGTCTCTGACGCTATCATCGTTGTCTTCAAAATAAACATTTTCTTTGTCTGATGTTTGACCCCCATCTAAAACAAAAAAGTCTGTATTCTAAAAAACCGGCCAAGTTTCGTACCATTATCTATAAAAACGGAAAAAAACATCTCGGTTGTATGGGATTTGGAAGAATGTTAAAAAATTAGTTGTACTGTTGAACATAACAATTTTCATTTATTTTATGAGTTTATTTATTCAAAGATCTGTACATACTTACCTATTAGTGTTAGAAATCGTAATAAAAACTACTGTAAAATTAGTAATAGTTCATGTATAATACTAACCTTGCTTTGGAATATCGTTTCCAACAGATATAGTTGGAATAGTACTCTGATCAGAAGTGTCTTGTTGGTCTTCTTCGCACGCTAGTTTGATCATCAACGCTCCGCGATTAGTCTTCATCTTTTCCTTAAAGAATAAATCAAAATAATTAGTTATAGGGAAGAAAAATAAAATTGAGAAATAAACTATTCGCTTCAAATCATAATATTTTTCATGAAAACAGACCGATAACATAATATGTCACATGCATCTAAAAACTTAGTTTTATTTATGCGCAAAGATAGTAATAATACAACATAACGCTGAAGATTACTATAATATTGTACAATAACACTATCATTAAACGTGTTATGTGTTTATTACATTATTTTCAACTAAAATATCCCCATCATACAATGTACAAAAGAGTAACTACACAGGATATGACTATTTTCTTTAAAACTTTTCATGGAAACAATTGTATAATAAACTCCTAAAACTTACCGATAGACAGTCGCATCACACATTAATACTTTTTTGTGGCAGCACAATACACCACCGCTCTGGATCAACGCAATTGTGACACTGTTCATACCAGTCAACTGACCAATACGACTCAGTGAAAAAGAGAACTTAGCGCCATCTCTCGGTAACTCATAATAATGACGATTTTACAGTCGGTCAAATGAAATATTCGCTATCCAATGGTACAAATATGTCAAAACGTAATTATTATGTATTGTGACGCTTTTCTTGCCGGGCCGCGATTGATTCCGCTTCTATTCACCGTAGCAGTAAAGTTTTGATAATTTGTAGCACGATTAGCGACACCGACACCATTATCCATAAAACGCCTATAAACTGGAGCAAAAATCTGAATTCTCTAAAATGTGTGTACACTACCGTTCGAGTAGCCTACAGTTTATAGTCACTAAGTTTAATCACTCTGTCCGCCTCTACTAAGATCTCGCATAGGATTCACTTTACAAGATTTCCATTAATGGCGCTAGAGTATCCGCTCCATTTTTAGTATCGGTCGCTACATATTGTGTGTCATAGTTGTATCCAGACAGAATTGCGATGACTGTGGCTCACCTATGCACTCTGTTGGCTGTCATACCTGTCTTTTTACCGAGACTACTGAACCGATAACTTATAGTCCGTGCACAATATAAACTTTCTAGCGCACAAATGTATATTGACACCAAATATTTATTTAAAGATTTATTCAGCGCTGAGGGATCACTTCGTCAGTACAACGCTGAATCAGCTGCCTTTTGTGGCAACTTAGATAGGTACACCACAGGCTACATCTATGGTCCTGTTTTATTTATTTGTTTTGTCTGTTTTGTATTTAGTTTTCTTTCTGTTGTTGTGCATATTATGTTACTTATCTACTTATTTTGTTTCTGTGATGTATCTTGTTGGTATAATAAATGTCTTCCTTCTTCTCTTCTATTTACGTATGATAGCTACCCATCTATGCTCTAGTTTGGTTTTAATTTACAAACTGCAGGGGCCTAATTATGCGCACCAAACCCTGTCAGAATCCTGACGTTTGCTGAAGCCATTAGTGTGGATTTTGACATTTAGGCGATTCGAATCGTTCAGGATTTGGTACGCGTAATTAGGCCTCTGCAGTTTGTAAATTGCATGTCGGACTACAATGAAAGTTTACCAATATTTTCAGAGGACACAGATCGAGGTTTGATCTTAATTAGAATTAAAACAAGTGAGTTAAAAAAGAAATCACTCAAGCTTCTTCTTAGAAGTGTCTCACAAGTCTCAAAAGTCTTAAATATCTTTTCAATTTGTTTATCTGCAATTCTAAGCACAATAGAACCCCGCTTTATTTCTTTAAAACGGTAAAGTGCGATCCGTTTAATTGTCCCACGCCCACACCCACACCGCAGCCCACACTGCTCGCATCCATTGGCTGTTTCTGCGGCAGAGGGGTGGTATAAACATTTTTTTCACCTTATTTAATAACCTGCGTTTAATAACCTGCGTCACGGTTTGCGCTCCGCTCATGCTACACATCTTTCTTTAGCAACTCATATAGAGGCGTCAGAGTTGTGCCTGTGATTTTAGATACACTTTTTGGTACTGGAACGTTTTTATCACTTTCACTTTCTTACATAACTTATTAGGTATTTAAGTATGTTACCGATTCTGGCATTAATGTACGCATTTTTGTGCTCAAACGCTCGAACTCATTATGAGTTTTGCAGAGTTTTGAAATGTTTTTCGTTCTTGCCGATCAGAATCACAATTTAATAGAATCATCATCATCATCAGCCGTTTGACGCCCACTGCAGGACATAGGCCTCCTTCATAACCATGAGGGGTTTTGCCATAATTGCCACGCTTGGCAGGCGGGTTGGCGATCGCAGTATACGGTAGGAGTCTCAGGAAGACGCTGCTGCCCGTCTCCTGGTAACTGATAGAACAGAATACTCTTTTTTAAACAACCAATTTAGAGGCTAAAAATTCCACCCATACCGGGACTTGAACACGTGACCTCTGGCTAACCGTGCCAGCGCTGATGCCTGCACTTGGCCAGTTGGGAGAGCGCAGGCTCGGTTAGCCAGAAGTCGCGGGTTCAAGTCCCGGCATGGGTGGAATTTTTAGCCTCTAAATAGATTTTTAAAGTTGTCCGCAGCACGGGTTAGTGCAACAAAAAGAATAGAATACATACTCTCTTTCAATTTTCGCAAACAGCTCTATTACTTATTTCCTTTGGAAAATGCCGGAGCTATATAAAATAATAAAAAATAAATATATATTGATAGACCGAACCATTTTTCCGTATTTATGATACAGAATGTCTCCATTCAACCACTCAAGATTTATTGCTCCAGTGTTTTCTCTGAAGAGATTTGTTTTTCGCTGTTTATTAATAATGCGACTTTCTTTTCAGTGATGTCTGCACCAGGCACTATGAAAACCAAAGTTCCATTAAACACAGATGTCGCTCCAATTGAAAACGTAAGTATTTGATTTTTACAGGAATTTATAATAATAGGCTGGGTTAGCACTCTACTCTCGACGTCAATATGGTATGAACGTGGTTCAATTATATTTAGTAACAATCACAAATAAAAGGACCATTCGACTCGACGGGCACAGACGGTTAATATTACTGACTCGGAAAACGACGTTCTGCCATACTAATTATCATCATCATCATCATCAGCCATTTGACGCCCACTGCTGGACATAGGCCTCCCTCATGGTTTTCATAACCATAAGGGGTTTTGCCATAATCGGCACGCTTGGCAGGCGGGTTGGCGATCGCAGTATGCGATTGGAATCTCAGGAAGACGCTGCTGCCCGTCTCCTGGCAATTTATTTCCACGGGAGGAAATGGAGTGACGCTATTCTTAATCCGGCGCCACACGGTACATAAAGCATGTTAATTATCCTACGACTTATTGGCAGACCTACCAAAGAAACACAAAATAAGTCATAAAAATCGGTGAAGCCGTTTCGGAGGAGTTCGAGAACAAACACTGTTACACGGTATTCTTATGTATTAGAGAAACTGGCTGTGACCGTGGCTTTACTCGCATGGAATTCAGTTTGTGACTATTATCAGGAAAAATCAGTATACAATGTATTTGTGTTTTCCAGTTTTGTGTATAACAAGGTTCTCCCTATCTATAATTTTATATGAATTAAATTTAAAAAAAAGTTATATAATTTTAAAACTATACAGTCTAGGCTTAGTGCAAGGAACCCTGATAATTTTTGAGGTAATAAAAATATTTTTTAATTTTTTTAAATTTAATTTATATTTATCAATATCAATGGCGAGTACCTACATCACTCACCTTCGATTTCCCGACGATATAGTAGTCACGGCAGAAACGATGGAAGACCTCAGCATAATGCTCGAAGACCTCATCAGTCGAGTTTCCCAACGGGTGAGCCTTAAAATGAACATGGACAAAACGAAGGTCATGTCGAACGCCCGTGTTGTGCCCTCCCCAATAACATTGGGGAATTTGATTCTCGAAGTTGTAGACGAAAACGTCTACTTAGGACAAACAGTCGAACTAGGCCGGTCCAACTTCGTGAATGAGGCCAATCGTCGAATCCAACTCGCCTAGGAGGCATTCGGGAAACTTAGAAAAGTATTTTCGTCCAATATACCTCAATCCCCCAAGACAAAATTATACAACCAGTGTATGTTACCAGTGATGACTTATGGCACTGAAACGTAGTCTCTCACGAAAGCTCAAGGTCACGCAACTCGCTACGGAAAGGGCTATGCTCGGAATTTCTCTACGAGATCGAATAAAAAATGATGAGATCCGTAGACGAACGAAAGTCGTCGACATAGCCCAGCGGATTAGTAAGTTGAAGTGGCAGTGGGCGGGACACATAGCACGCAGAACTAATGGCTGATGGAGCCGAAAAGTTCTCGAATGGAGACCACATATCGGCAAGCGCAGCGTAGGATGACGAGGCACAAGATGGACAGATGACCTCATCCAAGTGGCAGGAAGACGCTGGCTGCAAGCCGCTTCCAACCGGTCTTTTTGGAAATCCATGGAGGAGGCCTGTGCCCAGCAGTGGGCTTCTTGTGTCTGAATGATGATGATGATGATAAACTTTTATTAGTCTTTTAAAGAATTTTACCTATTTATTTGACAGTATAGATTATCTATAGGGAGTCACTAGTATTTTTTTTGTATAGAATTAGGCATTACGCATCCCTCCAAACTGAGTCCCGGGGTTTTGGAAACTGTACCTAATGAGTGAGTACACGTTCCATGTAAAAATTTATTTTCGAAATAGAACACTACACATCACGCATTACGCCATATTATTTGAGCTCTGGGTTACGTGCCGTTTAAGAAGGCTCGGAGCTCAATCGCATGGTTAGAGCTGACATGTTCGGGGGCATTCGGTATATTTTCAGCAATTTATTTATTTAATGGATTACGTGTGATGTGTATCGTATGCATACTAAACCCCTTTTCACGTGGGAAACTGAACTTTAGAAAGTCGAATAATAATAATAGACTTATTTTCAAATATACAAGAAATAATGGAACATTGTTATTTACATAGTATTATACTGTGATGATCTAGCTATATTAAATCGAATATTATCAGATTTATTTCTTTATTTTTTTCCGAGCTTGTCATCGACTGACAAAATGTAACGATTTTCCTTTAATTTTAATCAAACCAGAAGGCTGTGCCGCAAATATACCTTATAATACAATACCTTAGTATTAGTACTGACTTTAAAATATCTACCTTTAAAATGCCGTATCATTTTTAAATTTGTAGATAGAGATAGAGAACACTTTATTGTATATAAAAATGGAAAGAACACAGATACCAAAAAAATATTTTTAAAAATACTACATTCATATCCGTTGACACTGGCCAACACATGCCTATTATTAAAAAAAAAATACGATTTTCATTCGCTCTAAATTTAAATTGAGTTCGGCCAGCAACATGAACGGCATTAGGCTCTAAAGATAATTTAAATAGCAGAATAGCTGTATCATACCATACAGTACGTACGACCACGACCGCATTTTTTTATTTGCGTACCAATTCGTGAAAAAATATTTACTCATCTCTATGTAAAAATATTTATACTTAATGTTCTTATCACCACATCAAGGGTTGGCTGGAAGAGATTTCTGCTGAAATAAGCTCGCCTTGTACACTTTTTACTTTTTCTGTAAATGTTGTGTTTTATTTATTTGTTTTTATGTGTGTGCAATAAAGTTCTTAAGTTAACTTCCAAAAGTGTACTCCTACAAATAATCAAATCTAACATAGTGCTCGTGATAGTGCTAAAATAGTACATTACATAACTAGGGCCGTAAAATAAAGCCTATTTTACAGCCCGTGTTGTGTACACAATTTTATGTCGTCACTTGGCCTCAAAGTGGGTTTTGCCGTACTCGTAGCGTGCGGAAAACCCCGCTTTTTGGCCAGGTGTAGCATAAAGGTGCTTCCTGGCACGATCACAAGAATTATTCAATACTAGCTGTTGCCCGCGACTTCGTTCGCGTGGTAATTTTGATGTGTATTTTTCCGGAATAAAAAATAGCCTATGTGCTAATCCAGACTATAATCTGTCTCCGTGCAAAATTTCATCGGGATCCATTCAGCCGTTTTTGCGTGAAATAGTGACAAACATCCATCCATGCATACAAACTTTCGCGTTTATGATTTAAGTAAGGATAAATCTTCTACGCAATGTACCTTTGTGAACTGTCATAATAAACTACAAATTGCAGTGTAATGAAACTCAGCCCTGAAAGCTCAGAGGTCATCGAGTATTGGTTCTTCCACAATGTCGAATACAATTAACCAGGTTACGAAGATATTCATAGTGATTTTCTCGCCCTCTGTGGACTTAAGCGTGATGTTATGTAGTCTATATTACATAATAAGCAGCCTATGCACGTCCCACTGTAGGGCACAGGCCTTCTCTCAGAGAGAGAGTACGGGCTTAATAACCACGCGTGCTCACCACGGATTGGCGATTTCAAGCGCTGAGGTGTGTGAATAGCTCATACACTCAGGTTTCCTCATGATGTTTTCCTTTACAGTTAGCGAGTGGTATAGCTACTATAACTTCACAAATGTACATAACTTACAAAACATGAATGTTAGTTCTATGAAAGAGGCTCCAGGTACTAACCGAGTGAATCGGTTGCTATAGGAACCTGATAACATACAACTGCGGGCACTGGCGAGACGATATAGTTTATTTTAACGTATATATACGTTTGCAGACCTGTAAATTGTCTTCATTACAAAGCGTTACAAAATAATGGCTAATTCAATATCGATCATAAAATATGACTTATCAAAATTTTCGGCTCTTTTATTACTACGACTACGACTACGCAGCTCTACGCGACTATTACTACGATTATTAGTACGACCAAATATGTACGGCCTAAGAATTCAACACATTCACCATGGTTCAAAACATAGGTTATTATCTATAGTTATTCCGGAATAACCATTGTGTTTTTTGTATTCAGTGTGATGCGGTAGCGCAGTGGTCGAACTTACATTTGGGAGGTCGTGGGTTAGAATCCCGGCATGTATCAATTGCTTTCTTTTCTAAGTAACGTACATTTGTGAAATGGTACTCGCTAACCGTGAAGGAAAACTTGGTGAGGAAACCTTAGGTGTTCACCTACCTCAGTCCTTGAAATTACCAATCCACGGTGGGCACCCATGGTAATTAAGCCCATACATTCCTCTGAGAGAATGCCTGTGCCCTACAGTGGGACGTAATAGGACTACATAAAGAGAAAGTGGTATTAAGCAAGGTTGATATAACATCATTTTTTATTTTCGCGAAATGAGCAAGTTATTCAATACGAACAACTCTGGAGACGATATCGAAACGCGAAGAAAATATAATGAGTTCTCGGTATAGCTCATAGGTATCACATAAAAGTTCTGTGGTTGAACGCCTGTTATATTGTAAAGTTTGATATTTCAATTTCAATTCATAATCTCAAAGTATTTGCTCGTGATTTTTTATAAAACGCTTCATATTTTTTTGACGTGAAACGTCTTTCAGCTCGGTAACTTACTAAAACCGCATGCAACGAATACATATCGCATCTTTTCTTTTGTCATTGGTGTTTCTGTAACATTTTTTTCCGGTATACAATAAAGAATATTCTTATCTTATCTTATCTTATCGCCTCGGCGAGCGCTGTAACTGTGTAACTAACTACGTGTCGTGTGCAATTCATTTATAGTACCTGGATGACCCAGCTTTGCTCGGTTTTTTTTTTGTTAATCGTGTTTTTTTGAAATTGTATTATATACGATGAAAAAAAGGGGCAAAAAATAAAAGGATACTGAACTCAAACCGGGGTCTTCTGGTTTCGGGACCGCCCACCTTCCCACCTAAGCTATTACAAATTTTTAGATTGTGGTGAAATTACCTTCGTATTCTAATGACATTGTAGCAGTTTTTTATTGCCTAAAAACACGGTTAAAACGACGTTTTCTGAAATTGAAACCTAGCTAAATCGATTTCATCATCACCATCAGCCATTCGACGCCCACTGTAGGACATAAAATCTTGGAAACGTCTCCAACGATTTTTATGAAATTTTGTATGCAAAGGGTTCCGGGACAAGAATTGCTCGTTTAAAGGTATTAGATAGACAGGTAGATTAGATAGATAGATATCGTTGAGAAGAGCAAACCATTACATAAGTTATGGCTACTACAAGGATCTAAATCCTTTTGATTCGTACCGCTTCAGTGTGCCAGTGCCGCGTGACACAGTTTGAGCTATAAATTAACGATTACTTATAGACGTCTCACGTTGAATCAACGGCCGTGTAACCCGACACAGCCCCACCCGATTTTTGTCTCATTCTGGCTTTTGTAATGTTTATTTCACGCAGGCTACCTGTCACCACGTGCGCTTCCAAGAGACATCATTCTGTAACAGAGAAGCCTGTTCAGACCCTTCTCCGAACTGGAACGTGTCGGATTGTGAGTTACACAGCATAGTGAAGTCTTCACAGAGCTGCGAGGTGTTCACGCTACAACATCGGGCTTCAGTTGAACACAATAGGGCGACAGTTTTGGAGTTCGAGAGGCAAAGTTCATCGAGCAAGCGAGTGTATTAAAATTTCCCGCGTGAAAATCCCTTTGTTTGCGTGAGTTGGGTAATCGTGGATGGTAACACAACTAAATATTAAACGATTGTTTTATTTGTAAGTAAATCCGCCTTTAGTTGGTCTGATGGCCGATATGATTATTTATAAAATTGTAAAACCACAATTCTATTGCCACGCATATAATATGACAGAAAAGCACTTGAGGACGGTTCGACCAATTTGGCTGTTTTATTTTTAGTTCATAATACTTTTCAGGACATACTATTGGAGTTTTTTTTTGGAAAATCCGTTTTTATAAATTGGCAAGTCAAGGATTACTTATTATATAATGCCTCGAACAATTCAATTGTACGAATCGATAATGCCCAAATTAATTAATTTATTCATCCCGAAAAAATAATAAAAAAATGTTTGCTTGAAACTTTTGAGTGTAGCGGGTTTTATTTTTTCAGACTACATAGGGCTAATTATTGTCACTCCGATACATGATGGATCCGGGTTTTATTCCCGAACGCATAAAATGTTGTGGTTTGTTGGTTGTGTCGACTGTACATACTAATGACGTTAGATCAAAGTTAATAATAAAAAAATGTTTGCTTGAAACTTTTGAGTGTAGCGGGTTTTATTTTTTCGGACTACACAGGGCTAATTATTGTCACTCCGATACATGATGGATCCGGGTTTTATTCCCGAATGCATAAAATGTTGTGGTTTGTTGGTTGTGTCGACTGTACATACTAATGACGTTAGATCAAAGTTAATCATAAAAAAATGTTTGCTTGAAACTTTTGAGTGTAGCGGGTTTTATTTTTTCGGACTACACAGGGCTAATTATTGTCACTCCGATACATGATGGATCCGGGTTTTATTCCCGAATGAATAAAATGTTGTGGTTTGTTGGTTGTGTCGACTGTACATACTAATGTGACGTTAGATCAAAGTTAATAATAAAAAAATGTTTGCTTGAAACTTTTGAGTGTAGCGGGTTTTTTTTTCGGACTACACAGGGCTAATTATTGTCACTCCGATACATGATGGATCCGGGTTTTATTCCCGAACGCATAAAATGTTGTGGTTTGTTGGTTGTGTCGACTGTACATACTAATGACGTTAGATCAAAGTTAATAATAAAAAAAGGTTTGCTTGAAACTTTTGAGTGTAGCGGGTTTTATTTTTTCGGACTACACAGGGCTAATTATTGTCACTCCGATACATGATGGATCCGGGTTTTATTCCCGGACGCATAAAATGTTGTGGTTTGTTGGTTGTGTCGACTGTACATACTAATGACGTTAGATCAAAGTTACGTATTACATATTAATATTGATGTCATTTTAAATTTCAGCATAAAGTCATACATTCTGTTGCTTTTGAAAATATAGAATAAGGGAACCCTTGTGTAAAAACCCGAACGAGTTAACTGCTTTTACGTCTGGTATCCCTCTCACTAGCAAATTTATTTAACATTTAAATTATTGCAAAAGAATGAGTAGGTGACTTGCACCACCTTCATAATTGGTCGTTTAGGTTGAATTTTATATTAAGAATTTTAAAAACCTATTTAGAGGCTAAAAATGTCCTCAGCACGGGTTAGTGCAACAAAAAAATACAATGAAGAATTTTAGTTAAATGTTTCCCATGGAAATGGACGGCTCTGATCAAAACCAAAGTCTTTGAAGCTCTTCGGCGATCCGATCTGGACGCGGAGAGAGACCTCTTGAAAGCCCGTTCATCTGCTGCGATCAAGGTTCTTGGCTGCGATCAATTACACATACATTGACGGCGAGATCTTTTTTTTTTAAATCGTTTGAAAAAAAACTTGACAAGTACCAGTCGGACTCCCCCACCGAGGGTTCCGTACAAATTTGTAGGTACTTACATATTATTATAAATAGTTCAGGAATCGAGTCCTGCACATTTCCCGAACTTCAAAGACAATTTTTTTATTTTTGAATTGTAAATGTATAGTTAAATGTAAAGTTTTTATATGGGTTCCGTTTTATCATTTTGAGGTATGGAACCGTAAAAATAACAGTGTAAAAAGTAACTAAAAAAGGGAGTACAGGGTCCGAAAGGGATGTTGGGTCTCCAATTGAATCTTGCGGGATATAAATTAGCTCTTCTTCTCATAAAATATTATCAACATCCACAACTCGTTGTAACTAGAGCAAGATAAAGAGCGTGTACTGGAAAAGGAAAGCTCCGAGACCGCAATGTGGCAGAAGCTTTACAAAAAGTTTGGTTATGCGTTGTGCGAGCTATATGCGAGCGTATTAACGTTACCAAAACGGGAGTTAAAGTAGTCGTCGATACAGTAATCGGTCGTCATGAAATCATGAAAGTGCTTGACCTTAGTTTTTGATGGAGAAACATTCATATTATTTCATGCCCATTGTCTTTAATAAAATTTAAATAATTAAGTTTAAAATTTCCACAATTTTATTTCCTAGTGGCCAATGTGACATTTAAAAGTTTTTTAAATTCATACCATTTGTTTTCATTTATAATTTTTTATTTATATTTTTGCAGTTATTAGAAATGTTAGAAAATGCGAGCTAGATTTAGTTTACGTGCTTCGTATTACCAATGTTCTTAAGAACGTTCTTAAAATATTTAAGTATAAGGTGGTTGTGCAAATATTTTCATTAAGTAAATATGTATTTGTTGTGATAATAATTGTGATGAGAGGGTGTAGGATTTCAATGTTGAGTGTCAAACATTTAAAGAATAAACTACTATAAGTATAACCGTAAAAGTATTACTTTCCTGTTCGAAATTTAAGTATTAAAAAGTTACATGTAAAATTGTGATAAAATGTCAAACACTATGAATACTATTTTAGATTTATGTAAATTATACGTTTGGTGTAAAATAAAGATTTTTCTATAAGCAGTTGTCTGTTCATAAACTCGAGTAGGTAACTTATACCTTTTTTATTGGAACTCTTAATCGAAACCATTTAGAAAGACTTCCTTGTTTTGTACGCATTACTACTCATCCTTTATTAAAGAAAAACCGGCAAAGTGCGTGTCGGACTCGCGCACCAATGGTTCCGTACTCGCGCTTGGCCGTTTTTTATTATTTGTCGTTAGAATATATAATAAGTCTCACAATCACGCCAAGTTTGATGCCTGTATGTATTACCGTTTATACGATAGAGCATAATTACGCATAATTATTTCAACTGGCTACCTATTACGGTTCCAAAGATTCCTTTAAAAGTCGGACCGATGGACAGACAGGCAAACGGACAGACAGACAGACAAACAGCGGAGGTAGAGTAATAGGGTCCCGTTTGGCACCCTTCGGCTACGGAACCCTAAAAATACCACAATGAAGTAAGTAACAAATAAACTCAGGGAAATCTCTCTGAAAAGAAGCCTTTTTGAAATAATAGGGGTTAAAGTATGAAATTGCCGTTTTATTGCAATAGGTTCTTCGAATTGACATAGAATCTTCATGGTTTGAGGTTTTCGAATGAAACTTTTTTCAAATGGTTTCTATGATGTTCTTTTTTTAAAAAATGTGAAACATTTGAATATCGACTTTCAATTGTTTTTGTTATTTAATTTAGACAAGAAAGATTGATACTGCGAAAATTCGAGTGATTTTTGAATACGAGTTCCGACGCGGAACTAACGCGGCAGAAACAGCCCGCAATATCAATGCTGCGTTTGGAGAGGGGTCTACTAATGAACGCACCGTGCGATTTTGGTTTAAACGCTTTCGTGATGGAAATTTCGACTTAAAGAACGAGCCACGAGGAAGACCGCCCACACAGGTGAATAACGATGAATTAAGAGAGTGGAAGCCGACCCTAGTCAAACTACCCAGGAATTAGCGGCATGGTTTAACGTTACCTTACCCTCAATATTGACTCACTTGCGTCAAATCAATAAAATAAAAAAATACGAAAAATGGGTGCCTCATAATCACTCGAATTTTCGCAGTATCCATCTTTCTTGTCTAAATTGAATAACAAAAACAATTGAAAGTCGATATTCAAATGTTTCACATTTTTTAAAAAAAGAACATCATAGAAACCATTTGAAAAAAGTTTCATTCGAAAACCTCAAACCATGAAGATTCTATGTCAATTCAAAGAACCTATTGCAATAAAACGGCAATTTCATACTTTAACCCCTAATACAACAAAAAGAATAGCGACTTTGCGTCACACAAACAATACAAATGGTCATCCAACTTTTCTCTCTACCAAATAATTTCCGGGAGGTGTACAAATTGTGCAATATTATTTGGGTACATCAAGTATACTCTGTACGAGAAATGCTTTTACGTGAAAAACGCGAGACAGTTGATGAAAGGAAGTTTATGGATATTTATATATCTGTTCATATGAAACATCTGAAATTTTTTCTTTGCCTTTTTAAGTTATCATAATAGAGAAAGGTAATATAGACGAGTAATCGACTTTTTTGGTAAAGTAAGAGGATTTTGTTGCAACAGGTAGATAGATATTTTTATTTTTGTGCATTAAGTTACACTTTTTTTTTTATTTGTGTGCAATAACTTACGCTTTATTGCGCAAAAGTAATAAAATTTGTATACGTAGTCACCATGTAGAATAGAAAAAAAAATCATAGACAATCATAGATAAAACAATAACTAGAGTACAATTATTGTGCTTACAAGAAAAAATCAACAATATTTCTTGACTTGGATTATTACTTACTTAAAACTGGAAAAATAATTAAATTAAATAAAGTTACACCAATATAGTGGATGTGACGATGTGTGTCATGGCTTAAAAAAAACCGGCCAAGTACGAGTTCCGTACCATTATCTATACAACATTAGGCAAAGATCTAATTTGAGAACAGCGCCATCTATAGAAACCAAAAAGAAGCGTTTAACATTGACATTAAACGACATGTCATCGGCGCTGTGAAGGTTACATAGATGGCCGCTAGATGGCGGCCGCTGTTTTTAGACAACGTTTGTGGTATGGGAGCCCACCTTAAATATATATTTTATTTTGATTTGTTGTTATAGCGGCAACAGAAATATATCATCTGTGCAAATTTCAACTGCCTAGCTATCACGGTTCATGGGATACATACCTGGTGACAGACAGACAGCCAGACAGACAGACAGATGGAAGTTGAAGTCTTAGTAATAGGATCCCGTTTGGCACCCTTCGGGTAAGGAACCCTTAAAATCATAATGTTACGGGTATGACCCGTAACGCTGGTCTTCCGCCTGATCCTAAGTGAGATCACGAGCATCACGAAAAGTGGCGAAATTACAATAAAAATATGATGCCGTAACATTAACGAACGATGCAAAAATACAGCAAATAACATTTTTTTATTTTTGTTTATTTATCATAAAATATTATCTTCACCAAAAATAAATTAACACAAAATTTTTATAGAAAATACAATAAAAAATAAAATACAAAATGGTTAATAATTACATATTCTCTATTTCCGTGACCTATATCTTGCTATAATAGATACATACATAACATAAGCAGTCCGATGAGTCCCGCCCCACCACAATGCACAGAACTTCTCTCAGGGAGCAAATAAATAATAAATACAACATAGAACAAGGCACTCAATAATGAAACGGCCAAAATAAACTTGAACATCAAAAACATTTACATTTTTTGAAATATTATAATAAGAAGAAATAATGTTTTTGTACAATCATTAAAAATGTTCGCGTGCGAGACAGCATGTCAGGCGTAATAGCAGCCAAAATTGCAAATAACAAAGGGTGGTAGAAGATAACACGGATAATACGTGGATAATAAACCTATTCAATTGAACGAAATATAGTAAGATGCTGGGGTGTAACCATGGCAACTGATGAATGTAACAGAGTATTAGTGAAATATAATATTACCAATTTACCTGCCGGTAAATAATAATAATGAGTAACTAAATAACTTTCACACAAAATAATCACTTGTCCTAATCCCAAAACTAGGACACCATGTACTATGCTAACCAGGCAAGGACATCACAAACACAACGGCGGCCCCCAATGCAAATCGAACTCATGACCACCGTCACGGTAATCAAACGTGATACCGCTAGACCAACGAGGCAGTCAGACAGGCAGGTGTTAGACAAAGAACACTAATGATGTATCAATGTAATTAGTTACGCGGCGACGAGAATTTTGTTATGTCAAGTGCGGGTCGGACTCGTGCACCGAGGGTTCCGTACAAATGTGTAGGTAAGTACATACTTACAGTTTATAAATAGTTCAGGAATCGAGTCTGGCAGTTTTTACCGAGCTTTTCCTGAACTTCAAAGAGATTTTTTTGTGATATAATTAAAAAAGAATAGTTTTTAGGTTTTTTACTGTATTAGCTTTATTTGTAGCATAAGACAAGATTACTTGCCAAATTTCATAGGTCATCGGAAAGTACCCTATAAAGTTTTGATTTCCTTCAGTGTCGAAATATAGGTTTGTTTGCGGTATAAATGGCAATATCTTTTTTTTACATTAACTTTAAGTTTGATTTTTTTCACAGCTTTAAGGGACTGTAGACGTGAGTATATGGTTTTAATTTTAACTCGATAACTCCATGCCACAGTTTAAATAAAAACAGTTACCCATCTTCATACTAACGTCCGAAACGCGCCTATACAATATACATAACTACGAAACGCGAGGATATCGGTCCGCTCCGGTTCGGTGGCAGACCGGTGTTCACCGCGCGTGAGTGCAGACGGGCGACGCGTTGGATCGGCTAGCTAGACAAACATGTCGAATTCAAGTAGATTATATTGCTCGGTGTACGGATGTCTGAAATCGACAGTATCAAGACCAGAGTTAACCTTTTAATTTCCTGCTCAGTCTGAAAGGTAAGACTGTAAACATAACATTATTTTTGGAAGTAACGAGCTCGCTCAGATCTACTTTGAACCTTAGCGATTCGAGAATAAAGGTTAGCCGTCCAAAGGTTTTCGGGGATTCCCACAAATAGATTTAGATGACAATGATGTCTGGAATTAAAGCCAGTTCAATGCATGGGTTTTAGAACATTTATATAAATCCTGTAAATTAAGGACTTGAAAAGACTAAGTTTGGAGTTTTTTTGTCCATTTTTTCTCCAAAATGATCTAGGTTTTGAAATGGACACCTAGTTTAACTTGTAACGTTCATTAAGTCGCAGTTTCTGTGCTACTTTGAATAAAACATTTTTGATTTGATTTGATTTAAATAATAAATACGTTTATGTACTCGCTTGGAACCCAGTAGGGGAATTACCGCGCGCTGCTCACTTGTCTAAATTTATTGTGTGTTGTTGTACGTGCAGCTTTTATCCGTATTATTATAACCTCCTTTTTTGAAATAGGTATTTTTTTTACTGCGAAATTTCTTGAAATAAAAATACGGGTTAGAATAATTATACAAATGTGAACCCTATATTGATGCGCGTAGGGTTTTGAGGAAACTGCCGAACGCCAAACTAGACTGGTTTACCTATTTCGAGGTAAAGTACATACTTCGCTTAATTCTTTTAAATTTTTTATTCTCTTTTTTCCATTAGAATGTATTACAAACTTCGACTTCTTGTTACATTGTGAGTAGAAACTAGACGTATTATTTCCTATCAACTTATTAGACTTCATTCATACTAAACAAGCACATAATATAAATATCTACGTAGAGTACAACTCTCGAAATACTTGGTACAAGACAACAATATTTAAATGTGGCAGTATCGAATTCAAAACACAAGCGCGTCAACCCTGACGCGCCTACTCCGATGGAGCGAGCGTAGGTAATAAAATCCGGCGGACGGCCAAGATGGCCTACTGGGTGTTCATTATACTGTGTCCATGCGTTCTCAAGATAAAGGGTCTTGAGTGACAGACAGATGGACGGAGGAACGGACGGACGGACGGACGGACAAGAATATAAGGGTTCCGTTTTTCCTTTTGTGGTACGGAATCCTAAAAAGAACAAAATCAAACTTCCGTTATGTATTTATCTTTTTGGTATATACCCGCCGTAATTTTTTCCAAGTGAAATACCGTCAGAGAGGCAGGAAAATTTAAAAGATAAATACGTTCTTACGGGCTGTCAGTGTTAACGTGAGGAATAGAAGGAAATAACGCCTGATTTATGGGGACCAATATTAAGGCACCTAAGATCCTTCCAAAATTTTTGACGAAAATTTCGCACAGTTTACGAAATACTAAAATTGAATAAGCGTTTAAGAAACAATATTTTCTTCGCTTGTGGGCGCACTGAATCATCTTTGCTATTGTAATATTGAGCCAACCTCTGCGCTCTCCTAAAAAAAGATGGTGGCATAAGACCCATAGCCGTGGGATCGAGCATTAGGAGGTTGGCATCCAAACTGTGTTGCCGATACATTCTACCTTTACTGTCCGGCAAATTTCAACCGATCCGATTAGGATTCGGAAGCCCAGGGGGCTGTGAAGCGGCAGTACATGGGACGGAGACATATCTGAAGGAGGATGGCGACGAGGTCGTTGTTAAGGTCGACGTGAAAAATGCTTTCAACTCTGTTGACCGAGGGGCCATCCTGACACAGGTGAAGGAGGTCATACCAGAAATCTACAGTTATATTTGGCAGTGCTATAGTATACCCTCAAAATTACTCTACAGAGAGTACCTCCTTCATTCATCAGTGGGCTGTCAACAGGGAGATCCACTCGGGCCGGCCATATTTAGCCTTGCCATTCACCCTATAATATCAGCCCTTTCCTCGAAGTTGAACATCTGGTACCTCGACGATGGCACCCTTGGAGGCGACCGACAAACAGTGTTAAACGACCTCCTATCTTTGATAAAAAATTTCAAACTTTTAGGGCTAAAATTAAACTTAAGTAAATGCGAAATTTTTACTAAAGATTCTTTAGATAACGAAATTAAAAACGAAATCAGGAACCAATTCAACACGTTGGCCTCAAATATACAAAATTTTGACGAGCGTTCATTCCGTCTCCTAGGAGCTCTAGTCCTTAGCGAGGGAATAGAACCATACGTCATGGACCAGGTGGCCAAGTTCGAGGAGACATAATTTCATCTGAGCAAAATCAAATCTCACATGGCATTTACCATTATACGTTATTGTTTATTCGTGTCAAAATTCACAAATGTCCTCATATGTACACCTTTCTGGAAGTTCCAATCTTTACTCGCGCCAATAGTCCTAGTCCACTTGACTCTAACCAAAATTCTAAATTGGCCGCTTAATGAGAAATCCTGGTGCCAGGCCACCCTGCCGATAAGGTTGGGTGGGATTGGCATCAGGAAAGTATCAAATGTCTTCCTTCCCGCCTTCCTATCCCCAGCTCACAGTACTAACGCCTTGTATAAAAAAATTAGTTCTAGAATTACTTTAATACTAACAATAAATGTATTTTAAAGTTCTAAGCCAGTACTTAAAATTAAGCTATTATTTCATAGCGGCACAATTTTGTCGATACCGATTTTTAGTGTCATAATCACTTGGAGATTCGCAAAAAAGTCTATTGCAGTAAAAAAATATTGGGTCAAATGACAAAATTAAAAAAAGATTGTGACAATAGCTCACACCGCTATTGGATTAAAAAAAACAACTTAGGTACTGATTGAATTTATTTAATTAATTTCTATTTTAGTAATATACAGGGTTATCTCCAAAATGCTCAATTTCTCAAAAACTGAAGTTGGATTTGCAAGAACTCTTTTCGAAATACCTGTTTGTTATATAATTTTATTAAATTCGCGCGCTTTTACGCGCGCTTCTGAACGTCTATTCTATTTAACAAATATGATTTTAGAATTATCTATCAAACAGCACCATTAAAAAGCAGAAAAATCGTAACCAACATGGAATAATAAAAAAAAAATGGAAATTTTTAAAAGTCGTAAGAAATTTGTAAATGACAAACTCTGAGTTACGTGTTTTAGAAATTGCACATTTTTGTGGAAACCCTAAATTAATTTAAGTGTACAAATAAACATTGTCTTACCGTTATTAAAATATTTGTAAGTAACTCTCAAAAGTATTTATACAAACCAATATTACTACCTAACTGTTGTCATGGCATCCCTGCCTCCAAGCTAAAATCCTGTACCGAGTGTACAGTCTTTCAAATGCATTGTTGTTCAACATAGTGATATTCATACGATAATGCTTGTTTCATTGACACTATTAATAGTATACTAACCAATCGCATTACAATGGTATCTGTAACATGAAACAACAATGCATCTATTAGACTTTAGGCCCTGTTGGTATTGGCCGGTTTCTCATTGGACGATAACCCGACGACACGACATCGTCGAACTGGTATGGTTTCATACATTCATAACGAGTAGGCGCGACGAAGTGCTCGATGTACTATCTCAAGCACCTATCCTACTGGAGATGCGTGCGGGGTTTTTATTTATTTATTTATTTTAACCTTTAGGAAAACTTACAGCTGAAGCATTAGCTTTGTTTATTAGCTCACCGACTGAGCTACCGGGCAGTGAACGCGGGTCGGCGATCGGCCCTGGCTGACGCCCGTCTGCGGAACATGCAAATGGTAGCCGACTCCGAGGGTGGCTTCCGACCCAACTAGTCAAGCCAAGTACTTCCGCCTCGAATGCTGCCACTGAAGTTGCTTCGACCAGCCCAGCAGCCCGACTTGTCAGGCTGCTGCCGCGTGCCTTAAGAGCGCCTGATGATGACAGACAAATGCTACAGGACGCGCGCGCCCGCTGTTTTATAGTGGCAAGGTGAGCCGAACTTTGAACTAGAGCTGTGGGGTGCGATCACGCGGCGGACGGCTAATGCTTGCGTGCTCGGTGTGCATGCGGCCGACGGGTGCTGATTGCGCAGCGTTGTAATTCCACGTTACACATTTATTAAGTCCTTCGTGCAGACGTGCGGACGTACATCTGCGAATGTGCAGCAGCAATACCACACGCTAACGGTAAAGGAAAACATCGAGAGGAAACCTGAGTGTCTGAGATGTTCACGCCTCAGAGCTTGAAAATGCCATTCCGCAGTGGGCGCGCGTGGTGATTAAGCCCGTACTCTCTCTCTCTGAGAGAGGTCCTGTGCCATGAAGCGGGACGTATATAGGCTGCATGAAAAAAAAAAAAACTTTCACGCGACGCAATTACGGCTCTCACTGGTGTGACAAAATAGTGTGACAGCGAGTCCACACCCCTCTCGTCTAATTCCGTCTAAGTCCGATTCCGGCCATTGATTCGGTTAAATTGCGTTTCATTTAGCAATTTAGCAAAAATCTAACTTATCAGTGGCGAAACTATAGGGTGGCAGGGCTGGCAAAAAGCCACGGGCGCTCTACCTGAGGGGGCCCCCGAACTATGAGGCCGCGAGCTCAGAAGTAACTTAACATTTTAAACAAAAATTTGTAACAATAATAATACCTAGTTCAAATTAATTAAAGTTGGGCCATACCTATATGCTACAACTAAAAACGATATAGGTATTTTTTATTTTTACTGGGAGGGCCCCATCCAATGAATTTGTCACGGGGCTCGGATGGTACATTTACGCCACTGTTACTTATGTTACAATTGGGTATTTGACAAAATATCAAATGAGTTACTTTTAAAACGGAATTTTGTATGAAAATTCTGGCTCATGACGTCACATTTTAGAGCACTCTTTTTATGTTTAATCTATTTAGAAATTGTAATAACTAATAATTGACTAAAAGAGATACATTTTCCGATATATTTTGTAATTTTTGTTTTAATCGAGCATATAAAATAATTTATTGTTGATCGTGTCAAATACCGTATTGCTGATTATTATTGAGTCATTATTTTTGTAGACAGTACGTACCGTGAGTTGATAATGATAATTTTAATAATGCTATCCAAATGGGTCGTCAGAGGTGCTATTACAACAGTTGTGAAGTAAAATATAAAATTGCATTCACGAAGACAAAAAGCGTAAATGATATAGAGCAAAAAAGAGTTTGTTAACCTGAAATAGCTATTAAAAGCTTTACGTTCGGAACTGGTATTGGGTATATTACGTTTCTTTCTTATTAATAAAAATAAGAACAAAATGCAATGTACTTTTCAGTCAAATAACCGATGACAATATTGGTTTCATTTATTTTAAGCGCAAAATTGCAATTTCAGGCCAACGCTCGCTTAAACTTCGGTCCCTTCTTTTCTTTATCTTTTGACATTGTATTCTATATTTTTTATCACAAATATACATAACATTATTTTGTTAATCAATAGACTACAGTATTGCCGTTAGTTTTCTTTGGTTGTTCACTTTTCATGACTAGAAAATGACATGCTGTGTAAGACTTATGTTACAATAAAGTGCTTATGACAATAACATTGTAAATCATTCTGCAGTTTTAGGTATATTGCAAATTACAAATTTCGTTTATTGTAATAAAGTGTCTTTCGATATTACACGAATCGTACATACCATATTATAGGTATTTAATATGGCATCATAATATTAGCCTATGGAAAAAGTGGTTAAAAAGTTCAGAGCTCTCGTGGAAATATCAAAAAACTGTGTAAGCGGTCTTTCGTTTATTTAATAACGAATTTCATTTTATAGCGAAGTATTTACGTGAAAGTATTTTTTAGTCACTTTAATAAAATTTGATAAACCAAACATTGTTATGCCTGAATGAAAGTCTAAACTTAAAAAAAAATACTAAGACAAATTTCAGTTTACCTAAATTCACTATCGAAAGCACTTTACATTTGCTTCTCTACAGAGATAGATTTCAGAATAATAGAGTTTCAAACTGTAGAGGTGACCTGTACTCGGGTAACTCGGGAACTGCGTCTATCAAACTCAAACATAAGTTTGTCAGATGTATTCCGACTAGATATGTTCAGTGGTGACGGTTAGGAGTTACCGTCAAAAGTTCTTGGTCTTTCAATTATAGTAGCTCTTATCGCACCCCACTTTGGGAATATAAAATCCCTTTATCTTCCCAAAAAGAGAGGCTTCTACACGAAGCGGAACTCCCTTTACTAAGGAGACACCTTCGAATTCTTGAAAAAAAAAAGAATCATCTCTTTCATACATCTACATTCTACATGTAACCTTATTATAGAACTATTTTTATTTTGCAAAAAGTGTTCGTATTGATGAGTTGAATCTCCCCTTATCATCGCCAGCATCTCCCTGAAACTCAGAAAACTTAAAAATAACTTTCTAAATAGACCCTTTGTACAAAAATATATGCTGATAGTTTTGTCTTAGATGTGTCTGCATTATGTTCTTATATAGAGCTGACAGGCATACTGCATTGCCAAATTCATCGTTGAATAGTTTTAACAAATATAACTAATAATAGTTATTCCTAGAAGAGGTCTTAGAGATACGAGTATTATTTGGATCAGGCCCAGTTTGCACGAAATTTAACGGGCGAAAACTGGAAAGTTTTATTCAAACTTGCTGTAAATTTATAACAAGCATGCTTCCTAGTTTCCTATGGTCAAACTTCACGCTATGTGGGTCGAATGCTGAGGCATATTCGCTGATAAGTTATTGTGGCATCGGGGAAACAGATCTTCTCGCGGCCATAGCCTTGTTGTCACAGTATTGTCTTATCTCGGATATTGGTTGTAGCAGGAATATTGGAACGTCGTCGTCACGTTTCTGCGAAACAAACAAAGTAATATTTAAGTACATTAAATTTATTGCTCTACATCAAAAATACTGACTAGTAGACGTCAAACCCACGTGTTGAATCTGAGATATAGTTTTTAGGGTTCCGTACCCGAAAGGTGCCAAATGGGGCCCTATCACTCTGATGTCTGTCTGTCTGTCTGTCCGATGCTTAAAGGGGTCTATCTTTGGAACCGTAACACGTAGCCAGTTGAAATTTTCACAGAATATGTGTTATAACGGCGAATTACCCGAATTACCTAACACATATTAAAAAAACGTGTTTTCACACCGTTTTTTTTATTTATGCTCTATCATAAAAACGGTAATACATACAGGCATCAAACTTCATGTAATCGTGGGACTTACGATATCATCATCATCATTCAGCCACAAGAAGTCCACTGCTGAACATAGGCCTCCTCCATGGGTTTCCAAAAAGACCGGTTGGAAGCGGCTTGAATCCAGCGTCTTTCTGCCACTTGGATGAGGTCATCTGTCCATCTTGTGGCTGGTCGTCCTACGCTGCGCTTGCCGATATGTGGTCTCCATTCGAGAACTTTTCTGAGAACTGCGTGCTATGTGCCTCGCCCACTGCCACTTCAACTTACTAATCCGCTGGGCTACGTCGACGACTTTCATTCGTCTACGGATCTCATCATTTCTGATTCGATCTCGCAGAGAAATTCCGAGCATAGCCCTTTCCATAACTCGTTGCGTGACCTTGAGCTTTCTTATGAGGCCCATAGTGAAAGACCACGTTTCAGTGCCATAAGTCATCACTGGTAACACACACTGGTTGTATAATTTTGTCTTGAGCGATTGAGGTATATTAGACGAAAAGACTTCTCTAAGTTTCCCGAATGCTGCCCAGCCGACTTGGATTCTCTCTTTACTCTCTAATTACCTTGATTTTAGCTCAAATTCTAACTTTTAGTTAGCAAAATAGTCAGCAGTCTGGAAACTTGTCTCTGATTAACTCTACAGAGATAACCCCTCCAGACGTTTAAGAAGTTCAAAAGCCCTTTTTCATCATGAAAATCCCGGTTGAATTTTGATGAAAAAGTGCAGATTTGTTACTCATTTATCGCGAAAAAGGCTTTTGTTGCTATTATATTAGACTTCAACGGTGAGCAACCACCTTCAAACGAGTTTTATAAAGCGTAAACAGGATCTAACGAATTTCCTATATGCCTCCGAAAATTACGGTTATAATTTTTAATTTAAATTACTATTACGACGGGGAAAGTTCTAAACTATAAGCTGTTCCACACTAAAGTTACCATATCCGGCATTAAAATTTCTTCTCAAAGCGGTGGCTTACATAAGTTTTTAACTCTATTATACTGCGACGCTTAATTTTAAGTCTCTTTGACAACGTGAAGCTAATTTTGCAAGTCTGCAGCAACTTTCTACTATTTTGCCACTGTAACGTGGAATGCTCGTGTATTTTTAACATTGTTTTTCTTTTAAGTTCTCGCTTTGTAGTGTACCTACAGTGTACGATAGCTCTTCGTTTACGAAGTGTCAAAATATGTATGTATTGGGTTAAATTTTACGATTTCCTACAGGATGAGTTACGTAGTAGAGCCCCTGAGCCGGGACAGAAAAGGAGCTCGTAAAAGAGAAGGGTCAGCAAAAAATATGCTGCAAATGATTGTCAG
Source organism: Yponomeuta evonymella (assembly GCA_963969515.1). NCBI lineage: Eukaryota > Metazoa > Arthropoda > Insecta > Lepidoptera > Yponomeutidae > Yponomeuta > Yponomeuta evonymella. Next base: position 12,710,647 of record OZ018357.1, on the reverse strand, counting down.
GCAATGTAGAGGATTCAGCAGTGGTAGCCTAGTGGGTAGAACATTGGAGTCGAAAGCGAGAGACTCAGGTTCGATTCCCAGTGCGGGCATGTACCTATGACTTTGTTTTCTAATTTATGTACATTTGTGAAGTTATAGTAGCAATACCACTCGCTAATTGCGAAGGAAAACATCGTGAGGAAACCTGAGTGTCTGAGCTATTCACATAACTCAGCGCTTGAAATCGTCAATCCGCGGTGGGCACGCGTGGTGATTAAGCCCATACTCTCTCCCTGAGGGAAGGCCTGTGCCCTACAGTGGGACGTATGTATAGGCTGCTTATGCGTTACTACGCGGCTATTCAGGGGGGGGGAGTAAATGTGAGTGAAACGTAAATAACAAGAAATCGAGATTCGGAAAGAAGAGGGTTGTAGTCCTCTTTATATCGTGTAAGCCACAGTGCATTTGTAACAGTCAGCATTTGAATTACATAATCAACTGTTAGATGACAAAACGGAACGCAAGCGAAAATCGGACCAATCAGGACAAACGCTCCCCTCCCGCTCCCTCCTGTGAACCGCAAACATGTCCACCGCGTAAAACATTGTCTCGCGCAGTTACATATTGTAAAGCATTATGTAAAACCCCCTTTTATTATAATGCAACTATTATGTTTATAATTATAAACCATATTATAAACCATAACGTGCATAATTGAATCTTTCTTTTTTAGAAACTAGTACAAAATAGGCATCGTCGCTCCGTGTAGCGCCGGTGTATAGCGCCACTCCGTTTCCTTCCGTGGATGTCGTAAAAGGCGACTATGGAAATCAATTATCAGGAGACGGGCAGCAGCGTCTTCCTGAGATTCCAACCGCATACTGCGATCGCCAACCCGCCTGCCAAGCGTGGCGATTATGGCAAAACCCCTCATGGTTATGAGTATGCAGTGGTTATGGTTATGCAGTGGGCGTCAAATGGCTGATGGTGATAATGATGATGATGAACATATATGAGTGGTTGACCAAAAAGGGACCTCAAGGAAAAATAATTGATTTCGAGAAAATCGCGTTTGAAGTTTCGTGTAAAAACAGGTTTCCAAAACTGCCTCGGCTCATAAAAAAAATTATAAAAAATTAACTACGGCACCTAAAAATATTCTGGTTAGACCAAAACAAAGCTTAAATACCACAGATAAAAAAATTCAAATAAAAAAAATAACAGTTTCCAATCCCTCCAGATGCCTTTTTGGTCAACCACTCACTTATTGCCCTTTGTGATAAATTGAAAAAAATTGGTATGGGCGGTGGTAGCGATGCGGCGGTAGAATGCCGCCCTCACATTCGGGAGGTCATGGTATCGAAGTCTAGCATATACCAATGCCTTTGTTGTCCAATGGCCGGTTCCTGTTCGGTTCCTGTTCCTGTTCCTGTCCGGTTCGGCGGTAATTTGTATTTGTATTTTGTATATTCAAGAACGACTCGTTTTGCTTACGGATAGTTAAAATGTCTGCTCAAGTATTCCTCTTACAAACGGTTTCGAATAACGTACTGTACGATAAATGTATGGAGATGACAATTTGTAAAGTTCCTAACAATTTTTTAAACATCGACCAGCCATTCAAGTTACGGGACGCTTGTTAATCATATGTTACCCGTTACCAATAACGATTCGTTAAATATGTGAACCGGGCATAAGTTACGTACATTTGTGCAGTTGTAGTAGCAATATCACTCGGTAAATGTGAAGGAAAACATCGTGAGCAAACCTGAGTATCTGCGGTGTTGAAATACCTTGATACTTACCTAAATACTTGAAATTGCCAATTTGCGATGGGCACGCGTAGTAATTAAGCCCATACACTCTCTCTGAGAGAAGGTAATACAAAAAAAGATATATTATTTTGCTCGCCAAAGCTCATAATTCGATATCCCCTAAAACTAGCAAGATAAAATTTCGAGTGTTGCTCTTTCAAATATTAAGTTTTAAATGATACCACAGAGGAAAAGTGATACGTACCTGGAACAGAACCTCTCCCTCGAAGTACGTGAGCTGATGCTTTCTTGTTCGGATTAGAAGACCAACGAGTTTGTCATTGATGACTGTGTATATCTGAAACAGACAAAATATAGGCCCATTTATTCACTAACACATCTACACCAAGGCGAGGAGCAAACAACAGTGCAGACACTTCAGAGGTCTAATGTTGATGTTAGCGACAGCAATTAGTATGAAATTTGACAGTTAAACAATTGGAATCTTTCAGAATTTTATGTGCATTGCACACGTTCATCGAATAAAACGCATACTGTATTTTTTTATAAAACATTTTAATTTTAGAAAAAAGTGCTATAATTTCGATTTCGAAGCGTCTTGTAGATGTCATCGCTTAATCGATGTCATCGCTTAACGATCCGACGGAAATACGTTTTATTAGAAATTCATATCTACTACAAGTTTTTCGAAATTGTCTGTAACAAGTTTTCAACATTTATATTTAAAAAAATATTATTATATTCTAACCTTTACATAAAACATAGCGTAAACTTACGCCTGTATCCCGGACTAGACTAGATTCGGGTTGGGTCAGTCGGGCCAGTAAGGGACATCCCAGGCGGAAATACTTTCACCGAAACTTAGGTATTTTTTTTATATCCCAATAGGTCCCAATCGTAATCTGTAGAATTCTAAATGACCGCATCGGACCACCATAGCAATGGTTTTTAATTGTTTCTTTCAAGATCATAATCTAACAGGTTAACCCATACCAAATACAACCCAAGTAGGGGTCACTGCTATGTATCGGCATCTTCCCTGTGACGCCAAATGAGATTCGCCAATTGAATAATTATTTTAAGCGTGATTTATATCGGTGGTCTAGCGTTTTTACGCTTTATTGCTATAATAGACGTCGAGGGTTTGTTACCCACTGTGTGGGCCATCGTACATTACGTATAGAAATCTTCAGTCTGGGTATATTTCCATGTTTGTAATGTTCTTGCCTAGTTACCATATCAGAGAGTAGCTTAGTCTCGGACTAGGATAACTTATTACTTTTTTTTTTTTTTACATAGTGTAAAAGTAATTATTCTATGTATTTAACCATATTGTACAATTGTTTGTTTTCTTTCAATAAATAAAAATAAAAATAAATAAATAAAATATTATAATTGTACCCCCAATTTAACCCAAGACACCTAACCTTCGCACATACCCCGTAATACCTAACCATACGTCAATGCGACGACCATTTTTTGAAGTGTTAAGTTTTAAATAAAACTTTTTTGTTTTTGGTATCTTTTTTGCACTGAGCTCACAGGCATATTTAATATTTTTTTAATAAAATAATTTGATGTTATTTATTACATAGGTACTATTATTTATTTTTCTTTGTGTTTAAAATGGCACGCGTTTGTGTAGATTAAAACCGACATTCTTATGAAAAATTTAATTAAAACAGAAATTCAAAAAAGTTGTGGTCTTTTTAAGGGAAAACTTAAGGGTAACATTAGAAAAAAAACTTTTTTACGCCCATTCAGCAGAAATATCAATTTTATGTTCGCCACAAATTGCGATATTGTACGTGATTTTGTAAACTTTTGAAAAAAAAAATTGTACTTGGCTGCCGGAATTCATTGCCTCTCGCCACGGTGACGAACACCGAGTTGACAGAGACACCACGGTTATCTGCACACGCACCTAAAAATACAACAGATTTTCTGTCGCGTATATGTCTAGGGTTAACGTATTTCTTAAATTTCGTTATGTTGGGGTATGTTAGGTGCATTATTGGAATAGACCAAGGAAGGACTAAAGGTTTATGCTATTTTTTGCTTCTCATAGAAAAAAAAATTGATCATAGACGATTGTGATCGTCATGATCAATCATAGAAGTGATTGGCTGAGATCCTCAAGAACTATTTAGAAATAAATTAAGAGCCGTGATTCAGCGACCAAGTTATGATTGGGCGATTGGAGTTAGTCTACGCTTGAGGATCATTTTGTAACACGGGCCTCAGAATATCAACAGATCAAAGACAAAGTAAAAAAATTTTGTTTCACTATAAAAACAAACGATCTTATTTACAAAAACTAGATTCCTTAAAATCTTAAAAAACACAGATTAAAATAGTCTGTAGTGGAGATTTTAAAAGGAAAAGATACACGGACAGATCAAATAAATATAGAGTTTTAGATTGGTTTTAGAGGAATCACGTTTTTATAAATAAGGCCGAAAATGTTTACTTAATGAACGTCAAAGCTGTTAGTTTCACAATCAATAGATTATGCGGAGAAGAAGTTAAAAATAAACCACATTCTTTTCAAAACAGGTTTGCTTAGTTAACAGAGTTTTTAACTTGAAGTTACACTACACTAGATACAATCGTCCCCGATGACATTATTTAAATACGAGATAACAAACAAGGTCATTTCAACTAATCAGGTCAAGTTCTAATGTGCTTTTAGCCCCATATTATACAAGCGAACTTAACAACTAGTTTACTAAGTATTAGAATGTTACTTGTTTTGGCATTTACTGGGGAATGCAAACCCGGGATGCCGGGATCACGAAATACCGGAAACTTTGATCAATAAGATCTCAATCGATTCGTTGTGTTTGCGCGAGCGTCATAGGCTATATAAAATTTGCATAAATCCAACAAAGAAATAAAAATTAATAAAAATCCGAAATAAAAAACTGAAATAAAAAATAACCAACAACCCGACTGCTGAGCATTAACTACTAAGTAGGCGGGACCAAAATTCAATAATATAACTCAGATTAGTACCTAGGTTGGTCCCGGCTGCTTAGTAGTTAATGCCCCTAAGTCGGGTTTGGTTATCTTTAGGGTTCCGTACCAGAGCGGTGCCAAACGGGACCCTATTACTAAGTCTTCACTGTCCGTCTGTCTGTCTTTCTGTCTGTGTGTCCGTCTGTCTGACTGTATCTCATGAACCGTGATAGCTAAGCAGTTAAAATTTTCACAGATTAAGTATATCTGTTGCCGCAATAATAACAAATACTAAAAACAGGATAAAACAAATATTTAAGGGGGGCACCCATACAGCAAACGTAATTTTTTTGCCATTTTTTGCTCGATATTAATAACGGCAACAGGTGGACGCTTGAAATATTCACAGAATATTTAGTTCTATATTCGCTTAAAATATAAATGATTAGATTAAAATAAAATGAATATTTTCATACAAAAAACGTGATTTTTTGCAGTTTTTCCTCGATCTTTGTGTCTAATGTTGTAAAGATAATGGTACGGAACCCGCACTTGGCTCGCTTTTAATTTAGTTATTATCTTTATCGATTACGATGTTGAAAGTTTCAAATCGCAAAAAATAGGTAGGAGATGATAATAAACTAAAAGCCGAAGAATTCCATTCCCAAACCGTTTCACTGTTTATCTGTAATAATATGACATAGATAATAGAATAGCAGTTACTGTAATAGCAATAACTTAGAAGTGTGCGCGAGTTGATGCGTCAAGTTATGCAACTAATACCGTTCCCCGCGTACTGAAAATCCTGCCTGATATACGTTTCCTTATTCGGGCTGCGCTTGCAGGCGCAAGACTATTTGTTTACCTACATAGCTAATTACGCGCGGATGAACGGTCGCGCATTAGTGAACGGGCGTTCTAAATTTAAACGATTTGGCGCGTCGGCGTCCGCGTCGCGCCGAGGAATGTCTGCTGATGTCACAGCGTGCGGAAGCATAATTCATCTTGGCAGAGAAGCCAAAGTACGCCTCAGAATTTGCGGCGTGAACTTGGCCTGCGGAGAAAATGCTCGTGGATGTGAACAAAGGTGTTTTGTGGGGACTTCCCATTATATATATATAATATAAGCAGCCTATATAGGTCCCACTGCAGGGCACAGGCCTTCTCTCAGAGAGATTTCCCATTGGCAACATCAAACTTTCACCCTTTATATGGGAAAATTTCTAAAATGTGCAGTTCCTGAGACATCCCAATTAGAGATTGTGTTAGGCATCAGCTTTTGTTCGATGAGTTTATCTCAGATTTTTTTTTAACTATCAAAGTTTATATAATTGAATTTAATGCGCGCTTTGTGTGCGATAACAATGTCGCAGCCTTCGGTAAATTATGCGCTACGTCAAGGAAAGGCCATTTATTCTATTTAACACAAACCAGAAAAACCGTTTTTCTTGTAAAATGGTAAATTGAACACATATTACAATTTTATTTATTTTATTTTATTTTATTTTATTTGGGTAAACAAACAATTATACAATGAGTAGTAACAGCAACTTAGGTAACAATTGAGTATTTTAAGTAATTGTACAACCAGCAACGCTTACCACGAATTGGAGAAAGAGAAAATAAATACGGAAAACAAAGGCCTCAGAGAGAGGTAACTTCTGACTTATTAGAACTAAGTTAATTAAAACTAACAACATTAATATCTTATCAGTTTATCGGCCTTCAAGGACGAATATGAACCATAGAAATTAAACCTAGAGTGTGCTAAATTATATGCTTTTTAGAAGGATTAATATTTATTTTTACGTACTCAATATCGAGCCCCTTACTATTAAGGCCCGACATCCAGCAAGGACAATACACCCTGTCTAAACAACCCCGTAGAGAGAACAAATATATCAAGTGATTGAAAGTTCAAATTATAGCTTTTAACAATTCTGTTTAGTGGTGCCCTCTCACCAGCGTTGGTCCTACAGGATGAAGTCATAAATAAACAATGCGGATAGGCATCCCGAATTCTGTGAGAGCGACTAGGGATACGATAACTTATTCCATTGCTTAGTTCAGTGCAATCGAATTTGTTGTGACATAACTTAAACAGAAATAATTGGTCTAGTAAAATTCTCCTACTTTTTAATGAAGAGAGTGAGAACTTATTGAGTAAATTTTCGTAAGAAGACTTCGAGTGAAAACACCTGTAATTAACTGAACGAAGGAATTTTTTTTGAACGTTTTCGATTTGGTCACTGTATTTACTGTAATAAGGGTTCCAGACCGCCGACGCGTATTCCAATTGAGACCTAACTAGAGAACAATAAAGAAGAATGTATGATGATGGACGTTTAAAGTCAGTGCACGTTCGCATCACAAACCCATACATTTTGAAGGCCTTGTTTACGATGTGGTCTATATGTGTGTCGAGATGTAGTTTTGAGTCCAAGTAAATGCCTAAATCCTTTATCACTGAAACTTTATCTAATGGGGTACCACAAAGGGAGTAAGTAAATTGTACAGTATTAATTTTTTTTGTGAATGTAATAGATTTACACTTGGATAGGCCGAGCTTTAGCTTGTTTATATGACAGTAAGATGTGAATCTGTCGAGATCCTCTTGCAGTTTTAAACAGTCGTCGCTATTGGTAATTAAACGATAAACTTTTAGGTCGTCTGCATATAAGAGGAAATGCGAGTGGACAAAGCAGTGAGAAATATCATTTAAAAACAAAATAAAAAGGAGCGGACCAAGAATTGAGCCTTGCGGCACTCCTGAGGAAACTGTGATAGGATCAGACTCATAACCATTAATAACCACTGTTTGTACTCGGCCTGACACATACGATTGGAACCAGCGCAGTAAGTTACCTCGGATTCCGTTGAATGCTATTTTTTGTAAGAGAATAAGGTGGTCTACCTTGTCGAAGGCCTTACAGAAGTCTGTGTAAATCGAGTCGACCTGTGCGCGTTTATCAAAGTTTTCAAATAAGAAATTAGTGTAAAGAAGTAAGTTAGTTATTGTAGATCTTCGCTGTACAAATCCATGCTGTTCAGGTATAATTGTATTATGGAGAAGAGGATAAATGGCGTTGTGCACAAGCCTTTCGAAGACCTTCGACAAGATGGAGAGCAACGATATTGGTCGGTAATGCTCAACACTACTGGCGCTACCCCCCTTATGTATGGGAACTACATTGGCAGTTTTCCAAATCTTGGGTACGATACCTTCGTCTATACATTTATTATAAAGTAAAACAAGAGGTTTGCACAAAGAAGTTGCAGTATGCTTTACAAAAAAGGGTGGAATTCCGTCCGGACCACAACCCTTTGAAATATCTAAAGTTTTTAGAACTTTCAACGTTTCATCAAAGCTTACATGAATGCTAGTAATATGAATATTATTTTTGCTATTGAATGGCACTGCGTTCGGATCAAAGTAGTGAGAGTCGGATGGCTCATAAACGGAGTTAAAAAAAGTTGAGAATAAGTCACATATGCTCTTTGGATCATTCGAATTTGCATCTTTGTAGTGTAGCGTACCTGGAATGCCTGACTTAACTTTCTTACCATGAATGTATCTCCAAAACAAGTTTACGTCCTCCTTTAAGCTATCCTCAATAGTGCTAATGTATCTATTGAAACAGTCCTGGCACACTCTCTTAAATCTTGCTCGAAAAATTGAAAATATTTCGTAATCAGCTACATTTTTATATTTTATCCATTTATTCCAGGCCTTTCTTTTGTCATTAAATATATGTCTTAGCGAGTCGGAGAACCAAATTGGAAATTCAGAACATTTAACGGGCCTACAGGGAACATGTTTTTTAATTATTTCATATATTATTTCGTAGAATCTATCGACAGCCTGCTCGGCCGGTAAGGTACCTAGCGTGCGTTGCCAATCAACTAAGTGTAAATCACTACTTATGTTTTCATAATTTGCCTCAATAAAGCGGTACCTAGGCTTCGGGTTTTGACGAAGCGGGACGATTTTCTCCTGTAATCTGACCTCAAAGAGTACCGGAGGGTGGTGGGGGTCGGGAGATATCAATGGGGTTATTTTGTCAGTACAGCCACAATTAATATTATTCGACACACAATAATCAAGTATTCGACCATTAAGATTTTTAGTGTAGTTAAATTGATAAGACTCAGTAAGTGACAGGAAATTCGAAAGTCTTATCTCTGGAGGGCTATTTTTACCTATGAATACCGGGACACATGATGTTCCATCAAATGCCCAGTCAAGAGCTGGGAGATTGAAGTCACCCAGTACGTAAAAGGAGTCTACTTTATCTGATATAACTACTGTCTCAATAGCACCTAGCGTTAAGTTATAAATTTCCGGTGATTGACCCGGCGGTATATAAACGGCGGCCATAATGTAATTAGTAGACTTTTTTGAAGAAGCAGTTATATGAATTGTGACAATATCTACTATGGGCGGGATGGAACATGAGGATGTTGGCTCCAGGTCCGAATCCAGGGCGGGCAGTGGCGCAGAGGGTACGCAGCGGGCCGAGCGCAGGTCTCGTCGCACGGCGATTAATACCCCTCCACCATCGGAGCGCCCACATCCTGTTCGGTCCCTGTCACATCTATACACCATATATCGGGAGTCAATAAATTCGCTATCGGAGATAGTAGGTATAAGCCAGGTCTCTGTTAAAACTATTACGTCATAACATTCCGACAAAATGTTCATGTAAAGGGTGTGTAATTTGGTCCTAAGACCACGGCAATTTTGATAAAAAATATTCATATTATTGCTAGCCATAGCTCCTAATTAATGTCGTATAAAGGGAGTAACCTGCAATTTGAAGATTCTTATACTTTATATGAAAACCTCGAGCGATTGCTGTTTGTACAACACTTTCACACAAATCCACGGAAGTACAGTGTATTATTAAGCAATCACTCTTATAGTCACACAAACAGTTTAGATTTAAATAGCCGAAAACATTCGTATTCATCAATGAGAAAATAATCAGTCTGTTCAAATTACTAATATGTGGGTAGTAGTAGCATTTCTTATAAAACATGTTTATAAAGACACTCAATTCCAAATTGTACCTGTTTAGCCACAGTTCATTTAGTATTAATTGCAAGAAAGCAAACAAATAAGGATCGTGAAATACTGAGATTAATAACTGTTCAAAGCCTATCATAAAGTTATCGCTTATCGGAGCATGTAAGCCCATAGAGTATAGTAATGTACAGAGGTTGCAGTTTGCCAATAGAATAGCGCTTATAGTACTCAGCAAGTTGGATCGACAGAAAATCAAGACCAAGCACATACTGAACGATGCACAGAAGACACTAGTCACTCCTAATTTTGCCGATTTCCTTTGTTGAGCGGACAGTAAAAGATGGTGAAGTATCATTTTTGCGAACGTGTATAACGCCGTACCGGACCCAAACATATCTGTAGGCGTGCGATTTAGCTGCCTGACGTACTTCTCGAAACAATATTTTGTTTTTCAGCGTCAGGTGTTCGTTCAGGTATATTCTCTTGGCATCACCCGAGACGTTTATGGCTTCAGTAGTGATTCCTTTGGCCAAACGATATGCGGCTAGCACATTATCACGGATCGCCTGGGACGCGAATTTGACGATAGCGTTTTTCGGATGTTGGTTCTTCGGATCTCCGTGTGGGACGCGATGAACTGTGACTATGTCACTGGGGGCAATGGGGTGCTTGATTGCATAACCAATATTTTGCACGATATCAGGCAATGATTCACCCCGTCTCTCAGGCAGGTTACCAATCTCGACATTACATTGACGGGACCTTTGTTCCTTTACTTCCAGTTTCTCATTCAGATCGGCGATCTGCCTTTCGCACTGCTCCAGCTTAGACACCCTTCCATCCAAGCTCTTGACATCACCTTCTATGGAGCCAATTTTTTTAATCAGTACATCGTGTTGAGTACTCATGAACTCGACAGATGCCTTCAACTCGGCGAAGTCTTCCAGCATTTTGGACATCTTTGCGTCTTGCTTTGCGAACCATCCCTCAAGCATTTTACTTATTTTGTCTTCGAATGCTTTGAAGTCTAGGGGACGAGTTCTTGAAGTGATGAAGTCAGGCGTCAGCCCCGGCACGTCGTCACCCGGCGAAGACTGACAATCAAAAGTAACATTCATACTCATTTCTTCCGTCTCGGTATTGAACCCTCTGTTTCCCCTATGCACTATGGCTGTGACGCACGCACTCGGTAGCGTAGGTAGAATCGCAGGACTACACTCAGCGGACTCGGCGAAGCGCGATATAGCAACAACCGGTTCGGACCGATGCGCGCAGCGGAATGTACAATTACAATACAATTACTCGTAGAATAAAAGTTGTTGAGAATTACAAACATTAACCGACATTTTCAGCAATTGCGCATTTTAGAAATAACCTGTGTAACCAAAGGAAGAAAAGAATAGCGTCATTCCATTAAGAATAGCGTCATTCCATTACCTTCCGTGGATGTCGTAGAAGGCGACTAAGGAAATCAATTACCAGGAGACGGGCAGCAGCGTCTTTCTGAGATTCCAACCGCATACTGCGATCGCCAACCCGCCTGCCAAGCGTGGCGATTACGGCAAAACCCCTCATGGTTATGAAAACCATGAGGGAGGCCTATGTCCTGCAGTGGGCGCCATATGGCTGATGATAATGATGATGATCCAAGGGAAAACTAATGAAATATATTTGCAAAATTGTCCCCTGACGGGTCTGGAGGACGAATTTTCGAAAATCCCTTCTTACATAAGCAGCCTATATACGTCCCACTGTAGGGCACAGGCCTTCTCTCAGGGAGAGAGTATGGGCTTAATCATCACGCGTGCCCACTGCGGATTGGCGATTTCAAGATCTCTTCTTAGTGCTCACCTTGTACAAGGAACTCCTGTGAATAAATGAATCATTCAACATTAAAACTAAATCAATCAACATTTAACCTTTCAAACTTTAGATTGTTTTACTTCATAAATTAAATGTTTACTATGCAAATTGGAAATTGGATCTGAAGCTAAATGATATAACCACCAAGCTTTTCGGCCAAAACAAAGCATTATTCCATTTCACGCTTTACGAGAATGTAAACGAATCATTGACGAAAATTGTTCAAATGTGGAAAAATTTAATTTGCCGCCTGTAATTCCTCCTTTATTGTGATTTATTTTAGAAATACTAATTTCTGTCCCTTAACTTTGGATGCAATGTATCCAAAAAAATAGTAAGTAGAAACCCGTCACGTTTAAGTCGAATTTAATCACTGGAGGTTCAAAAGCTTACTTAATGAACGCGTCCAAATCAATAATAGCTGCTATTAATATTAGTAAAACATCTGGGCAAAATTAATTTGAGCTGTAGTTATACATACATACATAAACTCACACCTGTATCCCAAAGGGGTAGGCAGAGACCAGGGACTACCACTTGCCATGATCCTGACAGATCACTTTCGCTTCCTCTCATTTAGTCGTTGCATGCACGCACGCCGGTTTCGGGCACTTTAGCTATAGTCATCACGATAATATACCAATAAAACTGGAAGGGAAATTAGTATTCAGCCATTTCACATTAAGAAGAAGAAGAAGAAGAAGAAAGACATTTATTATACCAACGAGATACATCACAGAAACAAAACAAGCACACAAGCAACATAATATGCACAACAACAGACAAAATGAATAAATAAAACAGGACCATAGATGTAGCCTGTGGTGTATCTACATTGCCACAAAAGGCAGCTGACTCAGCGTTGTGCTGAGGAAGTGATCCCTCAGCACAACAAAAAAATCTAGTCCACGTCTAGAGAAGAATGGGAGGAATTAATAGAAAAGTGCTTATAATTAAGGGGTAAAGAAACTAATCTACCTTATTTTTGTCCAGTACCGGAAAGTTTTGGTACATTGGTATGAAAAATTTGTCTTGAAATAATATTGGAGTCACACATATCACGAAGACTATAGAAAAACTCAGAAACCATTAAAAAATAACGCTATTAAATATTTTAAATGAAATATTGAGAATCAACTTGCGACTTGCACCCTTTTTGTATAGATCGTTTTTCTACCAAGTGACTTTGATTACTTTTTGACAGGTCATGTGAGTGAAACTAACAGTTGTAGAGAAAACTTTTCATTATTATTTTTTTAACTTAACAAAGCCTCACATTGAGAAAATTTTTTGCAAATTCTTCATTAGTTTTTTTTCATTTATAAGGAGTTTGAAGTGAAGAAATATCTACAAACAGTAGCAAAACACTCCATTTGTTAGCTGTACCGAAATTAACGTAACGAAACTCGCAAAGCGCTCCGTGAATGCGGAGATCCGGTGACTCATCACAACAACCTTGTCTTCAAACCGAGGAAATGTGTTCACAAACAAGCATTTATAACCAACCAATAGCCATATGGATTTAATTTTACAGCAGGAATGCGTTTGAAAGTCCTTCAGGCATTCAGGCCCACGTAATTTATCTTGAAATTTATTGCTCATACTCGTAAAAGCGGACGTAAAGTATGTGCATTGGAATTCGTAATTGATAATTTTTTGGTGTTTTTTAAAGAGGCCGTTTTAACTACGTTGAGAAGAGGAGTGAGATTATTATATCTTCATTAAGTTCTGATTATTTTCCAGATTTTAAATAACTTTATAACAACAAAATGTCAGAGAATTCGCAGATTAAATAAAGCTAATAGATGTTTGTTAAATTAGCAATATAGCTCGGTCGTTAGGCTTCAACCTACGATGACAAAGTGGTACCGAAGATTGAAATATTTAATACAAAAGTAGGCTAAATAAAACAGAATTTGAATTTCTTTGTACCTAAAAGAACGTGGAGTGAAAAAGTACTAAAGCTCAAACGATTCGTAAAGGATTGTACGAATGTTGTTACTTAATTTTACCCGAATGTCATAACAACTTATGAAATGTGACAGCGAATTTTTCTCCTGGCTTGCTGCATTATTTCCACCGTGTAATGTTCGTTTGCCAACATCGCTAGGTGATTAACGTTGTCGTTAAATGTTTTTTTTTAAGGAGCCATGTACACCAAGCAAACAAAATTTAATTGTTATTACTTTGTTTCCTTAAATAAAATTAAATGAACAAAAGCGTTTTTTTCCTTTGCAAAATTCATTTTGGGAAAGAGTTCAACTATCAAAAAGGAAATTGATATAAGTTGTGCAAAAATAATGTGTAGGCCTAATACTTTAATAACTAGTTGCCTATACCTCTATAGGTACAATTACGCATCTTAGCGTGCGTAAAATTTGTATTTTTAAATAAAAACTGCACCTCTTCTGTACCCTTAAATGGACAAGTTTTGTTTCAAGACTAGAATATTTACCATACTAGCCCCCGGTTTCTCACTACACTTACAATCTGTTTCATTAATTAACAACAGTCAGTTGCTTCTTTTTATATGTATTTTGGCCAATAGATTTTTATTGACAGTCGATTCACAGATTGTTAGAGTACGGGAAACAGGGGGTTAGTGCGTTGGCCCTTACATGACACATAAGACGAAAAAGTCAGTTCTCCTGGTCTAAATCCGCCTCGGAGATTACGACCGCAATACACCTGGATGTCCATTATTTTCGTTTCAGCCGGAGGCGCGACCTTGCATAGCGACGGATTGGCAACATTTTTAAATAAATACGTTTTACGTAAACTAACTGTATACGTCCCACTGTAGGGCACAGGCTTTCTCTCAGAGAGAGAGTATGGGCTTTATCACCACGCGTGCCCACCGCGGATTGGCTATTTCAAGCGCTGAGCTATGTGAATAGCTCAGACACCCAGGTTTCCTCACGATGTTTTCCTTCACCGTTACCGAGTGGTATTGCTACTATAACTTCACAAATGTACATAACTTAGAAAACAAAGTCATAGGTACATGCCCACACTGGGAATCGAACCTGGGTCTCCCGCGTCCGAGTCTAATGTTCTACCCACTAGGCTACCACCGCTTCACCACTCTCTCTCTGAGAGAAGGCCTGTGCCCTACAGTGGGACGTATATAGGCTACTTATGATGATGACGTAAACTACCTACTTAGTTACAATGTTGGCTGAAAGTAATGAATGTGCTTTCGTGAAATAATCTTTTTTATATTCTTTGTTGCACTAATTCGTGCTAAGGACAATTTTTAAAACCTATTTTGAGGCTAAAAATTCCACCCCTGCAGGAACTTGACCCCGCGACCTCTGCCTGCCTGCACTTGCCCATTAGCTCAGTTGGGAGAGCGCTGGCACGGTTAGCCAGAGGTCGCGGGTCCCGACATGGGTGGAATTTTTAGCCTCTAAGTAGGTTTTTATAATCTTTTTTTTTTCAAACAGTTGTGGAATGCTGTCTGGCTGGTTAGGGACTGCACTGAAACAGCGCACTGTGAAAATAACTCGGTCTTTTTTCCATTAAATTATCAGCTACAGCCTACAACTTTGTGAAGTACCTATGTCAACTTTTTTTTAGTGCTTGGGCTAAAGTCATCGTAAATACCTCTGACCCCCAGTTTGCCGTACATTTACAATCTGTTAACAAACTAATAATGTACGAGACATATTGTCAGTGGACTGGTGTACATTTGACAGCACATCAACCTTCGATGATTGACGTCACTAACATATTCTATCGCTGAACATTTTGGTATATTTTATATTATCCAAAACTCAGTACAGCTCAAATAAAACCATATCTAGTGATAGTTTAGACTCATATTCGCGTGTTTTTGTTGCTGTAAAGTTTAAAAAGTCATAAAAATAATGACCGACGACCCTAAATAGGCCATTGAAAAGTAATATGTATTTTTTTCAGATTTTAAATACTAACCATTAGCGAGTAAAATGTTAAAGTAAAACACATGATTTAGGGGTAATG
This sequence comes from Yponomeuta evonymella, assembly GCA_963969515.1. Lineage (NCBI taxonomy): Eukaryota > Metazoa > Arthropoda > Insecta > Lepidoptera > Yponomeutidae > Yponomeuta > Yponomeuta evonymella. Next base: position 12,695,062 of record OZ018357.1, on the reverse strand, counting down.
TCGGAGAACCCAACCTTAATGATTTATTGACATAAATGCAAATTAAAAGCTCCATCTTTGAGAAATTTCATAGATGGAATAAAAAAAAAATGTCGTGCAGGTACATACTTCGTTTTCAAAAGTCTCAACGGCAAAGTCAGCAGTCATACAGGCATGAATATTTGTAATGTATGAATTGTGTTTTATTTGTCTCTGACAAAGTTTACTGAGAATATTTTGTAATAGTAGTTTATTGTAGGTACCTAAATAGTTTGTCAGTAAACGTACTCCGATAATGAGCTGAGGGAGATATTTGCGTTAGTAAGAAACTCAACTCGGAGTGATATTTAATATTAAAGCTACTAAGTCAAAGTGAAATACCTCGGACTTTCTTTGTTAATTAGCCTAACGAGTGATCACATGGAGTTACGAATAAAAAGATAAGAAAGAATAGATTTTTTTTTAACTGAACATAAAATGAATGAAAAGAATAAATGTGGAGTTTCTTTGTTAGCTTCTTCTCCGCATAATCTATTAATTGTGAAACTAACAGCTTTGACGTTCATTAAGTAAACATTTTGTTTTTATAGTGAATAAAAATTTTTAACTTTGACTTTGAATAATTATCACACTTAAAAGCCACGTCTAGACAATAAGTACCAAAAAATATCTTAAGGAAATTGAACAGAAAAATAGACGAATATTGAAAATATATAGAAAGTTAAATTCAAAGGTCTTATCACAAGCCAGGCGATAAATTAAAGTAGCGTTTTGTAAGAAGTAAATATTAATGTATTTTAGGGGCTTAGCCCAGGTTTGGACCGAGGAGAGCTAGTAAATCTGGGGCAAGGCATCGCGATTTCATTCAGCGCTTTCAGACCGACCACGAAATGGAAGAAGCGGCGTAGGACGGCCACCAGCTCGCTGAACCGATTGCTGGTAGTGGCTGGATGATGATTGCCAAGGACAGAAGGAAGTGGCGTGCCTTAGGGGAGGCCCGTGTCCAGCAGTGGACGACTACGGGCTGATGGGTTGATTGAGAGGTTGCTCAATCCGATAATCCAACTGCGCGCGCTTACCTTTGGCATCATCTAGCAGTCTAGATTTAAGAGTTTCAAGGGCAAGCTCTTGGTGAAAACTTCGCGAGTGCAATAATAAGCTCGTCAGCAGAGAATTCGCAAAGTAGATGAAGGAAATTAGTATCGCATGTCTTTTTTGCATATAAATAATAAATAAATAACTGCCACACAAAACGTCACTTGTCCTGGTCCTAAACTAGGATATACACCCAAACTAGGATATACACCCAAAGTGAAGCCATTTGTACAAATTTACGGCACCCTCCACCGGGAATCAAACTCACGACCTACAGCATGGTAATCAGATGTGATACCGCTAGGCCGACGAGGGAGTCCCATAGTTTTGCCCGACATAAAAATAATCTTATTCTTGTTCCAGCATTCTACTTATAGACTTATCACTAACTAATCCTAGCATTTCCATTCTACTTCCTTCCGTGGATGTCGTAGAAGACGACTAAGGAAATACGTTACCGGGAGATCGTCAACCCGCCTGCCAAGCGTGGCGATTATGGCAAAACCCCTCATGGTTAGGAAAATCATGAGGGAGGCCTATGTCCTGCAGTGGGGGTCAAATAGCTGATGATGATGATGATGATGAACCGTAGCAGAAGGAGCACTGATGTTTCCCACCGCAGGCCCTGCGTTGTTTCGGTGGCCTCCACTTTACCAAGGGCATATTATAGGTTTCCAAGAATTTTAAAAATGCTTAGAGCAGGTTTTCCTCATCAGAAAGCGTACTTTACTCTCATATTTTATTTGAACGAGGCTTCAGTTCCAGACCATCAAACCTTTGCTATATTTTTTTTGCTGCTGCGGACAGAACGAGCTATTTTGAGATCAGTCATCATGCCAGGATTATCTCCGACATCCCAGGATCAAAGCCTAAAGCTTTTTTTGCTTTAGCAGTCTGTTAAAGATGCCTATACACGCTGAAATCTGAGTGGTTTGAAAGCCGCTGATATGTAATTGGTTATAAAAGTGCTATCTATTCAGACTATTACTTTAAGTATAGACGTGAAATAAAAAAAAAATATTGAGCTGAGAAATCTCGTTTCGAGTTGAGAACTCTTGTTTCGAAAAACTCGCTAACAATTAGCTTTCCCTCTGTAAGAACACTGACCCACGGACCTGCGACACGCACGCCCCGCTCTGGCTGGCTAATAGTAAAGTTGTCAACCCAAGTTTCTGTAGAGATATTTTTGGAAAGAGTCTTGAAAAAAAAATTAACTAGCGTCATCATCAGCCATTTGACGCCCACTGCAGGACATAGGCCTCCCTCATGGTTTTCCTAAGCATAAAGGGTTTTGCCATAATCGCCACGCTTTAGCAGGCGGGTTGGCGATTGCAGTATGCGGTTGGAATCTCAGGAAGACGCTGCTGCCCGTCTCCTGGTAATGTATTTCCTTAGTCGCCTTCTACGACATCCACGGAAAGAAATGGAGTGACACTATTCTTAATCCGGCGCCACACGGCCAAAAACTAGCGTATTCGATAGGTATTGTTAAAGCGCATTCATTTTGCTATGTGTTTTGAACCATCCTTAATTCATGGTGTGTTATTATTTTCTCAAACATACGAATGTAGTTTGAGAATTCTATTTTTATTAATTGTTATGATTTAATTTTGTCACAAATCTATAATTTTATTTGTGTTAAGCTATATGTGTGTGTCTCAAAGCGCAAGTAAAGGTTTTATGTATCTATCCATCTATCTATCAAACATGCTTGGAAATTTGAGCATTATTTTGACAACCTTCTTAGAGATAAATTGAAATTGCTGTTCTGGCCAAATACATGCGAGCAGCGGCCGTTAAAAGTTGTATAAAAATCCATATCTGTCGTGTTTTAGCGGCCAAATAAATTACACGGTAAACTCATTTATTATTAAATCTGTCGTGTAATTTAAAAATGGAACGATCTTTTACTTTGAGACATAGCAACCGAGAAGGTAACTTATGAAAGGTTTTATTTAAATTTCGAAATGGCTTGCAAATAGAAAGCTGTTTACAGAAAAAAAAATTATACTTTATAAATTATTATTGTTCGTTGTTATTCATTGTTTTTGGAAAGTAATAAGTTTTGCCTAAGTACTTCATAGATTTAATTTCCGCGCATTATTTAAGAAAAGTTCTATAGAAGCCTTGGCCACGACTAGGCATTGATAGACTTACGTATGGACCTGATAGACCTCGGCATCGCCTCGAGCCACATTTACACGTTCGTCCATCAATGCCGCTTTTACTGGCCTCTACAGTAATGTACCATATTGTCACTTACAGAGAAGAGTTCGCCGAAAGATATGACTTTGGTTGAGTCCTTGAGCTCGGGCGGGAGCAGGCTCTTGCACGGTGTCTTTCCGTAGTCGTTAATGATCTCACAGAGCTCCTTCATCTCGTTGCAAACTCGGGCTTGGGCCTCGGCGCCTCGTAATTCAGTCATGGAGCCGGGGACTGGTCTGGAACAAAAAGATAGGTTAAAGATACTATAAAAACATTTATTCATTTAAAATTTGGTAGCCTTGTGCGTAGATTTGGAGCAGTGGTAACCTAGTGGGTAGAACATTGGATTTAGAAGCGAGAGACCCAGGTTCCCAGTGCGGGCATGTACCTATGACTTTGTTTTCCAAGTTATATACATTTGTGAAGTTATCGTAGCAATACCACTCGCTAACGGTGAAGGAAAACATCGGGAGGAAACCTGAGCGTTTGAGCAATTCACATACCTCAGCGCTGGAAATCGCCAATCCGTGGTGGGCACGCGTGGTAATTAAGCCCTTACTCTCTTCCTGAGAGAAGGCCTTAGCCCTACAGTGGGACGTATATAGGCTTCTTATGTTATATGTGCCACTATTCTGAATTTTTTCACGTTTCTACAATCAACCGTTTAGCAAGGAGAGGGGCGGACACCCTACTCAGACAAAATTTTGCGCTTAAAAGCTTAATATTTCGCAAACGGAGTCCTAAATCGAAAAATGGTCTTTCTACTCTGGTCGTCTCTTTCTGGTCTTCCCACAATATTTTTTAACGACCAATCTAACGATGCCCCACATGATGGAGTAGACGAGAAAAAAAACGATCCCCACTTTTCATGTTAGGGAGGCACAGTAAAAAAAAGTCAACATTTTATTGTTTAACTTTGTCGGCGTGATAAATAGGCCGCGGACGGACAGACAGAAGGATTCCTTGTAGGACTACGGAACTCTAAAAAGTAAGGGTCTAGGAGCAGTCTAGGGAACAAACACCCTTACCAATGCCATTTAGAATAAAATAAATGGATTTTGCAATATCAAATTATTGCGAACACTATAAGAAGACTGGTTGCCGATAAATGGTTTGAATGTAAATAGAGGGTTATGTTATTTATACATTATTAAATACGATGAGTTTTTTTACTTATCCCTAGCACAAATCTGTCTCCTGGAGAGCATTTTTATTCTTAAAGACGCAGTGTATATTATAGTGGGTAGAACATTGGACTTAGAAGCGGGAGACCCAGGTTCGATTCCCAGTGCGGGCATGTACCTATGACTTTGTTTTCTAAGTTATGTACATTTGTGAAGTTATAGTAGCAATACCAAGCGCTAGCGGTGAAGGAAAACATCGTGAGGAAACCTGGGTGTCTGAGCTTTTCACATGCCTCAGCGCTTGAAATCGCCAATCCGCGGTGGGCACGCGTGGTGATTAAGCCCATACTCTCTCTCTGAGAGAAGCCCTGTGCCCTACAGTGGGACGTATATGGGTTGCTTATGATGATATTATAAAGACTTATATACATGCATCAAATCTTTTTTTCCTAGTATAGGGCGTCCCAAAGTTATGGGCCATGAAGGGAAAGTACCTTAAATATAGTATTTTGCTGAAAGAAGACTTTATGTTATTTTTAAAAGTTAGTAATTCTGCATTCAAAGATTTTCTAAAAATTACTTGCCTTGTCTGGGAATCGAACCGACTTAAATGTAAAAAAAAACACCCCTAATTTTATGATGCCAATCGAAAGAATGGCCAAAAAATAATGACTTTTCTTAAATAACATAGTATTTTAAAAGAAAGAAACAGCGTGAAATTAAACATTTTAATCAAATTAAAAACATACATGAAACTGCCGTAGTCAATTAAGTGGGTATTTTTTTGTAAATTAATTAATTAAATGCTCAAAATGTGATCCCTCTTGTCTTACGCAAATCGCCAATCTTTTAATGAGTCCGCTGCCTGTTGATTTTCTTATCTTTTTATGGTGAATACTCGATATGATATGGCACAATCCTGTTTGTAACTCGCCCACGTTCTCATATCGCTTTTTGTATAGCATATCTTTCACGTATCCCCAAAAGAAGAAATCTAATGGTGTAAGGTCCGGGGATCTGGCCGGCCATCTAATCGGTCCATTCGTACCAATCCAAGTAGGAAAATATTCATTTAGAAAATCTGCTGCTCTCCGACTATTATGAGCCGGAGCTCCATCTTGTTGGAAAATTAAGTTTTCTTGCTCCGCAGCGGAAAGATTTCTTATCTCATCTCTTATAATTTGAAGTATTTCTAAATACTTTTCTGTGTTCAAGGTTCCATGGTAAAAATGGATTAAGAAAACCCGGTTTTTTAAAAGTCCGCACCAACAGTTGAATGAAAAACGCACTTGGTTATTCGTTTCTGTGATTCGTAGGGAATTTTCTTTAGACCAAATACGATTATTGTGGCGGTTATATATACCGTTATTGCTAAAGTTAGATTCGTCTGTCCAAATAATATTATCCAAAAAATTTGGATTTTCGAGCAAGCGTGCCTGGATATCAAGACAGAAATTTTTTTTCCTTTCTGTATCGCCTGGAAGTAATTTTTGAACCAATCGTCCTTCAACATAACTCTTGAAACCGTGTTTTTTTAATACACGATGTATTTTACTTTTTGAAACTCCAATTTAATTTTCTCCTTCTCTCACCGATGTTTTCAGAAAAGCCGAAAAGTAAATTAAAATATCAAGTTCTTCGTCGTTGATTGTATGGTTTTCTTGCTGTGGTTCTCTTGAGCGTTTATCGAAACGTCCCAGAGTTTTCAAATTATTCACAAGCCTTTTCAAAACCTTACGAGACGGTGTTTGTCTGTCAGGATATTTTACGCTATACCAGCGCAAACTTCGAGAGATATTTTTGTCGTTCAAAAAATATGCTTCCATTAGATCAAAACTTACTAGATATGCCATGTCCGCAATAAATTAACACATTAACACGTGTGTAAGTGAATTAAATCTAAACAGATAAATATCGGAAAAGCAAATTCTTGCACAGACTGTTCCATTTTCAAATTTAAGAACAACATTTAAAAATTTGTCTTCTTTTTAAAATATCTTAAAAAGCATGCATTCAAATAAACGCTTTCATAAATTGTTACATTTTCAAATTTAACAAGAACATTATTTTTGTTTTAAATTTGGCTTGTGTCTAGCTTACCAAGGACGTATTGAAATACTAAATTTTATCATTTTATCTACACTTCCACTTATAATAAGGAAAACTATGCTATAAAGTATTTTATGAAGTGGGTACTTATTTATGAATAATCAATGCTATCTATGGAATGATAATATCGCTACTTTTCGAACGTCGTCGTCGGCAATAAAAAACTTTCTTGAAATTTGACTCAAACATTTTACGTTGTTCCTTTCTTTTAAAATACTATGTTACTTAAGAAGAGTTATTAGTTTTTGGCCATTATTTCGATTGGCATCATAAAAGTAGGGGTGTTTTTTTTTATTTAAGTCGGTTCGATTCCCAGACAAGGCAAGTATTTTTTAGAAAATCTTTGAATGCAGAATTACTAACTTTTAAAAATAACATAAAGTCTTCTTTCAGCAAAATACCCTATCTACGATATTTAAGGTACTTTCCCTTCATGGCCCATAACTTTGGGACGCCCTGTATAGGAAAATGATACCATATGAATATTTTTTGAATTTCCGGCCATTTTCCCGACTCTATGTTGGCATATTCTCCTTTTATTTTTTTAATGTGAGTTATTGACCCAAAAAAAGTTACTCAAAAGTAGTTATTAGAAAAGGTACCTTACGGCCGTTTGCTATGAAAACTCTTTAGTTGTGATAATAATGAGTATACTTTTGATGAATGTGGTCTGAGAGTTTGATGGATAATTAAATTGCGGGTATGTAAGGCATATTTTCCTTATCCTATACTAAGTTTTGGTTGAGAAAATTTGAATAACTTTGGAAACAACTTTTTTTTTTACTAAAAAACTACTTATTGAGAAACAAAAATAGACTTAAAATGTCCGTAGTTTAATTATGCATCAAACCCTCAGACCACATTTATAAAAAGTTTACTAATTTTATTACAGTCACTAAAAATTTTAAATCGTGGGAGCGAGACAGCATGCTTCACGTAAGAGCAGCCATAATTCCTATTCTATTAAGGCTTCCGTGACGTCTAGCATGCAGTCACGCTATAAAAAATGTGAAATTGTGCGAGCGAGACCGCATGCTTCACGTAAGAGCAGCCTTAAATCCTATTCTATTAAGGCTTCTGTGACGTCTAGCATGCAGTCACGCTATAAAAAATGTGAAATTGTGCGAGCGAGACCGCATGCTTCACGTAAGAGCAGCCTTAAATCCTATTCTATTAAGGCTTCTGTGACGTCTAGCATGCTGTCGCGCTATAAAAAATGGGAAATTGTGCGAGCGAGACCGCATGCTTCACGTAAGAGCAGCCTTAAATCCTATTCTATTAAGGCTTCAGTGACGTCTAGCATGCTGTCGCGCTATAAAAAATGGGAAATTGTGCGAGCGAGACCGCATGCTTCACGTAAGAGCAGCCTTAAATCCTATTCTATTAAGGCTTCTGTGACGTCTAGCATGCTGTCGCGCTATAAAAAACGGGAAATTGTGCGAGCGAGACCGCATGCTTCACGTAAGAGCAGCCTTAAATCCTATTCTATTAAGGCTTCTGTGACGTCTAGCATGCTGTCGCGCTATAAAAAATGGGAAATTGTGCGAGCGAGACCGCATGCTTCACGTAAGAGCAGCCTTAAATCCTATTCTATTAAGGCTTCTGTGACGTCTAGCATGCTGTCGCGCTATAAAAAATGGGAAATTGTGCGAGCGAGACCGCATGCTTCACGTAAGAGCAGCCTTAAATCCTATTCTATTAAGGCTTCTGTGACGTCTAGCATGCTGTCGTGCTATAAAAAATGGGAAATTGTGCGAGCGAGACCGCATGCTTCACGTAAGAGCAGCCTTAAATCCTATTCTATTAAGGCTTCTGTGACGTCTAGCATGCTGTCGCGCTATAAAAAATGGGAAATTGTGCGAGCGAGACCGCATGCTTCACGTAAGAGCAGCCTTAAATCCTATTCTATTAAGGCTTCTGTGACGTCTAGCATGCTGTCGCGATATAAAAAATGGGAAATTGTGCGAGCGAGACCGCATGCTTCACGTAAGAGCAGCCTTAAATCCTATTCTATTAAGGCTTCTGTGACGTCTAGCATGCTGTCGCGCTATAAAAAATGGGAAATTGTGCGAGCGAGACCGCATGCTTCACGTAAGAGCAGCCTTAAATCCTATTCTATTAAGGCTTCCGTGACGTCTAGCATGCAGTCACGCTATAAAAAATGTGAAATTGTGCGAGCGAGACCGCATGCTTCACGTAAGAGCAGCCTTAAATCCTATTCTATTAAGGCTTCTGTGACGTCTAGCATGCTGTCGCGCTATAAAAAATGGGAAATTGTGCGAGCGAGACCGCATGCTTCACGTAAGAGCAGCCTTAAATCCTATTCTATTAAGGCTTCCGTGACGTCTAGCATGCAGTCACGCTATAAAAAATGTGAAATTGTGCGAGCGAGACCGCATGCTTCACGTAAGAGCAGCCTTAAATCCTATTCTATTGAGGCTTCCGTGACGTCTAGCATGCAGTCACGCTATAAAAAATGTGAAATTGTGCGAGCGAGACCGCATGCTTCACGTAAGAGCAGCCTTAAATCCTATTCTATTAAGGCTTCTGTGACGTCTAGCATGCTGTCGCGCTATAAAAAATGGGAAATTGTGCGAGCGAGACCGCATGCTTCACGTAAGAGCAGCCTTAAATCCTATTCTATTAAGGCTTCCGTGACGTCTAGCATGCTGTCACGCTATAAAAAATGTGAAATTATGCGAGCGAGACAGCATGCTTAGCGTAAGATCAACCTTAATAAAAAAGTATACTTACTTGCCATACTCGTCTTTGGAGAACGTGGGTTTGTGGTTCTTATCAAAGGAGCCACTGAAGGCGGTCACTTTCTGTTTGTCGCTGTGCGCTTGGCTGGACTTGTCGAACGCCGATATTAGGTCCGTCAGAGAGGAGCTCTGCAACAAGTTATTATCTTATTTTACTTTTCTTTTGATGCATCTTTAAGTTTTTTGAAGGCCCGAAGGACAAGGAACGCAATTATCACTCAGTAAAGACCACTACTCTCACCCTGAGAGAAGGCCTGTGCCCTACAGTGGGATGTATATAGGCTGTTTATGTTATATTTATGTAAAGACCACTTAATTTTGCCTAGAGGCACGGCATTGCGAGACTGAAAAGAGAAAATTATGGGTTATTATTACAGTCAAATTACAACGAAGGTGCGGTTTTCTTTATACAAGCAGTACGCAACATTTATGTATGTTTCGTTGTACTTGTTTGTGCCTGATAATTAATTTTAGTATAACTTTACCGAAATCAATAGCATCGCATCGAAACAAAAATATTTAGATCAGGAAAGTGCAGATTCCTTACTGTCTACCTCGACGAGTCGGATTTAGGCTAATCATAACTTCAGATGTGATAAACTACTAGTAGTTTAGAATAAATTTGTTATATTTTCAGTAGCAAGAAAAGTTTCTTTAAAAACAAGTGAAAAAAGTTATATATTCCTAAAGTTACAACGACGAGCGAGGGTGGTACGATTTCAATCTAAAATAATGTTAAATAGGTACTTAAGAGGTACGGACTATAATTAGAAATTAGACTATAATTAGACTAGCATTGTAGTCTCTAACTTTAAATGTATTTAAGGTTTATTTTACTTTGTATCGTTGCGCCCGCACATCGCTGGTCCGTTGTAATGTGGACAGTTCTTTAGACGGCAATTCTTTTCATGGCGAAGACTATAAACTTTCACATTAATGGTACCAAACTTGGCTCCTTTTTCGCATGTTTTGAGGGATTTCCCTGATTGACACTATAATAATGAACACGGTCGGAAGCCAATTAACCCTTATTTTGGCTGCAAAGTCACCCCTAATGTAACATGTTACCAATCAGACATGTTAAAATGTACGTGTTAAAATAAACTGTAAAAATAATAACAAAATTTTTACTCAAAAAGAAGCGCTCAAGCTGTCCAAGTTAATGGGATCCAGTGGGCTAACTAACGCCACCAATGAAAAAAAAAACATATTTTTTTACATGTCGTGTTGGCAAAAAGTATCTGTACAATCTCTTAATCATGTTAACAGTGATTTTTAGGACCCACGAACTCAAGCTTAGGATCACAAACCTGGCACTAGATAGCATTTATGCCAAAACCGGCCCTTTTTAGGGTTCCGTAGTCAACGAGGAACCCTTATAGTTTCGCCATGTCCGTCTATCTGTCTGTTCGTTTGTCTGTCTGCGGCTTAGAACAGAGACGATTAGAACTAGAGAGCTGAAACTTGGCATACATATTACGCCGACAAAACGGTAGAATAAGATTTTGAAAAAAATTTTTTGGGTACTCTGCTACGCCTAAATTAGGCATCATCATCGTCATCAGCTGTTTGACGCCCATTGCAGGACATCGGCCTCCCTCATGGTTTGCGGGTGCATTTTTTTATTCTGGGCTACACCATAGTATGGGGTATCGTCGGATTTGTCGTTTATTGTGGGTGTAGGAAGACGATTTTTAGATTTAGGGTTTCGTCTACGAAATATTGAGCTTCAAAGCGCAAACTTTTGTCTAAACCTCTCATGACTAAACGGTTGATTGTAGAATCGAGAAAAACATAAGTGCAGTAGCTCATAATACGTATATAATGAACGTAAAAGGAAAACTATCACGGATTAGTAGGCTTTACAAGTTAACGAGTAATAGGTGACTAACTTACAAAATGAAAACTTCGTACAAAATCCATTAAAAATAACTTTGATGAAGTTGTTATTTTAGTAAAACAGTTAAAACCCCTCTTTCTACGGAACCCTACACTGCACGTGGTCCAACACGCACTTGGCTTTTTTGTCTTAGGCCATGGATCCTAAAAATCACCATCAATATCAATCATGTTAATGATTGACAGATTATACAGACACTTTCTGCAAATTCAATCTGTAAAAAAGATATGATTTTTTTTCTCAGTGGCGCTAGTGTTACTCCCTGGAGCCCCTTAAAGCAACGCAATTTGAGCTTTGTGCCAGCCCTGTAGGGATATTTCTAAAATGCGCAATTCCTGTGACACCTTGCGTAGAGTTTGTTTTTCGCAATAACTTTAGTTCTATGAGTTGTTCTCAGAATATTGCAGGGTTTGTGTAATTTTATTAAATTAGTGCCTTATGCGCTCCACCAATGTCGCAGCCTTCAGTAAATTTCCTTCATCCATACTAATTACCACATCTGTCAATCAATGTCAATTCATAACAAAAACCGTATGTATCTGTTTTTTAATAGTAGTTTATGTGACTGTCACATAATGAGGGTTATTAAAACACGAGCGAGATTTTAAAAAACGAGCCTTGGCGAGTTTTTAATAGCATTGGCGAGTGTTTTAATACCAAGTTATGTGCAGTCTCATACACTACTTTATTTACACTCATGTCTTAATCTTCAAAGTAAGGAATCAAAGGAAAACACGTTTGACAAGCTTTGTACTATACATAAATCTACGCTTATTAACTAAACTCATATCGAAACGAAACAAAATGGCGCAATTTCGACAAAAAGTATCTTGACATTCAATCGTCTGCACTCAGTTTTGCGCGCGCAATTTTAGGTATTTTTAGTTGCACTTTTGGTACCACGAAAATGAAATTAGGTTTTTTATAGAGTCAACTTTTGACATTAAAAAAAAAACTTAAGTTTTGTTCCATGATCACAGAAACACTTTAAAAAAAATAACTGTAACATAAAGTGAAAAATGTGACCTTTAATGTAACTTTATATTACACTTTTTTTAAAATTATTTTTTAAATAAAGTCGTAGAACAAACTACTAACTTTAACCGACATGTTTCAAGAAATACGCATTTTAGAAATAGCCCTGTATAAGCATAAGCATAAGCAGCCTATATACGTCCCACTGTAGGGCACAGGTCTTCTCTCAGGGAGAGAGTATGGGCTTAATCACCACGCGTGCCCACCGCGGATTGGCGATTTCAAGCGCTGAGGTATGTGAATAGCTCAGACACCCAGGTTTCCTCCCGATGTTTTCCTTCACGGCTAGCGAGTGGTATTGCTACTATAACTTCACAATTGTACATAACTTAGAAAACAAAGTCATAGGTACATGCCCGCACTGGGAATCGAACCTGGGTCTCCCGCTTCCGAGTCCAATGTTGTACCCACTATTCTACCACAGCCCTGTATAAATCCAACTTTATTTTCTTTGCCATAAGAAGGATGAAAAGTCTCGCTCGTTGTTTTCGATTGTCGCAATGGCGAGATCGATTTGATAGTGTGTGTCCATATGATATATTTCCGTATGGTAGTGTGATAATGTATTTGTACCACGAGTCTCAACATCATGCAAACATTATCCATCAACTTTTTAAAACTGTAGAACTAATCATTCAAACGCTAACGAGCGTTGATCTGGGTAAGGTCATCTTGGCATGCGCCAAGACATCTCTTTGAGTATGACTCATGCGGCCGGCTGTCATTCACGGTGAGATGTACGAGTATATAACTGTTGATTTTGTGTAGAGATTCCGTGATATTTTGCTGTACGTATTTCCGGTAGATCGACCTGACGGTTTCACGTTGACGATAACCGCAACGACACGTCATCTAGTTTCATACTTTCGCTATTGTATAGAAAAGAAATCGTTGTCGTCCAACGTGCATACGTCCATTAACAGTAGACTAACAAGACATAATCCAGACGGCTTGCCTTATTTTTAAGTAGCAAAAAGTTAGCATAATTTATCTGCAAATTCTTGAAGCCACTGCAATAATCTCGGGTTTTTAGCCGCGAAATACTAGGTTTACTAATGTATTGCCAAAAATCGCTTCCCAAACTATTTTCCGCAAATTATCACTTGGCAAAAAAACATTTCTCAAAACAACTTAAAGCAAATAAACAGTTAGCAAAAGTTATTATGGCAAGTTATTGTTTACCAAATAAATACTTGGTCAAAATTCATTTTACCAAGCATTATTCAGTCAAAAGTATAATTTGACCAAATGAATAAAATGCGAAATGTAAACTAGAACAAAAATTTTTTTGTTTGACTCAATACTAAGTTTTTTAGTGAAATATTTTTTTTCGCTTTTATATAAAAAAAAAGAACTAACACCCGAAGTTTCAGGATGGAGCGTCGCTGCGCTCCGCTCCATCCTGGAACTTCGAACCTATTTTTGCTTATGTGTACTGACCTAACAACCAAATTTTAAACACACTTTTTACACCAAATTGCTTTCGTAAGTTTTTTTTAAATCAGAATATAATACTACAAATAAATGTATCTTAAGCTTAAATTTTTAAATTACTTGTATTTATGCCTAATAGTATTTAACCACAATGCGAAATATAAATTTAATCAAACAATTATTTGATATATAACACTTGCCAAAATAAAACGTTAGCATAATAAACGTTTGTCTTAATAAAACTTGACGCAGTAAAATTATGCGAAATGATAATTTGACCAAATGAATAAAATGCGAAATGAAAACTTGCTAAAGTTTCATTTGGGAAATGAAACTGATGCCATAAGTTTATTGGGAAGTAAAATTTGGCGAAAAATACTTTGGCTAAACGGCGGTATTCCGAAATACTAATACGCCGATTAACCCACATATTAACAAGTAGGAAGTCTGGGCTACGCAATGTAGATACATCGAATTGTCATTGTAAAGTGTGAATTGTAGTTTGATTAAAAGCGGCCGTGGACTTGCCACCAGTAATGTTACTCTTATGGTAACGTCCAAAATTACGTATAGGGTAAGGAAATATGTACAAGTAGGTCTTATGACTACAAAGACAGCATGTTGCAACAAAAATAGAATATAACCCATGTTATAATTAAAATTAAAATTAAATTATTACTCGTACTACAATTCTGATCTGGTTCAATTGAATGATTAATCTACTTTTGTAATTAAAAGGTTTCACTAATTTTAGGAACTGGTTAATTATTATATCTAATCAAGACAGGAAGTCTTAGAAAATTTAGAAACTTTCACCTATTGATTACTCATTCATCTGTTATTTTAATAACTTAATTCATAACGATACCTTTGTTTCTAGTTTAGTCGCATGTCGCACCATCATTATAACAACTAAAAAAAAAACACTTTCCTCCGAAAATTCTGGGCACTGCACTCCAATACGCCTCGATGCATACTAATTTTGTTGAATTCACCGAAGCATATATCGAATGTAATATCGACAATGGTTCGAACGTGCACTGCCCGACTTTGTGTCATTTGATATTAATTACCCAACAGATGCTGGCAGTCACTCAAATATAAATCGTCCCATTTTAATTATAACCGAGCTGTGATATTAAATTATTACCTCCTGTACTTTCCACTAGACGGAGAAGTGCCTTCCACAGAAATGTCGCTTCTATTTTCAAAATCAATAAGAGTTCAATTTAAAACTGGAATTTGTGTAATTTGACAAACGCATTCTGCATCCGCCATAATATTTGGGTGATCAAAATTAACCCATAAAATTTACCGACACTTCTTGTTGATCTTCGATATTATTTCAGTAACGCCGATTTTCAGCCAAATGCTACACAGTAATAAATTAAATCTACCTATCATATTGTGAATTTACTCACGTGGCTGTTTGTCAAATTTGCTAGACCAAAGCGTCATAAGTCAACATCTCATTTTACAAACGTAATGAGTGGGAGCTTTTACATATTCGATCATTCAAGTCGTGCCTAGCAGACAAATCTGAGTAAGTGTTGAAAATGTTAGATAAAAGGTAAATATTTAGACCGAAGTCGCAGTGGCCTGGTCACATCTGCCAAAAACGGATGGTCGATGGGGCGCAAAGGTTCTCGAATCACCATCATCATCAGCCCCTTGACGCCCACTACAGGACACAGGCCTCCTTCGTGGTTTTCATCCATGGTTTTTAACCATGACGGGGTCCTGCCATAATCGCCACGCTCGGCAGGCCGGTTGGCGATCGCAGTATGCGATTGCAATCTCAGGAAGACGATTTCCTTAGTCGCCTTCTACGACATCCACGGGAGGAACTGGAGTGACGCTATTCTTAATGCGGCGCCACACAGGACGCTCACCAGCTCGCTTGGACCGACGATCTGAGGCAGATCGCTGGTAGGGGCAGGATGAGGGTGGCCGAGGACAGAAGGAAGCGGCGTGTCTTGGGGGAGACCTATGTCCAGCTGTAAACGAGTACGGGCTGATTGATTGATTGAATTGGGTTCAAAGATATTTATTTCTCATAAAGAACTTACAGTTCGCTTAATTAATGAGAAAATAAAACTTAAAATTAGATTAAATTTATATGGCATTCATTAAGGTAAGATTAAGCTCAATTATAATTTGAGACATGTAGTTTAAGTTTATTTTTAAAAGCATTTATATTTTCTATGTCCTTTATTTTGGCCGGTAAATTATTATAAAGTTGGACTCCTTCATACATCACATTTCTTTTACCATATTCAGTTGGTGGTGTTCTAAGTTTGTTTTTGCGTTTGCTTCTCAAGTTATCATCATCATCATCATCATCAGCCTATGCTTGTCCACTGCTGGACATAGGCCTCTCCTATAGCACGCCACTGAGCACGGTCCTCGGCTACTCTCATCCAGCTCTTGCCAGCCGCCTTGCGAAGATCATCGCTCCACCGAGTCTGAGGACGTCCCACACTACGTTTACCAATCCGCGGTCTCCACTCAAGAACTCGTCTACCCCATCGGTTATCAGTTCTTCGGATGATATGGCCGGCCCACTGCCACTTCAGCATGCTAATTCGGTGGGCTATGTCGGTGACTTTGGTTTTCTGTCGGATCACCTCGTTTCGAATTCGATCTTTCAGAGAAACCCCGAGCATAGCCCTTTCCATAGCACGCTGAGCGACTTTAAATTTGTGGACCAGCCCCACCGTGAGTGTCCACGTTTCGGCACCATATGTCATGACGGGTAGGACGCACTGATTGAAGACTTTCGTCTTGAGACTCTGCGGAGACTCTCAAGTTATATTGAGGTGATTTGACTCGACTTAGGTTTATATTAGTATGTATATCGTTCTTAATTTTTTTTTATAAATTATGTTATAAATCTGAAGATTGGAAAAAATTTTTAGGTAACCCGTAAATTTTATAAGTAGGGATAAAGTGGTTTAGGGATCTCGCATAGATATGATTTTTAAATCGACTAAACTGTTTAGTCGTGTTGTCGTCGTTATCGGGGTTTCCTTTAGGTAGGGGGTCGAGGCCGAGCCGCTTGTCCTTAGCGGCTTCTTAAGGCGGCCCGTCAAGATTCAGCTTCCAGAGCTAGGTTGTAATGTTTTTCTTTTCTGAAATAAACAGTTATTTTTTTTTAGGATCAATTCCCATGCAAACGTAGTTTGGTTCTAATTCACAAACGACATGCTGGAGCGCAATCATTATTTAAAAATATGTTTAGAAGACACAAATCAAGGTTTGCTTGCTAGGATAACAAAAAATTAAAAAACAAAATAAAACCAACTTCAAAACACTACAGCATATAAAAAGTTAGAAATCATTTAAAAGAATACCTTTAAATTAGAAGTGTGTATCTATACATGTAGGTATTTTAGAGATATAATTTGGAGTCGGTGGCCATGAAACTGGGCACCGACTACAAAATTGTACTTCTACAGTACCTACATATTCTAATTTAAAGCCATTCTTTTATTATTTCTAACTTTTTAATGCTGTAGTGTTTTGAAGTCAGTTTTAATTTTTATTTAATTTCTTTTTTTCCATTTTTTTGTGGGAGAGCGGGAGAAAAAGAAATCAAGTCTTACCCTACTTAATTCTTTGCTTTAAAATTTTAAGTTCTCAATTTCCATTTCCGAAAGTCTTCACCAGAACATAACCAAATTGAAATGGGACCAATGGGACATTAAATCTATTCGAAAAAAATAGCAAAAAAAGACTGTACGCGTGGAATTGAGAACCTCCTCCTTTTATGAAGTGGGTTAAAAAGAAATTATAGCTTCATAAGACTTTTCATAGAAACCTTTCACGGAGGCTATAATTTCTTTTTGATAAGTTTATCTCCAAGCACGATCAAACCTCGGTTTGTGTCCTCTAAAGTTTAATTGCGATCCGGAACATAGTTTATAAATAAAAACCAAACTACGTTTGTATAGGGATTGCTCCTTGACGGGCCGCCTTACCGAGTATTAACCCCGGGAATAACCCAACCCTATGTTGGCATCTACGCTTTGCCGTTGGTTTTCTTCTCGCCAGCTTCGTCCCGCCCAGGAGACCGGGGATGTCCTGTGATTAGGTGGTGTACTTGCCTTGTACGTCAAACTAACTATTTGGTCGATGGAGTCGACTTTTGTTATCCTGCTCGTATGTCCAACCTCGTAATCGTGAAATAAAAAATAACGTCATAATAACGTAACAAAAAATATTAAAATTTTCTCAGAATCTGGTTACGACGAGTTTCAATGAAATTATCCGTCAGTTTCAGGATTAAAAATGTTACTTGTTAATTACCTAAGTATCTGAATGTCTCATTATTTTGTTTTTAAATCTGAAAAAACCGAACGATACGTCTTAAGTATTTAGGTACACATTTAAATTCAAAGATAGGTGGAAAAATCGTAAGTAGCGTGAATCCGTTATAAAATGCGTAATCATCAATCATCCGGGTCATCTAATAAGATCATAATCAACATGGATAAGATCGCAGAAATACGGAAAATTCGGTGGTCAATACAGCAAATCTTAAAAATCGTAAAGCGACTGTTTAATCGATAGCTTGTGCATACCAATAAATGGATCGATAGTACAGTTGCTTAACTTTTTATTCAATATTATATTCTATTTTCTTTCAACGACAGTACTCGCACGTTCTTACAAGTATATTCCGAATTACTGCTACAAATCGACAGATGTAGTCAACTTAGAAAACAAAGTCATTAGGACATGCCGGCATTCGAACCCAAGACCCCTTGAATGCGGGGTCACTGTACTATCGACCGCGCTACCACAGCTGTGCTTTAGTTTGAGATCAAGACATTAAAGGTGAGAGACCTCGAATTTCTTGATTTCAAACTATTCCTATTTCACTGTTATTAATGAAAGATAGAAACAGACAGACACGTACGTGACAATCACGCCTACCAATCGTGCTGTAGCGAATAGAAATACTTACACTTCACTGTACATTGCATCACACAAATTGGCAACTAAAGAAATAGTCTTAATGTAAAACAACATTAATTAAAGAATTCCACCGGCGAAGAATGTTTCATTTTAAAAGCATCAGGCCCAGACATTCTTTGCCGTCTACTGTGTGCCAGAGATTTTACGGATATTTCGTGCTTCAAGATTCAAGAAGCTTGCCACATTGTGTGCAGGCGCTATATCGAAGAGACTCTAAGGATACACGATCTAATTTTTGGTACAGTGGAGGACATGTTTTAAAATAAGATCGGAGCTACATTTTGCTGTATTTATACCATGAATGAAGGATGTCAAAGGACCAACCAAAATGAAAATATTAAACCGGGTTTTAAAAGTCTTAAAAAAATGCTAAAAGTCAAGTTACTCTACGGTCGTCGAGATTTAATAGGTCCGTTTGGACAGCTAGCTATGGCGATAGAATGCATCTTACGATAAAATGAACAACATATAAAAAAACAACAAATTGTGACGTTTTGGGTCCAAAACATCCCTTGTTTAGTCGCGCGGTAAATAATATTCGAGTACTTTTATTCTTTCACGATTTTGAAAGTTATTCGGTATTTTGAATTATTAGGAAATGTCCGAATACCAGTTAAGTTCTCGGTTCTGTACTTTTTAAGCCGTAGTGCTGTAACTTTTTGGTCGTAGATTTTTATTGGCTGTATTCGATTACAGTTTATTTTTATTTATTTACCTCTATGTTTGTGTCCTTAGCCCCTATGTTTGTGTCCGACTGCTGGCAAAGGCCTGCCCCATGGCAAACTTGCACAAAAAAATATACTAGCTGTTGCCCGCGACTTCGTTCGCTTGGTTACTTTGATGTGTATTTTTCCGGGATAAAAAGATAATCCAGACTATAATCTATCTCTGTGCAAAATTTCATCCGGATCCGTTCTGCCGTTTTGGCGTGAAAGAGTAACAAACATCCATCCATACATACAAACTTTCGCGTTTATAATATTAGTAAGAAAGTAAGGATAATTCGAGAGGCCATATTAGAAGATAAATAAACGTGGTTAATTTTTTTCTCCAAGACTAACACTTTTCATATTGCGACCTGTCAAAAATTCATTTTAGTTACGTTGCACAAAAACGCGCCATACAAATAGGACTCAAACTATGACGTCACAACTTGAAAGTACGTACACCTTATAATTTACGAAGCGAATGAATATTCCAGTTGTCTTATAGAGTACTTATGTAACGGCTTTATGCAAATGTAACCTTTTTAGAAAACGTTTAGAATTCAAAGGCGAAACGAAATCTAATATGTTATTTAGTCACTTGATTTTTCGCATTTTTTGGGACCCTGAAAACCGTGTGTTGATTTGGACTTATGTGATGTAGTGTTAATACTCTTTTTGAATAATATGTCGAAGAGAGGATGTATGTAAATAGCCAATGGCGTGAATTTGTAGTAAAGTTGCACGAATACTTCGAACGAGAAAACACTCGATAAACGCCGGTGGAGATTTTACCAGCGCAGATTAAATAAACAGTCTCTGAAGGGTGCTTTAGAGGAGTCTTGTTTTCCTGAGTAAAAGCCACCTTTAAAACTGAAAGGCGATTTGATTCACTTTTGTTACAAAACTCAGGTTTCTTTGTGAAAAAGTAAAATAATTATTATCTAAACTTAACTTTAGAGTACCCCGGAAACTTCCTCGTAAACCAATAACTCCCCTGTGCCCTCCGCTACGCAGAACCGTTCTTGGAGCCAACTCAGCTATTCCTCGTCTATGCCGCCTCCTAAATCATTATAGTGAGGTGGTAGACATACACAAAGACCCGCTACATAAAATTAAATATGTTTTGAGCCACAGTCCCTAATCAGAGATTCCCCGCACGTATCGATATTTTTGTTTATTCTTCTCTCTTTTTACTCAGTTGCAACTTTTATATCAATAACATGATTTTTGTTTTAATTACTTAAGCACATAAAATTGTCTACATAACTTAGCAACTAATAAAGCATGCTGTGTTTCACTATAATTAGTTAAGGTACCTTAATCAATTTTATTCTTACCTTGAGTTTGATGTATCTATCAGTACTATTAACTGTTGTGGAACCAAATAAATAAAATAAAATAAAATAAAAAAAATAATTAAGAAACAAATAAAATGTGATGTAATCATAATAATCACTTATTTGGTGTACCGATTTATTTGGTGTGCATCCCTAATTACATCATCAAACGGACCTAATAAATCTCGACAACTGTAATCGTAGAAAAAAAAATTACATTTCTTTTTTTCCATTGAATTATATATGTCAAATTAATGTGTTAATGTGACTACAACCCTTAAAAACAATATTATACTAGATAACTCAAATATTGATAGTAAAAATGTAATATCGTTATCAATAATAAAGAAAAATCATTATCACGATTATTAATCTTTTAACATGCTCTCCAGTGAGATCAATCTACTGTTTTTGCAAGTCTACCATGCATTGCCTACATTGCTCGCACTTTAACGAACATTTCTCCCGCAATACCTGTGAAATAAACTGGAGATTCAAAGGAGGTTCTTTGCAGAAATCTTTGCACTGTTTCATCTTGAGGAGATTTATCGAAATTAATCTTTCGTTTAGATAACAAATTTAAGATGCTAACAAGCGCCACAAGTGGAAAGATGTCATATATTTTTTATACTATGTTTTTGCAAAAACTGAACGACAGTCTCAATAATATAATATAAATTTTTAGAACCTATATCCTAGGCCCAAGAACCTAGGAAGTAAAAAAACACTCGTTCCACAAACGGCCGTTTTTGATAATGATGCGTGTAGATTTTAGATAGGGCGTCAGTATTTTAACATTATGTAGGCATCTGGGAACCAAACCTTGCATTTCGTATATTATTTCAAACTAAGTGGCCCGCCAACTTCGTTCCACCTCAGGATCATTATTTTTTTTCATATGTGTTAATAGTCATTCTGCTATTCGGGGCGAAGACAAATTGAACAAACTATAAAAACCGGAGAAGTGTGAGTCGGACTTGCCTACCGAGGGTTCCGTACAAATTTGTAGGAAGGTTAATATTACTTTATATTATAAATAGTTCAGGAACTTTAAAGACTATTTTGTTTATGATTTTATTACAAATGTATAGTTTCCATGTACTTGTAGAATAAGACGATATTAAATACCAAATTTCATAGATTTAGGTCAAGCGAATAAATTTTGATTGCCTTGAGTATCAATCAGGAATTCCTCGGTTACATATTGTCGAGTTGTCGAAAATGCGGTTCTTATGAACATGAAAACATTATCAGTACTTTCAATGGTAAAGGTATAATAAAAAGGTTTATTCTAAACAGTTAAACCTCCTTAGGTTTTAGTCGATATAATAAAATTGCATCTTCGCATTTCTTTTGTATGGAATAAAGAAACTTAAAAAATATATATTTACATTTCGATTAACTGTACGTTATAATAATTGGGGATGCAAAGTATGTTTTTGGAGGGCTGTATCGAAAACCATTTCAAGAACAAAGCCTAAAGAAGTAATATTTCTATGTTAGAGGAATAAATCTTGTATAGTTAAATTCATATTCAGCAAACAACAAAATTATCAATGCTCTTTATTTGACCTCTACAGTGACGTCACATCATCTTGCCCTTTCGTCTATGCGCCTCCTTTCTCTCAAGCTGACAGTTGTCAAACTGACGTTGTCAAGTCTGTTGTTGTTTGTCGGCGGCTTGAGGCTTTTATTCAATGCCGAGTTTGCGCCACCATCTCAATTTCTATGTAGCTAGGACATGTAATAATCTTTGTTCCATCTGTTAGTTGTTTGCACAAGACAGTACAAAGATTTTTTATGGGGTTATGTAAAAAAAATAGTTTACAAGAACCAGTACGAAAGTGTCCACGAGCTACAAGCAGAACTTCGACGTATTATTCTAAATATCTACCACAACATGATCAAAAAATCGACAGGGAGCGAAATAATCAAAAGACGAATTTGTATTCAACAGAATGGGACTCATATTCAGCATTTGATAGAAATTGATTAATTTTGAATTAAAAATGTTAATAATTATGGTCTTCCTTTTATTTCTGACACTTTCTGGTCTTCTATTTAGCAAAAAATAATCCTTATCATAAGAATAAATCCTTTCGATCGGTATGATAAAACTACCGGGTAATTTTTTTCTGGTGTAGCGTATTCGATTTCCGGTTCAACCATGTAATTATTTAAAAATCGATGAATGCAGTATGATTTTTTTTTAATTAAAATAGTGTCTTCTTTCAGTAAAATGTTCCATCTACAATATTCAAGGTACTTTTCCTCCTTAGCCATAGCCGCGGGACGCCCTGTATATGGGGATTTTGTTACATTCTTTATACATGCTCCACTGCAGGATACAGCCCTTTTCTTTATTTATTACTAGTATGGACGTAACTGAGAAAACAGAAAAATGAGCATGAGAAAAATGCTGCTATTAAACCAGTTTTACGAATGCCTACCATCATAAATTGCGCATTTTGCAGAGGTCCAATATTTTATCACGGCGTGCGTGCATGGATGCATTTATATTTTATTATTTTTTACTG
Source organism: Yponomeuta evonymella (assembly GCA_963969515.1). Taxonomy (NCBI): domain Eukaryota; kingdom Metazoa; phylum Arthropoda; class Insecta; order Lepidoptera; family Yponomeutidae; genus Yponomeuta; species Yponomeuta evonymella. Next base: position 12,671,858 of record OZ018357.1, on the reverse strand, counting down.
GAACTAATTACACATGCTTAGTGTTAAGAAATCTACGATGTGTACGTTGTTGTGCTCTTCGTTAACAAGTTTTAATCAAGATACTTGAACGTTATATCAACGTTATCAACTTCTGAAGTATCTTGAATAAAATGTCTAGATCTTTGTTATCCAAGTCTGATTATAATATTCTATTACAGATTGTAAAAGGATGGTTTTGTCCAGCAACTTTATTAACACTGTTGTTAGCCATTTGTCTACGGCAAAGACAGTTTTAGAACAAACATTTAAGTAATGCAGCCACCAGGTATATGTACAAAATATAAGCAACTTTTGTAAAACATTTTTATGCCTGCCAGTACATTTGATTAAGAATTGCTTCGAATAATATTAAACCGACCGGGGGCCTTGGCCACGGGTGCGTCGACCACTGGGGGCGTAAGCCACAGACCCTACTAAGTGACGAGTACCTAGGTACTGCGGACTAATAAATTATAGTGTACGAAAATAAAAAAAATCCTTTGTCGGCTAAGCACTAAAATATATAAAATAATTAACCTTGCTTAGTAGTGTTCAGTGACTAAGCCAAATACAGAACAAAAGACAGTCGGTTGCAAAGTTAGATTTGCACAACTCTACGACATAATTACCCCTTGAGTTTTACATAGAATTATGGTTATAATATAACGACCCTAGAGCGGCTCGCTCCAAGTCTTTCAAATCATGATTGGCAATTTCAAGCGCTGAGCTATGTGAACACCTCAGACACTCAGGTTTCCTCACGATGTTTTCCTTCACGGTTAGCGAAAGTTATCACTACTACAACTTCACAAATGTACGTAACTCACCCCCAGTTTCTCGTACACTAACAAGCTGTTAATCTACTGTTAACAGCTGTCAATTGACCAAAGTGCATATAAAAAAAACCACTGACAGCTGTTAACAGTAGATTAAGAGCTTGTTAGTGTACGAGAAACCGGGGGTTAGAAAACGAATTCATGGTACATGCCGGGGTACGGGGTACGTACGGGGGGCGCGTGGGTTCGACGCGCTACCACCGGTTTTTTTAGGTTTTATTTTATTTTAATAACCCGTTGTAGCTCGTTTGGAATGGGCATGGAGGTAGAAGTTTCTTGAATTTATTGATAGAGTCTGGATTGGACGAGGCGAGGCTCCTGACGTAAAAGGAGAAAGAAATGGTATTCACGTAAAATACAATACACAAAAAATTGTTCAGTGAACAAAATTTTACTCCCCAAAAAATAAGCCAGCAATGATTTTATTAGGTAGGTACCGATTAAAATCTGCTGAATTGCTTGCAAATATCACGAAAATACCCGTCTTTATATACTGTATGTGAGGAAAGTTGAGTGGCTGAGTTGTTCACATACCTCTTAGCACTTGAAATGGTCAATCCGATGGTGGACACGTTATTAAGGCCATACTCTCTCTCTGAGAGAAGGCCTGTGCCCTGCAGTGGGACGTATATTAGGCTTAATAAAAAAACTATGGGTATAGATACCTAATTTCCTTTGAAAACTAAAAAAATACGTACATACATACAAAAACTCACGCCTGTATCCCAAAGAGGTAGGCAGAGACCAGGGACTGCCACTTGCCACGATCCTGACACATCACTATCGCTTCATCAATATTCAGTAGTCGTTGCATGCACGCACGCCAGTTTCGGGTAATTTTTACCTTGCCCTTTGCTAATACATCCCCTATTTGGTCGAAGTATGCCCCTCTGGGTCCTCCCTTACTGGCCCTTCCATCCACATTCGCTCGGTATAATTGTTTCGTCAATCTTTCTTCTTTCATCCTCTCCACATGTTCAAACCAACGCAACATTCCTTTCTCAATTCTAGTCACTACATCCTCTTTCAGTCCCCAACGTTCTCTAATCAAACTATTGCGTATCCTGTCATTTAAAGTAACACCAGACATACTACTCAAGGACCTCATTTCTACTGCATTAATCCTACTTTCTTGCTTCTGTTGCCATACCCAAGTCTCGCTACCATACATATATTGTGTTCACAAAGGAGTGTATGGCACCGTTTACACAAATTCCCATTTTTACTCTTCTTTCTCTATCACCTTCACACTTTCCATCCCTTTATATATATATATCCCTATATCCAAGAGATATACAAATTCTTTCATTTCAAAGTAAAACATTATACAATCATTACTACCAATAATGACTTTCACTTGTTCCACCCTTTCACCTCTAACCCTTATCTTGCACTCAGTCATTTCATCATCTTTTTCGAACACCATTACTTTCGTCTTACTCACATTAATGTTCATTCCTTTCCTTTGAAATGCCTCATCCATTGCTGTTACTTGTGTCTGCAGGTCTTTAACCGCCGATGCGAACAAAAAATACGTAAAACGAAAGTAAAACATTGTGGCCTTTTCATACAAGGTAACTTTACCTGCAAACAACACGTGTCAATGATATTATGTAAATATGCCTACCGTGAACGAATGGAATGGAATTTGCCATACTTCGCTTATTGAACATTAAAATCGGATTATCAGCTGTTCATGAATTCCGGCGTTCCCATTTGCTGAATGGTGCCAAATTCGTATTTTCGTACGCTGTCTACTATTATTATTCCGTAAAGGTCTATGATGGAATTTAGTTTGTCCTCTGGTGGAATAAAAAGTATTTGTTACATATACAAAGTATGGCGTAAAGAATGCAATGACGTGAAATCCGTTTCTTCAGTATCCAAAAGCTGACGACTTACAATATATAAAATGTTTATATTTTTTTATATTTATCATACGAATTGACTGAGTCAAGTTTCAAGATAGTATGAAACATAATATTTAACAACATAAAGTCACGCCTGTATCCCGGAGGGGTATTCAAAGACCAGGATCAGCCACTTGCCACGATCCCGACAGATCTCTTTTGCCTCATCAACATTCATTAGTCGTTGCATGCAACAACGCCGGTTTCGGGAACTTTTTATCTTTCCCTTTGCTAATATTGTAGTGTTTTAATGTTGAAAATTGTTTATTTTTATTGTGGGCGTTTTTGAGTCGTGGTTTAATGTTCTGTTTTTTAAAGTGTTTTCAAAGATGATTTATTCCTTACGCCCCTGTATACGTATGAAATACTAAATTTTTTACCTCCATTAATCTAGTATTACCGATTATATGGGATGATTTTAATCAGATAGTCATTTACGCGCTAAGAATCAATAACTACGACGAATTCATTTAGAGGTAAATAATTTTCTTTGAAATTCACAACCGAGCAGATTAAAGCCATTATAAAGTTTCAAGTGAAAATGATCAAACGTCTCTGGCGTCGTTAAAACAAAATTCACACACCAGACTACCAAAGAATATCGAGAAAACTGTATTATCATACAAATTTATGCCACCCAATACCTACTGACTCTTGTAGACAAAAAATAAGTCTAAATCCATTGAAAACGCTAGTAAGAGATTGTTATCAAATTAGCGGATTTTCACACACCAATTCCTCTAGACGCTTAGCAGTAAATAGGAAATGTTTTACGTGCATTCACATCCTGATAGACTTCGCACGTCGCCTACTCTCTTTTGTTTGAATTCTAAATACAAGTAAAAGACAAAGTCCAAGACAAGATTGGTGGTATAATCCTGATCAACACAGTCGCGAGTAGCCGCCCGCCTTAGCGAAACACGTGATAAACATAAACAAAGTAAAGAAGCCTTACCCGTGACCGCCTCTGAATTGGATCATCGCCGGGTATTGTGAGGAAATTGCCGCTCATTTTGACACTGTATCGACCTCCGTGCACACTGTACTGTGATCTTGCCCTTCTCTCTTCAGCCGGGGTAATCTCAAAATAACTTCTGGACGTGTTTACTGCGCGCTCGGACCGAGATGCGTACGCGGCGATGGTCAAGCTCAGAATGCTCTACTTCGTTTTATGAATGGGTGACGTGTTGAGTCTTATCCCTACTCTCCGTGTAGTGTCGTCACATTGCGTAGGTTCCTTTCTCAACGGGATGATTCAGTGACATTTTTGAGTACCTACCTTTCGCCATGTAAACCGGAAATGTATCCACTTGTAGGTGTTTAGTCAGCGTAATTTTCTATGAAGAAGGTGAAATAGACGTGTTTATATTAGTACGATTGTGCTGAAAATAGCCGCTTTGGTAGGGAATCAGCTGTGTTTATTCCGGGAAAACTATTTGCATGAGTCATGCCGGGCTTGATTGTCAACAATTTGCTCTACAATTCTATTTTATCCTTTTTATTCAAACTGGTGTTTGAGTTGTCTGTGTTGCTCTATAAAGTAGAACAATAACAAACCACGACCTGATGCCATAAAGTGATCCAATTTTTTTTAGTTTGCGGTGGGAATTTAGTTAGAACTTTCCACTTTCCAAAAACATTCTAAAATGCACGTATTTCCCTGAAATTACAGTAACAGTAACCAACTTAGCTTGTTTCACGATTATTATCTACTAGCTGTGCCCGCGACTCCGTTCGCGTACATTTCGATTTTTACGAAGCAGCATTTGTATGGGGGCCACGTCTTATCATAACTGGAGCTAGAATTTAAATAGCCTATCCTGTGTCCCAGATGTCTATATGTTTTTATACCAAATTTCATCAAATTCGGATAATTGGTTTAAGAGTTATGGAGGAACATACATACATACATACACACATACAGAAAAAAATTCTAAAAATCGTGAAATTAGTTTCAATATCATATATTGAGCCTATAAACACAATATCTCTGAAAACAAACTAACTTACTCCATGACCGACCCTTACAGATTTATTATTAGTATAGATAGAAGATAGAAGATATAGATAACTTAGGTATGGAAAGCGTGGCCAAATCTTTTCCTTGAGACGGTTGGTAGAGAAACATTTTGACAAAAGTCAGAGGATAATACATATTATTATCTTAATTTCTGTGCTTGGGTCAACTTGGAGAAGGCTTATGATAGAGGGGTGAGGAATGGCCTGTAGTCGGCACTTTCCATGTATGGGGTGGACAGCGTACTGCTGCGAATTCTGTGAATCCAGTGCTTGCGTTAAAATTAAGGGGGCATATAATTAGCATCCGCAAGACGTGAGACGGATGTGTCGTACCTCCGTGGCTATTTAACTTTATCGTGGACAGCTGCCTTGCCTGACTGATTTGAAAGAGAATGACTGTGGGATAAGGATGGGTGAGCTACTTGTTAAATGTTTGCTTTATGCCAACGGTCAGGTTTTATTCTCATCGTAGGTCGAAGACTTGCAGACACAAGGATGAGGTATTTAAAAAGAAAAGAATGAACATTAATGTGAGTAAGACGAAAGTAATGGTCGTCGACGACCATAAGATGATGAAATGACTGAATGCGAGATAACGATTAGAAGTAAAAAGGTGGAACAAGTTTAATGAAAGAATTTATGTATTTGGGGAGCCTGTTTAAGAGGGATCGAAAGTGTGAAGGTGATATAGAAAGAAGAGTAAAGGCGGAAAATTGTGTAAACGGTGACTTGTACTCTTTCATGAAACATCTCCAAAATAGCTAGATTGGCTATCCATAATAGAGTGCTGGTCCCAACACTTATGTGTGGTAGCGAGACTTGGGTATGGCAAAGTAATCAAGAAAGTGGAATTAATTCAGTAGAAATGAGGTCCTTGAGAAGTATGTGTGGCATTACCTTGCATGACAGGATACGCAATAGTTTGATTAGAGAACGTTGTGGACTGAAACACGATGTAGTGACTAGAATTGAGAAAGGAATGTTACGTTGGCTTGGACATGTGGAGAGGATGAAGGAAGAAAGATTTACAAAACAAATATATCGAGCGAATGTGGGTGGAAGGATTGGTAAGGGACATCCCAGGCGGACACACTTCGAACAAATTGGGGATGTATTAGCAAAGGGCAAGATAACAAGTACTCGAAACCGGCGTGCGTACATGCAACGACTAATGAATGTTGATGAATCGAAATTGATCTGTCAGGATAGTGGCAGGTGGCAGGCCCTGGTCTCTACCTACCCTTCTGGGATGCGGACGTGAGTTTATGATACGTTTTATGCATTGTTCTAGTTTAAGTAAATAGATATTAGCATAATCAGCCTATATGCGTCCCACTGTAGGGCACAATCCTTCTCTCAGGGAGAGAGTATGGGCTTAATCACCACGCGTGCCCACCGCGGATTGGCGATTTCAAGCGCTGAGATGTTTGAATAGCTCAGACACTCAGGTTTCCTCACGATGTTTTTCCTTCACCGTTAGCGTGTGGTATTGCAATGTACATAACTTAGAAAACCAAGTCATGTGTACATGCCCGCACTGGGGATCGAATCTGGGTCTCTCGTTTCCGAGTCCGATGTTCTACCCACTAGGCTACCAACGCTCTCCGTTGGTAGCCTAGTCGGTAGAACATCGGATCTATTTTAATACATAGATATTAGTATGTATTAAAATAGTGTAATAGAATTAAGATTGTAGCGCATCCCATTAGGCTTGTCCTGTAAAGATAGTTGTAAGAAATTTAATTGAGTAAATAAATCCCACCAATATTATAAATGTGAATATTTGAATGTTTATAACTCAATCACGCAATAACGGCTGAACGGAATTACATGAAACTTGGCATACAGATAGAAAAAGATCTGAATTGAGACATAGGAAACTTGAGATCTCGGTAATGCGTTCCCGTTGGGTAATGTTTTATTGTTATTGTAATCTTTTATCAAGCCAAACACTAAAATATTTATTTATTGCGTTGCCATTGTAACAAGAATTGCATAAACGGATTCCGTGGCGGAACGAAGTTCACCGGGACAGCTAGTAAAAAATCAATAAATGTCTATAACTTGTACTAGATGAACTTTTTCGTGGATTTAAATTAAAAAAAATCCATGTCATCAAATTCAATTCACTACGATTCACTGTTTACAACACTAATAAGTTTTTTTACCTTATCAAAATAAGGTCTCTATGGTTTTCCCATTTTCTTTTGTTTAGTTTCCAATAAATCTTTCATCATAGTGCACACGTCGCTTTTCGTTCTAAGTTTTTTTATTCGTTTTAGATCATAAAATCCAGTTTTCTTCATGGTCCTTCGAAGCAAGAGAACGTTAAACGTATCAATAAAAGCAATTTATAGTGATACTAGCGGTGATAGCCTAGTGGGTAGAACATTGGACTCGGAAGCGAGAGACCCAGGTTCGATTCCCAGTGCGTTCATGTAACTATGACTTTGTTTTCTAAGTTATGCACATTTGTGAAGTTATGACAGCAAAACCACTCGCTAACCGTGAAGGAAAACATCGGGAGGAAACCTGGGTGTCTGAGTGTCGCCAATCCGCGGTGGGCGCGCGTGGTGATTAAGCCCACACTCTCTCTCTCTCTCTCTCTGAGAAGGCCTGTGCCCTACAGTGGGACGTATACAATACTAGCTATCCCGGTGACCTAAGTACCGACTCAGAATCAATAAATAATCCGCTCTCGAGAAATTATTGCCACTAGCATAAAGTCCACCTTTTCTACACTGTCTTTGTGCAGTAAAGAATTAATCATAATAATATCATCAAAAAAAGTCTTTCTATACAAAATGTATCAGAAAATGCAACGTATTTCCATCATAACATTTTTTTCGAACATGTTACCCGTGTTTTATTACCTATTCTTAAATTCGATGTGGAGACAAATCCAACCGATCCAAAGTTCATACAAATTTGTCCAGCCGTTCTTGAGAAAAAATGGTGTAACTAACCCGACTTTGTTTTGTATAATAGATGTTTTATATACGGACATAGATTAATTAGATTAATTCATACGATTAATAAGAGATGAAATCTTTTTAATTTTCGTAATAAGTAATTATTGAGAAGGTTCCATTCCAGAACTCGGTCACCGATTTTCACCAAAACTCATTAAACTCGACGAATAAGCTGAAACTGGAGTGCTTTTGTCTGTTGAGAAGTTTGAGTATCTACCTTTTAGGTCAATTGTCAGGCTTTGGTCACCAAGTTTCACCAAAGTTGAGCAATTTGACTGATGAAAGAAGCTTAAATTTGAAGAGTCTCCTATTGATAGATAGATAGATAAATTATTTTTCATCCCCCCCTTCTCGGAAAGAGTATTTTTGCTCTTCGATATCTTCAGATGTCTATGGATATCTGAGTGCAAAAGCCGTTTTTATCCGCTATAGGTTAAAGTAAATTGAATTTAGAGCATCGAGTGCACTAAGTTTGTAAATTCAAAACATCATTAAACCTATTTACTTCTACCTCCATGGTGCCGAAACTCAGATTCGGAACCGCCTTTGTGTTTTTTTGCATTTAGTCATTTCCTCGCTGAGGTGTGATGAAAAGTTACGTGTTGCACTCGAGTGCAAAGATTTTTCATCTCGTGCTCTTTTGATTCCCTTGCTAACGCTCAGGATTCAAATTTTTTTATCACTCGCAGCGCTCGTGATTAAATTTTGGAATCCTTCGCTTGCTCTGTCATCAAAATTGAGTACGTGGTTAAAAAGCAACTTTACACTCTTGTATAACAAATAACTATTATCTACTGTGATACTATAATACAAAGATTATAAAAATGAAAACAAAACTCTTATGACAAACATTACGCATAGGCCAAAAATAAAAAATAAAGTTTTATTAAGATACAGGTCTTGTATAGACACCTGTATCATAATATAACTTTTTAATCATACACCTATACAACCTCCAGCTGGACCAAGTCAAAGTAAAAAAATTTTATTTACCTACTATAAAAACAAAATGGTAATGTTAAACTTAATGAAGGTCAAAGCTGTTAGTTTCACAATTAATTGATTATGCGGAAAAGAAGCTAACAAAGAAACTCCACATTTATTCTTTTCAAAACAGGTTTGCTTAATTAAAAGAGTTTTCAACTTAAAGTTACACTACACTAGATACAATCGTTCCTGTTAACATTATTTAAAAACCAGCCATCCTTGTCATCCAAATAATCCTTAATGTTATAATGTTTCCTTTTTTGCACAGAGTATGCTTAATACATTTTTTAAACCGCATCGGTGGTAACTCTAATATATTTTGAGGAATCTTATTGTAAAACCGTACACAGTGCCCCATAAAGGATGTATTAACTTTTGCAAGTCTAAAACGTGGAAATGACAATTTATGTTTATTCCTAGTATCAATGTTGTGATGGCTACCAACATTTTCGAAATTGCTGATGTTTTTTCTAACATACATTATATTTTCATAAATGTATTGACTTGCAACTGTTAGTTTCTTTAAAGAAATCCCTTAACGAGTCCCTACTACCTAGTTTGTAAATAAATCGGATCGCTCTCTTCTGTAAGATGAAGATCGTGTCAATGTCTGCTGCCCGACCCCACAGTAGTATGCCGTGGGACATAATATTATGGAAGTAACTAAAATAAACAAGCCTAGCTGTTGCAACGTCAGTGAGCTCTCTAATTCTTTTGACTGCATATGCTGCAAAACTAAGCCTGTGTGCTAGTTTTACAATTTGAATCGATTGTGATGCCTAGAAAAACGGTATCTTCTACAAATTCTAGTTTTTCTTTTCCGAGTACAATGTTGTTTTCAACTAACCTTACGTTTGGTAAGGTAAACCTTATACATTTTGTCTTCTTGGAATTTAGAAGCAGATTATTTGCCGTGAACCAATCCAATACATGCGAGAGAGCATTATTTGCATCGTCAAGATTATTTTCTTGTCTCTTAATTTTAAAAATAAGTGACGTGTACCAAATGGTATAAAACCAAATGTAAATGTTCCAAATGTACCAAATTTTTTTTGTACCAAATGGCAAATCATTTAAGTATACAAGGAAAAGGAACGGCCCCAAAATTGATCCTGTGTTACTCTCATTTTTATTTGTGAACCTGTGGATTATATACGATTTATGTCCGCTTTTGAACCCTTCCCTTCTTATCTAAAAGATAAGATCTCATCAGTTCTAAACCTTTCCCCTTTACTCCGTAATGCTCTAGTTTTAGCAAAAGTGTCTCATGGTCCACGCAATCAAATGCCTTTGACAGGTCGCAAAAAACACATATAGCATCCCTACTATCCTCCTATGCACTATAATAGTAGTTTATGCAACTGTCATATAATGAAGGGTATTAAAACACGAGTGTGAGTTTATGAAACGAGCGCAGCGAGTTTCATAATAGTAACGAGTGTTTTAATATGTTATATGCATGAGAATAGTTATATGCAGTTGCATACACTACTTTATCTTCACTAATGCAATTAAAAATTAAATTCACGCGTACGTGTACAATCACAGTGATTTTGCTGCCATTAAAATTTAACCAATGAGAGCGCAGCTGCGCGCTTCAATAAAACGCGACCAACCTGATTGGCCCTGCAATCAAGTTGGTCGCGTTTTATTGATGTTATAATGAGATTTTACGATATCGATGTGAATATTATACCATCATGTGAAATTGCTTAAATTGAGTGTTTTGTTGTCTGCGCTATAACAGTAGTAATTATAAGTCAAGTATTGAAAACATAAGTAGAATGTTACAACATTAGTGTAGATAAATATGTTTATATAACACCTGCTCGTCAATGGCATATTATGTGTCATGCAAACTCAACTTAAAGCAAGTCATTTGTGTCCTATGGTCTAGCCGGGTCATTATAAATGTACTGAATTTCATAATCCCCTAGGGAATTATGACATTTGAATTTGGAATGCAATCAACATTTAATATACGAGCTCCTTGCAATCCATGACCAAACGTCAAAATTAGAATATAAACTTTTCATAGAGCCCTACACCAAGAAGAATTTATTCAAAATTAGAATGAAAACTTTTTCTTTTTAATTGTCTTACCTAGGTTTTATTGCCTCGCAGTGTTTATATAAAGTAGAGTATGCATTTTGGGGATAAAGCAGTGTATTTGTCTCGGGCGTTTTTGAACCTCTCGGCCTCGGGATTCTACCTTTACTCGCTTTACCTCGCTTTACCTCGCTTCGCTCGTGAGTTAACCCTAGGATCCCTCGTCCTTGGGGTTCAAAATATCGCCCGAGACATAATACACTGCTTTATCCCCTTAATGCATAATCTACTATAAACTAGCAAGACTTCAGCGTCCGTCGTCGACCGCCCCTGCGTGAAGCCGAACTGCTGGTTATGGAGAAGTTGATAATTATTAAAGTGCGTAAGTAGTTGAACTAAAACAATCTTTTCGAATATTTTGCTCAATACGAGTAGGATCGAGACTGGTCTGAAATTTCTGGGATCATGCCTATCGCCACTTTTAAACAACGGAACGAGCCTACCATATTTCGTTAGGTCAGGGAATGTACTCTCACCTACACATTTGTTAAAAACTTTTGCTAAATGAGAAGCGAGGACATCTATTACTGAACTAACTATGATTACTGACATACCCCACAAATCTTCCGTTTTTTTTAAGATTTAATAGTTTAAACGCTTTAATTACGCTACGGGGATTATTAAAGTCGAACGAAAACTCGTAATCGCACGAGGGGACATTTTCAAGAAGGTTGAACCTCTACTTTTAAAAAAAAGGTTTCAATGAACGAGTCCGCGGCGACGCAACACGCATGCGCAATCGATGTTTGCGCCTTGGCGCCAACATTTTACATTTAAAAAACTTTTCAATATTTAAACAAAGTTTGGTTCTGTTTGTAAAATAAATTAGTTAACAGTATTGAAAATAACAGAAATGAGGTCAACATTAACATACCCTTTCCGAGTACCTCCAATAACGCTTCCTGTCCGGTTCAAATTCAATTTCATAATTGTAATATTCAGAATATCAATAATTATTACAACTAAAAATAAATTTGTTGATATTCAGCGTTTTATTTGCAATGTTATTTTATGTATGAGAGTATGAGTATGAGAGTAGATAAAGTAGTGTATGACACTGTACATAACTTGGTCTTATAACACTCGTGTGATACTATAAAAAACTCGCCTATGGCTCGTTTTTTTAAAACACACTCGTGTTATAAGAACCCTTATTATGCAACAGTATAAAAAACTACTATATTTGTCCATTATTTGCCCGAGCGCAGCGAGGGCGCTAATTAGCCCGAGTATGCAATTGATGCTTACACCCGAGGTAAACACTCTGCTTTACATATCAATTGTGAGGTAAGTAAAAAAACAAGAAAGCAGGACTTTTGAGAAAGAACTCCAATACACGAAAAAAATTTACTTTCGCGCCTAGCTAGTCGACTGACTTTTTTACTCTTCACGATTTTATGGCACGCAAACGCGTCAAATCGTGCTGGCCAGTTTGATTTTTATATCGATTTCAATTAACGTACGATGTGACTGCGAAACAAATAGTTCGATATTTAAAATAAAATCTTTATAAATTCTAATATAAATTGTCTCAATTCCGATTCGAGTAAATAATTGACTTTTAAAAAATATTCTTCATTCACTTTGAGTATGACAGTTCTTTTTTCAAATTCCAAAACCTATGCTGTAATGTTAACATTACATGGTATGTTTTGAAACCTATGCTGTAATGATATCCATACACCCCGGCATTCAGGGAAGTAAGTGACTACTTACAGAGCAAGAACTATGTAAAATCCATTAAATAAGCCCAAACTCGACAGATCTGATGTTGTTCATTAAAGAATTTCAGCGCCTGTAAGAGGCACATATTACTATCTATTGTGTTCTAATATATTTTATTATACTATAGTAGCCTAGGTCATAATCGTAAGTGTAAGAACTTTCAATGGTAAAAAAAACTCATTCATGCCGTTCCCGCTGGTCCCAATACATGAAAACGTTTCCGGGAGCGTTTCCAGGAATAGCACATCAATATGTACGCTTCTTGACCCTCGCCTCCACTCACCTTTCCTTATTCCTTGCCCTCACAGCACCCTGCACCGCAACGCGTATTTTATTCTACATGCATACATAAACTCACGCCTGTATGCCCGAGAGGTAGACGGAGACCAGGGCTTGCCACTTGCCACGTTCCTGACAAACCTCTTCCGTTTCATACAAATTAATTAGTCGCTGCATGCACACACGCCCTGTCTTGGGCACTTATTATTAAGAATAGCGTCACTCCATTTCCTTCCGTGGATATCGTAGAAGGCGACTGAGGAAATCAATTACCAGGAGACGGGCAGCAGCGTCTTCCTGAGATTCCAACCACATACTGCGATCGCCAACCCGCCTGCCAAGCGTGGCCATTATGGCAAAACCCCTCATGGTTATGAAAACCACGAAGGAGGCCTATGTCCTGCAGTGGGCGTCAAATGGCTGATGATGATGATGATTATGTTACTTCCCCCTCCCTTTATTCTTTCTAGCTAAGGAAAATTTCTAGATTTCAGATCCTTTTTTTCCTGAAAATGCGATCACGACGCCATCTATCGGGTCCAATTGTATTTTTAATCCCATCCAGGGAGCCAATAAAATAAAATTTAATGCTAGCAATTGGTTATCTAATCCCTTTTTTCCTGAAAAAGCGATCACGAAGCCACCTAACGGGTCCATCCGGGGACCCACACAAATATACATACAAAATTTCACCTAGATCGGTCCAGCCCTTTAGGAGGAGTTAGGTGACAAACACACGTCCAGAACAATTATGTCTATAAAGATATCGAGCAAGTGTGGGTGGAAGCGCGGTAAGAGATGCCCCAGGCGGGCAGATTTTGACCAAATAGGGGATGTTTTAGCGTGCATGTAGTAACTTAAGGACGTTGATGACGCGAAAGAGGTTTGTCCGCAAGTGGCTCTGGTATCTGCCTACTCCCTCCCGGATACAGGCATGAGTTTATGTGTGCAAGTTTGGAAAGAAAGGTTTGTTTTGAATTTTTCATCTCCACTTTGACACAATTTTATTTCCCAAATTACATACTAATTACTTCATTGTACTTTTTGACCATAAACAACTTCTTATTACCGTGTCAATCAATTACGCCAAAAGTGTAATTTGTAGTTAAAACAGTTTATTATTAGATATGGGAAAAAACCATAACGTGCATAATTGAATCTTTCTTTTTTAGAAACTAGTACAAAATAGGCATCGTCATCAGAACGTAGGCTCGTCGCTCATTGCTTGAAAAGGTGGATTGAGTAGACAATGATACAAAAAATATATTTGAAATACGGATATTTATTTATGTTTTTTCATAAAAATTCTAAATTCAGTAATGTGTTTAAACATGTAACATTTACATATATGCATTTATACAAAGATATATGCAATGTTTAGCGACCGATTTAATACTAGAATTGGAGCGTACCAGTTATTGAACGATGCTGATTGATGAACTCACGTGTCCGATCACATTTAAATTTTACACTTACAAATTATATTTACCAAGTATTGTCAAATGGTAAAGGGTATGTCGACACGATCCCATAGTAAAATATTATTTTGTATGAGTTTTTAATGGAAATGTGCGTTTAACGTTTTATAAACTAGCTTGCTTCGCAATGTTGTAGACTTTACCACGAGAAACTTCAAATCTGGGTCGTATAATATGAAAAATGCGCCGCCCTTATAGTTTATTTTTTTGTAACTATTATTTTTGATTTCAAACAATTGAAAAAAATAATTCATGTAAATAGCAATATGTTACATAAATTCATATACTTATATCTGGAAAATAACTACCACCAGACTACATTTTTATTTAAATAGGCACGGTAGATCGGCATTCACAGTTTTACCAGCGGACTTTGACATAAATGTTCTATTTTTTACAATAAACATCGAGAATGTTTAAATCGTTTTTCTGACAAGTTAAAATTTTGCCGGAGAAATTTTGTTCATTTAATATGCTATTCAAACCATACTCATAGTAGCAAATAAACTAGACCAAATGCTTTGAAGCTCTCATGGTAAGATCATTTTGGTACGGAACACATAACACTAATGGCAACGACATAACATCTTTGTAAGTACGCGAGTTACATCGTAAATAATACTGACTCTTATGAAGTTTACGATACGATACATTATCACACAGATTCCATCCTAAATTGTCCTGCCTCATTTAGATTTGAAATGGAGGACGAATTAATGTCTTATTTACAAATGAACTTATGAGACCTAAGAACGATATTTTTCTCAATAGATATAATTTCAACATTTTACTTTTTATCGAAAATTTTAATTTTGATAAGGCAGAACAACTCAAAGGATGGATCTTATGTAGTTCAATATTTGTTGCAACACAAATGAATCTTAACAATTATTAATGCCAGGAATGCCGCATATTATGAAAAATTAAACAAAGTGATGTCAATTGCATTTCCTTTGTCCTTTCCCGGTCTACATTCCAAATTTTTTTTTTTGTAAAAAATCAAATGAACATGTATTTTATTGTGTGTAAAATAACGCTGAAGTAGGACTGTAATTAATCCAAGTTTAAATAACATTTTTGACATTGATAGTACTATTACGCTAATTACACAGAATCAGTCAACTGGGAAATACAAATTATTGAATAAAAAACTTTCATTAGTATTAGACGAGTAAATATATATAGAGATTTGGACTAGACAAACCACATTCTCTATCTACAGATATGTAATCCATGATAAAAGCTAATATTTAGAAAATTTTAATTCCAGTGTTTTTATTAGAACTTTATTATTATTGTGATGTGCTCTACACAACGCCAGTTTTCAAAGCCACTCAGACTTCTATTTTATATTAATAACTCTAACTAGATAAACAATATATTTTACCGTCCTTTTCAGATCATGTGATGTTATCAGTTTTACATATTTTGTATCATCTGTCAATGGCCGATAACGGATGATTTAAAAAAAAGAAATCTTCAAACCTAAAAATAAACACTGGCCATCTTCACAAACCTGACACTGGTAGAATTATATCGGTGCCATAGAAAGGAATTGAATTGATTAGCAAGAGAAACGAAAAAGAAGGAAGGAACCAAGACCCCACTTTCGTAAGCGGTACATATTTACGTTTTAAATTTCAATTATCGGATTGAAATAGCAACGAAACCAAAGCTTATTGGTCCGAATTCTTTTATTTCCGCATCAAAGGAGTTAAAAAAAAGGAGCTAGTTTTAAATTTTGAGATATACACCACCAAGCGGCTAACATCCATGCTATGAATACACTAGTTGTTTTACAAACTAACTATTTTTACCACATCGTAAATTATGCGTATACAGGGTTACTTCAACAATTCTAACAACGGGAGGGTTAGAAGTCTCAGTGGTATTGAAAAGGTGATACAATGCTACGTTATGTGACACTTACCAAATACTGTGTTCTTTGCATTTGGACTCATGTGATTTTACGCAGAGTTTTTGGATCAATCTCACATCGTTCCATTGGACAGAACTACGATAGACCCAATTAAATTTGATTGCTTTTCAAGTTTCTTGCGTATCGTTGATCGTAAATAAGAAAACGAGTCATCTGCGAACTACATTTCTGTTACTTGATATTATAGTTTATGGTACATTCAAAAACACACTGTATCATAAGTTGTATGTATCATAGAACTGTCCAGCGAAATTAGTGAAAAGTTTTATTTTTCATGCTAACGTATTATTTAATTTAAGATAAACCAACTTTTCCTTATTGTTTCTGTCATCAGAGTAGCATATTATAGCCTTAATAAATTATTATTTTTGAGCACTGATCGATTAACTCTACGTTTCATATTTTAAAACAGAATGATATTCGTAGGTATTGAAACAATAAGAAGTAGGTAATAGAAGTAATGTCACGGCTTACGAGTGTTACACACAACAATTTTAACATTTTTGTAGCTAACATCAGACTGATAACTAAAGGTAACCATACACTGAGGTTGAGTATGAACCTATTAACAATGCAACATGTTTATACTCGATTTTAGATTGGTCATTATTGTATTCTCACTCCTTCTGTTATCTCTCAGTGGACGGTCACCCTTATATAACGGCATTATTGTATTACAAAGTTTACATAAATATCCGTGAGAGTTGATTTTTCATTTTCAAATTTTATAACAATATCACAATTTTCAATAATTATACAATACATAAAGTTATAGGAGATTTTATAAGTTACACACGAAACTGGCCAAGCGCATATGAGTAAGAGTTAAGATGTGATATACGATTTTGTTATTATTTTGTTTATAAGTTAGGTATTTACAAGTTAACAGTTTAATACCAAATCATGTATATGGACCACATATTACAATTAAGGTTTCTGTAAATTTTGATTAACACTTTCCACCGTAAGACGCAAAAAGAAATACGGAGTAAGATTTAAGATTTGCTCATGAGAACTATTTACAAAATCATCGTTTATTTTAACATTCATTTCCAATAACAATCATGCTTTTAATGTTATATAAATTTTAATCGAACATTCTATACACCACGGAAAGTAACATTTACTATGATGTATGTTTAATAATAGAAAAGAAATAGAAAAGATTAATTAACAACAATCTACTCAAAAATGAATTACCTAAATGAAAGCAAACGATATTAACGATCGAGGGAAATAATTTACACAAGGCCATATTATATTACTGTACACGTATAACGATAAGATGACTTTATACGATAAATAATTATCATGACGCATTAACATTAGGGATAAGGATAACGCATCCATATTACGACAGTTTGGTCCATATAATAATTATTATTCAATAAATCGTGAAGGTACGGATAGTCCAGGAAAATCCGCCCAGCGAAAAGTTCAATAGCAAAAAAAATTCTTTTAAAAGTGACATTAAAGAACACATTTGGAAGAAATGTACCTACTTGGTGTAGGCAGCAAAAAATTTAATAAAAGGGAGGGGGGAGCATACAAATAGATTCGACTGGGCATTCGTTCGCTGGACGGCAACCGCGGCCGCCTCTACGGTCAGTCTTTTCTGCTAAAATTTACGAATTTGTGCAAAATATCTATTAGTCACGTAACTTAACAATGTAAGATTATATTTACACGCCCGCCATGAACCATGTGAGTGTACATCAAAATGAAAGAACGCGCACTGACCGAGGCGGCGCGGCGAGCTCTCGTGTAAGGAAAGTGTTGTTTCCGGTCAAGAGCATGTTTGTAAGAGTGGCGTCCGTATTCGTCGGTCGCGGGACCGGGGGTCCTTTGGCAGCGGCGTGCTGAGTAGAGTGACACCTAGTTTACTTAAGTTTGGTCTCACGAGGGGCCTTGTCCGGGGCCCGAGACGCCCAGCTGCCCGATGGGGGCCTCCGCCCGCATCTCGGATTTGAGCTTGACGAACTCGCGGGCAACTTCGTCGCTGTGTCGCTGCGAGAGTATCCGCAGTATCGTCCAACCCGTCTCGTCCATTTTCACTCGACTGCCGAGCTGCAGCCAGTCGGAGAATGAACCCTGCGAACGGTGTTTTATTATTAATAAACATGTAGCTGCAATAAATTCGAAATTACATCTTAAAACTTATTTTCCTTTATTACTAGCCGTGGCTGGAGTCAAGTGCTTACCAGTCCTAATAAAAAAGGACCATACTTAAACAAGGATTTAAATAAAAGGTAAATATTGGTATTCATATCAGCCTAAACTGGCGAGCAACATTTTTCCGATTAATTTTCAGAGAGAATATAGATAGTGGTATTAGGCTTTAGTCAGGATGGAGACCAGACTGCCCTCATCAATTTACCAACATTGTATATTTTGTTTATTTCATCAGATAAATTACCTCCGACATTAAAATGTATATACTTATAATCTCTAAGTTGGAAAATAAACGCACTTATAATGCAATATTAGTAACAATAATTGATGAGCAAAATGATTGAAATATAGAGGGGCTCGTATAAGCGCAGCACTAAAACTGGCCTAGCAAGTGTTAGGATTTGTTCACCTGTTCAATGTCAGCTAGTCTCATGACAGCGACGCCGACGAGTCGGTCCTCGCGTGCGAAACAGTAGTCTCGAACGCAAACGTGCAACTCGAATAGCTCCAGCTGCTCAGTTGCGCTGATCATGCTGCGATAAAAAATATCAAGGTGTTAATTCTGTCAGTATCTAACGACATGGACCACTTTATATACGAAAAAAAACGCTGCTAAGGACTTGGCAGAACGATGCAACACTAAAATGCCGATTTAGAGCAAATTTGCCTAAACAGAGAAAAATCTCCCAGGGGGATTCTTACGCTCTCCTGAGACCACTACTCCTATATTGGATTGAGGTTGCATAGCCGATCGATTATAGCTCAACCTTACCCTTCCATTGAGGTTATGTTCCCCATCCGCCGGTAAAAGTACCAAGTCAGCCCTAATCTGTTAGACTAGCATATTAAAGCTGACTTGGCGACTTGGGCATGTCTGTATCAGTAGCTGGGTGGTTCGCAACCGTATCGTGTCAGTGAACAATGTAGGCTGATGGATTGCATGGGAAAGATTTCGAAATTTAAAGTTGGAATCATTATGTTTTGTCTGCTAAGTAATAGTAAAAGTAATATTGGTTCAATTGGAAAAACAATCGAAGTTGGACATCTTTGACGGTAAAATCTTTATTTTAAAAAGCATGTCAAAAACTTTTTAAACACAGTAAAGTTTAGTTTCATTTTAGTTTTTAAGTAAAAGTTCGTTACTGTCTTTTATGTTAAGATAATTTTAAGTCCAAATTCAAACTTTATAGAAGTTATAATGTTAAAATTATTACAATGTTTAACTCTGTTACTTAGTACCTAGCAAGCTGTGAAAGTTGTTTTTGGGTTGCAGCCTAGATACAAAACTGTACGTAATTTTTATAGCTGTAACTTAAGTGGTTAAATAGAATTGAAAAAAAAATGTATGGTGTGAAATAAAGAGTTTTAATCTAATCTGATGTAATCTAATACTAATTCAGGCTTTAACAATCAAATAAGGAAACACCTAAGCTGATTTCAATAGGCCATTTGTATGAACCACTTGTGAATTCTAAGGAACTTTTTATTCCGTGTTTGCTTACAAAAAAAAATTACTTTATTTTAGTATTTTCATTGTGTAACATAAAATTAATCATAAGTTATAAAATAAAGACATAGACTTAAACAACTTACGTGTCTTAAGATCTTGGCAGATATAAGGATTCAAACAATAGAAAATCAGGCTCGTAAAAGAACCACATATTCATTAGGCGACATATTTTTTATAATATCTACCTAAGTAGTTAATAATTTACTTACAAGTGGAAAGTCTCATTGAAATTGGGGCTCCAATTGTTGCTCTTGGACTTGGTGGCAAACTTCCGCTTCTTGTCGGCCAGGTGAGGTCCGATAATGTTCACCTCGATGAAAGGCCGGAACATGCCGCTTTGTATCACCCACTTCAGGTCGTTGGCCGCAACCACTGGAGAAGAAAGAACATCTTAGCATTTCTGCATCGCGCCAGCTATATTTGTTTCAGTTAATTCAACACTTCCGATAACTGGTTTTGATCAGCGACTAAGGAAAATTGTTAAACAGCGTAGGCTTAGTACGAAGGTCCCATTGAAAACCTTCGGACGTTGAACAGTCTTTTCTCTTTACATGTAATTGTTATCGTTACATTAAGAGATGATTCTGTTATGGTTTATCTAATCAAATCACAAATGTAAGATAGCAAAAGCGGTTAAAGTGAGTCCGAAGTTCAATTTCGTTAATTACATTATTGGTACGAACCTTTAATATTGATTTTGCGTTCACCAGTATTGGGATTTGTAAATAGATCTACTTGTAGAGATACTTCACCAACGCTACCCTCTTCTGCTATTACCGCATCTGAAATCGTGTGAACATTGATTTATCTTATCCCCATTGTTTTCTTCACTAAATAATTAGGTAGATGGTTGGTTAATTTTTTAGATTTGTAAAAAGTTCTTAATGTAATATTTATATTACAATGTGGTGCTAGTGACAAACATTGCGCCAGACCATGTTTAGACCATGATTATTTTTTTGTACAAGGTCCAGCAGTTTCTTTTACTTTGCTCATGAGACTTCAATCAACGCAAAGGATTGACATCAACTGCAGACAAAATGGTTCGAACAGTGATTTAGCCTTTGCTAATAGTACAAAATAATACAAAGTAGTAAAATATCACAGTTTATAGGGTGATGAATAAAAAGAAAAAATACTTCTCTAACCTTGATTCTGTTGACTCGTAACAAAAGTCCTAATCAAAGTGTCCGTAGTCTGCGTGTACAAACTGAGCGCATATCTCAATGACTGAAGCTCCGGGCTCTTCTCTAAGAAAGTCTTCTTCAAACCGTTGCCGCCAGCGTGGAAGTATAGTTTGATCGTGTCCAGGGCTGCGTCTAATACGGCACATTGCTTGGGCGTTAAACTCTTCTCTGCTGATAGATGCTGGAACATTGAAAAGGCAAAATAAATTCGTGAGCGAAAAGTACGAGGTTCTTTTTTATTTAGTAATCAATGTTTTATGAAGATGAAAATACAATATGCAGTTTATTCTACGTCTGGCTGAACCGCAATATTTACCTCTTTTGAAATATCCATGACACCAGACAGTGCATGCTTGACATCTTGTTTACCAACGGTGTTCTTGAAAAGTTGCGTCATATCTTCAATTTTTGCGTTAGCTGCTAGATTCTTAGCGTTATTTGTGAGGTTCTTTAGCATCATCTGAAAGAAAAGTAAACATCACAATAAGTCACAGGGGGAAAGCAAGTCATAAAAAGGCTTGTAAGTCGGAAAAAATATGCGATTCTCTCCACGAATTGGAAGCACATAAGTTAACTTTAGTATACTTACTGTCTTATCAGTCATAGGTGGTAGCACAACAGTCTTCTCCAATATCTTCATTACAATTTTCCACAATTCCTTCAGTAATCGTTTTAGGACAGTCTTTTCGCAGGACTCAGCATACATAGTCAGTGACCCATCCTGTGAAGGATAAAAGGATTTATATTATTGGCGGGTTAAAGTGACGGTTGACAAGGAAAAGGTTTAAATCCCAATTTTTGATCGCGGATATTCCCCTTCATGTAGGTAACTAAAACTCACTCATATTGAAAACAGTAGTTTACATAATGTTGTCAAACAGGCCCTACAGAGCCCAAACATCAAAAAAAGGTAGAGAACGTCCACAGACTACCTGGTGGTCCACGATCGGAAAGAATTTAGAGCGTGCCTAATTAAACGAAGAGACAATCTGGGACAGAAAATCCTGGAACAAAAGAACGAGGAGAGCTGACCCCTAATAAAAGGATGGAGCAAAGACAAAGAAGAAGACATATTTCTAAACCAATTAAAATATAAATTCAAGAGAGCAAGGAATAGGCAGAAAGAGATAATAATACCCCCTTACTCAACAGTTCAGGTCTCTCAGAAAAGGTGATCAGGATTTCTTACTGTTACGTCTGGGATTCTGTCTCGTTCGCACATTTTAACATTTTCATAATTGTGACTAAAATTGATGATCTTATTTATAAAAAAATTAAATATAAATAAAAACCGACTTCAAAACACTACAGCGCTAAAAAGTTACAAATAATTTTAAAAAATACCTTTATATTGGAAGAATGTAGGTATTGTAGAAGTATAATTTGGAGTTGGTGCCCAAAATACATGTCCTGGTCATGAAACTTGGCACCGAGTACAAATTATACTTCTACAATACAATGTAGTGTTTTGAAGTCGGTTTTTAATTTTTACAATTTTTATTTTTATTTTTCAATTTTTTGTGGGGAGCGGGAGAAAAATAAACAAGTCCCTTATAGCCATATTTACCCTACTTAATTCGTTGCTTTCAAAATTGGAAGTTCTCAATTTGCATCTCCAAAAGTCTTCACCAGAACATCACCAAAGTACCTTGGGTCTACTTTTACGCTATTTTAAGAAACATATGAATGTTTCTTAAAGGAGCCCCCATTACGCCTTATTTACTGCTGCCCATTGAAGAGTTTCGTTCTCAATCTCTGAAAGTCTTCAGATCAGATCTTCACCAAATTAAAATGGGACCAACGGGATGCTATATCTATTCGAACAAAAAGGAATTGTCGAAATCGGTTAACATTGACGTAGTTATGCGAGAACATAGCAAAAAAAATATATATATACGCGTCGAATTGATAACCTCCTCCTTTTTTCGGTCGGTTAAAAACTTGATTCTACTAAGTCGGTTAAAAAGTTGATTCTACTAAAAGACTCTTAAGACGAAGTCAAGGCTGGTTTATAAGCGGATTTCCTCTCGTAAGCCGGCTTTAACTCAGTCTTAGGAGTGTCTTAGAGGATTGACTTTTTTATAAACACGACCGTTTATCTTTATCAAAAACTAAGTCTAGAGAAATAAAAATATATCTTGAATATCCGTAATTTTATTATCAAGCAGAGCCGACTACATTTATCAAAAGTAAATTCATAAAAGTTAGAATGTACAAGCGGAACGGAACGAGCCGAGTTACATATTTTCTAATTTGATTTATGAAAGGATGGTCATAGTAGAGTTTTTTTCATTGTCTCTTTCTACACTACAATTTAATCCGAAGATAATATTGTACATTTAACAAATAGAATGTATTATTTCTATGTTCAAATAATTTTTGATATCTAATTTCGGATTTCTGTTCAATGGTTGGCTTACCAAAATATCCATTAAAGGCCTCAGCACCTCGTCAGCTTCGTGGTGGGCCGGGGGCTGCGGCTGGCCTGGAGCGCCGCCACCACCGACCTTTTGAAGCAGTTCTCCAAGTTCCTTCACACTTGCTGTGATTCTTGTCTCGAGACTGTAAACAAAAGTTGACGAGTAGGTAATAACAGTTTCACTCAATAGCTTGTCAGTTTACTACTCAAATAAGCAGTTATGGTAACAAATGTTATGTTATGTTTCGAATGAAATATTTCAAAAGTGTACAACTACTAGATTTGGTAAAATAATTTATTAATAGTCACACACACAAAAAAAAAATTGTTTTGCCAAAAACTTTTTCAAAAAAAAAGGATAAGTAATACAAAACATGCACAAAAAAAACACACACAAAGAAGAATAAGCCGCCCAAGACAGAACCGGTGCAAAGATCCCCACTACATTGTTTGGTTTGTACTAGAGATTTGTTCCGAGTGGTCTTTCAGAGATATATTATTCTGCTTAAGTTTCAGCACGTCTCACCTTATAGCAAACATGGAAGCTAGCTCATCCAGTGTGCTATTCAAACTCTGCTGCAGGTCATGCAAGATGTCTGCCGCGTCCCGTTCCAGCTTAGTGCCACCCATCGCTTCAAACATCTTCTCAAGTTGAACTCTCAGTTGCTGGATATTGTTCATAAGAATGCAAGCCTGAAGGACAAAATAATTTACTGTATAAATATCCACTCATCTATCCATACGACACAATACTAAACTGAGACACCCTGTGCTATAGTAATATTAACAGTTAACATGTAATTATTATCAGTTGTTTGTGATTCAAAGTTACCGAGTACACTTTTTTCTTATGTTATTACGGCACACCTGCATGAATACATGATTCCGCCTGTAAATTGCAGTTGCTGTTTGGAGCTACTCTCAAGAACCTTTCTTCATATAAACTGATAGGTAAGGAGAAAAATCTCAAAATTAATTACTTTTAGTTGTTTTTAGCTTTTGGTAATACCAAAGATTGTAACCAAAACAAAAAAAAGCGAGCTGAATATCAACAATCATATTATTACACATACCACTCGCTCCTCCTTCAAATGCTCAGGAAACTCCTTCTTGACAATGTCTGCATAGGCAACGAGCACCTTCACAATGGTTTTGGCGAATCTCTTCATGTAGCGCTTCCAGATCTCTGGGTCGGGGCACTCCAGCTTAGAGACTACGTCGAAACACTGCGTCAGTTGCGTGAACACGTCCACAACTGAGTTGGAAAATAGGGCGTGCTCGCTGGACTTTTGGAACTGGAAAAATAGTTAGGTTATTAGTTACAAAGCTACGAAAAAAAAACCGTAGAAGTATTTCTTCCTACAAAAGGCACTCTCAAAAATGGTCCCTGTCTGTACCAATGAAATGAGCGCAAGATGTGCTGTAGAGTAAATCACTCTTTGATTGGTTCATTCTGTGCCCCATGCGTGATGACGTGAACGATGATTTGGCGATGGTAAATAATAGCGTAACTTATGATTGGTTTTGTGGCGAGCACATGTCAACTCTGCGCGCGCACTATAAACTCCAACATTCCTGCATTGCGCAAGCAAAATGTCTCACATGACATACCATAAATATAACGTCCGACGAACATCAGTCGGACCGGCCGTCACCAGGCATACGATCTGCCTGGCGGGAAATTTCCCTTGATAGTGGAAGAGCACGATCACCCGCTCTTCTCTATAGTGGTGACCCTCGACAGAACAATGTCAACCTTCCTTCGCTCTCGCAGCACCCCACAATACAATCAGTCTCAAAGCAAGGCCAGCATCCTCTTCCCTCTCACCTCATCAGTTCCACTACAGTCAACGCACCGACTACTGGTACTGATGGTGATCTCCCTCAACCCCTCGGCACGGCAGCCACACAGCAACAGCGCACGTTGCCAGTGGTACAGCGGCCTTCACCGGTTCCTACCACATGCGCGGACCCCATGGTACTGTCGCCGGTGAAGTGACTGTTAGCCGCCGAACACCCTCAACCGCTAGTCGACTCACTGACTCAGCGCCTCCTGGCACTTGCAGGCTTTAGAGCACAGACTTCGATTCCTATCAGACCTAGCTATGCGTAGCTACGGTCTTGAAGGGGAGTGATGTGGCGAGCACATGTCAACTCTGCGCGCGCACTATAAACTCCAACATTCCTGCATCGCGCAAGCAAAATGTCTCACATGACATACCATAAAATATAACGTCCGACGATCATCAGTCGGACCGGCCGTCCCCAGGCATACGATCTGCCTGGCGGGAAATTTCCCTTTATAGTGGAAGAGCATGATCACCCGCTCTTCCCTATAGTTTCATACAAAAATGTCAAACCGTTGAATTCATAATACCCTGTATAACCCGTCAAAATATCTAGGTTGCAAGATTCCGGTCTGACGGTAGCAGGCGCATAGATATTTTGACGGGTAATATAAAGCCCCGCCCGCCTTCCGACAGTTGAACGTGGGGTCATTTTTTAGCGCTAGTTAGGTATCTATGTTTTTAAATATTACTGGTTACAAGTGATATTTGCGCAATTACTCGGCGTACTAATATCAAGATAAATCATTTGATGAACGCAAGAACTCATGGTTGATTGGGTGCAAGGGTTCACGAATGGAGATCATGAACTAGCAAACGCAGCGTAGGACTCCAACCAGATTTCTGGACGGACGATCTGAGGCAGGGCCTATAGGCCTATTAGGCTGGGTATAACCAGCAGCGGACGAGTATAGGCTAATTGATTGAATGTAAGTTGGCATGTGTGCAGATTTATGTCTTTCTTATACCATATTGTTATCTTACGAGTCTTGAAAAACTATTGTTTCTGTGGTGGCTTCAGTCACTATAACTTCTTCCTCTGTGCTATAACGTCAACAGTTACGTCACTCACCCCATCTCGCTTATCCCTGTTGAAGGCACCATTGAGGTACTCAAGCGAGACATCGTCGTTTTCGTTCAGCCATTGCATGACGAAGGGCTCGAACCACGCCGGGTACTCGGGCACGGCCCCGCAGTATGGCGGGACGTCTTTTACGTAGTTTGCGTGGAGCCATTTCACCTGAAAAATTAAATGCAATTTTAAAACAAGTCACAGTAGCATTGGTTATTTTTGTTCTTTCTAGTAGTAATAGAGCTTTGTTTCTAGGTAATTTTCTGCCGGAATTTATTCAAGATTGTAGATATAGATATAGACAATAAAGTTGGTAGACTAGCTCATGATTCCAGTAAAATACGTAGAACAGGCAATATTGTATCTTGAACATCATTCCTGGTATCTACGATCATTGAAGCATATTATGAAGTGGAAAATCTGCAAGACTATGAGAGTTACCTTGAAATGTAAATTCATGTAGGCGGATGATTTACAGAGCCGGTGCTGTTCATGCTCCTCCAAGGCATATTTCATGTCGACAGCAAATAACGACCACATTGTCGCCGCCGACAACTGTCAAGGAAAAACGCGACCGTATTATTGATAGGCATACAAGTGGTTTTACTGTGCCTGGATTTACCTTCAATTTCAATATTTATGCTTGGATTACTAGGTAAAAGATACAACACACCAACGCGGTGGCAGTGGCGGTGACAGCGGCAATCATTTACTGCAATAGTATTTGTACAAACGCAAACGTGTTCTGACCGCTCTACCGCAACAATAATTTGTTTCGTATTGTCGGAGCTTTACTTGGAATACCATTTTTTGTCACTTTTGAGGCCTCTTCCTAACGTTACCTAATCGTAACTTTTTAAAATCTGAATCTTAAGAATTAAAATTCTAAAGATGTTAACGACTAGATGTTATTACGAAGATTAATGCATAAAAAAATAAGATACCGCATGTTGGGAATAGAAAATTTCGCTTCATGCGTGACGTTATTTATTTGACAAATCTAAAGGGATAGAACAATACTATTTAATAAGTATTTGCTTAGTGAAATTCTGAAATCAGAAGCCGGTGGTTACCATTGGATGATTAATGTTCGGAGTGGATCTATTGATTAATAGGTCGCTGAAAATCAGCGCTGAGGGATCACTTCCTCAGCACAACGCTGAGTCAGCTGCCTTTTGTGGTCACGTAGATACACCACAGGCTACATCTATGGTCCTGTTTTATTTATTCGTTTTGTCTGTTCTGTATTTAGTTTTCTTTCTGTTGTTGTGCATATTATGTTACTTATGTGCTTATTTTGTTTCTGTGATGTATCTTGTTGGTATAATAAATGTCTTTCTTCTTCTTCTTCTTCTTCATCAGGTACAGGTACAAAAAACTGATTAAAAGGATAAAAAGTATCATTTTTAAAAAAAAAAGGTTGCTGTGGTCAAAAATTTATCTGAGTCTAATGCGTACTAGGAGAAATTAGAACGTTTCACACACTTTTATGTGCGAAGCATTTTTTTTACAAAATTATAAAAATTATATTTAGTTAGCCTGCTCCACTGATGAGCAGAGGTCTTCCTATCTACCACTACACTCCAATATTATCTCCTAATCCTGCCTATCTGCGAAGGAAACCATCTGGCCTAAATAAGTATACTCGTAAAAGTATTTTATTTCCTGCCCATCTACCACAACATTATATTTTAGCTTTTCATTATACACTCTGTCTTTATTCACCGTTAATTGAACCCCACCTTGAAATAAATATCTATGATCCATCTAACCGGCCAATTTTTTATTAGAAATAATTTATTTTCTTTAATTGTGTTTATATATTTTTTATCTGAATTATACATTACCCTTTTCCTTTATTAAAACGTTACCTATGGGTTCAAATCGTTCTTTTTTAACGTTACTCGTTGTGGCAACATTTTTTACTACAGATGTCCCTGATCAGGCAAAATTGTGGTACAAATTTTGGTACATGTTTTCAGTTTTCAGCTTGAACTCTCTACTTCGGGCGAGCTAAATCTAGTTCATGGCGAGAAGAACTCAACTGATTATCATAATTGTTCAGAAATATTTTGATCACAGTTATAGATCAGATACGTGCCAGAACTATCAAAAAATCATTCAGTCATCCGGCTTGTTACTGTAGTGGCGGACTTAAGCTATATTTTTTGATAATAATTCGACAATATTGGATAAATCTACAAAATCGGATATACCCTAATTTATCAAGGTTGCGTTTATAGTAATTTTTAGTATTTCGTAGTCGACAAGGAAGCCTTATAGTTTCGCCACATCCCCCTCTACGCCTAAATTAGAGATGCAATTTTTTTTTCTCGCCTACACCATTGTATGAGGTATCGCAGGATTGGTCATTCAAAAATATTGTGGGTGTAGGAAGACCATGTTTTGATCAAGAGTTCCGTTTGCGAAGCAAATTTTTGTCCAAGTAGGCCCCCCTTGGCCGGTTTTTTAATAGCCTAATAATTTTGCGCCCACAAAACCAAAATATTTCTCTTGAGAAGATGTAAATATTTTGCGGTTGGAGTAGATTAATAACAATAACTTAAAGCGTAGGCATATTTCCATAAACATACTAATCTCAAAATATTGACAAGGAGTCAAATACACCAGTCGAAGTCGTTTCCGTGCCCGGCCTGCAAGAACGCTTAACTGTTTTTGAAATGTTAGGTTTTCTAGAATTATCCCTAGGTATTTCATATCCTTGACTCTAATCATATTTTGCCGGCAAATTTTTATATTTTATTACATACAGAGGCTAAGGATCTTTTGTTTTCTGGAAATATAGGATTTTTTTGGAGGCGTTCAGTGTTACAAGGTTTTTTGCTAACCGTATTGACATTTCTGATAAAATAGCAGTAACGCGTTATAAAACTGAGTCTCAGGTTGAGTTTTTGAAGATAAATAGTAAAAAACTTTATCTTTTGCACTGGTTATGATACTATGGTTACGCTAATTTTATGATATTTGTCCCGAAAAATTGGAAATAATCAATATTTGAAGGGCCCGGCGTGGACCGGCAACTTAGTACCCTAGTTCTTGTTAGGGATAAATACTAGCGCGCGCAGTATGCCCGAAATTAAGGAAATAAATTATGTTGTGTTGATGATAGTACGAAAGATGTAGGTAATACATAAGCAGCCTATATACGTCCCACTGTAGCACACAGGCCTTCTCTCAGGGAGAGAATATGGGCTTAATCACCACGCGTGCCCACCGCGGATTGGTGATTTCAAGCGCTGAGGTATATGAATAGCTCAGACACTCAGGTTTCCTCACGATGTTTTCCTTCACAGTTAGCGAGTGGTATTGCTACTATAACTTCACAAATGTACATAACTTAGAAAACAAAGTCATAGGTACATGCCCGCACTGGGAATCGAACCTGGGTCTCCCGCTTCCAAGTCCAATGTTCTACCCACTAGGTTACCACCACACTGTAGGTAATAATTCCTTACTAAAGAAATTACGGCACTTTTGCGTGCCATAATATAAGTATTATGGTTCATGGTACAAACATTATGAATTTTGGTAAACGTACTAATTATACGGTACATTTATTATTTACGGTACATTTATCATTTACTTTCGCGGAACGCGGAAGGCTACCGTTGACCGCCACCGCTACCGCGTTGGTGTGTTTTATCCTTTAGTCATTTTCATTTTAATCCGTTTCTCGGAAATCAACTCTAATTATTAGGAACGATTGTTAGCAAATTCTTCAAATCCTTTGTTCTATGACTGAGTAGGTAGTTGATCACTTCGAATTCCTAGAACTGTACCTATAATTTACTGCTTTCCAACTTATTAATAACAATCTTATTCCTTTTGAGTTGAATATTAAGGCACGATTGAAATGATGCGGACTTGTATGACGACTCTATATTTTTGTGACGATTCACCAAAAGCTATGGCTATGTACCTACGTATTCTAATCAAAATTCCCTTGCAAATTCTTACGATCCTTACCTGTCCAATGTTCAACTCCTGAGGGAACTGGTTGAGAACGGGCGCGTAGCTGTTCCTGTCCTCTTCTATCACAGATACGATGAGAGCGATGAGCTTATGCCAGAAGTCCACTGAGTCCAGCTGGGGTCCGTGGTCGGAGGGATCACGCTTTGCCTCGTTAGGGTCAACCTGGAGAAAAAAAAATTAACAAACCTGACGGTGGCAACAATGGTTACTGCACTGTCGTAGAGTAGGTCAAACATTCGAATTTATTAATTGCGTTTAATTTTTCTTGTAAGATAGGTATTACATACAAAGACAGTGGTTGGTCAAATTGTGAAAATATATCACATCTCTGGCATTCATAGTCAATAGGTAGGTAACATTACAAGAACGTTTAGGATCGATCTTTGTATCTTTGTTTCTAGATAACATTGTATGTGAGATATGGGTGTCGTAGTTAGCTGTCATATCCATAAATTTTCATATTTACTTTCAGTCAGCTAGCCGATAATCTTATTTCTAAGTTTTCTTATTATCTACTGAAACTCGTAGATATTCATATCTACTATATTCGTGGTGTTCCAGGTTTCAAGTATTCACGAATATCTTTAAGTAAACCCAAGCAGAATAATGTACAAACTTCGGGCGAAGCTTACCTGGAACTCCCGGTTAAAAAGCTCGTAACAATTTTCGAAAAGAAACTGATATGTTGATCTAAGGCAAGCCTTCACACAGTCTTTGACTACGGTGCTGGCGCGAGGAGGACTACTGAGCTCTTGAACCTGAAACACAGCATTGAACATATAATTAGAAACTTGTAAGCGGTACCTGCTTACTTCGTTCGCCTTCGCCATTGCTTCGTTCACATAAAACTTAAGAAAACAGTAAATGTTTTCCCACATGGTTGTTATAAGGGTTTTTTTTCTGTCATTATAATGCGTTTGCGTAACTGGGATATAAAGATATTTTTCACGTAAGTATGCGAATTGACAAGCTACTGGCTATGGCTATGCAAAGTTTTTTTTGCTATATTCGCTATGTTCTAGAGCTTATCAGCTGCAGGAGCATGCACATTTTGCATATTATAAGAGACCAGTATATGTGTTAAAGTTCTTTAATTTATCCGTAATCGAGTAACGAACTATTAAACATCACATTGCCATCGACATGCTAAGAAGAAGAACCACCTTTACATTAAATATGAGATTGTATGCTGAATTCACGATGGAAGAATAAAACTAAGATGCTTCCACTTCGTTGTATGTTACGATACTCGTTGGTATTCCTGTATACTTAGTGTTTCCAACAAAAAATAAATAACTACTCGGGTTTAAAGTATAATTGACAGAAACTTAATGAGCCTCACCTTCATCCGGAAGAATGTGATGCTGGTAAGCAAATCCACAGTGGACTTGAGGTCCATGAGCTTCTCAGCGCTGGAGGCGGGGAAGTTGTTGCGGTACATGGAGAGGTCAATTCGGAGTGAGTTGTGTAGCTGATCCAGCAGTTTGACAAACTTCTCTTTCTGTTGTACGAGAAAGACGGTGGGTATGATTGTGATGGTATACATTTTATGAGCTGCAAGAATTTTTCTTTTTCTCTGCAAACCAAAATCGATGACAGTGAAATATTTTCAGTTGAGACAGACGCTTCCGATTTTGCCATCGCAGCGACCCTATCACAAAAGGGTCGTCCTGTCGCATTCTTTTCTCGTTCTCTCAACGACTCCGAAAAAAGGCAACCTTCGATTGAGAAAGAGGCCTGCGCCATAGTCGAAGCTTTGCGAAAATGGAGACATTTCCTGATAGCAAGACATTTCTTACTCATTACAGACCAGCAATCTGTATCATTCATGTTCAACCAAACACATTCTAACAAAATAAAGAATGAAAAGATCGAAAGGTGGCGGTTGGAGCTCTCGTGTTTCAAATATGATATAGTCTACCGACCTGGGAAACATAACTGCGCCGCTGACGCACTTTCACGAGTATGCATGCAAATAAATACTGCCGCATCTAACTCTAAACTAGTGGAACTACACCGAAATCTTTGCCATCCAGAGGTCACGCGCATGGTTCATTGGGTCAGATCGAAGAACCTACCGTACTCCGTAGAGGATGTAAAACGGATGACGGCCGCATGCCCAACTTGTGCGGAAATAAAACCACGTTACATGAAACATCAAGGACATCTTATCAAAGCGACAGCCGCATTTGAAAGATTGAACATTGATTTTAAGGGACCAATACCATCTAACACCCAGAACCGATACATACTGACAATAATTGATGAGTTTAGTCGTTTTCCCTTCGCTTATGCGTGTAAGGATGTATCTTCAAGAACAGTAATCAATTGTCTCGAAGACTTGTTCTCTACTTTCAGTACTCCAGTGTACATCCACTCCGACAGGGGTACATCTTTCTTATCGGATGAACTTAGACAATTCTTGTCTTCCCTCGGGACATCATGCAGCCGCACTACACCCTATAATCCCCAAGGAAATGGACAGATTGAACGTCTCAACGGCACACTGTGGCGAACGATCCAACTAAACCTCAAATCAAACAATGAAGATATAGTAAACTGGGAAAAGGCATTGCTACCGGCGCTGCACTCTATAAGATCTCTCCTGTGTACGAGCACTAACACAACGCCGCATGAACGCATGTTCAATCACCCACGCCGTTCGCAAAACGGGCAGTCTTTGCCGACTTGGCTACATTCACCTGGACCGGTGTTTATGAAAAGGCACGTAAGAAGTTCCAAGTATGACCCTGCTGTACAGGAAGTTCAATTGTTGCAGAGTAACCCAGAATACTCCTTTATAAGACTGCCTGATGGGCGAGAGACAACAGTCTCCAATAGATCTTTAGCTCCAGCACCACAAGTTGACGATGACCTTTCGGATGATGAAGTTGACGACAGCCAATCCGAAGAAATCCCTGCCATTCAAGACCCGCCTGCCAACATCGATCCGGATGCAGGAATCAGTCAACTTCGGCGATCGGGCAGAGATCGCAGACCTCCAGCCTTCATGCAGGACTACGTCTCTTCGTAGAGGGGGTGAATGTGATAATAGCCTCCTTGCGTCTTTATAAGAAGACTTGTAGTCCTTATTGTCTATGGTGTTTGACATTGTCTGTCGCTATGTCATTCTATCAGCAACTACGTTTCTTTACCATGTCCTATTTTATTATTGAATAAAGCCAATATTCTATTTGGTCTTGTCTAAACATATATCATTCGTGGACTATATAGAATAGGTACTAAGTGACTCGATATACGTTGTTTTGCCCTATTAATTAGCCTATGATCCATTCTCAGACCTACCAAATATACACAAAAAAATCGATACGAAATACTGTGACACAAAATATTTATATGTTAGAAGAATATACACCTAATTACGACACAGATTGTGGCATTTTTCAATTTGTTAAAGCAAACGAAGAACAAAAAGAAATAAAACGAGAATTTGTATAATTCGAGAATTTGTAAAAATTCTGTACTAAATAGTTGTAGCATTACGAAATTCTTCTCCTTCTTTCGAGTCAAAAACGTCGCCGCCCGTCCCCTTTTCAGACATCGAACTGTCAAATATTCCCCTGATCTTAGTAACTGTAGCAAGTTAGGTTAGCCTAAACTCCGTTATGTAAGTCAGGTCATTCCCACACTTACGCCAAAATTAGAAGCGGCGAACCGGTCCGAGGCCGACACGGCCGATGAGGCCGTCGTATGCGCATAGTATGCGTTGATATTCGCCAGTAGCGTCGACATCACGGCAGGCACTCCCGGGCAGAGATACTTTGTTGAGAGGCAGTGGAAATGGCTGTAGGGAAAGATTTCATATTTAGTTTTAATAAAGGCATGAGATTTCATGTTGGAACTAGAATAATTCACCAAAGAACTAAAGTGCCTAATGGATTAGCATAGTAAAATGGCAGTAGGCTGGTCACATCAGCCGAAGAACCGATATTCGATGGAGTACTGGGTACAGCTGATAGCAGGTCAACATTTACATTTATGTTGCATAGTGACCCGTAACCTAACTGAGTAGACGCGTCTAAAGGTTGATGTACTGTCACACCATATTGGTAAAATTGCATTGAAACTGACATGTATATATGAACAACCCTGCACATGTAATTTATGACAATAAATATATGATTGATTGATTGATTGATTGAGATTGTACTAAGTTTCTCAAGAGTGGGTCATGAATTGGGAACGCAGCGCAGGATATCCACCAGCTCGCTGGGCCGTCAGCTGTAAATTTCTGGTAGTGGCTGAATGAGGACGGCTGAGGACAGAAAGAAGTGGCGTGCTTTCGGCAGTCAACGAGAACGGGCTGATTGATTTATTTCATGTTAGGTGTGTACAATAATAGTACATTACTTCAGAGGGAAGAAAGTGACAGTTCCATACCGAGATTATGGCATTTGCGCCACGAGCTTGCGAGGAGCGCAAACCATTTGAGGTATGGAACTGTACTTTATCCTGAGGTATGTATAGTGCTTTTATTACACCTACGAGGAAAATGCATAGAAATGTTTACAAAAAACACAAAGATAAATGCTAAATCAATCGAAGTTTTTGCGAAAATGCGCGGGCTTTTCCTTTTTTTATTCGCCCGTTTCTGGAGTAGGCTAAGATCATAAGGTCATGCAGCCACTTCGTCCGTGATTCCGCGCGTTTTATATACAAAAATAATTTCGTTTTTAATTTTCTGTATGCACCAAGGAGGTTGGTAACTGGTAAAAAAAAAACTGTATGTGGCCAGTAACAATTTACTTGAAATTTAATTAGTAGACAGTTAAAGTCTCTTTGCAGTAT
This sequence comes from Yponomeuta evonymella, assembly GCA_963969515.1. Taxonomy (NCBI): domain Eukaryota; kingdom Metazoa; phylum Arthropoda; class Insecta; order Lepidoptera; family Yponomeutidae; genus Yponomeuta; species Yponomeuta evonymella. The sequence goes on along the minus strand of OZ018357.1, from coordinate 12,636,595 downwards.
GACTGCTGAATAATTAAAAAAAAAAAAAAACCGGGTATGTAATGGAATTTCATACATACTTCCCACCCTTGGGTCGGAAGGATTTTCATACAAACTTCCATACCTTGGGATGAAAGGATTTGAAGGGCGGGATAAAGGCGTTTCTTCCCTCTAATTGGTATAATTAGTATGTATTTTCAGAGCAGGTGTGATAAAAAGAATATTTTATCTATCTAATGTGCAATGGGTTTCAGAAAGATCCACTGAAACTTACAAAGGTTGTTCTTCACATCAATACAGATTACATTTAATTTGATTAAATATCAACTGTTCCATGCTTGTTGATTTCATTTTATTTCTTTTGAAATAGGTACGCCCTTGTACATCTATACATTCCTGTTATTTAACTTTATTTTTGAGCGATAAAGCGTACACGTACATAAATATTTACAAAAATGTATGTATAATTATCAATTAATGCTTTGTGTTTTTTGTATTTTTTTACACATTGTTAAGTTTGTTTGTCTGATGAATTGATAAAATGAAAAGAGTAATAACATTAAGGCACTTTAATAATTGTTAAAAATGACAATGTTACACCCTTAAGGTGGCCCATGGAAAGGGTGGTAGAAGTTTTTCCTGGTGTGGATGGCAAAGTGCGTGCACTTGCTATTAGGATTGCTAATGGGTCTGTTGTAAAAACAAGTATTTATAAAGTGTGTGTACTTCCAATAGATGATGTATCAATTTAAGTTATACAATAATGTAAGACTTCCCTGCTGCAAAACAGTACATCAAGAAGGTGCATGGCATGTTGTAAAAAGGTTATTTTTATTTTTATGTTAAAGAGTTGTCTTTGGTTAATTTTCACTACGCATCTTCACCCAATACTAGAAGGTTGTGTCAGTCATTTTTCTATTTCTATAATAATTAATACAGTCCACTTCTACAATAATTTCTTATGTTTGATTGCGACCCAAACATAATTTGGTTATGTAAGCTTATGACATGTCTATATTTATGTACAAAGTGTGTTTTTGGCAATAGATGTAGTTCACTTTCACTTTCACTTACTCACACGTGTGCGACAAGTCTCACTGCCGGCGGCGAGTCGCTAGGTCCGCAACGCAATTTAATTTTTAACTGCTCAGTCAGGAAACCATTAAAAGTTTTCGCTAACTTTTATCACATGCAATATCAAAACATCGATTCTAACTTTCCGCTAACAATATCACGTCTAGTCCATGTTATGAAACTACCGTATTCTCTACAATAAAAGAGCTTCAAAAGTTCCACCGAGAGCTGACTAGCCGCTAAGGCGTTTACTACCAAAATGGAGGTCGTGGGTTCAATTCCTCCTGGGAGCCATCATACACTTGTACAAATGGCCTCAGTCTGGGTGTATTTCCATGTTTGTAATGTCCTTGCCTGGTTATATAGCTCAGGGTATCCTAGTTTGGGACCAGGTCAAGTGATTGTGGTGAGTGGAAGTTATTAATATATTATTATTATTATTAACTTTAAGTACTCTTTGGACTGGAAACCGTACGAATATTTTTTAAACTCATATATTTTTTTTTATTTATTTCATGAATATTATAACTACCCTTACAGGGAACCCTATTGCGGTAGTGAAGTACACATTTTAAATTCTAATAAAATTATTGAAAAATATCGAATAGATTTAAAACATGTCGATAAAAATACCTAATATATACCAATATAAATAACTCCAAATAAAAATAGATGAAATTGTAAAATTACTTCAATTCAAACAATCATTAATTAATACCAAATAGATTTAAAAACCGGCCAAGTACGTCGGACTCGCGCACGAAGAGTTACGTACCATCATAATACAACATTAGACACAAAGATCGAGAAAAAACGGCAAAAAATCACGTTTGTTGTAAATATTGATATTATTATAATTAAATTATTTGTTTTTGAAGCGAATATATAACTAAATATTTTGTGAATATTTCAAGCGTCTACCTGTTGCTGAACTAGAAGAGAAGAATAAAAAGCGCATTCCTTGTGAATTCATTCAGAGAGCAACAAAAAAGTTCGGTACTATCTGAAATACAGTTCAGAGCGCGTATAGCTCGCGTGAGAGGCACGATAAAATAAAATGGCTCATAGAGTCGAATTTCCGTTATCGGGTAGGTACAAGGCAAAGTGCTTACTTCTATATCACGCATGAAATATTTTAAGTTTATGCCACTACGGTTTTTAAACTCTATCACATAAGTGTGAGTATGGCGTGGAATTTAAGCCTAAAATAACAAGAAGAAATAAAATAAAACTGCACGCCTAATTACTGTCATCATCATATCATAAGCAGCCTACATACGTCCCACTGTAGGGCACAGGACTTCTCTCAGAGAGAGAGTATGGGCTTAATCACCACGCGTGCCCACCGCGGATTGGCGATTTCAAGCGCTGAGGTATGTAAATAGCTCAGACACTCAGGTTTCCTCACGATGTTTTCCTTCACCGTTAGCGAATGGTATTGCTAATATAACTTCACAAATGTACATAACTTAGAAAACAAAGTCATAGTTACATGCCCGCACTGGGAATCGAACCTGGGTCTCCCGCTTCCGAGTCCAATGTTCTACCCACTAGGCTACCACCGCTCTCCTAATCTGAACTAAAAAGTAATTAAAAAGAATATTATTGAAATTGTAGCTGATTATGCATTTTTTCAAATATATAAGAGTTACATGAGATAGTAACAGGCGTAATCCGCGTGCTCTCGACTTTACTAACAATAACAAAGACAGAGCGCATTAAAAACTCCATTTTAACTTTACTGCACCGCGAGACTTAGGGAGAATGCAATCATAATCAACGAGTGTAGTTAAAAACACATTCAATAACAATTAAACTACAACCAGAGGGATAATGTAATTGTAACGGAGATTTTTAATCCCCCGAGGATTAAAATCTGATATCCGCGTACTAACGCTGCTGATGTTTTAAGCTGGGATGAAGCGCCTTCAAACGTGGTTAAACCTAAATACCTAAAATCGTTTTCTATGTTTTCGTACATTTTCTGCGACATGAAGGTCATGTCAGTTGATGTATAGGATGCGGTTGGATCAGTCCTTCCTGAATGTTTCGAATAGAAAGCACTTTAAAGTGTAACGTAGTGAAGAAGAGTTTATCACAAAAAATTGAAACGGGCTTTATGGTGAAATGAACAAACTATTAGGTAATATTTAGCCCATACATAGCTAGAAAATAATTCGGGGAGAGACAGATTAAATGCTGCTACGTAATGCAGAAAGGTCATACCCTCATCAGCAATAATAATTTTCAAAAAGTTGTTTATATTTATAAGTTAAATCCCCTGGTGGTACTTAACTAAAATAGCGGCTTTTGAATACACGCATCTGAACAAACGCCTGTCAGTTACGCGTAATTGGGTACCGAATACAACCATAAGACAAATACTTCCCACTGATTGTGAATGCAGGTTAATGTTCAATACAAATTGTCATAATATTGGACGCATGCATGAGGGTTGACTAGTGGATAATTGAGCGATAGTGGCTTGATGTACTTGTCGCAGTGTAAATATTGTTACGTCATTCGAACTCCACATTTCACTTGCATTCAGTTCGCAATTGTATTTTATTTGTGTCAATGATGTATTTCAGGTTATACATTCTGTCAACCCATTAGCTGGTTTTACATTGGTCGCAAGACTAATATCCATACGACGGTCACACATCGTTCGCACAACGGCCTTAATAACTATGTAAATGTTTTTACTATAATTGAACATCAAACTAGAGGGAAGATAAACCACTTACGTCATAGCCTGGTATATGGCCTCGATGCCGTATCGCATTGCAAACTCATCCACGATTTCCTCAGGATTCTCGTTGAAGTAGACCTTCCAGGCATCATCGCCTCGCGCCGCTGGCAGCGTGACAGCACCCCCGTTCTCCTCACAAAGGTAGTGGAATAGGTTCTCGTGAAGACACGTGTACTGGAATAGAAGAGCAAAAATCTCACCTCACTAATATTATAAAGATAAGGTTATAGGAACCCTGCTCCCTAAAAAGGCAATATGTGATATAGGATAAGCAAATGCTCTCCTAAATAATGTGAATTAATACAAGAAAAAAAATTGTAAACATTGAATATTTGTATGGCTGATCGGATTTGGAGAAGCGGATCACTGTTTAGATATTCTGGAGGTCCAGATGCGATCTGTGACTTAATTTTTTATGTTATATACATCTGCAAATTCTTTGTAGAAATCTGTGGTAGCCTAGTAGGTAGAACATTGGACTCGGAAGCGAGAGACCCAGGTTCGATCCCCAGTGCGGGCATGTACCTATGACTTTTCTTTCTAAGTTATGTACATTTGTAAAGTTATAGTAGCAATACCACTCGCTAACGGTGAAGGAAAACATCGTGAGGAAACCTGGGTGTCTGAGCTATTGACATACCTCAGCGCTTGAAATCGTCAATCCGCGGTGGGCACGCGTGGTGATTAAGCCAATACTCTCTCTCTGAGAGAAGGCCTGTGCCCTACAGTGGGACGTATATAGGCTGCTTATGAATACCATTCGCAAACAGTGAAATATAATATCGTGAGGGAATCCTACTGTTAGAGGTATTTACGTACTCACGTAAACGAAGTAATAAAATAGCATGTTTTCAATAAAAAACCAATAAATTAACACAGAAATACTTTTCTGACGGGATATGAGCGATAAAACAATATTGGAAAAAATCGCGTGGTGTGTTGCAATTCGAAACATTGTCGAACATTTTTTTCCTTCCCGAGTAATGAAAACAAAGAAATTATGCTGAATTCACATGAGACATCGACGGGCCTGCCGCGATCGTAATGGTTAAACATAAGGCACCATGCCGCTTATCGTCGCTTAGCTAACAACACCGCTCAAGTCGAAATTTGACAGGTTTGACATTTGAATCCCATTAGATGCAGATTTTAGGCGCGAATCGATCAACCTTTAAGATTCAAGCATTCAGACTAATCAGCGGCCGTTATTGAAAAAATGTAACACCGCGCAAATATTTTTTCTATGGAACACCGTAGAGAATGTATACGAAATTTAAAAGTTTTTTTGTCTCTCCTTTAAAGTAGGGAAAAAGGACTTATGCGGTGTTGTGCAAAGGTTGGTAGTCTAAACGAAGAAGAAAATAATTTCTCTACCTCATACAACCTTAGTCGAGTGTTGAGCGGGGCTAGAGTCGTATATAATATAGGCAACTCTTGCTTACACTAGTTAAGTGACCGGTCAGATTCGGGGACATACTTCAATTTAGATGGAGCCTGCTTGCCCAACAACCACACCATCCTGTCGGCTTTAAATCCATAGAAAAAAGATATTACGAATACGTGCGAAACTAAGCCACGGGTTTGCTCACTAAGTTTTCTTTCACCGTTAGCTACTATTACAAATTACAAACGTAAGTAACAAAATCCAAGGCTTTAAATTGGCAAAACAACTAATAATCACTATTTTTGAGTTTATGTAAAATTATTGTTTTGCCAATTTAAATTCAAAAATTTGCCAAAAATTTTTTGGTACGTAATTTAATAATTTTTCCCGAGGCTAGTAAACTAACCGTTAATTCTTTCAAAAAGACGCCTGCCACCTGAGTCTACCGAGACTACGGCACTTGCAAAAGTACCGAAACGTCGGAAAATTGTAAAATGAAAAATAATACGAGTAAATATCAGTAGGATGTTATTGGGCATTCTGGACCAGCTTCCATTCGCTTGAGCTCACGACGCACCGCGCCGGTCGGCGCGGTTGGTCGCTCACCCAAGCTCATTCCAGCTGTTCCAGAATACCCAATAACATTGAGTGATTCTAATTTAGAGTTTCAATAATTTTACGAGCAACCTACACAGTGTACGATAAATTCAACCAATGAAAACTAATCACACTAGGAAACTTGAGTGAATGCAACTCACCATCATCTTGGTAGAGATCGCCGGTTGGCGCGGTTCGTCGCTCACTCAAACTCATTCCAGCTGTTCCAGAATACCCAATAATATTGATTGATTCTGAGTTTTAATTTCAAACATTGCATGAGCAACGCTGGTGTTGCTTGTTATTCGCTCAAACTCATTCTAGGTGTTCCAGACTGTTCAATAATATTTTTTTTATTCTGAATCTAATTAACCTACAACTTGCGGCAGTAAATTAAATGATGCCAGTAACACAGATAAATACTGAAGTTGAATCGTGATGACTGCATTTCAGCAATGAAGACATCACTGGTAGCATATTCCTCCAATAATGAAATTTGTAAAACAACCTACATCACTAAATCTTGAGAATATTAATGTAGGATCTGAAAAATATATATGTCGTCACGGAAAGCTTTTACCAAACACCATCCGTTGTATAGTTTGCGGACCGTCTAACTGCGGAAAAACAAACTTAGTCCTTGGGTTACTTTTACATCCTAATGGATTACAATTCCATAATGTGTACGTTTATTCGAAAACGTTGTATCAACCAAAATACATATTTTTAGAAAAGGTAATGAACCTTGTTCCAGGAATAAGTTATTATAAATATCGTGATAACGAAGAAGTCTTAAGTCCAAGCTTAGCGTCTCAAAATTCTGTAATTATTTTCGATGATGTTGCCTGTGAAAATCAAAATAATATTCGTGATTACTTTGCTATGGGTAGACATAAAAATATAGATTGTTTTTATTTGAATCAAACTTATAGCAAAGTTCCAAAACAACTGGTCCGAGACAATGCAAATCTACTCATCATATTTAAACAGGATGATATTAACCTACGTCATGTCTATGATGAACATGTGAACACTGATATGCCTTGGCAGCAATTTCGTGAAATGTGTTCAGAAGTTTGGAAAGATGCATTTAGCTATTTGGTAATTAATAAAGACTGTCAAAGAAATAACGGTTATTACAGAATGAAATTCGATACCTTTATTACTTTCAACGATTGAGATAGATAAATGCCGCTTTTCTGAAAATCAAGAGCCACTTTCTTATCTTCTTTATATGCGAGTAGTTGTAAAATAATAAAAAAATGTGTGATGAAAAATCAATAAAACAACAAATAATTAAGTCTGCTGAGGCTGTTAAAAAGAAGGTTCAAAACATGAAAAATACTAAAATGGATTCTGAAATTGCATTAGAAACCATGTTCAAACCAGTAACAGATCCACTTAAACACCTAACGAGAACCGCGCATCAAGAACAGTTAAGTAACGTGGATGTTGATTCACTTGAACATTTAACACAACAGTCTACGCCTACGAAGAAACGAAAATTTTGTGAAATTAGTTCGTCTTTAAGGAAATCATTCCAAAAGGCATCGAATGATAGTATCAGTGATGATAACATAAGTGACTCGGAACTGAATCAAAGTCTTAGAAATAACATGAGTGACATATTTTTTGAAACGAATTCGGATGGAGCTTCAACTCCAAATGCAAACTCTTTATCATCATGGTCTTTATCATCAGAAGTATTCAAAGATGTACCTTATGGAATTAGATTGGAAAACGGAAAACCTATGATAGGATCAGCACCGCTCTCCATAACTGATGATACATTTCAAGTAGCAGGTCATTCGTATGTTAAAACTAATGGACTCGCTGAATTACTTTACAAAAAAAATCCTGATTTAAACATTATCACTGAAGATGATAAAAGGAATTATAAATTTATACTAATAAGCACAAACGCTCATCGACGTAAATATGATCCGAATCAACCAATCAACAGCAACAGAGGATTTAAATATTTACACATTGTAAGACCCTTATTAAGTTCTTCCAATATTTCTAAAGGAAAGGGTTTATCATTACTTAAAAAAGTTGATAACAAAGTAGATTACATTTTTTGGAATGATCCAAACGAATTAGTTGAAACATTGAAATTGTTGATAGCTTCGAGAGATGCCGGTAATACGGGTTTAGATGATGAAATTGTATCGGTTTTAGCAGAACTGAAAAAACGCGGTGATATAAAGTGAATAAATACTTATGCAATGTATCTTTTATTTTATTCCTACTCTAACCTCCATATCATTTACAAGATGAATATAGATAAATTTGGACATCATGTGCATAAAAGACTGCGTGTGTCAGATCCGTTTGATTTGGTTCCTATAAACAGAGGGCTAAGTAAAAATGAGTCAGGTGTTTACGACTTAAAACAATGTATATTGAGAGGGTTACCGTTAGCTGTAGCAGCAGATGAAGCTGTTAGCAAGGAGTATGTAGACAAAAACAATAAATTGTATTGTAAAAAACAAGATTTCGTTACTGAAATTAAAAGTATAAAAAGTCAAATACAACTGCTACAGAAACAGTTAGATGAGAAGTGCTCAAAGGTAGAAGCGAGTAATATTATTAAAGATCATATAGTAGCATTGAGAGACATAACGGAGCCAGTATGAGCAAACAATCTATCGTAAATGAAATCCATAAAGCAGCTAGAAGAAATTTCCCGCGTCGCTCTGTTATTTTAAAAGGGATTGATGATTTATGGCAAGCCGACTTGATTGATATTCAAAACTATCAGAAGGTTAACAAAGGATTCAAATTTATTTTAGTGGTCATCGATGCTTTTTCTAAATATGCGTGGACCGCTCCATTAAAGAATAAAACAAAAACTGAGGTGTCTCTAGCCTTTGAAAAGGTTTTACAAAAAGGCCGATCACCTGCTAATTTACAAACCGATATGGGTACCGAATTTTACAATGACGTTTTTCAGAAGCTTACAAACCAATGGAAAATAAATCATTATTCAACTTATTCAACAAAAAAAGCATCTATAGTAGAAAGATTAATAAGAACTTTGAAAGGCAAGTTGTTTAAACATTTTAGCTTGGTTGGAAATTACAAGTGGATTGGAGAACCTTTATGTGATATAGTTAATAGCTATAATAATACTATGCATCGCACCACAAAACATATGCCCTCAGAAATAAATGGGTTAAATGAATCACTCGTTGCAAGTAATATAAGCAATTCACAACCTTCCTTACCTACAAAGAAAATCAAATTTCGTGTAGAAGACTTTGTCCGTATCAGCAAGCACAAAGGAGATTTTCAAAAAGGATATACACCAAACTGGTCTACGGAATTATTCACTGTTGTAAAAGTAATAAAATCTATACCTACAACATATTACATACGAGATCAACATTGTATACCAATAAAAGGTTGTTTTTACGAACACGAACTCCAAAAAACCAGCTGTCCCAATATTTATTTAGTTGAGAAGGTAATTAAAAAAAAGGGAAATAAGTATTTTGTTAAATGGCTTGGCTTAGGTCAGGAGGAAAGTAGTTGGATTGATAAAAGTGCTATAATAAAACACTGAAGTATATTACTACAGATTAGTCAACTTATTTTTCATTACATCGCTAGTTATGAAAGGGAAAGGACTCCTCAATACTTTAATCAATAATTTACCAATAGAGTTACACTTACCAGGCTACAACTACTGCGGTCCAGGTACTCGTTTACAAGAACGTTTGCAAAGAGGTGATAAAGGCATTAACCCTTTGGACGACGCTTGTATGCTGCACGACATAGCTTATTCGAAGTATTCAAGTTTAGAAGATCGACATAAGGCTGACTTAGAGCTAAAAAATATGGCAAAACAACGATTAAAATCAAAAGATGCTAGCAGAGGTGAAAAAGTTGCATCATGGTTGGTGAATAAAGTGATGAAAGCAAAAATTAAATCAGGCGCCGGAATTAAATCATTCAAAACTTCAATGGCTAAATTGAAATCACATCTGAAAAAAATGAAACCTAAAAATATTCAAGATGCTATTCAGTTTGCATATTTAGCAGCAAAAAAAATATTTCATAAGAAAAATAATATGAAGCTGCCAAGAATTATTCCCATCCCTAAAACCGGAGGAATACTTCCACTCATTCCTATTTTTGCTGGTCTATCAGCATTGGGTTCTTTAGCTGGAGGTATCGGCGGAATAGCAAAAGCAGTTAATGATTACAAGTCAGCCCAAAAAAATCTTTCTGAATCCGTGCGTCACAATAAAATGATGGAATCGATCTCATTAGGCAAAGGTTTATACATCAAACCATACAAGACAGGTAAGGGATTGTGCGTACATTCTTCAAAAAACTAGTTACAAGGTTACCCAGGCGAGCACTGAGTGATATAGATTTAATATATTATACTCGCGACATCCCATACTTTCGAGGTGTCTATATGAGAGACACTTTACCAAGCAAATCAAATAACATCGAGTGCGCCATCCTAAATCTAGATAATTCAATAAATCCTGGAACTCACTGGGTAGCCTACATTAAAATAAATAATTACGGCGAGTACTTTGATAGTTACGGTTTAAAACCACCTGTGGAATTAATCAAGTACTTAACAAAAAACACTAATATTTATTATAATTATATGAACTATCAACAAAACAATACATATAATTGTGGTCACTTATGCATAAAGTTCCTAAAAAAATTCTGGTTGAAACATTTATATTAAGACATAGTAAACAATTGTCACCATTATTACGATGTCATTCACGCTATCAATAACCGGTTGTAAAGCAGCTTTGTCAACATTTTATTCACCGGCTCTACAGCTTGACGGTGAATATGAATGTGGACTGATCTTTTTTTCAACGTTTAATTCGATTCCTAACATAGATCGTTACAACAACAAATTTCATTATGGCGACAACGAAATTATTGAAATACCAGAAGGATCATACGAGTTGTTAGATATAAATGACTTTTTAAAAACAAATTTAGTAGACTGCACGTTTAATTTGATGTGTAACAATAATACTTTGAGCTCAAAAATCATTTGTTCAAAAGATATTCATTTTGAGAAATCCGGTTCAATCGGAAGGATATTGGGTTTTGGAAATCAGACACTTAAAGCTAATATATTACACGAGTCTCTCTTCCCTGTAAACATTCTACCAACAACCATCGTTCGAATCGAATGTGATATCGTGAGCGGATCGTACATAAATGGGAAGCCTAGCCATACAATTTACGAATTTGTACCTAATGTACCACCAGGGTACAGGATTATAGAAATTCCAAAAAATTTGATATATTTCCCAGTAAATCAAAATACAGTTAGCGAGATTAATATAAGGATTTTGGATGCATATAACAACCTAATAAATCTGCGACAAGAAGAACTACAATTATATTTACATCTAAGACGAAAATGATAGATTTCATAAATAAAACATTGGTACCCGAAACCAAAGATGTCAGTACAACACATCCACCGCAACAGAAACCACCTGCTAAAAAGAAAAAGCTGACTAAGGAAAATAAACAATTTCTCAGATACTTAAAAGTCATAAAATGAATATCTTAAATATTTTGGATTCCTTCACTTACGACAACAGCATCGAAAGCTACCAAATCCATTCTTATAAGCCTTACGTTAATAGTTTTAACAAAAACGATGAGATACGCATTCCTATCAATCAACAAGACTTATACGTCTTACCGTCACAGAGTACACTATACATAGAAGGTTCAATCACAGTGCACCGGCCAAATGGCGATAAAAAAGAGAGAGTGAGTAATATTGAGTTGGTGAATAATGCAGCACTTTTTCTTTTCCAAGATATTCGATATGAACTAAATGGTGTAGAAATTGATAGGATAAAAAATGCTGGGATCACAACTACTATGAAATCATTGCTCTCCATGAACGAAAATGAATCAAAAATGTCACGGTTATGGGGGTGGGACATTGATGGAATAAAAAATACTACTGGTAATTTTTCCGCCTGTATACCATTGAATAAAATTTTAGGTTTCGCTGAAGATTATAATAAAATAATAATGAACTGTAAACATGAGCTGGTTCTTCTGCGTAGTAATACAAACCTTAATTCTATTAAATTAAGCACTAATGAAGTGTTAGATGACATAACCATTAACAAAATCGTATGGAGAGTACCACATATAAAAGTATCTGATCGTGAAAGAGTTAACTTGCTGAGATGTTTGGAGAAAGATAGAGCTATCAGTTTAGCATTTAGGAATTGGGATCTCTATGAATACCCTCTTTTACCAATAACTACAAAGCACACTTGGTCTATAAAAACCACATCACAATTAGAGAAACCACGTTATGTGATTGTTGGTCTACAAACTAATCGGAAAAGTTTAGGTATGAAAGACATGTCTCGCTTTGATCATTGTTATCTACGTGATGTCAAAGTTTTTTTAAATTCGACTTATTTTCCTTATGAAAGTCTCAATATTAAGTTTACTGAAGAAAGGTATATGATATTATATGAGCAGTACGCTAGATTCCAACAGTCTTACTATGGACGCCGGTGTGAGCCGTTGTTAAATCTGAAGGATTTCAAAGATAAAGCACCATTATTTGTGATTGATTGCTGCAGGCAAAATGAGACCCTGAAGACAGGTCCCATTGATGTTAGAGTAGAAATAGAGAGTGATTTAGATATACCAGATCAAACTTCTGCTTACTGTCTCATACTAAACGATTGTGTAATCGAGTACAAACCACTTTCTAACATCGTTAAAAAAATAACATGAACTCTGAACATATTTTTGTAGATTTACAAGGATTTAGAGATTATAAAAATAATTTTATTGTTAAAGAGTTTGCTCTCGCTACTAAAGAATTTACTCTGGTTTACTTAGTAAAACCTCCTTATCCATTTTCTACTTTAACAGATAGCGAAAAGAAGCAAGTTTTATGGTTAGAAAAGAATAGAGGAATTTATTGGCGTGAAGGTTATATTGATTACCGTGAATTTCATAGGTTAATTTATAGTTTATTGAGGTATAAGAAAATTTTTGTAAAAGGTTTAGAAAAAATCATGTGGGTTAATAAACTTTGTGGTGATTGTTATGTTATTAATATCGAGGAAAATCTATGTCCTAATATAAAATATCTGCATGATAAATACAGTGTAAACAATTTAACATGTTTTTCTCACCACAAACAATGTGCGTTGAAAAATGCACTATGTGTCAAGAAATGGTTTTATGAAAATAATATTACAGAATTTAGTTAGAATAAGCAAATGTATATAACTTTTTTTATTGAAATTAAGAAATAAATATAAATAAAAAAGAAAACATCTTTTATTTTATAAGTATGAATTGTTTTATTTTTCAATTTAAAACAAAATTAATAACTATTACACATATTTTTAGAAATTTTCTTAACTACGTTTTCCACCATGTCCATTATTTCGTCTACAGGATCTATCACAACGTATTGGGCACTTAACATCGCACTTTCACTGTTTGTGTCCTTACACTCATTTAAGTCGAACACTTCTATTTTTATTAACCGATGTCCTCTTCTTGCCGCCTTGCTAACCACATATGATGTAGACGTCGAGTCCTTTGCAACCCGTTTCCTTGAAGTTTTACTTTTCCGCTTCCCCACGTCTGATGGAGCTGGATTTTGTATTTCTTCGACATCGCTATCGAACCCACTCAAAATATTTTGCGCGTAGTAGTAGGGGTCTGTCGGATCAGTCTCGCCCAAAATCTGAAAAGAACAAACATACAATAATAAAAATATTCAAACCTATTTCAAACTGTCTGTATAAATTGGATAGAAAAAAAAAATGCTTACCGAAATAGACATGTTTTTACGTCTGCTGATCTTCTCCTTGGCCCGAACGATACAGTAATAATAAGTTATTGAGCCATTATTTTGTCATTGAGTGTAACTTACCTATTCATACGTTTCGATCACTCTAGAAAATAATTCTGTCTCTTTTAATCCATATAAGAGTGAGCGGGCTCGAATTTGTAGTCAGCATTTTCAATATCGAATGTGTTTGAATCAAGTATGTCACTGCTGACTAAGTAAATAGTGGTCATTGATCCCTTACGCGCTATGCAACATCAATGCACTTCCCCCTCGTAGTTTACCTCACCGCTAACACCTCGACTTGACCTACTTTTGACTGCCTCGTTGGTCTAGTGATGATAGCGTTTGATTACTATACCAGAGGTCGTGAGCTCGATTCCCACAAGGAGCCGTCAAACTTTAAGAAAACACGAAATCAAGACTTTAATAAATGATAGACAAATTATTATTTTTTTACAACATCATTGTGCTTGACTCCTCAACTAGGCGGGGACCTATAACTCAGGAGCCAAAATATCTTTTAGCTCGCCTAATCCCACACACCGCGCTCAAGACAATGTCTATAGCTAAATGTTCTGAGATATGTAGGAACTAGCAATACTTACATACTCTTTTATTTTTGTAACATTAGGTAACATAGAAATAAAACAAGCTGGTAGAATAACCCAATTTATTCACCTAAAACTATACTTATCGACGTATAGTATACAACACTTTTAAATCTAAGTACTTACCTATCTATTTTAATTCATATATTAGTACACTTAAGTAAATAAGTTATTCTTAACATAAAGAGCTTTAGCTTTAACATAAAGAGCATAAGAAAGAAAACATAATATTAAGAATGTCCCACACTAGCTCTATCGCGGCGTTTTATATTTTAAAGACTTGAGACTGATCGCAGCAGTCCACCGCGATCGCGCTAGCGTGTGTCGGGCCTAAGGTCGATCTCGCAAAACTAAACCAGAATCACAAATACGATTTAAGTAACTATGAAATACACCATAATGATATTTTGATCTCATATTATTATATTTTTATCATGACCAATTTTACTATGTTATTTTTATAATATTGAGGTATGGCCCCACGCTTTGGTTGAAATTTGATCCCGATGAATCAACCGTTTATCATCATTTCTCGATAGAGCTATTTTGTTGACACTTTGCGTGAATATTTCATGTTTTATCGATTTAAACAAGATATTTCTCTTGCGGAGCAAATTACCTTCAAACAAAGTCTGCTCGTAATTACTAAAGTTTAGACTGCGAACAACGCTCTTTTTTACTCCTTTAGCCTTTTTGACAGTTTTTTCCAAAGTTTTGAAACAGTACAGTTTTGATCGCAATCCTACAAATTCTGTAATAATTTCGCCCCCCATTTCATCCTTAAATAGCCCAGGAACCTTTTTGTTTTTTAGTGGAATTTGATGTATATTATTACTATCGTAATTACTCGTATCGAAGTAAGCTAGTAAACGATATTTCAAATCTCGGAAGAAGTCCTCTGTCGACAAATGATAGATGAAGCTATCCGTATCAGTATAGCACATCTCCACATGTCTCCCGTACATAGGTTTCATAATTGAATAATGAAAGTCATACATGTGGCTTTTAGACAACTCTAGAACAGTAAACCCAATGTAGATAGGTTTATCTAAAACCACACGTTCTGGCTTCATTTGTATGGCAACCAAATTTTCGGAAAAAACTGAAGCACTATGAAAGTTTGGTCGGGCTATCAATTTTTCTGCCGAAGTGCATTTTTTCGTTTTGTTTTGATTATCGCTCCATTGATTTACCAGATGCACGTTTACTCTGTGTTCAGTATTTTCTATAGTCTTTCCAAATATGCTGTTATTCAAGAGTTTGAAAAAGTCTTGTTCGAAAGTTGATTGGGCTTGTTGCCTCAGTTTTGTATTAAGTTCAATGTATTGTTTGAGATAGGCGCTTTGACGAAAAGTAATGACTCTATGGATTTTTCTTAGTCTTAATCCATGTTTCAAACATGTTTTAAGATGCACATAATGTATAACATATCGATATTTGTCGTATAGGTTTGGGATTAATTTCGAACTCTTTCCACCGGGTGGTATGCATCGCTCAGGACAAAATGGGAAATCATTGTGATCATCGTGTAGGTGTGTGGGATAAATAATATCCACTTCAAGAATAAAGCCGAAAGTTGCATTATCAGGAACGGATGTGATATCCAAGGTATTCACTTCAGACTGTTCCAAAAATCTGAAATCTGATAGAGGTAATACTTGAGACATGCTGAAGCCGTATAAATTGTTAGCATCAATATACGTTATGAAGGAATCGGGACGTGATGGATCGTATTCAGACATGTATTTATTGTTTGCTTTTGCATGTCGCTTGGAACACATACATACACCACCCCGTATTCCATCCTGAATCATCCGAATAATCGCTAAGTCGCTAAGCAATTCTAATCTGACCTTAGTTTTTAAAAGCATCGCATCGAATGATAAACTAGGTGCTGTGAGGTAGAATGCTGGGTCTAATTGATAATATCGTTTACATGTTTTGCGGAAATGTTCGAAAATGTCAGCTAATAGCAAGACATCTGTTTTAACGTATAGATCAGTGTATTCACCCAAGTTACGTATAGAGAAAGTGGACCATACGGACTTCGCATGTTCATAATCTTGATCAGAAATTTCTTCACCATTGATAGTGTTATAAAAAGCAAATTTGGGTGGGAGAGAATTTTCTTCGTAACATTTCCAATGTGACATATAGTCATATGGATAAACACCTTTGCGAGTGAGTAATTTGAGTTCAGTGTCGTTTGCAAAAAATGATTTCAACAACGAGAATTCCTCTACCTTCATTGTTTTCGTGAGTTTTTCTAAACTGGTACCTAAAAATTTAAATGAATCGATAAATCGAAGTTGGATACCTCCATCTTTCGACAGTGGTATATACTTCGTGAAAGAAATATAGTTTTCTTTTGTTTTGGGTATTATTCTAATTGGACCAGGCGCCTCGCCTAGTTGTTTGATAAATAAATGACAATCATAGCCTGATAAATTGTGGAAAACTACTGGAACAAAATTTGGTAGTTTAAATTGTAAATTACAATGCCTGTGAGCTGCCCCCCGATAGTGGCCAGTGATGTGACAGTGGTCTCGGACTTTGTCAAATAATAAAAGATTATCACAAATATGACAGCGGATAGCATTTTCAAAATTTTGTGAATCATTATCCGTGAATATAATTTTTAGATTAGCTTTTAAAATAGCATGTATTTGCTTCATGTCTCTATAAAGCCATTCTACAAATTTTGAAACACAGTCTGATCCCCGATAGCTGACGTAGCGATTATGCTTGGCATCTACTGTACAAACAATATAGTAACCAAATGCTGACGGCACATGTTGTTGCAGCGTGCTAGTGCTCGCAATGTTAGGGTCTGCTTCACAACCCTGATGACGTTGAAGCATAGTCTCAAAGTCAGCATAAATGATAAAGGGTATGTTTTGTTTTCGTTCATAATTCTTAAATTGAAGAACCGACCCTTGGTTAGGAAGAGCCGTAGCAACACCACCACATGCATGAGTGACTAGTTCATTAGATGTTTTAAAAAATAGTAGACATGTTGAGCAAAAATGCAGTTGCTGGTGGTGTTTAGTTACTTGGCTTCTAACCAGACGGGGAAGGTTTTTGATCAAACAAAAGTGAGAACCCTCATCATTCTCGAGAAATAGCAGATGAACTATATTTTTTGCAGTGGAAGACTCTGATCTGTATAGTGGGCCTACAACAGTTTTTTTGCCTTGTAAGCCATACACAAAAATAGCGATATCTGGATTATTTTTTTCAAACACCGATATGTCAGAAAAAGTTACTGGATATGATAAGCCTTGAGTATAAAAAATATTGTGAAAGTCAGGATAAGACAAGACACGATCGGGGTGGCTCTTTGAAGGGAATAGAGCAGCTGTAAGACACCAAAGAAAACAATAAGGATCATCATTTTTTATATTCAAACAAGCTTTTTTGTTTTTTATAAATTTTGGTAAATCTATAAACGATGACCCACTCAATGGTTGATATTTATTGACATTGATTTCCAAATGAGAGTTACTCAAAAATGTCCAACCGCTATCTCGCTCTTGAAACTCTTCAAGCTTTTTTTTCAATGTACTAGTGATTTCTGAGAAAATGGATTTGAAATTGTGGTTCATGTGTAGGGTAATGTTTTTCGTGCCAAACGATTTTAGTTCTTGTGAATCGTTTTTGTACATGAGGAAAAATGAAAAAAGCTCAACATTAACTTTTATGCAAACGTGTTTTTTCAATGAAAGATCTATCACAGATTTTAATTTATTATGGATAGACTTGAAAAAGGCTTCAATTGAGTGCTGGGCATCGCCGTTAGCCTGTATCTTATAAGTCGCAATACGATTACGGAATGCAGAGGAGAGAACCTCAACATCTTCGAACAAATGATGAGTTGCGGCTTTGCTTTTGTGGTCAGTGCTGCGCATATGACCCACCCAACCCTTCGGCTTCACAAGAGTTTTGCAAGTAATGCAATAAGGCATTGTAAATAAAAAGTAGTAAAATTGGTCAGGAAACTGTTAATTAAAAATAAGGTTTTAGAGACATAAATAAATAGGTAAGTAGCAAAATATTATATTTATTAAAAATTCAGCCAATGTTACTTTATATTTATCTTATCACTAAAAAAACTCGGTTCACTATCCTCATACAGAGAGTAAACCTGTTTAATAAATTTCTGTAATACGTCCCAGTGCGGCGTGTCCGTATCAGCCTGCAATTTTAATACAATCAAAGCCTTTTTCCACCTCTCTTGAGCGTTGGTACTTGCAGCATCGGTGGTGTTGTAGACCTTTAGTTCTATATAGAACTCTCCTTCCGTCGTTGCTGTTCGCCGAACGTGACCATTGGCGACCCGCGTCACTAGACTCGACCCCAGTTGGTGCTGCTCTGGACTCGCTTTAGCAACCTTTTCTGCGTCTCGCAAGATACCGAAAAGATCTCCCACCGTCCTCTTTTTTGAGGTGCTTGCAGACCTGTAAAAGTAAACAATATATTTTAAAACAAGGGTGCCTACATACACTTATGCTTATATTCCGATAGGGTAGGCTATCTAGAGGAAATATACGTACATTGAAAGAGTGAAGTGTTTAATATTAGTTTAATATGAAGGGTATATAACTACTTTCGAACTATCCCATATATAATAGGGAGTCCCAAGTGATTCTTAATAATCAAATCTTACATATAAAACCAAAATCCTACGCGACGCGGGATTCGAACCCACGACTAGTAAGATACAACGTAAATACAGTCAACAGCATGTCAACCTTTACGATTACATGCCTGCAATGTAATCAGCGATTCAATGACTCAGCGATGTGCTAGAGTCAAATGACGCAACAACGTAACAGTGAATAATAGAACGACACTTATTCTATTCCAGTTAACTTTTCCCTGAACGTAAACATTTATCACAAAAAAACAAAGTCAGACTATAGAAAATAAGGTCAGTATGGTTTGAATTATTAAGGTGAATAAACAACTTTCAGTTATCAAACAAATAAACAGGTATTATCTCATCAAGAGCTTGTTTACATCCAGGGAAACGTCATTCGACACGATGTATTGTAAAATGGTATCCTTACCTAATTGTCTCCTCAACGGAGCTCGATGCTTTGCGTTTGGAGCTGGTTGGAGTCTTTTGCTTCTTACTCGTCTGCACAGCAATGGGTACACCAGGGAATTCAAACTCGGAGTCAGACCTGAAATAATAATAACATAGTTTTCATACCAGTCTTATACATTTATCCTATACGATTTATACACAGTTTTGTGACAACTATACTAGATAAATGAAATGACCACTTAGACGCTGTAATGCCTGGAACATATTTTTAGACAAAGTTTGGGACATAGTTTTCATATAGGGACTAATAAGGTTTAGTCAGTGGAACACGTAAAAAAGGATGTAAATAAATGTACTTACTAACATTTTGATACCAATGGGCTGACGGGTAGCGAGGAAGTCGTAGATAATTACACCACACGGAGACTGCACTGAACAGCGTTATCACGTTTTCAGAATTGATGAGAATTTTGGATAAATCAGAGTGATATAGGTTTATATCCTAAATGTGTATGTTGTTTTTTTATTACAAGTACTGTAATGAAGAAAATGCTAAATTCACCTTTATTTACAGGTATATGAATATAGGTAATTGATAATAAAAATAATACATATTACTTTTTAGTATCGAACACCTAAAATTTTTGCTTTGCCTTCAAAAGTACATACTTAGACAAATCATCTTGACCGGTAGCAAGGTCAAGCCTATATGCTATTCTCATAATGTCAGCACTTTTTAACAGCTCAACTTAATTTGGTTGGGTGCCATTGCAACATAAAGTGAAAAATATGTCGATTATTGTAGGTAAGATGTTTCGCAATCAGAAGCCGGCGACGGATGCAATAACGTTAACGTAGCAAATTCGTAAGTTCCATACCTAGGTAGGTGTAAATAGTCCCGGATCCACATGTTGCAATTTACTATACATTTTTTCAATTATCGGATAATGTTGAAATTGCTGGATTATTTAACTATTATAGGAGACAATTTAACGGTTATTTCTAGTTACCAGGAACAATACAATAAGAAAAATAGGAAATTATAGTTAATTTCTCTAGCAAATCCATAGGAATCTTGCTATGATATCGATTAAATTACTATATAAATTTATTTAAGGACAAATAATACTTGAATATTCTTTATAATACATTTTGTAAACTCCACAATATTATGTGAAAGTCAAACATTAGGTATTACGTATACCTACAACTAAATGTTTTGATGCAACGACTTTTTTTCCGTGTAGATCTTAGACTAGAGTTTAGCTAGTATCGTCAACCTTTGGTTATTTCTTATGTAGGTGATACATCAAAATTTTATGACCCATCAAAATTCTTTATTTACAGGTTATGTAAAATTTACTGTAGTTATTTTACTGTATGTTAGATAGAGATAAATTTAAATAAAAAATTAACGAGAACTGATGTCGGAAAACTATTAAAAAAATATAAAACAATCTGCATAGGTTCATTTGCACAGAATTGAATGAGGGCAATATCTTCAAGTTTCAATATGTTAAAAAATGACAAAATGCTGTCGGTTGTATTTATGAAAACATGATTTCTTAAAATACTTTAACAGCAAGACTTTAAAAAAATGTGAAAAATGCTTTATTACGGCATTTTAGGAATACGAGTATTCAAAGGAATCATATTTTTATAAATAAAACTGTTTTTTTTTTTTCGCGTGTAACTTTTGTTACACCGTGTACAATTTGTAACAAATTCATAACTCCTGCGTCAACAGCTAAAGGTTGACAATCCCTACCAGCCACCTATCGCATTCGCATTCGCGTTGACTATTGACACGTTAGTAGGAAGTAGATTTGCATCGATGAACGTATACGTTTATGTGTCAGTGATAATTAAGTATACCCAAGGATTCGAGTAACTGTAAAAGTATTTTCTTCCGTCTGTGCAATGTTTTGTGTTTTCCGTAATGAACGATAAACAGGGGACTTCAATCTGATCACAAACATTTTTGTGGGAAAAGTAAGGTATTCTTTGTGCCGACCATTAAATATGTCCTAAAATACAAGTATTTCCTGGTTCTGCCAATCACTCAGTATTTGTGTCACATGAAAAGGATCACAAAATTTTGTTGTGCTGGAATCACCTTTTTTACAATGGGAGACGTCAATCTGACCGCAAAATACAGTTGAGATGAAAATATTTTGTGTCACTGTTGCGCAAGAAGGATCAACACATGAAGTCAATCTGATCACAAAGTAATTTGTGGTGTTGAATCTTTCTAACAGTGGGAGCCGTCAATCTGACCACAAAATATGATTACGTTGAAAATGTACTTTTGTGTCATTGTATGAAGGGCCAGCACAGGAAATCAATCTGATAACAAAATTTGTGGTGTTGTACCTTGTTCATGTGGGAGACGTCAATCTGACTACAAAATAAACTGGGTTGAAAAAGCAAAGTTTTGTGTCACTGTTATGAAAAGTTGACACCAGTGGTGTTGGATTCATGCAGTGAGAGAAGCCAATCTGGTCACAAAACTATGACTGGGTAAATACAAGTAGCACTTGGAATATTTCATGTCATTGTCTTAATGAGGAAACCTAACCGATACCACAAATAATGTGTGCTGTTTTATCTTGTATATTACGAAACTGCACAAAACATAGCTAGTGGGTAAATACGATTCATTTGAGCTTGGGGATCCTTTATTTAATTCAAATCAGTGACTATGCGGATCTCGGATCTCGGAGATCTCTACCAAGATGATGGTGAGTTGCATTCACTCAAGCTTCCTAGTGTGATTAGTTTTCATTGGTTGAATTTATCATACACTGAGATGATGGTGAGTTGCATTCACTCAAGTTTCCTAGTGTGATTAGTTTTCATTGGTTGAATTTATCGTACACTGTGTAGGTTGCTCGTAAAATTATTGAAACTCTAAATTAGAATCACTCAATGTTATTGGGTATTCTGGAACAGCTGGAATGAGCTTGGGTGAGCGACCAACCGCGCCGACCGGCGCGGTGCGTCGTGAGCTCAAGCGAATGGAAGCTGGTCCAGAATGCCCAATAACATCCTACTAATATCCGTGAAAATTCAGTTTTTTTATATAATATTAATCTACTGTTAACAATTGTCAGTATGGTTTTTAGGGTTCCGTAGTCAACAAGGAACCCTTATAGTTTCGCCATCTCCGTCTGTCTGTCTACTTGTCCATCTGTCTGTCCGCGGCTTAGAACAGAGACGATAAGTACTAGAGGCAAGTAGAAGGCAGCGGCTAACATAGTAAAGTACATTGACATTCAGCAAACAGAATGTAAATTCTTTAAGTTGAAATAAATTATAGATTTCTCCATTCTGAGAGCTCAAATTTCTCATAGATATACGTACATATTTATTACGCCGAGAATAAAATCTGTAATTTTTTTTTTTGGGACGCTCGCTACACCTAAATTAGGGATGCAATTTTTTTTCTGGCTTACACCATAGTACGCATTATGGATTGGTCGTTTAAACATATTGTGGGTTTAGGAAGACAATTTTTCGATTTAGTATTCCGTTTGCGAAGTATTAAGCTTTAAAGCACATTTTTTTGTCAGATTAAGGCGCCTTCCCCCGCTCTCCCAGTTAAAAGGTTGATTGTAGAAACGTGAAAAAATTCACGATAGTAGCACGTACAATGAACTTGATAGGAAAACTATCACGGCTAAGTAGGCTTTACAAGTTAACGAGTAATAGGTGACCAAGTTATGAAAAGAAAACTTCGTAGAGATTCCATTGAAAATTACTTTCGTGAAGTTGTTAGTTCTGTAAAACAGGTGAAAAATCCCTCCTTCTACGTAATCCTATACTGCGCGTGGCCCGACACGCATTTGGCTGGTTTGTTGTTTTACATAATCTCTTGCTCTGTAAGTAGTCACTTACTTCCCTGAATGCCGGGGTGTATGGATATCATTACAGCATAGGTTTTGGAATATGAAAAAAGAACTGTCATACTCATACTGCAAGAAGAATATTTTTTAAAAGTTAATATTTTTTTTCTCGGTATCGATTATTTACTCGAATTGGAATCGAGACAATTTATATTAAAATTTATGAAGATTTTATTTTAAATATCGAACTATTTGTTTCGCAGTCACATTGTATGTTAATTGAAATCGATTTAAAAATCAAACTGGCCAGCACGATTTCGTAAAATCGTGAAGAGTAAAAAAGTCAGTCGACTAGCAAGGCGCGAAAGTAAATTTTTTTCGTGTTTTGGATCCAGTGAACCTTTAGGCTTGGTCTGTTAAATGTATTATGTATCTTTTTATATATCTATTTATATGATCAGGTCATCATTATCATCATTTATGAGTTAAGACTCTTGTCCAGCTATACCTGAGGCTTGAAAAGCTTCAGATACCAAGTGCTAGTTTGTCCAGTTTTTTTATTTAGCCTACATACATCCCTCCGAGTGGCGCCGGATTAAGAATAGCGTCACTATTTCTTTCCGTGGATGTCGTATAAGGCGACTAAGGAAATACATTACCAGAAGACGGACAGCAGCGTCTTACTGAGATTCCAACCGCATACTGAGATCGCCAATCCGCCTGCCAAGCGTGGCAATTATGGCAAAACCTTTAATGGTTAGGAAAACCATGAGGGAGGCCTGTGTCCTGCAGTGGGCGTCAAATGGCTGATGATGATGATAATAATACGTCCCACTGCAGGGCACAGGCCTTTTCTCGGAGAGAGAGGCATGTGCCCGGGCTTAATCACCACGCGTGCCCATCACGGATTGGCAATTTCAAGCGCGTGTGAACACCTCAGCCACTCAGGTTTCCTGACGATGTTTTCCTTCACTATAACTTACTACTATAACTATACAAATATAAATAACTTAGAAAACAAAGTCATTGGTACATGCAGGGAATTGAACCCACGACCTCCCGAATGAGAAGTCGGCGTTCTACCGCTCCGCTTCCATCGCTTACACCAAGTTTTTCCATCATGATTCGTTGTTCTTTTTGTTTTTAAGTCATCACCTTCTCGAATGCAGAGTGACATTTTTTGCATCGTTTAGCTCTTTGGTCACTATCGCAACCGGATTCGTGTCATAGGCATAATTATTGTCTAGAGGCGGCACAATTGTAGGCTAAATAGTTGTTACAGTCAGGTTATATCGGTATGTTCAATTGGCCCTTGATATTGAAAGCAGTTTTCGGAGGGTGTTTTAGGGTGGTCACTATTTTGATACACTATTTCTTTCTACGACTCGTGATTATGTTCTTTGTTTTTGAATTGAGAAACACCCTCGCTTAGTTTGTAGTAATGACGTGTTTGAAGCTACGATTGAGGATTTCGTATCTGTTAGGTTTTATTTTGGTTACATTATGAGCGGTCAGACTGTGTCTCGATGACGTCTTTCGCAATATGAAATGTACGATGGTTTGTCCACAATATAGTATAGTCTATATCAGTCACGCGAACTTCATTTCGGGTACTCTCAGTAGTAGGACAGTGGTTGTGACATGCACTGTGTAAGCAGAAATAATTTGTACCAGTCTTTACTTTTTTTATTTGTTTTTTTACTGTCGTATTCGTTGCTTGATTTTACTCAGTTATTGAAGTCGTGTGACCAAAATGCAGCCACCGAAATGGTAATATAAGTGGAAGGTATAAGACGCAAAACTAAAATTTCAAGGCAAATTACACTCTTCACGGGCGCTCCTGAGTGCCTAAGGTATTCACATACTTCAGGTCTTGAAATCGCCAATCCACAGTGGGTACGCGAAGTGATTAAGCGTATAATCTCTCTTTGAAAGAAGACCAGTGCCCTAGAGTGCAGTGGGACGTATATGGGCTGCATTATATAGCTTAATTTTGTTTCCAATTACCTATATACGTTACTACGGACGGCACTAGCCACTAGCCCAACTGCCGGGATGGGCGTATTTTAACATCCCGAATAGATTGTTTTTGCTGTCACCCTGTTTACTTGACCTGTCTAGAATTCTGTACCGAAATCACAAAAAAAACGTTTCTATTTAAAATTGAGGAATTTACATCTTTATATTCCAATAACATTCTTATGCAGCAATGTTTATTCTATTTTTATTTCTGGTTTCAGATTCAGATTGTTTCTTTTTCCAGAATGGTTGTTCGACCATTCCACGGCGACAGTGGAGGCAAGGTGTGCATCGCTCTGCTAAGATTCCGCTACCTGCTTCTGCTAGCCGCAATCTTCACCGTCAGTTTTCTTTTCAGTACAATTTGCAACGGCACTGACATAATTTTTATAAATACTGATCAGGCAACCACTACCATAAGGTACGAAGATCCAATAGATACCAGGTTTACCATCCACACTGAAGGGTGTTCTATCCCCGGCCTACAGCCTTTTGACCCAAGCATCTTAAAGTTCATCGAATATCCATCGTCAATAAATCCCTGCCCCAACAAGTCCCAGCCATTATTGTTAGACAGAAATTGTAGCCACATATGGATTAATTTGGAGAATCTACAAGACTTCAAGACATTTTACAACCTGACCAATACTACGAATATAAGCTGTTGCTACAAGCCTTTTTTTCGTCCCAATTTTGTAAGCGATATTACCTCATTTGACGTTGACAATCGTGTCAAGTACGGGGAGTGCACTTATTTCGAAGATCAAATAAAAGCTATCGACGAATTTGTAAGGGTCATCTGCTCAACCGAGAACAACAAAACCATTAATGATCAATTTTTTGTGTTCGCTATCTCAAAAGAACTTAAAACATATTACGATCAAATGCCTGTCCAGAACAAGACATCTGCTTACAATGTAATAGTGCTGGGCATTGACTCTGTCTCAAGACTGAACTTTTACAGAACTATGAATAAGACGTCAACTTATTTAAAGAAAAGGGGTGCGATTGAACTGTTGGGTTATAACAAGGTCGGTGATAATACGTTTCCCAACATAATTCCGATACTACTGGGCATGCGGGATACCGATCTTAACAAAACTTGCTGGTTTCATTCCCATAGCGTATTCGACAACTGTCCCTTCGTGTGGGAGTTGTACAAATCTCAGGGCTTCTACACAGCCTTCGCAGAAGACTTCGCCTACCTCGCTACCTTCAACTATGGGAAAGCCGGATTCATTGGATCTCCTACCAACTACTACTACTATACTTTCCAGTACGAAGCCGAAACGATCGCCGACGAGAATCAAGAGTTTTGTATGGGCGGGAAATATTTTTATCGTATTCTTTTAGACTACATTGATGATCTTACCACCGCACTCCGGTCATCCAAATTGTTTGGCTTTTTCTGGGAAACGAGTTTAACCCACGATGACCTAAATTATCCTATGGTCATGGACGATAGCTACACGATGTTGTTAGAAAATTTGGAAAACAAAGGGTATTTGGAAGATACTATATTGTTCGTAATGAGCGATCATGGGATGCGTTGGGGTGGTTTAAGGGAAACAAAGCAGGGGCGTTTAGAAGAGCGACTTCCGTTATTACTCATGCTGACGCCACCGTCATTCCGTCGTAAATATACTCGTGCTTACGTTAATTTGGAAACAAACAGCCAACGCCTTGTCACACCATTCGATATCCATGAGACCCTCGCAGACTTAACAAATCCAAACTTTTTACTCGATGAGAACATAAAAATCAAAACGAGCGGTCCTTATGCGAAAAACAGAGGTATCAGCTTGTTTCTGCCTGTACCGGCAAACAGGACCTGTGCGATGGCAGGAATCGAGGATCACTGGTGTACATGCCACAGAGGCGTATCGGTGCCTGTGGAAAGTAAGGACGCGAGCGAGGCTGCTGCAAATATAGTTATGCAACTAAACAAGCTGGTATGGAGTCATAAAGAATGCGCGCAGCTTTGGCTCGATAAAGTGATCAGTGTCATGGAGATGATGGTCGGGAAGCCGGAGAAGGGAGAAACGGGGTGGCGGGAATTCCTGGTTCAGTTAAGGACGATGCCCGGTGGTGGCGTGTTCGAGGGTACGCTGCGCAGCTACGAGGGTGCCACCTGGGAGCTTGCAGGGTCTATCAGTCGGCTTAATCTCTACGGCAAGCAGAGCAAATGCATCCACGACTTCAGGCTCAAACTTTATTGCTACTGTCGTGGACAGTAAGGGCTACAGTAGTAACCTTTAAATTATTTGTAAGCAATAAAATTTCAATAAAAAAAAATTGAGGGAACATTATAAATAAGACGTATACTTGAGTAAACTTTCTTTCGGTAATATTATGTACAATTATAATATTTACATTAATGAGCTAATACAATTGAAAGGCAGCGTTGAACGGCGGATTTTTAATGCAGTTATGAAAATAATTCTACTTTTTGTTTATGTCAATAATACAGACCAAAATATAGTTATATAATAAAATTAAAACAGTACTTATTAGATTTTATTTGTTTCAATGAGAGTAACAAGTAAATTTAGCAATAAAACTTTGAATAACAAACTAACATCCTTAACAAGAGCGATGCGCTCGGGACATTTCACAGACGCGCCGAAATTCGATATCGAAATTAATTTGTAAGTAATTCGCGCAACGATGGCTGGCACAAAGTTACGAGTAGAGAACGCCGCTGTGGTAAGTGTTTAATTAAACTGGGTTAAGGAGGTCGGCAGTAAAACGAGGTGCCTCGAAGTACACTTTTAATTTCTTATGAAACTTTTTTTTTCTACTTCAGACAGTCACAGTTGAAATTGCGGCACGAGATTGCCTGCTTTTCACATGTAATGTGTTTGCTCGTCCAGTACCCATCATCAGTAAATATTAAGGAAAATCAAATTCTTCACAGTGTAATTTCTCTGCCCATAGAAATTACTGTACTTATTAGTAAGTAAAGATAACATAACATAAACACAAGCCTGTATCCCAGAGGGGTAGGCAGAGACCAGGAACCCATCATCAGTAAATATTAAGGAAAATCAAATTCTTCACAGTGTAATTTCTCTGGCCATAGAAATTACTGTACTTATTAGTAAGTAAAGATAACATAACATAAACACAAGCCTGTATGAGGGGTAGGCAGAGACCAGGAACTGCCACTTGCCACGATCCTGACAAATCACTTTCGCTTCATTAATATTCATTCGTTTGTTAGTAAGTATACATAAAAATATTATTCATCTTACCCTAAGTTGTAATAAGAGCCACCAATAGCTAATGGTCTTATTTATAAAAAGTCGATTCCACTAAAACAGTCTTAAGACGGAGTTAAAGGCGGCTTAGGAGAAGAATTCCTGTTATAAACCGGCTTGTAACTCCGTCTTAAGAGTATTTTAGTGGAATCGACTTTTTATAAATAAGACCGTCAGAGTTTTTTGAGTTTAGCGCAGCTTTTAGGCTCATTAATTATTAAATGCCTGTTTCGAAATCAATTTAGCTCGCCTTAAACACAACTATTTTTGACATTTATTTTATCTATAGTGACTATTTAGAGAAGGTGAGAAAAGCAATTTCTTACATTAAAAATTACTCTTTGCCGTGTAAAATAAACAATTTGATGGAGCTTCATAACCGGAACTGGGATAAAATATAAGAGCTTCGATCACAAGTAAATTTTCTCCATGTTAGAAAGCTCCCCTTACCCTCGGACGTCTAATAACAATGAAGTGAAGCCAACTAATGAAAGTTATTAAACAACGCAAAATAAATATCGAGGTCAATTTCCCGCAAACAATTTAAGGTGTACCTAACTTGTAAATTGCACCACTAACGCGATCATTAAAAGTTTAACAAAGGGCCTCAGAACTTTGCGAAGCACGGAAGAATTGAATTACACGGAAAATACTTAAGGTATTAATTATGTTATTAAATTTGTTTAGAAGTTAATCTTTTAAGCGGAAATATTCTAAATCGTGAATTAAATTATCAACCGTTACATAAACTTTACTGACGGAGGTGGTAGCTTTAGTATCGATAGTTACAGTAGTTTTTGTTGACGTGTAGAACCCCCGGAGATTTTAATTACACCCTGTATAGCGTATGAAACGGATGAAAAAAAAAAACATCCGTTTCATACGCTAGATCAAAAATAGAAATTTTGTATGGAACATCTGATACATATATTTTTATTTCAATGATGATAAAAGTCTTTTGTATCGATGAGTAGAATCAAATGACCCCTTAAGTTTAACCTTATTTATATTTATATACCTTATTTAAGCGAATTTTAGAAAGACTCAATAGAAAAATCTGAGTAAAGAGAAAAATCTGCGAGAATGTTCATCACCATCATCAGCCATTTGACGCCCACTGCAGGACATAGGCCTCCCTCATGGTTTTCCTAACCATGAGGGGTTTTGCCATAATCGCCACGCTTAGCAGGCGGGTTGGCGATCGCAGTATGCGCTTGGAATCTCAAGAAAACGCTGCTGCCCGTCTCCTGGTAATGTATTTCCTTAGTTGCCTTCTACGACATCCACGGAAGGAATTGGAGAACGTTACTAGATTCCAATCTCGGGAGATAATACGTTGTTTCAAAGGTGATTTGTACTTCAAAGTACTAAACGACAAAATATTAAAACCGGTTTTCTCATTAGAATAAAATTAAACCATTACTGGGTTTTAGGTACTTACCTATTTTTTTGCCAATTTTGTGTTTTTTGTTACAAGAAAAAGTATTGAGAATTTTTTGTACACTTCTCAGAAATTATTAGTTTTATTTAGCGATACTTAAGGGATAGTGCGGTGCTAATTAGCGCCAATGACAGAAAAACTCATAATCTCATTTTCTTGATTCTTGTACCTAGTTTCTAGGCCGTAGGTTGAAAATTTATGAAAAGGATTTATGATGTTCCTTTTAGTAAATTTTTTTTCTTGTTCATTGGTGGTGCTGACTAATCAGCACCTTAAATTGTCTTAGATTCACGGTCATGGGCCCTAAAAATCGATTGATAATGAGCTGCCAGTTGAGTTTCATTAAAAAAAACTAGATGGCGCTGCAAGGAGAACAAATGTCATCATACGTTTTAAATGTTGTACATCGTGTTAATCTGTGATAATCTAAACATCTCTCCTCTCATATTACGTACATGCCTCTCATTAACGAAACAAGCGAGCAACGTGACAGAAACCACAGAGAAGGTAAAGTGATGTCATGTCAATATTGACATATTATGTGACGTCAGCACCATCTATCGGTAACTTGCGGTACTGTATTTTTTTTTATGACGCTTTGAAAAGCTCTCATTAAAAAAGAGTTGGGTCAGAGACATTTATAAAGAAGGATCTGTAAAGAAAGATATTTTTTCTAGTCGTGGCGCTGTTACTGTCCCGCGGCTTAGTTGGCTCCGCACGTATTGACTTGTCTTTCCTGTACGCTAGGCCAACTAAGCTGTCAGGATTGTATAGGTGCTGGGTAAGCCTGCTCCATCACAAAAACAATGTCCAAGGCACTGCACCGCCCGAGTGGTCCCTCCACCCATCTAGTGTGACTGATGGTGCCACTGGACGCTGTATAAATCATCTCATTACGTAAATGCAAGCCAAAGTTTTTTTACTGCGTGGAGCCCCTCAAACTTGAGTTACTTGTAACGGTTTTCAGGTTTTGCGATTACGAAAATAAGTAGTTTGTTCGCAGCCTTTGTCCTCCAAATTTACGTTATCATTAACTACAGCGAAGATCGAACTTCATTTCAAGTAAGTTCGTTTGATCATTCCATTATAATGAGTGATTTCTCGTATGGAAGTTATGTTATTATTAAATGTACTTTAAAGTAGAACTATATTTATTTAATACTTTTATTTAAGTTTGAATCATCATCATCACCAGCCCGCTTCTGCCTACTGCTGGGTATAAGCCTTTTCATCCACAGGCCATCTTTCGCAGTCTCTCGCCATTTGAATTCACGGGCCCTTTGCGGATTGCTCACATTGTCCGACCATCAGATTGTTGGTCTACCCACTGACCACCGTCCGGTTTTTGACCACCACTCATGTTAGAATCACTACTTTCAAAATACATTCCATTATTTTCAAAGAGCCTTTCAATGGGTACCGCTCATAATTTACACGGAGATATTCTGAAGAATCAATTTATCCAAGAATTATCAAGATTATAGGTGAGCATAGCGGTCAAATTCATACTTTGTCAAGTTTTTACTAACGTTACTAAGTAGAGTCCAAAATGTAAAAATTGTAAAAATTATGTGCTGATGCATTTCCTGAAAAAGGGCACATAAAGTACTCTACCACTGACATATAACGTGGAACTCCTACCTAAGTTTATTAAAGTTGTTATTTCATTACAGGCCGCAATCATAAAATGGTACGAACAGAAGTAATACTTTGGCTGGGCCTTACGGACCATGCGATTTGTATGTAATAATGGTTTAATAAAAGTTTCAAGTTTGTATTAAAATTCTGAAAAAAAAAAAAACATCAAATCGAGAAAAAAAGCGTGAGGATTTGTAGTAGAGATTGGTTGAGTTACACAATTTTTTAAAATATATAATAAGCACCAAAAACAAAAAATATATATGCATGCTTGCAGGTTGGCACCGACTTCAAAATAAACCACTACAATACCTACAGTTGTACGAATTGAAAAGTAATATTTATTAAAATTATTTAATGCTGTTGTGTTTTGAACCCAAGTGGCAATTCCTGGTCTCTACCTACCCTTCGGGGATATGTGTGAGTTTAAAGGTCTATCCACGTTGAAACGAGCTGGCGACGTGCAGGCGCAATGATACAAAAAAAACCGGCCAAGTGCCAGTCGGACTCGTGCACGAAGGGTTTCGTACCATTATCTATACTATATTCAAATTTTGAATATTTCAAGCGTCTACCTGTTGCCGTTATTATTATCGAGCAAAAAACGGCGAAAAAATCACATTTGTTGCATGGGAGCCCTCCTTAAATATTTATTTAATTCTGTTTTTAGTATTTGTTGTTATAACGGCAAGAAATACATTATTCTTGAAGATTTCAAGTGTCTAGCTATCACGGTTCGTGAGATACAGCCTGGTGACAGACAGACAGACAGACACAGACAGACAGACAGACGGACGGTGGAGTCTCAGTAATAGGGTACCTTACCCTTTGGATACGGAACCCTAAAAACAAACGCGTCGTATTGAGAAACTCTTCAAATTGTAAACATACGAGTCGAATAAAGTTATTGAAGTCGGCTATATTAGGTAACTTGCGTAAGTGAGTAAATAAAATAATAAAAATAAAATAAAAAACAATCCCTAAATTTACGTTTGAATCAAGCGACAAGATCACATTCAAAACTGTTTAGATACTTTGAGTCTGTACTTCTGATTTACATTATTTTGTACCATAATATCTGCTGTGCTCTCCGCTCTTCAACTTTGTAATTAAATTACAAGCGGAGATAAGTTTTATAGCAGGACGCCCTGAACACGCCTTTTTGTTGGTACTTTTAGTGACCTAAACCTCTTTCGTAATAAAACTTCGTGATTGCGTCGTGAGAAGAGTGGATAAGCAATGATGATATGCAGTTTTTGAACGCTTTTATCAGCTTCACTTTTATGTAACTGGCAAATTGGATAAAGAAACCTACTAATTTTCTTTTAACCTATGCACTTCTTAATAGATTTCGTAATTTAGATGACATTGCAATAATTAGTTATGAACGAGGTGATCTGATTGCGGAGCAGGGAGGATAATGTAGGAGAGATAGTGGGCGGCCTAAAAATATGATTTCTAGTCTGTCAATGTCTATTTTTAGGCAATCTTCAACAGCAGCAGTAGCGCGTAGTTCAGCACATGCGCTGAATGGCGCCATTCGCGTTTTTTGATAATAAAATGGCAGAATTTGACAATCATCATTCAGCTACAAGAAGTCCACTGCTGGACATAGGCCTCCTCCATAGATTTCTAAAAAGACCGGTCGGAAGCGGCCTGCATCAACAAACTGATAATTAAGGGTTCCGTTTTTTATTTTAAGGCACGGAGCCCTGAAATTCACGTTTATTAATATCGGATCTAATTGGAAATAGTTATGAAAGCGCACTTGAACATGACTTAGATTTAAGTACTTTTAGTACTGCCAGGATTGAAATACTTTTTGTGTGTAAGCTGGCAAGTGAATTAAGAATTTATATAAATGCACGCAATAACTGCCACATACTCCGGTCACAGGCCAGAAATTTGACAAATGCTAATAAAAACCTAGCGACAACATCCAAATTAGTTTTTTTGTTTTGTTTTCGAAACAATTAAAAATTTTTTTTTAGTCAATATGGAATAAAAAAACAGACTAATTTGAAAACATTACAAAAGCCTGGAGAGCTGGAGACGAGCCAAACGGAGACACATAAACTGCCTAAGCCAGTCTCTAAAAGGGGCATTAGTATCCATTTGACATTGGGCTTCCGACCCTAATTTTCTGCCGTTACGGAACGTGTCGTCTTCGCAAATTAACGGAGACGGCCAAGTTATATAAATGTATAGAAGGCTCCCTTTCGCCAGATTGAATAGATCAATATACAATGCATGTAAGTAATATTCAATGCATATTCCTCCCACTCAGCTAAAAATATATTAGTCAACTCGCCTTGCTATATTCAACAGGGTGACTTTGAATTCGATGGCCAAATTTTAAGGGGACATTCTAACTATGATTTAAAAACATATGGGACTAGTTTCGAAAAAGATGGGGCGTCAAGAATTATTTTTTTGGTACCAAAAATTACTTTACTTAAGCATAGACAAACAATATTACGACGAAAAGTTATAAAAATAAAAAACTATGGGTCTAGCGTCTTATAGTCGGCGCCGGCCAACTCAATTGTTCTTTTCGGAGGATAGACTCTTACACATTTAACATATTAGAAAACATTTTACAACGTCATGGTACTTCCTAAGTATGTTATAACATAAATTATACCGACAAATCATTAATAATACTGTTTTTCACAATGAAAAAAACATTCTCTCAAAATATACATACTACACTTAGATGTAAAAAACTATGTATTTGTATCTTAACTCTTTCTCCTGGTTGTGCAATAGAGCGGTGGTAGCCTAGAGCTCTAGAGAGAGAATAGAGCTGTGGTAGACTAGTGAGTAGTGAGTAGAATATTGGAATCGGAAGCGAGAGACTCAAGTTCGATTCCCAGTGCGGGCATGTAGGTACCTATAACTTTGTTTTCTAAGTTATGTATGGAACTTATTGTTATTAGTAAAACAGTTCAGTGTACACGAACAGTGCGAACGGACCTTTTACGTTTTGTCATTATAGATCAGGGTCCTTCCCCGTGACATTTGTCATCGTAATCTGGGCCTACCTCTTCGCTGTTTCGGGCCGTAATAATTATAATTGCCCTGTCACGCGAACATTTTTTTCTTAGTTTATTGATATGGCTTTTATTACGCGTCAAGGTGAGGAGTTCAATTAAAAAATCCAGGCACTGCTGAGTCTAATTTTTTATGGTTTTGGAGACTTTTGTCACTCAAATTCTATGCACTTATTAAGTGTTTATATTTTAAAAGATGGGACCGTATCTAAAAGGGATATTTCCGAATGCCATTAAGGCACTACACCCATCATCATCATCATCATCAGCCATTCGACGTCCACTGCAGGACACAGGCCTCCTTCGTGGTTTTCATAGCCATGAGGGGTTTCGCCATAATCGCCACGCTTGGCAAGCGGGTAGGCGATCGCAAAATGCGGTTGGAATCTCAGGAAGACGCTGCTGCCCGTCTCCTGGTAATTGATTTCCTTAGTCGCCTTCTACGACATTCACGGAAGGAAATGGAGTGACGCTATTCTTAATCCGACGCCACACGGATCCACGCCGCGAGCCACGTGCCACGCCACGCACTACACCCAAGATAGGTTTATTTTGTTCACTCTTCTTAATCCACCATTTAGTCCCTTCACCATGATATTGTTAACTTACTGGGCCGAGAGTACGAACGCAACTTTGCTTTATGAGCCTCTTTTTCATCCCCTACGATTTAGCACCCCTTAGGGAAATTTAAAGGAATAATGACGGATGAAAAAGATATGCGCTCGTGATACTTTGCACGCATACTAAGCAGATACAATGTCATATGTCGTCCGATATAAAACGGTTTATCTTGCGTCTTATGAGCAACTAAGTAAATCATAAGCGCACCATATAAAAATACACAAGCTAGAAAGTAACCGTGAAGTACAGGATCACTATTATGTACTTATTTCATTTAATACTACAGCTTGTTTACCAACATAATAAGAGTCACAGTCAAAATGATTTTATTCAAAGAAACGCAGACTGCGACTTAATGAACGTTACAAGTCAAAAATAGGTGTCTATTTCAAGATCATTTCAAGAAATGCATTATGTTTAGATTAGACACTTTGGTTGTAATCTCACGACGTAATTAAATATAGGAAATATACTAACCTCGTACAAAAGAGGACATAAGGATCCACATAGTTGATGCAGACAATAAGGCTCACGTAATTCGGCTCACTCTCTGAGGGACAAGTTATTTTGGCTTCCATTTAACTACAAGGACGCAAAATTAAATCAAGGAAAGATAAATTGGTTCAAATGGGGCCCGCCCTTAGTGGATACCTCTGTAAAGGAGTAATTTGTGTGTCTACCTACCCACGCAAGGTAACCTATTTCTCGATTAGAATGAAACGGCAAAATTTACTCCGCTGATTCGAATATGTAAATGTAATTAATTTCTATCGGATTTTGGCGGTTCCAGCCTGGTAGATGACAGCTAGATTTTGGTATGATAAATATTTTATTTATATTACAGATTAGTTTACGCTGAAATTCACGCATTATCTCTATCCGAATCTGAAAATAAAGTACCTACGTATCAAAAACTTATTTGGTATTAGAAATTTAAAAAATAAATTGTTATATTCTATTTGTTGCACTAACCCGTGCTGAGGATAGGTTTTTAAAATAAATTGTTACTGATTAATTTTCTTCCCATGTTTACAGGAATTTTTATTTCTGTATTATCATTATTCGTTTAATATTGAATGTACACACTGGTTCAAAGGAGCCGGTGAAACGTACCGAAACGCTTTTGAAAAGAGTTCTTAAGCATAGTCCGGAATATGCGTGCCAGTATTACATTAAAATAGTTACTTGCGCTCTCGCAGTATTTGACCTATATTTGCAAGGGCTCCATATTCAAGTCACCGCCACTTAGCACAATACAAGGAAATAGAAGGACCAACTCAAGAACTAT
This sequence comes from Yponomeuta evonymella, assembly GCA_963969515.1. Taxonomy (NCBI): domain Eukaryota; kingdom Metazoa; phylum Arthropoda; class Insecta; order Lepidoptera; family Yponomeutidae; genus Yponomeuta; species Yponomeuta evonymella. The sequence continues at coordinate 12,600,134 of OZ018357.1, read as the reverse complement.
TGGCCGGTTTCTGAATTGAGAATTTCGTTAAGTAAATGGTTAACTATAGTGCTGTCTCTTCGAATTTTTCAGAAAAGAGCGTGACAGAACGTTACTTAAGTATACTCAGTGAAATTCTCAATTCAGAAACCGGCCCTATGTCTCTGAAAAATTTAGATAGTGAAAAAACTTTAGTCCCGACTAATAGTACCCGGGAAAACTGGCTGGAAAGGGCTGGAAATAGCATTCACAAAGTGGTATTTTGCTGGAAATACTGGTAGTTCTTCGAATATCTTAATTAAATTAGCCTACCCTCATGATTGCTTATTACAACTGAAGTAAAAGTAAAAACCGGCCTAGCGCACGAGGGTTCCGTACCATTATCTATACTACTTTTGAATATTTCAAGCGTCTACCTGTTGCCGTTATTAATATCGAGCAAAAACGGTAAAAAAATCACGTTTGTTGTATAATTGTCATATTGTAGCATTGTTTGTTGCGCCTTCCTCAAATATTTATTGTATTCTATTTTTAGTATTTTTTGTTATAGCGGCAACAGAAATACATCATCTGTGGAAATTTCAACTGTTTAACTATCACGGTTCATGAGGTACAGCCTGGTGACAGACGGACGGACGGATGAACGGACTGACAGCGGAGTCTCATTAATAGGGTCCCTTACCCTTTGGGTACGGAACCCTAAAAAACAAGGAAAAATCAAAAAAATTAAAACTCCCAATCCAATGGCAATCTTCATAGCCATATTTTTGCTGGCTATATTTCCAAGCCTGCTAAGATGGATTTTTGTTGTGGAATAATGTTAGATACGTTATTGGCCTCAATTATATCGTTGTGTGTATTATATTTTAACACTTACGTTAAATTTTATTTGATCAGTTTTTGCTTCTGCTTTTTCAACTTATTATTTTTTTTGTACTCTGCCCTCTATTATTTGTGAATTAATTTTAACAACTTTCTCACCCCCTAAGATCATCCACGTAAAAAACTCTTTTGAACTGCAAATAAGTATGTAAGTTATTGTCCAAATTGCACCATGATATTTGCAGAGCTATTCATAGATGAATTGTATGACTAACAATGTTGTTTATGTCTGGATAAGTATTTATCTAATTAGTTACTTATAAAGTGACTTGGCGCAAACCGGTTTATTTTGGATTTTTCTTATGTTAAAACTTACCTCTAAAGTGTAAAAGTCATTTTACTGTCGACTGATACTTCTGATACTACATAGTATTCTGCTGCTAGTCCCTACCACTTAGTTAATGTTTACCACAACAATGCGTTACATCAGCGGGGAAATTAGAAGGCATTTTCGTGGAGAACTTTTATAGTGAACAGTCATGCTTGTGAACTGGAAGGGAAAATGCCTTGGCAATCGATAAATCTGCCCTATACTCACGGAGAACTTGCGATAAAAAGTAAGTACTTAATTATTGACTTAAAATCAAATATTTAAATAATGTTACGATAAGAGCAACCAAAATCACCAAACAAGACAAGAAGAGCTAAAAGGTGACTTCGAATTGGTTCGACGTTTTTTAAAGGGACATTTAACTTTGATTTTGAAACATAAGGCGCTCGTTTAAAAAAAATAGTGCATCAAAAAATTACCAAAAAAAAAATATGTTGCTACCTAAAGCTTCATCATTTAACCTCTTTAGTTCTGACCTATGTGATTCTTGACCCTTGACATTAAAAATAATGATTTTCCATTTAAAACTTTTGTTATTTTCAAGAAAGGTTTTAAATTGAAAACAATTATTTTTAAGGTCAGCATTAAGCATTAAAAAACATTATCAGGACAAAAAATTATAAAAATTAGGGTCAAGAATCACATAATTATTCGGTGCCGACTAACTCAATAGTTCTTTCACCTAAGCATGTCGATAGACAGAAACTTATAAATTTAACATAATAGAAAATATATTTCAATGTTACCGTACTTCCTATCACTTTGAATTTGGATTCACAGTTTCGAACCAAGGGTCGGAAGCCACGAATATTTGTTAATCAAATATACAAAAATCTCGTGTCACATTATTTGTTATCGAACTCCTCCGAAAAGGCTTCCCCGTTGTTTATCCATTTTTGTGTATATTTGGCAGGTCTGAGAAAAGGTCGTAGGCTAATTAATACGCCTTCACGATCTGACGCTATTATATATAGGTCCGACGGACATGGAACTTACAGACGAAAGGGTAACATTTTGGCCTCGCTTTGGGTCTAAAACCGACGTCGCCAAACGGGTTGGCAACTGTCCTGTAGCAATACTGAAAACTTAGATCCAGTAAGATGGATCAAGACTCATGGAAAGACAATTTTTGTCGGATCAGCTAGTTTACTAATAATACTCTTTATTATATTCTAAAAGAATATTTCCTCAAGATATAGCAAACGATTTTAAAATCACGCTGTTTTAAGCTTGCAAACGTTAGCTGCTTGTAATTGTACTTTCTCAAGAACTCTCCACGTTCGTTGAATGTACTTCACGTGGTAGAGTAGCTGGATATTACTTCTCCTTGGCGTATTTTATACATTTCTTATGCTTCTTAAGTTTTCATCGGGAAGTGCCTCGTCAAAATAACGTACCTCGGTTATATGAACGAAAAAACTCTCAAACGCTACATATTTTATGCTTTAAAAAAATACGATATTAGCTACTTTGCATAAAACATGAAAAAGGTCCCATAAAGCGAATGAGACCAGCAGTTTCACCTGATACCTATAATTCTCTATAAATAATGGCGTAGAACAAAATAAATAAACTTACGGCTTTATTTATAAAAACATGATTCCTCTGAAGCCAAACTAAAACTCTGTATATTTCTCTCTGTTAATCTGTGGCTACATCTTTTTCCTGTAAAATCTCCATCACAGACTATTTTAATTGGCGTTTTTGAAGTGTTTTAAAGAATCGACATTTTATAAATAAGAATAATAAATCAATCCTGAGATTAAGCCTCACAAGATAAATAGCAATTGCATGGAGTATTTTTAAGTAAACTCCCAAACTGAAGACCTTGAAAGCTTTAAAATGGAACAATATTTGAGTTTACTCTCTCTCTCTCTCTCTGAGAGAAGGCCTGTGTCCTACAGTGGGACGTATATAGGCTGCTTATGATGATTTTAGTTTACAAGTGAACCAAAACTAGAAAAAAACTTAGATGGGATAATAGTAATAATGATGAATATCTCATAAAATGGTTCTTGCTCTTTTCATCTTATTTTTCTTTTCGAAGAATTTGCAATTAAATATAATGGTGCAACAGGAAGGAACAGGGAGTAATATTCCTGTTACTAGGAATCCTGTTCCCCTCTGAAATTAACTGGCCTATATATCATACCAACAGCCTATGTTGGAGGACTTTGATGAATAACAACAAAAACAACAATTACTTGATAGGAATAGAAAATAATACATAAAAATCTCTCAAGCACCGTGTACTCATAAAGCCCGTTCATACTAAGCTCACCAAACAGAATTTTACTAAACGTAATAGGTACTAGTGTAACACAGAAACGGGCATTTTTGGACGTCTTGGAAGTTTTTTCTGTGTAGGCTACATACGTCCCACTCTCACAGAGAGAGAGAGAGAGAGACAGAGTATGGGTTTAATTAAGACGCGTGCCCACTGCAGATAGGCAAATTCAAACTTTGAGATACGTGAACACCTCAGATACTCAGGTTTCCTCAAGATGTTTTAAATAAATAAAATAGGACCATTTATGTAGCCTGTGGTGTGTCTAAGTTGCCACAAAAGGCAGCTGACTCAGCGTTGTGCTGAGGAAGTGATCCCTCAGCGCTGGTTTTCAGTCCGTGCCTACGGTAACTCTCTTTTTATTATATTCTAGCTTTATGCGGTCTACGTGCCGCAGCCTTAAGTAAATATTTGTCTGTACAGAAGAAGGTCAATTCTATGCAACACATATGGTTTTAAGTATGACCTATCAAATAACGCTTCTGCAAAGCAGAAAAACAGTGACACTACAACATTTTTTTTAAAAAAGTTTCAGTATGAACAAAAAAAAATTCAAAAGTCGTAGAACAAAGTAAATTTGTAAAAGTTCTGCAACGCTGAAAAAACAGTGAAACTACAAATCTCGTGAAATACATTTTCGTGAGTCTACACTCTTATCAGAAAACGTTTAGAATTAAATGAAAAAGGAAATGTTTTTTTTTTGTGGTATGGGAGTAAATTGAATTTTCGTATTTTTTGAGACCAGCAAAACCTCGAGATTGTTTTCTCAAAGTCTCCGGGATACAGGTGTGAGTTTATGTTATGTTTGCTTTTTTTTTTCTGAGTTATTTTTGTATCTTCTATAGTACAAAAGTAATTCACTCAAATCTAAGTTTGACGCTAGTTCACCATTAAACTATTTATTACGCTATTAACTCCCGTACGTTAAGCCCTATCACTTTGCATTTCATCATCACCATCAGCCATTTGACGCCCACCGCAGAACATAGGCCTCCTGCATGCTTTTCATAACCATGAGGGGTTTTGCCATAATCGCCACGCTTGGCAGGTGGGTTGGCGATCGCAGTATGCGGTTGGAATCTCAGGATGCGGTTGGAATATCAGGAAGACGCTGCTGCCCGTTTCCTGGTAATTTATTCCCTTAGTCGCATTCTACGACATCCACGGGAGGAAATGGAGTGACGCTATTCTTAATTCGGCGCCACACGGAACTTTGCCTTTTATTACAATAAATTATGCTAATTACAACTCTGCAATTATGTGACATATTTACATAACTTCTGTATTTGAACTTAAGTTAAAGTACGATGTATTTATTTATCCTTATCTTATACCAAAACTTAATTTCCGTGATTCACGCCTATAGTTAGTAGTGTTAGTACTTACAATTGCTTATTATTGTTTTTGTAATTACCGCTAGCAGCAATACCTGGTAATGGTAATTACCTGGTCTGGCCGGTGTGTTTGTGTTAAGTGAAATACTCCCGGTTTTTCGTACACTAACAACTTCTTAATTAGTTGTCAGTTGACACCTGGCAATAGATTAACAAACTGTTAGCTTACGTGAAAGGAGTAAGTAGTTAACAAACTTTAAACTGCTATTTCGCTTAATTTCTAGTGGACACGTCTGCACGTGTGAATGCCAACTAACGTAATTAAGGGCCTTTATACAATTACACGAGGACACGCCCACCGGGGTACTAGCGGAGTGCGGGGGGTACTCTTAGTTTTTTTTTTACTTAGCTATTTTTGTGCCTCCCTCCTGGGCCAAGGCTTCCCTTGTTGTTTTCCATTTCTGTGGCTAATTTACGTAAAAATTGACTCTATCCTATTTCACTTAATCGTTGTACCTAATTTATTACTGTACGATTTAACTTAAAATTTTGTTCACGTTATCACTTAACACGTCACTTATCCGGAATAACAACGACGTAATTGCGTCGTACAGAAACTAGACTGAATCAGTTAAAACATTAAACATTTACATACTGGCAAATAGATTGCTTCTCGCCCCACACTAGGATACCCTGTGTCGTGGGAACCAGAAACAGCGACATCACAAACATGTAAACATCCAAGACCTGGGGTTTGTTTTTTATTTGTTCCCAACCAGGTTTCGAACCCGGGACCTCTCGCATGGTAGGCAGATGCGCTACCGCTGCGCCACGGAGGTCGTCGCATTATGCAGTTTGTAATGCATAATGCGTCATTTGACTGAAATTGATAGAAATTCAACTGTGTCGCGTTTTCCCGTGTTTAGCTTCCCTTTAGGAGTACTTATTATTGCGTTATACTCAGGTAGCCCATTTTTCAAAAGTTTAATATTCCTTCGTTGTTGACATGTAAACCGCCCTTAGTTTAGTTTATTTATCTTAACGACCAATACTTCAAGTAGCGTTTTGCAGCAAACGTAATTACAGCAAACGTTTTAATATAGTACTTGAGTCGAAACAAGAAGTTACTATAACTTTTATAGAGAAATACAATTTTAGAGTAGGGAAGTAATTTTCTTATTAATTAAAAACCATGTCTGAGCGCACCTTTCTGGTGAATTGACTGGTTGAACCGTACTTTTCCAGGAACATAAGCGTGTGGTTTCTTTTGAATTAATATTATTACGCAAACGGATATAAAGAAACATCCTCATGGATTTAGTAATAAAATTCAGAAGCTGACATAATGAAACAACAAGACTAACTGAATCCTGACCCGATCGGGGAAAGGGTCGCATCGGGATAAAATTTCAATGAAGTTGTAATCACGCGAAGCAGCCTACCCGAAAAATCCTAAACCTTTCATGAAAATAATTCTAAAAGCCGCTCAAATTTTAGTTGAAAAGCCTCCGGTCTGGCTTCAAGGTTAGGTTAGGCGAAATTTAACGAGAAATCAACACCTGCGTGATTGTGATGAATGAAGACACGACTGATAACCTACAAACCTTGTTTTGACAGAGGCAGTTAGCCTTGACAAAGTGGCAAGTGATACCTTAAAACAAAAAAAGAGCGATTTGTCTAAAAACGTTAATACTAAAGAAAATTTACATAGAAGAAATCCATATCGCCAACGCGTAAGAAGGCCCCGCAGTGCATAGCATAAATGCCAGCTCTGAACGGCACAAGCCGATGACCGGCGACTTACCCACCATCATCATTTTGGTGACTGAGTTATTAAAGCTCATTTGAAATACATATCGCCCTGCATATGTGTAGCACATGCCAGCACGGCACAAACACGACATGACCAGCGACCACGGACCTGTTTCATAGAACTACAATTCATGGTTTATTAGTTGGTCTATTACAATTCGATGTACATTGCAAATTCCATTAACCCCACAGACTAACAAAAAGACTCTGTTACGAGATGTACCTCGAATTGTTATAATAAACTACGATTGTCGTTTTATTGACCACCATTTAAGTGAGGCCCGCCATTTTTAGTATTTATAGGTAGCATTTCTGCCTTTTTTAGGAACAAGCAACTTGATTTTTTAAATTTATTTTATCTACACTCATATCATAATCTTCAAATTAAGAATTCAAAGGTAAACACATATTGACAGGCTTTAAACAATACAATAAACAAACAATACAATTTTTTTTAAAGTGTTGCTGTGATCACGGATCAAAACTTAAGTTATTTTTTTTTAATGTCAAAAGTTGACTCTATAAAAAACCTAATTTCATTTTCGTGGTACCAAAAGTGCAACTAAAAATTAATTTATAATTGAAAATTTGGTTTCATTTCGATATGAGTTTAGTTAATAACCGTAGATTGATGTATAGTACAAAGCTTGTCAAACGTGTTTTCCTTTGATTCCTTACTTTGAAGATTAAGACATGAGTGTAGATAAAGTAGTGTATATGAGACTGCATATAACTTGGTATTAAAATTCTCGCCAATGCTATTTAAAAACTTTTTTTAAATCTCGCTCGTGTTTTAATAACCCTCATTATGTGACAGTCACATAAACTACTATTTCAATGTATTTGCTCGTAAAGTTTTCTTTTCTGTATAACAAAATTTTGCGGAAACCGACTCTTTATTTCACGCGTGAAACAATAGTAGATTGTACAACAAGTGCATAAAACGCACCATTTTACTCGAGACGTTTATCCATCCGAGCGAGCTTGCGAGCGAGGATAGATATAAAGTCGAGTGTAAAATGGGTTTTATGGACGAGTTGTACACTCTACTTTTCACTTCGATTGCGAGGAAATGAAACAGCAACATGTAAATATAGTAAATGCTAATTTAATTACAATGAAAAAATAATTATGGTTCCCGCCAATTAACTTTTTTTTCTTTTTTTTTTTCTGTAGGGACGTGAAATAAAATAAAGAGGTTGTTGTATGAAGTTAAAGATGTTCGTGTGGCTGTTGCAGCGATTGCCTTGGTCTTCGACGAAGATTTTACTTTATGCTCTAGAGCATAAAAAGCGACTTTATGTCGCCTACGCACGACATAAAGACGAACTTTTAGAGCATGAGAAGTGAAAAGTATTTTTTTAAAGTTTTGACTCTGGTGCAAAAATTAAAAAAAATACAAAGATGCAAGGAGGTTTTGCTGTCCAAAAAAAAAAACAATTATTTATAAGTATGCGCGCTCTAGCAATAATTGAATGATGATAAACACCATAACACATAAGATTCTTGATTATCTCATTTAAAAATACGTGTTTTGTTTCCGCAAACAAAAATATTTTTCACATTATTGGCTGTATGTATACTGTACCTTTACCTCAAGAAAAAAAAACTGTATGAAAAAAGCGCTTTGCAAAGAAAGCACGCCATTTTGTTGTAAATACGCTTTGGTGATTTTTGTTGTATTTCCTCGCAAAATGCATTGAAAAATGTTGTAAGATACTTGAACGTAAAAGGTTTTTATCCGAATGCGTGCCAAAGAAAACACTCGCTGCGCTCGTGTTTTCAATTTGGCACTTATTCGTATAAAACCTTACTTTCCGCACGTGTATCTTAAATAGGTAACTATTGTAACTAACTTCGTACTCTTTTTTGAAGGTCCCGTTGCCAAAGCGGAGGCTGGGCTGGGCAATATAGGCGGCTAATGCAGCTTTATTACGTGGGGTACGTGAAAATGGTTTTCATCCATGAAACTGTTCGGCGCCTGAGGAGTCGTGGCTATTAGAAGAAGAAGAAGAAGAAGAAAGACATTTATTATACCAACGAGATACATCACAGAAGCCTACCTGATGCGAAGGACTTCCTGGTGGCAGAAAGCTGCTACTGTCATGGGATCCTTTGTGTCAGGTGTGTCTCGGGGCGATATTATGGGATATAATTGTTTTTTTTTTTTATTGTAGGTTGTCGTGCTCTTATTTAGACAAAGCTTTATTTGAATGTTTTGATACTGGAGTGCTTTTTTAGGGTTCCGTAGTCCGACAAGGAACCTTTATAGTTTCGCCATATCCGTCTGTCTGTCTGTTCATCCGCGGCCTAGCGCAAAGGCCAGTGGTACTAGAAAGCTGTAATTTGGTGTGTTAATCAATAAAATGTTGGAAGTAATTTCGTTTTACTGTACTTCCCGTCGTCGGATTGGTCGTTAAAAATATTTTAGGTGTAGGGAGACCATTTTTTGATTTAGGGTTCCGTTTTTGAAATATAAAGCGCAAATTTTTGTCCGAATAGGGCGTCCCCCCCTTTCCTGGCTAAACGGTTGATTGTAGAAACGTGAAAAAATTCAGGGTACTAGCACATATAATGAACTTAAAAGGAAATCGCAGCTAAGTAGGCCTTACTTGTTAACGCGTCTTTCTGAGATTCCAACCGCATACTGCGATCGCCAACCCGCCTGCCAAGCGTGGCGATTACGGCAAAACCCCTCATAGTTATGAAAACCATGTCCCTCATGGCCTATTTCCTGCAGTGGGCGCCATATGGCTGATGATGATGATGATGATGATGATGAATAGATAGATAGATAGTAATAGGCAACCAACTTATAAAAGTAAAATTTCGTACAAAATCCATTGAAAATGTCTTCGATGAAGCTGTTAGTTCTGTAAAGCACATAAAAAAACACTCTTTGTACGGAACCCTACATTGCGCGTGGCCCGACACGCACTTGGTAATATATTTTTTTTAATACAAATATTCTTGGAATTAGCTACTAACTCAAATAGTCAATAATCCTTTATATTTTTGTAGCAAAGACGCTTGTAAATTAAATGACCAAAACTTATGACTAGTACTTGTGAGAAAACATTGACAAAATTGTGATCAAGTTCAAAACATTAAAATATATCTACACCGTGAGCAAAGAGGCAGTAAACATTTATAGGGTTCACCATAAAGAAGATAAGATACGAAACACTTACCCACAGGAAGAGTGTATAATACCTATTACTATTTATCTTTTAGGGGTGGGTTTAGGATATGTTAATAGTAGAAAGTAATAAACTGGAAATGTTAAAGAAACTGACTATCGTATCTATCAAGAAAAAGTTTTAGTTCTCTACATCTATCAAACGGAAAACTGTCCAGAGGCTCAAATTAGTGTAGTTTAATAAGGTGCTATTTAAAATGTTGGTATACAAAATATGATACAAAACAACCACAATTCATCATCATCATCAGCCATATGGCGCCCACTGCAAGACATAGGCCTCCCTCATGGTTTTCATAACCATGAGGGGTTTTGCCGTAATCGTCACGCTTGGCAGGCGGGTTGGCGATCGCAGTATGCGGTTGGATTCTCAGAAAGACGCTGCTGCCCGTCTCCTGGTAATTGATTTCCTTAGTCGCCTTCTACGACATCCACGGAAGGAAATGGAGTGACGCTATTCTTATTCCGGCGCCACGCGGAATCAACCACAATTATTACTTTATAATTATTTATAAAGCTTTTGAAAAAAAAATATTGTCGGCTCTTTGATAATATAAGAACTATTGTTAAATGAACACAAAAAAGGAAATATTACCATATTTTTAGGGTTCCGTACCTCAAAGGAAAAAACGGAAGCCTTGTAGGATCACTTTGTTGTCCGTCCGATGGTCCGTCCATCTGTCTGTCAAGACCCTTTATGTTAGGAATGCATGAAGGTATCGAGGTGAAATTAAAACCATATCTCAAATCTAATAGTCCCTTAAAGTTGTGAAAAAATCAAACATCTAAGTTAACGTAAAAAAAATATACGGCCGTTTATGCCGCAAAAAAGTACATTTAGACATACAAGCGAATCAAAATTTGAAGCGAAAAAAGTCCTTTCGGTTGACCGAAAACTATGAAATTTGGCTAGTAATATCGTCTTATATTACAAGTACAGGGAAAAATCTGAAAACTATACATTTGTAATTAAATCATGAAAAATAGTTTGAAGCTCGGGAAAAGCTCGGAAAAAATTGTGAGACTTGATTCCTGAATTATTTATAATATCTAGTAGGTACCTAAAAATTTCTACAAAACCCTCGGTGGGCGAGTCCAACTGGCACTTTCCTGTTTTTTTATATACGCTGAAGTCCTGCTGCGCCTCTACTACAATTCAATAATCTTTTCATTTAATCTGACATCCATGTTAAGCTTACATTGGGCATTTTTAAGCAAATTCTGTTTCGTTACAATATATTTTGCACAACTAGCAAGTAACGAGCATTAATATCCACTCAGAGGTAGCTACAAATATAAAAGGGGTCGCAAGGATCGTCTCACGCAAGCAACTTTTTAATTGTATTACTTTGCACGTTACCTACACTAAAACCCACTGAAACATTCTCTCAGCCAAGCGATAATCGACCTTATTTGCTCGAGTTAGAGTTTGCTGGAATTGCAGGCTAAATGTTGTTAGTGTTAACTAGGAAAGTAGCCAATTTTATACGTGTTGCCAATTTGTAAATTTGCTCCGTGCTGAAAAAAAGTACGACGTTCTGGAATATGCGAAAGAAGTTTGTCAGGATCTCAACAAACCCTGGTATCTGCCTACTCCTTCGGAATACATGCGTGAGTTTATGTATGTATGTTCTGAAAAAATAGTGTTGGCAATTTATTTGAATATAAAACATTTTTTTTATTTCAGTCTGTTAATAAAGAAACGTGTACGGATTGTAAACACGACTCTCACTAATAATAATAATTCAAAATTCAAATTCCAGCTCTAGTACACTTTTGTCAAAAAATTAAATTAAGTACATACTTATTTGGGGAAAAAAATATAATAAAATAGACGTTGATATTATTATGATTTTACAAATTAATATTTATTTATTTATTTAATATAATCCACTTACAGCTAACATTACAAGACTAACCTAATACGATAGCGAAGTTAACATTTTACAATTATATCACTAATTAATAATACTTATATATATAATATAAAAATAATAATACTCCGATGAGAAATTTGCGTTACCTGCTTGTAAAATTATACCAACCAGATGCCGAGCAAATAATGAACAACAGATGTTAAAAGGCCGTATTAATTAGAGTCTTTGTCTGCTTTCTAATTAGGTAAGAAATGGCAAGTAACTAGGCGACAGATGGTGGAATTTTCGTTTGGTTGAGGTGAACATTCCAACGCCTTCTTCTGCTACAAAGCCTTCACACAAATTAATTTAGACTGAACGAATTTTCACCTTCATTTATCTCATTTTCTCATAAGCTTTTCCACCTCAGCTACTTGTAAGCCTGTTACATCAGTTTTCAATATTTCTTTTAAATTTTGGAAAATTAATTCCCTATATTTTATTTATTTATTTTTTAATTTGTCGTCTCCGAGTATAGTATTTTCTTAGGTTAACACGTGCTCGTGCTAAACGTAATGACAGTGAATTTTAACGGATTTCTCGTTTACCTTTCCATTTTACAATTTTCCGACGTTTCGGTACTTTTGCAAGTGCCGTGGTCTCGGTAGACTGAGGTGTCGGGCGTCTTTTTGAAAGCATTAACTGTTAGTTTACTACTATTATTAATTTACGTTCCAAAAATATTTTGGCAAATTTTTAAATTGAAATTGACACTACAATGATTTTATGTAAACTCAAAAGTACTGATTATTACTTATTGAAATTAAAATTCAATCTAAAAAACTATTATTTTATATAAACTCAAAAATATTGATTATTGATCTCCGATTATATTAAAACATTTTCTAGTGCAAATTCTCCATTCTGTTACGTTTCGTTTCATTCAGTTTTTGCTAAATGTAAACAAATACTTAATAGAAACTGGCGGAATACAAAAAATATGTCTATCAAATGGTTTACATGTCATACGTCATTGATATATAAACTTTTCTATATCAGCTGACTCTTTAACAAAAAAATATATTTTAAGTAATATCGAAGTCAATGTCTTCAATCATGTCAATGTCTTGTCAACCATCCCAAATGGAGTTAAATTAGCCTTAGGCAAAGGAATAGATCATTGCAACTGCGTTTTATAACTGTTTTAGTGGAATCGTGTTTTTTTTATATATAACTGTGTTAAAAACTTTCTTATAACATAGAAACAAAACTCTCACAGCGAAATTTATGCGACCTAACACATATTGCCTACCACAAGTATACATGTTTATAGGCACTTAAGCCCATGTTTACAGGTGACATAAAATCCAAGTAAACGCACAAAAGGGCACCCACATTAAAAGACAAACCTCGCGATGCGACTAAATACAAAATTACTGGAACAAATTAACATTGTACATAAAACCCATGTTAAAATGGCTGAAAAGTTCAGTTTTCGCAGGTCAGGTTGGCATTTACGCCGGTGTTGAGCCTACTTCATCATCATCATCATCATTATCATCATCAGCCATTTGACGCCCACTGCAGGACATAAGCCTCCTTCGTGGTTTTTATAACCACGAGGGGTTTTGCCATAATCGCCACGCTTGGCAGGCGGGTTGGCGATCGCAGTATGCTGTTGGAATCTCAGGAAGACGCTGCTGCCCGTCTACTGGTAATTGATTTCCTTAGTCGCCTTCTACGACATCCACGGAAGGAAATGGACTGAGCCTACTTGCAAACTGTTAACCTGTTTTTGTAGGACAAAGGTAAATACAATATCTAGGTCATCATTCAGCCACAAGAGGTCCACTGCTGGACATTGGCCTCCTCCATGGATTTCCAAAAAGACCGGTTGGAAGCGGCCTGCATCCAGCGCCTTCCTGCCACTTGGATGAGGTCATCTGTCCATCTTGTGGCTGGTCGTCCTACGCTGCGCTTGCCGATATGTGGTCTCCATTCGAGAACTTTTCGGCCCCATCGGCCAGCAGTTCTGCGTGCTATGTGCCCCGCCCACTGCCACTTCAACTTACTAATCCGCTGGGCTATGTTGACGACTTTCGTTCGTCTACGGATCTCATCATTTATGATTCGATCTCGTAGAGAAATTCCGAGCATAGCCCTTTCCATAGCTCGTTGCGTGACCTTGAGCCTTCTTATGAGGCCCATAGTGAGAGACCCCGTTTCAGTGCCATAAGTCATCACTGGTAACACACACTGGTTGTATAATTTTGTCTTGAGCGATTGAGGTATATTAGACGAAAAGACTTTTCTAAGTTTCCCGAAAGCTGCCCAGCCGAGTTGGATTCGACGATTGACCTCTTTCACGAAGTTGGACCGGCCTAGTTGGACTGTTTGTCCTAAGTAGACGTATTCGTCTACAACTTCGAGAGTCGTGTTCCCCAATGTTATTGGGGTGGGCACAACACGAGCGTTCGACATGACCTTCGTTTTGTCCATGTTCATTTTAAGGCCCACACGTTGGGAAACTCGACTGAGGTCGTCGAGCATTATGCCGAGGTCTTCCATCGTTTCTGCCATGACTACTATATCGTCGGCAAATCGAAGGTGCGTGATGTACTCGCCATTGATATTGATGCCGCGTCCCTGCCATTCCAGAAGCTTGAAGGCATCTTCCAACCGGTCTTTTTGGAAATCCATGGAGGAGGCCTATGTCCAGCAGTGGACTTCTTGTGGCTGAATGATGATGAACTGTCTGCGTTCTATCTAATTTAGTTCTAATAAAATTGTGAAGACTTAATTGGCTTAGTGTGGCCTAATTTTTCTATAAACCTTTTAATAGCTGTCTTCCTAGAATCTAAAATAAATTAAATAAATAAATTAGCAGGGGACCGGCGAGGTTGGCGTGATGGTGAAGAAGCCTAGGCGTCTTTCATGGGCTGTATAGACAGATAGATAGATAATTACAATTAGTCTTTGTTATACATCGCAATTTTTGTGCATACAAACATTGTTAAGAGAGATGAGCCTACAATTTACACACCTCAACCTCAGATTGGCATGTAGCGAAAGCTGAAATATTCACTTAATTTACTGAGACAAAACTTGTAAACTATTGTTATTAAGGGAGTCACGTTCAATCTATATTAACATTAAACTCAACTTGCGAAGAGAGTAGAAGCCCTGTCATCGGGCTGTTTGCCTCAAACCTCCTCTAATTTGCCCAAATGACCCTAATATTTCTTCATGACGTCTAATTTTAAGTGGCTCTGTAAATATGCTTCGTGAATATTCAGTGAGCGCCGAGGTTTACGCAAAAAACAAACAGACTTACGCATGTTTCTGATTAATAAATAGCTCTTGCTGGATTGTTTGATATTGTTGTTACAGATAACCCTGTATACACATTGAGAACAGGTGTTGTAATGTAATTAATAAGTAATATAACTTTCATACAACACCATCAGTTTTAGTTGGTGACAGGATGAAAGACAAGTGTCATCACATAATACTCTGCTGGAAATACTCTGCATTAAATAAAGAAACCTAAACAATAGAAGTGCAAAGAAAATCGCGTAGAAGCGTAGGCTGCTGGAGTAAATGGAACTGCTGTCGTGGAAAATTTCTCATTATCTTGATTTCTCATGCTTTTACCAGACTCATGAGAAAATTAGACATTTTTCCACCCATTCACGTTTTTATGAAACGAAAGTGAACAGTTTGTATAATTTTTACAGCCACTATAAGAAGTGTTATTAACATAACACAAAATGTGAAATCTGCTTTTGCATTATCGAAACCGCTTTCAAGGAGCAAACGATGAAATTTGTTTAAAAAAATTACAAAAAATAAATATACAAATTTTAATGTTTATTTTAAATTTAATGTGCCAATGAAAGTGGTTTCATTATTGATATAGACGATTCAGGTTATCATTATTTCAACGTGAAAAACGTTCTATAATTTGTAATTTCTTGGACATTGAAAGTTCTTGATGTAATTCGGGTACAGGATTGGGCGTTACTAAGATTTTTATTGAACAATTTTAAATTTTCTGTACGGTACGCTTTTTTATTTTTGTTGAAGCCAAACTATTGTTACAGGAATGCAGGACACTTTACAAAAAACTTATTTTTTTTCCTTAAATATTCCATCCGAGGAACAAAACCAATCTTGTCGAGAAGCTCGACGGTTCATCTAGATTAAGTAACACAAGACAAAATTACACCATGAAATATGTTTCTGTCGGGTTTCTTACTTTGTTCAAATCACGCAATTGAATTTTGTTTTTATGGATGCACTTGTAATAATAATAATATGGCATAAAAAACTTTGAAAATATTACGAGTTTGTTTAATTTGGTACACTGCCTGTCTTTTGAAAACACCAAATTCTATTGCCTAATAATTAATAATTGAGTTGCGTTAGGGAACAGAATTGCACAAATTACTTTGGCCAAATAACTAGTAATTCTCAGTTTAGATGTTTCCCGTATTTACTGCAAGAATGTTGACTTCGTACGTCATTTCGACATTTTGTGCAGCTAACTTGCACAATAATTTACATAGTACATATATAAAGTTGAAGTAAAGTATATAGTGTATGTAAACTATATAACTACCTTATATGTAATTTATACTTTATATAAACTATATATAAAGGACAAAAGAAAAATTATTTGTGTTTAGTATTTGTACAAAGTATTTCCATTGTTACGTACAATAAAGTGTTCTCTATCTAGAAGGCTTATATTATTATCATGTTCAAAGCGAGAGAAATTTTTCCCAGAGAAAGAGCACGGAAGTGATGTACACGCATCAGATTAAAGTTGCTTGTATATTAATGAATACCTAATAATAAATCGTTCCCAGCATTTATTTAGGTCAAACTAAGCCACTATTCCAACATCTGCCTGAACACAAGTTTGTCAGTAGTGATTTGCATCAAGCGGCCGTCCGTCCGACTTTATCCGAGGAAGAAAATTATACCTACTTGTACATTAGCCTCGCCCCAGCCAGTTATCCCGAGTTCCCAACTTTTCACATTTATTCCTGAAAGTTCCACCATTCGGCGGGACGTCTGCCCGAAGAGATTTCCCAGAAACAGTAGTACACGATTTAATTGTTTGCTCTCCTAAATTGAACTCCGCTGCTATGGTAATAAGCGATTTAGGTGATTCTGCTACGGACACAAAAGCAGTTTTCATAAGGTTTCTTTTGGGAGCTTTTGGGAGTAGTTAATTGCAAGTTTAGAGAACTTTGGTGTTTCGCCAATCTTGGTGGTCACTTCAGGGATTTCAGTAAGCGCGTATATGTCAAGCCCTGATTCATAAACCCGAAAGTGCCTTGTTCGACATAGTGGCAAGAGTAAATCAGGGTCTCCACATGCCTCTTTGGGATCCAAGGAGTTTTTACAAATCTATGGGTCTGAGTGTTTGTACGAGTTAAATTTCCGAAACTGGTAATTTTAAGTTATTTTTATGCACTTTTATGTTATTTTTAACCTCCGACGCAATGCAAAGAGGGGTGTTACATGTTTGAAGCCTATATCTGTGTGTCTAAACGTTCCATCGTAGCACCTAAACGGATCAAGCGATTTCGATGCGGTTTTCTTTTGTTGAAAGCTAGATTGATCGAGATGGTTCTTAGCTATGTTTGATGGAAATCCACTCAGCCGTTTATGGACATGGTCAACTGCCTGACAACACGGTAAGAGATATAGGGAGGGTGCTTTGACTAAAACAAAGTACACCCTGGGCAAATTTAAGCACAAAAAAATTAAATGGCGGTTAAAAAATGGCCGTCAAAAATTTTGTTGCTTTGATTTGGCTAAAATTTGCCACATTCATGCGGTGTTACTTTTTAAGAGTTAGTTTTTTGTGTCAGGAACTTTTTAAATTTTTAATTTAAGTTTTTGTAGTTTATTTTGTGCTGGGCTGATCATCTAGCAGATCGCTGGCTAACTGAAGATAACTGAGAGTTAGTACAAGTGGTAGACTTTGAGGAAGATCTCACAACTCAGTCTTATGGTTACCCCCATAGATAAGAATTCAAATCACTCGTGCTTACCCCATTAGTGAAAGCATTAAACAAGTCGTCAAGTGCGTACAATCAACAGGTCTAGACTGGCAAGTTGCCCCTTGGACGAAAGCCAACTGTTTTGTCCTTGTAATCACATGCCGGCCCCATGCAATTACTAGCTAGCGTCAAGATAGCACACGATAGTGTAGTGGCTAGTATGAATTTACGCCACGGTTCTATAAATCACTTGTAGCCCTTCTACAGTCAAATCAACTTAGGGGTACTTTTCATCTAATGATTTATTGATTGGCGTTCTATTTTTGGTCAACTAACGTCTACTTCTCGTATAATAAAAATCCGTTATTTATTGCTAACACCTGTCACTTGGCCAAAGTCCATGAAAACGAAACCACTGACAGCGGTTCACAGTAGATTAACAGCTTATTAGTGTACGAGAAACCGGAGGTAAATCGTTTGAAAGGTTAAGTTGAAACCTAACGGTGAATTAACACTGAAATTATGCTGAAGCGGTATATAGCACAGTGTATCCTAGTTTGGCACCAGGACCAGTGATTGTGTTGCGTGGAAGTTAATATTGTCTATTTACATTATAGAAACTCACGACTGTATCCCGGAGGGGTATGCAGAGACCATGGTTTGCCTCTTTTGCCTATCAAGTATTTATTTATAAAATCTAATGTCGATTATCTTGTAAAGGATACTTGAAAATCATATTTGAGAGCATATAATCAAAATATTTACATAAAATGCCGCCTGTATCCCGGAAGGGTAGGCAGAAACCAGAGCTTGCCAACGGGGTTTATTTGAGAAATGTCATTTTGGTCTATGGAAAGCATTGGCATCTTGACTCATGGTGGTGGGCACCATGCCAATAACCTGTTGAATGTAATTATTGACTCTAATCTCACAGTAACTTGCTTTGTTTTAGTGTAGATGATAATATCATAGAATCTGCCAAGCATATTTCGTGGCTAAAGCATTATTGCCCAAGGTGTAATAAGCTAAAATGTGAGCAATAAAACATCACATTCTTGCTGCAAAATAATCAGAAAATATGGAATAACTTACGACGAGATTGCTTCGATAAAGTAGGCAATGTAGGTAGCTATCTCGGGTAGAAATAAAAAGTTATGCCGTATTCCGCAGATAAAATTGATCGGTACAAAAGCTGAAACTCCCGGCCCTGATTATTTGTACTGATTACTAAATCTAAGATCTTGATAAAATTGATAATAATGGTCACATTTTTTTTGCTGGACACACAGAACAGACTGCTTGATGATTGGTATATGATTATATCTTGAGTTGCTGAAATAAACCATTACAAACACACGACAGGTATTCAAGTAAAAAAGAGAATCAATACAAAGCACGTACTTATGCAATCCGAACTTAATCACCCAATTTGTAGAAAAAAAAATAAGACGTCCAAACTGAACGATTATTTAAGACCTTCATTGGCCAACGTAAACGTCTATAGCGAAATCAATTTGACTTCCTCGTTGGTCCAGCGGTATCACGTCTGATTACTATGCCGAAGGTCGTGGGTTCGATTTCCACTGGGGGCCACCTTAAATTTGTACTAATGGCCTCAGTTTGGGTGTATTTCCATGTTTGTGATGTCAAGGGATTGCGTTGTGTGGAAGTTATTAAAAAAAAAACACTAACCTGTACATGGTACGGTGCCACTTTTTCTTCACCCTTGATCTCTACGTTGATATGCAGCCTGATGGCTCCGGAGACAGCTGACTTGTCTGTTCGCTTTTCCAGGTTGTACCACACGTCCATCTCGCCTGATAGAGTCCGGACCTGGTGGGGATTTTTCTCCATTAGGGGTGTGGTTAAGGCTGTTTCTACCTCGAGAATCGCGTTCACTCACACATAAATGTGTAATAGTAATAACTTGTACTTTGTATGACACCTAGATACCTCCACACTATGCATAGCCAGTAACGTGGAAATCGCAGGATAGAACTAAAAACATCATCAAAGTAATTTTCAACGGAATTTATACGAGGTTCTCCCATAGGCGATTTCAAGCGCTGAGGTTCTAAAAATAATGTTCTCGCCATGTTTTCCTCTGCAGTTAGCGAATGGTATTTCTATTTTGAATCAACAAACTCACCTCAATGATCGTCTGCCCAAGGAAGTCGTCGGATTCCCTGGTCAACTTCTGTCGCAGCTTTGACTTAAGGTCATTGTCCTCGTCCCAAACGCGTACCTTGATCCGGTCGGAGGAGTTATGGCACTCGCTGAAAAAATATTACTTGTGAGTACATAAAAAAAATTACGTTATAAAAATATAAAACGTTTAAAACGCTAAAAAGCTTTAAGCAGGGTCTAGATATACCAAATTACATTAGTTTTAAGAAATTTTATGATAGGTCTAAGGCAGTCCCTGGTCTCTGCCTACCCATCTACAGGCGTGAGTTTGTGTATGTATATATGTATGTCTAAGGCCCTGTTCAAGACTTTTTTCTTGCGATTTTTTTCCATTTTTTGCTCGATATTAATAACGACAGTAGGTGGACGCTTGAAATATTAAAATTTTGTAAAGATAATGGTACGAAACCCTTCGTGCGCAAGTCTGACTCATACTTGGCCGGTTTTTATAATTATAACAAGTCTTCTTTATCAGACCATCTGGTCTGACGACCTGGTTACGGTAGAGGTGAGTCGCTGGATGTGGAGGGCACAAGAAAGGGAAACCATGAGGGAGGCCTATGTCCTGCACTGGGCTTCAAATGGTTGGTGATGATGATGATGATGATCTGACATTTTTTAGGGAATTTGCGAAAGCTGGCGTCCCCTATTTATTTTTTTCCACAGCGCCATTTAGCCCGTGATACTTGCGTCATAAATACTTTTTATTTCACACCTCGTTTGTCAAAATAGGTCAAGCCGTTCGGCCTCTGAGTGGTCGTAAAGAAACATACATTACATTCATACATACGTGCGGAAAATCTAACCCGCCTTTGTTTTTGCTGTCGGGTAAAAAGCACCCACATAATACATACGAGATCTGTTGTTGATTCTCTAAATATAAATTATTACCACACTAGAGTAAACTAAGGTATTTTATTTTCGAAATCCTTGCACCCCTAAATAAGTTGCTAAGTTTTTCTTAAAAACACAGCAACTAAAGCACACCCCTGAATAAGTTAGTAGGGTTGGAGACGTAACTAAAGCACACCTGTGACGTTACAAAGGAGTTCGTTCAATTTTGACTTTAACGACACATGTACAAACTTAATTAGGGAAATTTCCGTCAAACTTAGGATAGCACGTTAAATTTTGTGAGTTTACGCTCTCATCACAAAAACTTCCCGGAATTTCAATGTGTCTGCTTGAGATCGTATTGATACAATAAAGTTTTGATGCGTGGATAAACGTACGCTAAATTTTTCGTAGCCTTGTGGCGGCAAATATTAAATGTACAAGTAAACAATTAATAAACAATTTTTTCGTTACAAGTATCGTTCTAGGTTATCTTAATAATTAAGAATGATAGAAAAGTTTAATTTTTTAGCAGCTCTGGATATCCATCTCGTAAAAATAACTTTCCATTCGGGTATAGTTTTTGTACTTTTGCTCGTTTCTATTTGAAATTTCGTAACAATAATCAATGAGGAAAAAAAATTCTTGTAAAAAATATATTAGAATTGGAACAGACCCAAAGATTGAAGATGGTACCATGCCGAAATAATAACTCACAAATAGAATTTCTCGTTCCAAACGGGATTCAGCTCCTGGGGCATAGTGCGCGTGCGTTTCTTGATCTTGCTGACCTGGACCGTCACGTAGGGATCCGAGGTACCGCTCTTGTCCTTCGCGATCAACCCTTGGGCACAGATAACTGCCCGTACAGGGCCACGTTAGGACATAAAAAACAAAAGTAACAACACACAAAAGACCCACAAGCATTGTTTTTGCGCAACAAGAGGAGTAAAGCTCTCGCAAATTTGAATAATATATGTACGCGTGCCCTATTCTTTACCTGTCATGAATAATGTGGTTTCCTAAAAGGGACGCTATCAAATAGTCCGTCCCGAATGTGGAGGTCACATCAAAACAAAATATAGACGAACAAAAGGGACTGACGGATATCGGATAACTGGACTCACTCAAAGCCACTAAAATATCTCTTGGACTCGTTAGTACGCAAGATTTAAGCTATAATAAATCGCTGTAAGTTGGGCAGCCCTACTAAAAATCTAAATAGCTGTGTGATTAATTTAATAGCAAACAACGGTTAAAGCAGACTTCACACGACACGTGAAAAAACATGGTAATTTCAACTTTCAAAATAGCCGTATTGAATTCTTAGAGCTACCTTAATGTAAACCTTACTCACCTTAGCCAATTAAGCCTAGGTTTGGAATAAGACACGGGGCTTAGTGTACGTAAGTTAAATGGGGATAAGAAGACGCTAGTTTCCAACTACCAATTTGTATCACCATTCCTGAAAGTCGATCTCTAAAAAAACAAAGTGATTGAACATAGCGGCTACGTCATCATCCCAAACTGCTAAATGCAAACTCCGAACAGGAAATACTTTGCAATGAAGAAAGAGAGGAGGCTTGAATCGGGGTTTAATCTAAAGAATGATATTGTTTACAGAACTTACACGAATCGGAAATGTATGGCAGTTTATCCGTAAAGTTCCATAGATAAGTTTATTCATGCAAATACGATGGCTTTCCAATCGTGTCATTACCCTTACCATTCACTTTACGTAACTATAATTAAGTTAAGTTCCTATTACGTTCATCGATTGCCAGCGGCCGGTTTACGCGGCAACAATGTACGTTAATTGCGAGTTTCATGCAATTTGTGTCAAGTTAGCAAACCCTCTGCCAATTGTGGCGTCACAATCACAATGTATTATTATAGGCAAAATGTGTGGCTCAGTAAATGTGTTCAATAAAAGTGTCGGAGGAATACGAGTACAAATTGTGTCCAGTGTTCTGGGAATACAAAATACGTAAATTTATGTGCGTGATAGATTTGTTTTCATAAAAATTTCGTAGTTTGAGTGTCGTTAGTACAAAAACAACACGGGTGAATTGTGTATTGATTCGTGGAATTTCCTCGTGTGGGTGAATCGTCAAAGCTAAAACGATGGTGATGATGGGAGGCGGTGCAGTATCGACCGTGGTGAAACCGGGCCAGTATTTAAGTGGGATGCGTTAGAGTGTCTTTCAACATCTGCTACAGTACTAGTCAAGGAGCAAAAATCGAAAGACAAAGAATTCAGGCGAAGAGACTTTGTTCTAATAGAGCCAAAACTGCGGACGTGCGGGTCGGGAGCCGCGAAAGACCGTCGCAAACCTGTGATGGCGATCTTGCAGGACCATTTGGATGTTCCTTCTATAGTGACCTGTTCGGCCTGCTCGAGGCTGTCTATGTGAGTGTCTGGATCGACGTTAAATGTCCGCCTGGCCGCCACATGAAATGAAAGACGATTATTTAGTGTCATGTGTGTGCTGGCGTGTTATCCCGAACGTAGCGCTGGCTACCGCACCTCTGCACTCCGCTAAAGGGAAGAAGAATTAGTCACATCTAGGCGTCGTCTGCAAACCTGTGATTGCGATCTTGGCGCTCCATTTTGAGGTGCCGTCGAGTACGGACTGCTTGACTGTGCTCATGTGCGCTGCGTGGGGTTCCCCTTCGATGCCGAAGACTTGTCTGTTACATACACACTGGTCTCAGCCTTTGTTGGACATTTTCTTTTGAGTTTTTGTAAAGTAAGTTTCTATTTTGATACCACTTAAAGTGCTTTTAAGTTTAAGTTTCATTCAAGTGATCATTGCAATTTGAAGTAGGTAAAGAATGAAGAGGAAACGTGTTAGTATAATTTATTTTAATACCTGACTTTGTCCAACACTAAATAAAACAGCTGAGTAATGCTGTTGGAAAAATTTAGTTTTTAACGAGCTTAAATTTGTGGTTAAAACGTAGGAACACACCTGATCAGCTCGAAGATCTCTGGCATGTCTCGCTCTCTTTGTTTCATCCGTTCCTTCATGGCTGTGATGATGGAGTTAGCCTTGTCCTCAGCTCCGTGTTTGGAGGACTTTTCGGCAGCCCCTGCGAAGCACACTACTCAGGCGGTGCCAGGATCGTTCTGGCATTGTGGGACTCGCCGGAAAGGCTTCCCCGCCCCACGCTCGGGCCAGCAACGACCACTCTCGGCCACAAACCAACGAGACGCCAACTGGACTATAAAACCCCCTTTGAAACGTCAGGTCTAGCCGGGCCGTTGACCTCGAGCGGCGACGGCCGACGCCCACCCGAGCGCGGCGCCTTATCATTAAAAAATTCACACGTTCCATCGCTTTTCTTACGTTCATTCGAAACCATCTTATAACTATGGGCAAAACTACAGGGCTCGGCTGTCGGTGCGAAAAGCGATGGAATGTTATCACCCTTTATTTTGGTGTATGTCGAAAGTAGGCATGTTTGTTTGTCGCGTTCACTTTTGTATCTTTAATTTTCCACTTGAATTTAAATTTTTTTTTTCTTTGTCTGGTTTTATAAACTTTCTTTCATTTCATTTTAAAGCACAAAGCACACGTCCGTTAGGGCACAACAAAACTAAAAGTAGAAACATAAAATTTGAATGAGAGAACACAGAAAGTCAGAAGAAAAACGTAAAGGAAATTATAAGAGTTGAAGGACCACACATATAATATCGAAGTGAGCGGACACTGGGTGGCGTGCAAACATCGCTAACAGGCAATTGAACAACACATTTTTAACATTTAATTTGTTTGCCTTTTTCATTTGAGTTGAGTTAGAGAGTGATAGAGACGGTGTGTGCGATAAAGTGTAGAATGTCAAGTAATTTAGAGAAAAGTATGTCGTGAGTTATTTGGTTAATAAGGGCATTTTTGGCGCTGGGCGGGGCCACCCGAAGTGGACGGAAGGAAATGGGCATTTTAGCTACCTACTGATACAGTGACATCCACACTTTGAAAACTTTTGGTTCAGATGATAAAATTCCCCCTTCAAACCCGTTTCAAATATGTTATATAAATAATTTACCATGCAATAAAACAACACAGTAAAGTCAAAGTAAAAAAAATATTCACTATAAATACATACACAGAAAAACAAACATAGGTATTGATTGAAAATAGAGTTGTAAATAATTAGAACCAATAGAAATTTTAGGTAGTTACAGATATAATAAATAAATTAAACATTATGTAAAAAATATTGTTTTCAAAGTGTAGAAGATGAAGTTAGCAGTAAATTTTCCAAATCATTTAAAATATTAACACCGGAAAACCACTGATAACTTAAAAACACCTATCGTGCAAATGAAACTCTATAGAATTTGAAAAGGGGACATAGATCTATACGAAATTAGTTTAAGACTAAGGAGCCATGCACACCAATCAAGCTAAGGGAAAGAAGACAGTAAAAAAGGTCATAAAAAGTTCATCATGCCAGTTTCATTATACGAGGTCATAGAAAAGATGGGAAATTGGAGAAGTAATTTTGAAATAATAAATACGACACCAATTAAAAATAAAAAGAGAACGAAAAGTTCAAAACAATGAATAAAAAATGTGATTACTTTGCGACAGTGCAGCTTATGATTTGGTCGTTCACGATTTATAATTCTTGTATTTCTAGCCGTACTAATTAATACATTTTGTAGCTGTCTAAATCGTCTGTGAATTTTGAATGGCGAATGTTTATTTTTATGTTTCAAGTGAAATGACGACACATGCAATAATGTTCATGCAGTTTTAGCGATTTATTGACTTCATAAGTATAAGTTTACTTATTTACCTTTTCCTTTTTATAGTCATCACCCTTAAAATAAATCTACATAACACATCCTTATTAAAAACGTAACGGAAACAAAGACCATTTATTAATTAAATGCCAAATATAAAGTGTCAATTTAAAAAAATATATACCAAAAATCTTTGAAGTGACGTACTTTAACTGCAAGATCATTTTGAGACTTGAAATTAATAAAGAAATATCATTTGTTTCATAATAAAGTTTACTATCAGTAACACCAGATGTATTGAACAGCTGATAAACTTTCATTACATTAGTACTATAGTTGCCGAAATGTAAGAAGCCCGTTTTTACAGCTACACAAAAATGCATTTTACTTTGGATTTACTCGAACAAATACATAAAAAGCACACACTCTGGCATATTGATTAACGCTCGAAAGAAAAAACAGACATAGTTTAGATTTTTAATGTTTTTGATCCCAAACCAGGTTAGATTCTATGGTTTTTGTAGCTGTCAAAACGGGCTTCTTATATTTTGACGACTTTAATATCTATTCTAATATTCACATGTACAAAAATCATCTAAAGAGTCGCATCTTACGCCAGGTGCGCCTCCTTAGACGATCTCTCTAAAGAAACGATTGTCACTTTGAAAACTGTTTC
The DNA here is from genome assembly GCA_963969515.1 of Yponomeuta evonymella. Taxonomy (NCBI): domain Eukaryota; kingdom Metazoa; phylum Arthropoda; class Insecta; order Lepidoptera; family Yponomeutidae; genus Yponomeuta; species Yponomeuta evonymella. The sequence goes on along the minus strand of OZ018357.1, from coordinate 12,573,987 downwards.
CTGTTTAGGAACATAAATTAAACCACAAAATGGTTTTTAATGGGCACTGTTCCAATCTACTTGACGTTGTGAGAATGCCTCGAAGACAGTATTTTACTCATGAAAAAGTTATTTTCACTCAAATGGCGGAGAAAATTACAGACAAGGAATGCGTCAAAGAAACATATTATTTTTGTTCACGAGACCCACTGAAAGTTTCTACATAGTAATGTCAGAGGACTTGTGCAAAACAACAGATCTCTTTATAAAATTGACATCATAATTTTGTTTTATCTGTACCTACACGAAAAAAAAAACATTTATTATACGTAAGTTCCGTAAAAATCTTTGATACTAACGAACTACGTAACGTAGACCGATTTATTAACTTAATACCGAATAAATTTATTTGCTTTTTTGTCGGAAGCGCCCGACCAGGTTTCGCTTTGATTCGCAGAGCTTAACCATCCGGTATTAAGTTAATAACGTGCAGTGCTAACGAAAGTTTTAGTTCGTAGGCCGATTTATTGAAAACAAGCATAGCGTTAAGCGCTCTTCGGAAAAACTTGGTCAAAGTTTTCTGCCAGAGTTCTAAGCTATGCCTAGAACTCTGGCAGAAAGATTCTAAGTTCGTTCGTGTTGAATGTTAATTAACATATATTTGAAAAATATTTTTTGCAACTAAATATTGTTACTCTTGTTACCAATGGGTACGGAACCCTAAAAATCAACGCTGCATAGTTCGAGATCGCGTTTGAATTTTAAGTTAGTTTTCTAAAAATGATGAAAAATTTCGATAAGGTTCCTTGTTAAGAAATTTTTAATAATTTAGAAACACTACTCCACCCGAAACCGGCGTGCGCGCATGCAACGACTAGTAAATGTTCAGGAAGCGAAAGTGGTCCGTCAGGATCGTTTCAAGTGACAAACCTGAGTTTATGTATGTATTTATTGATCGAAGTCGCACTTTTTTGAATATTTTTGAAGAATGGGAGGTTTTTGTTGTTTCAGAATACCTTAGTAAATTAATGATATTATTATTCTTTTTTGTTGCATTAACCCGTGCTGAGGACAATTTTTAAAAACCTATTTAGAGGCTAAAAATTCCACCGATGCCAGGATTTGAACCCGCGATCTCTGGCTAACCGTGCCAGCGCTCTCCCAACTGAGCTAATGGGCAAGTGCATGCATCGGCGAAATTTCGAGCCTCTTTACAAACTTCTCTGTATTACGTACAGGCAGCGACATCTGGCAGACAGAAGCAATTTACATCACGTGCAGCCCCGACTTTGCAGTTAGGTTTTTACATCGGAATGATATCGCTGTACCTACATAATTATATTCTTTTTTGTTGATAATTACTTTACCATACCTATGTATAACCGCTCTCAAAAACCTATTATTAGTTTATCTGCTGCGTGCCACTTCGAACAACTAATTACCATGGGTTTACTTGATCAATCTTAGTAGTAAAATTAATATAGCCAGGTAATAAACTATATTAGCGAGAAAACTACGAGGCGCATAAGAGAATCTTACAATTTCATTTCCACTCAAAAAAAAATACATTAAATAACTAGCCCTTCCGTTGACTCGTATTTTAATGTCTCGCGATGCTCATATGCATTTTTCTATTAATTATATTTATCGGATTTAATCGAGATTGTTTCTCCATTATAAAATGTTAAATACATGACTTTTCTGAACGAACTATGAAAAATTGTGAGTTAGTTGTTTTGTATTTGTGGAATATATGATTTCAGTTGGAACGCAGAAAATTTGAGGTAACTTATATCGAGTGGAGGTATAGTCCAGTATCCAAATTAATTTTAGTTTAGTGATCTATCATGTAAAACAATCTAGTTTATAAAACAGGCAGTTTTATACTGCCCTTTATTATAGTGTTTCTAAATTATTAAACGTTTATTAACAACTAACCTTATCGAAATTCTTCGTCATTTTTAGAAAACTAATTTAAAATTCAAACGCGATCTCGAAATATGTAGCGTTAGTTTTTAGGGTTCCGCACGCAAAGTGTAAGGGATTCTATTACTAAGACTCCACTGTCCGTTTGTCTGTCTGTCTGTCTGTCACCAGGCTGTATCTCATGAACCGTGATAGCTAGACAGTTGAAATTTTCATAGATGATGTATTTCTGTTGCCGCTATCGCAACAAATACTAAAAACAGAATAAAGTAAATATCTAAGGGGGCTACCATACTACAAAGATTGAACAAGGTTGGAGAGCGGTTGTTCCATGTTAAGATGTTGTTTGCTGTATAGGATAAAGGCTTGTCTACAACGAGTGACCAGTCAAGTGACTCTAGACTCATCCTCAGCTTAATGAGGTGTTGACTGTGCTTCGTACTCAAGTCTATGACAACATTTTTAATAGAAAGTATCTTTTAAAAATGTATAACTTTTTCCCGGGTTATAACTACTTTGAGGCATTTTTATTAGATATAATTATTTATTAACCCTAGATTAGATCCAGTATTCAACGTATCGTTTTGGATCTCTAATACATTAACAGTTTTGTTCATTTTTCTAGGTTCAACGCTTTTAGAATTGACAATCGTTATTATAAGGCGCAAAAGTAAACTTTAAAACTTACAATAATAATTAGATCCACATAATAAGGAAGTACGAATTAGTTTATACCTCAGGAAAGTGTTCCTATACCTCTTAGAACGCTTAAAATTTAAACAACTGATGATTTTCAAACATGTTGGTCGATTACTAGTCGTTATACAATAGAATTATGATTAAGTATACTTTAATATTTTCACGTCACAAAAATAAAAAAAACATAAGGCAATTTCCAAGAGGCATAGATCAATCCAATCCTGCCCTGTACATCAATCTAAACAGCCTAAAGGCCAACTTACTCTGGAGGCAGTCGGCATTCAGCAGATCCTTGCATTTCTCGTGACATTTGACTCCGCACTCCGTACACCTGACCCCTTGCCTGGCGATGCCCCAAAGCAGGCCTTCGCACTCGTAACAGTAGGTTGGGGAGGTAGCAGTCCATAGGACGAAATTGTGAGGGGTGGTCGAAGATATAGGGTAGATTAGAGCCTGCAGCGTCTTCTTGTACACGTGCATTTTCTGGAAGCGGGTTGCTTTGTTAGCCATAAGTTGGCATTTTATTTTCCCAACGTCGTTTCGGTGGGATTTGTATAAACCGTATTCTATGTGATAATCCAGGGGATAGTATGTACCTATGCAAAATGTTATCTGAACCTTTTTAGATGCTTAAGCGTGAATTGATAATAAAGATCTGTCAATACAAACTTTTAAATAAAAATCTTAATATTCGACTTAAGTCATCGGCAGAGGACGAAAAGGATAATAATACAGACTTCAACAAGTTAGCAACAAGTTTATTACATAAGTAACAATAGAACCTCCAATGTTGTTGATGAAACTCTTTAGTTTGTAATAGAACTCACTGACCTTGGATACCTTTGTCCAGCTTTATAATTTGAAACAGTGTATTCGAGAGTTTTGAAACTCAGCATACAATGTAAAACGTATGGGGGAACTATTAATGGGTATCACCTCTTATTAATTTTCTGTGGTCGTATAATAAATTGTACTCTAAGCTACTCGTCGAAATATTCCAATCCAATCCATCAGTCTATATTCGTCCACTGCTGGACATAGGCCTCTACACGGCACGCCACTTTTGTGTTCTCTTTTTCGGTACAAAAATAGGTGATTGACTGTTTATGAGATTAGCAAGTTAATGTGCCAGTGGGCTGGTCACACGAAGGTCTGGTTTGCTGGCCTGCCGAAGAACCGATCACCGATAGGGTAAAGAGCTTCTCAAGTGAAGACCACGAACTGGATGCCCACCAGTTCGCTAGACCATGCACAACTTCACACTAATGGGCATTGTTTAGGGAGGCATCAATTGTCGCAAAGTGAAAACTATTTCGAAGAATAGGGATACTCATTACTATTAGGGGTTTAAATAAGTAAAATAAAGTCGGATTATTAATATTTATCGCAAAAAATGTATAACCTTCATTTGTCCTTCAATTACGTCATCGTTGGCTCTAATGCGGCAGTTCCATTGCCTTCAAATGTAAAAAAATAAATACATTCGTTCATTGAACAACTATCAAAAGTGCCAATTCTTAGATACAGTGAAGATAACCTCAATGCTCAATAAATGTCTGATTAATTTGAATAAGTAATACGAACGAGACGCTAGCTTGGTCGAGACGCTCTTTACATGAAAAGATCAATTCAATTCAATTCTTGGTTATTGAGAATGTGATTAGAAAAGAAAATATTGGTAGATAAGTAGTTGACACCGACTGACTGACACTTTTGAAAACCATGAAAAAAGGCAAAGGAACGTACATAATTATGCCAGTGGTGACGTAATACTTACTAAGCCATTAGAAATAATTAATGAAAAAATAACGGCATCGAAAATTAAGACAATAATAAAATTAGTTTCTTGTTTAAAATATTATTATTAGTGTATATTTTCGATTTCTAGAATAAAAAATAGGGGTGAACAATGCCCATTGTATTTTTTTCGTTTTAGAAGTATTTAATTTAGATTTAAATATAAATTACAAAGATAATATATGTTGTGCTTACCAGTTCCTCGTCGTTTAACGTAGCTCGGTGTACAGCTGATGTCAAACCTGCATTCCTCTTGGTGGCAGCCATTGTCTGAACATTGGACATGGTTAATAAAATTGCAGTTCCATAGTATTAAAAATGCATGCCTCAGTAAGCGTAATTGAACTGAGTTCATGAGAATTATTTTTCTGATCTTTTGTAAGCTTGTTAGAAGCATTTGTTCGGTATTATTCTCCTGACTACAGTATTTTAACTTTTGTCTATGTTCAAAAGTCTTTCTTTAAGTTATGAACTACTTTCATGCTTTCAAAAAGCTGTTATTTACAATAATTGATTAATTCTACAGAAAAAGTTAGTAGAATTACAAAGCAAAAAATAAAAGTTATGAATACAACACAAACTCGTTTATCAGATGTCACAAATCAGAATTGACTTTGTACAAAAAAGTGATTGATGAGATATTTTACCGTCGTAAGTGTCGATATCAAGAATGATATTACCCAAACTGTCAAGCACGTGCAAGTAAATAAGACGTTAACCATTTTTACAAAGAAACTTACGAAATAATTGTTTGTAAGACTGTGCGAAATCGAATATAAAACTAAACAAAATAAATCCCTGAAATCTTATAAAGTACATAATTTTGGAACGCAGACAGCTGATAAAGCTTCGAAAGATCATGCAAGTTAAATGTAGGTAAATGCCAGAAAAACAATATTGACCATTTGCAAGCACTCTATGTACTGTGAATATTTATGTGAAAAGATCATAAACCCATGCCCCAGATAATAATTCAATCAATAACGCACAAAACTCCATTGATGCAATCTAGATGACTTTTTAAGGCAGATAACAGGAGCAACCTTGTCGATTTAAAATCTTTCCATGTAAACAAATAAGTATGTGACATGCATTGAAAAAAGAAAGTTTATTGGGATAGAAGTACCTTGAGAACCTGCGGGTCCGTGGTAAAGGGGTGAAATGCAATGATATCATTAATTTGAGTCAGGAATATGTATCATTCTTCCAGTATCGTTGGGTTAGCTAAGAGCGGCCTCCGGTGGTACCTAAATCTGTATCTAACATGGAACTTTTTGTAGTGGCGGTAGGTAGTCTAGAGAAAGGTCATTAAGGCCATTAGAGGTAGAAGAGACAGGGATACAAGTTACAGGTACACATAGAGACATCGACAAATACAAGAAGGGCTCAGAGGTTGTCGAAGAATATAGTCGTTGTAGTATTCAAAAATTGGACAATCAATGGAATGATACGATCTTCGATGTAAATTACGTACAATTTACTTTTTTAAATGAATGTTCAATCCATCAATTTTCCAAGACACACAATAAATATTCCGATAAGAAGAAAACATTTATTACGCGCCTAAAATTACTAAGCCTCAGGAAGCAGACGTCGATGCGAGAGTTCTTGGCATGTGACCAGTTTCAATAGAGATTTTATTCAGTTCAGTTAAGTACATTTAGTTGTACTTTACAGTGATCAACTTATTAAATTGAAACCGGGCACAATGACATAATATAGCTTACTTCCATCGGACATTGTCTGTTATTTTGAGGACTGTGTTGAATTTGAAATCTGAAAAGCCACTTACAAGTTCCGAGACAAGTGGGATAGATTTTCTTCTCGGCCGTATGTCTGGCATACTGTCGATGTTACTGTAGAACGGATTGTCACCCGGATGCCTGTCAGAGGAAAATCGTCTTTATTTCCTTTACCAATCAAGAACAAAATCATAAAAGTGCAATACCTACGTGTCCATAATGAACTAAAGTAAATGTATTTTGAAAGCGTACCCATTTCCACGTCCTCCTTGGTCGTTGAATCCTCCGGAGCCATTCTAAAAACAAAAAATAAAAACATTAATAAAAATAAACAAAATAAAAACAAAAAACTAACCGTTTATTTTAAAAACACAACAAGTAACAACTTACAAAGTACCAAAGGCGTTTTGATGAATTTTCATCACAGATATCCATAAAAGGGTTGTTGTGAAAATTTTATCAAAACGATGAACATTCTGAGTAATTCTTAGTGTGAGTACCTAATTGAAGCATAATAAACCATGGTAAGAATAACAAACATTCTAGAACAATAATTTCGGCGAGTAGACTAATAAAAATTCCCATAAGGCTAAATTAAAATAATCTTTTGGACCAACAACGGACTTTCATATAGTAACTTGGTTCGAGGAAAAAATGCGCGGTTCTTCAGATACAAAAAGCCATTAGGTATTTGTGGTTACATTTCAAAACAAATTTTATGATACGAAATGGAAAGCTATTTCTTTGAATGAGTTACAAAATGTGGCAGCCCGATATAATGGAAACAATTGAAATACCTACGAATTTAACCTTCAACATCTAGTATTCCACTAAGTACTTTTAATATATGAAGTGCCAGCTACATTTTATTGTTATGTTAGTGTAAATAGCTATACAGTTATCTAAGCTGTGTAACTCCTACGTAATTAAAAGTTATTTGATAGAATAAATTGCAACGATACAATTTCAGTGATAATCATACCCTTATCTTTTTATGCCTATGTTCCAAGATTTCCTTGTGTTGATTGTTTACGGTTCGTAGCTTTACATGGCGTTTAGTATACTTTCAACCATGTAAGGAGCTGTTTGATGACCACCATTTACAAAGGCATGTATTTGTATATTTGATACATTATTTGAAATCTATTTTGGTTTAAAATATATATTATCTTTACCGAATAATGTTTTAATATTTTATGTATTTCGAGAGGAACATATTTATTTCTGTCAAAGGTGATATGAATGCTATGATATGATGATGAATGATTTTGTTCGGATCCATATGCAATGGATTTTTGATAAGCTTTATTATAATATGGGAAAAGATGCTTCATCATTTGAGAAATCCAAAAGCGGTCCATGGTTTTCAAATAGATCTTGAAAGGTTTTTTTATGTAATATAAGACAATGATTTTCCTTTAATACTGATGCTGACTAAGGAACTTTATTTGCTTAAACTTTTAGCTTGCATTACTACATAATTTTAAAGCATAGCAACATTCAAACTTCTTTTGTACCATACTTACTTGTCACATTCTAAAGTTTTATAATATTATACTTTGCTTAAAATCAACTTGTAAAACCTAAATTCTATTATTGCCTCAATATATGGAAAGAGCTCATTCATAAATATAAGGTTACCCAGTAGGTATACATAGGTAGGATAGCAAGTAAGATAATAAAATGATAATTACCGTTTCTTTTTTCTATAATTAGATTAAATATCAATGTAATAAAGATGTAAAAGTTTTGTTGTAATGATTGAAATAAGGATTATTTTTCACAACCCCAGTTTTTTTAACTTGCAAAGTCAATTTCCCTAAGAACCGTAAGAATATTTTAGTATGTTGAGAGTGTGAAGTGTCACATGGGTCTTTCATCATGTCACACGAAAGTAGGTACCGTTTAATTTTTCGGTATATTATCATTTAGCATTGACGCAGATATTGACTACTAACTGGACAGATATTAAAAAATTACTGTTAACACTACTGTTATAGGTAATTTATATTCTAAAGCTAATTCAAAGAACATTGTATATCGTTATTTAGATAGATTTATATTGACATTGTAAAGCGGGGGGTATATAACAGATGCAATAGCCGTCGATTAATATCAGTCTAAATATTAACTCTAAACTTGACTCTATTTAACTCTTAACTCTAATTTCATGGAATTTCTGCATAAGGTAACTCACACCAGCGCTGACTTTGTCCTTCTCCGTCGAGGGTGTAGTCGCTACGGGTGTTTCTGAAGTTTTCTCCTCTGCTTTGCGGTCCTTCAGCGCCTTAAGAAGTTTCCACTTGCTACCGACAGGAGTCTCAGACGGTACCTGCTGGTCCCTAACAGGGACAGGTGAAGCTGAGTGGGGTATAGGAGACATGGCGTAGTCATCGTCAAACTCATCGCCACTTTGCACGGGACTGTCCGGCCCTGATGTTTCACCTGAGCCAGAATCCACGAAAGACTTGTCATCGTCTTCCTCTTCGAGAGGCATTTGCTCGTCAGTTATTTCAACAATTGCTGGGAAGGTAGTAATATCTTTCCATGTTTCTCTTGTAGGAGTTTCATCGTATTGCTTCTTGACGTTAGCCGTTTTAAGTTTCAACTCTCTCAATACGTACGACATTTGTTCTTTAATTGTTTTTCCAGGCTCGCTTGCTTCTTCCTCATATTCTGGCTCTTCAGCTAATGTTTGCTGCCTTTCCAGTTCCACTTGGTTTTGTTGTTCCATTTCTTCCAACTTTCTGAGTTCGTAACAGTACCATTCATCTTCAGAATCGATACTATCTTCTGTACTTTGTCGTCTTGACGATACACGTGATCCACTTCGCCAAGAGTGCGTGCTTCTGCTATCGTCGTCATCATGTTTGTTAGGTATTTCTAAGCTTTGTTGATGCCTTGGCTGGAATTTGTTTGGAATGCCTCGAGTACTCTGTATTGAGGGACTCCGTTCAGTGAAAACTGGTACTTCTCCTGGTGCTGAACTACTGACTACTTCTGGTGACGTCGATTTACTCTTCAGTTTTTCTTTGACCACAGGAAAATCCTTAGCGTTGTCTGTTGGTGATGCTGTCTCAATTTTTGGAGGTGAAATATCAGAAACATGCTCATCTGATATTGACGTCGACTTTCGCAGCCTGTATTTTCCTAATGCCCGTGAGACCGCAAATTCCATTGAGCCACCGCCTCCATTGTAAGATTTGTTAGTATCGGTTGGGCTTTCATCAGTGCTAGCCGCAGCTTTTTTTACATCACCAATAGTGGCAAATAATGAAGCAGGTGATTGTGTTTCTACTTTTTCGTCCTCCTCATATAAATCAATATTTGATATATCAGTGTCAATATCAAGCTTTTCTATTTCCGAAATATTATCTTTATTCATTTGACTAACTCGAGCGAAGTGAAAATCGATATCATCGCTTTTATCTCTTGGTATCGTAACTGTTTCTGGTATATTTTCATCTTCTTCAATTAGGCGGTCCTCTTCTTCTTCTGTTTGAAAGTCTAATCCATGTTGTTGTAGTTCTTGTAGTTTTTGTTGTTGTTCAACAATTTCCTGGTTATTCACTTTTCTTTGCTTAGGTCTTGGGGCTATCTTTGGAAACATGTTTGTATCATGAGCGGTATCAGAGAAAACACTGTCACTATCTTCAGACTGTGCGCTGGACCTACCGCCTGACCATTCAGTTTCTGAAGTTTCCGGATCCGATAAGGATTGGTGAGTAGCTTGTTGTTTTCTCCTCGCTTTTTGAAGTAAGCCAGACATTGACGCTACTAAGTGGTATTTCTTTTTCCGTCGTTGAGCTGACAGTATTCGTTCTTTAAGAGTCTTTTCAGTTTGCGGCTGCTCTACATTGTCTACTCCAGATGGTAATGAGTGAGATCTGTGTTTTTTTGGTAAATGTAGGTCAGGTAACCAATGAGTCACGTGAGACATTGCCGACTTTAATGAAGATGTTCGTTTTGGCTTCTTTAACATTTTATCTTGTGGCTGACTTTTAGCATTAGAAGCTATCGATAGATAACCTGATTCTGAGACCAGAACACTGTTTGATTCCATATACTGGTCTTTTCTCATTTTTGAACTCTGTGCAGCCATTTGCCTTTCATCATAATCTTGACCTTCATACAAAATATTACCATTACGTTGGTCGTATTGCTGTTGTTTGAAGTACTCTTGCTGTAATTGATTTTGAAACTGTTTTCTTTCAGCAATGTTAAGTGAATGTGATTTTATACTTGAGGTTTCCATTGAACTTGTAGGAGATCTACTAGAGCCTCCTTGCCAAGATAGTTGGTCTTCTAATGACGTTCTCTTTGGTGAGTCGTATCGACTAGAAGTAGGATAGTATGACAAGGCATCCGTTAGATTGCTAGGAGGGTAGACTGTACGTGTACTCCCTCCTTTAAACCCATTTTGGTAGAAGTGTGGGTCATTCGCACCCATCGTATTGGCTCGCGTAAGCGTCCTCTTATTAGCTGGTACTACTACAGTCTGTGCATGGTAGCTAGGCTCTGGTGGATAAGGGTCCACTGCTGGCCTCACAGTAGACTCTTCAATTTCATTTCTATCTAATAATTCGGAAAAATTCTCCTCTGATAACATTCCCCTGGGCGTACTATAAACAGTTGTGAATACCGGTTGTCTATTACCCGCTACAGAGTATATTGAAGGCGCTTCATTACTATAGTATAGTTCACCAATATTACTATGTTGCGTCATGAGCGTGGCAACCGTTGGGGTACTTTGTAAAAACCCTTCGTCGACTTTGGTTTGTAGTTTGTTTGAGTCTCTCGAGCTACTAACGGGTAATTGCTCAGGTTTTCTCGTGTAGTAATCACTCTTCACTGTTTTAGTTATATCATAGGAGTATGAATCTACTAATGTTTCTAAATACGGCTTGGGATCAACTTCATACGCCATTCTTTGTATATGTTGCGGGGAAGATATTCGTGCTTTTTGACTGTCGTGGGTACTGTGTATTTTTCCTGTCTTTGGTGAGCCTGGACTTTTTTCTAAACTTGACCACCCACTCATAGATGACAGACCTGAATCTGATTTTGCAGCTACAATGTTAGTGGTATCCCTTTTTACATGCTTTGGTGAAGTCTTTGGAGACTTTGGTGATCTTGGGCTCAAGCGCATACCATCAACAGGTAAGATGTTTGCAGCGGAAAGTTTTGCCTTATGATTTTGCAATGCTTCATTATTATTCTGAATAGCTGCAAAGATGTCTGCACCATTAGGTGGAGCGGGGGGTGGTGGACTAGGGGATTTACGTAATCTACTTTCTTCATAGCTCAGTCTAGTATCCACAGGCTCACTGTATATTTCATGTATGGATAAAACAGGTGAGTGGTCCGCGCTACTTTTATACATTTCATTGAAAGGCTGACTAGTGCTTTTTGTTGAGTAATAGGATTGTCTAGATGTTTCGGGTACTTGATAAGAGTTGTAGTCAAATCTATTGCTACCGATTGACAGGGCGCTTGGAGACTTTGATGCTTTGGCTGCATTTATTTCAGCATTTGCTACCGCTGAACTATAGGCGAGGCGACCAGTTACAGTAGTATAAGGTTCCGTAGTTGTTCTTTCTGGTACATACTTTCGTCTTGGTGATATCGTCGATGAGAGATAATCCATTCCTCGATCCGTGTTAGTACTTTCTGTAAGTGACAATCTTGAAGGAGATTTTTCAGCCGTAGTAGTTTCTTTAGGCATAGTTAGCATAAAGTCATCAAAACTCTGTATCATGTCGTTAATGGCCCAGTTATCACTGCCTGCGTAAACGTTTTTGAGTTGTTCGTTTATGATGTTTCCGTCTTCCGCTAACGCCTTGGCTTCAATCTCTCTGTCATGTTTTGATGTTATGTTTGTCTCAGGACTTAGGATTCTAGATTTCAAGTCTTTTAACTCTCTCGAATCGTTATGTAATTGGGTTGAAAGCCTATCTAATTCATGTAATTTGTCTACTGTCATTTGATCTAATGTACTTAATGTAGATAAATGCTCAAAATCTCTGTCGCTAATGCCAGGACCACCCTGTAATCCGCGATAGTCTTTATAATCCGTCGAGCTATACACTTGCCTAGACCCGCCCTGCATCATATCTATATCAGTATCTTCTGGCACTTCCCAAATCATGCCTAATTGTGAACTAGGCCTTGAAGTCTCTTCGCATACTAAGTCATCTCTGTACGCTTGATTCAAGCTTTTATAAAAGGCTTCATTTGACTCCATAATTTCCTCTTCATCACCCATATCCAAGACCGAACTCCGTCCTATGTCTAGGCCTTCCTCTATGCCATCCTCGACGGTACCGTTGCCCAGTATCTCTCTAATGACCTCAAGGCGGGTCATTGGGTCTCTGGAGCCGACGCTGCGACAGGTGTAAAAGTCAAGCAGAGTGGATATGACCCCCTGTTGATCCGCGAGTAAGTTTTCGAGTCGCTCTAGCCGCTCCCACATTCTGACGTACTCCTGGCTGAGCAGGTCGAGCGCTCGCCAGGCGTACTTGAGCTCGGTCTCAAGGATATTAAGGCGCGTGCCAAGGCGCTCCATGTAGTCACTGATGATGTAGTCGCCAGAGTAGGGCGGCAGGTCAGGCGGCAGCGCGAGCGAACCGCAGTCGTCCATATCGACCTCGGCAGCCCCATTCCCGTCGTCCTCGTTTCCCTCCATCGCGCCGCTTGCGCCTGCTCCAGCATTGTCGTGAATATCGCGCATCATCTCCGGGTGGGACAATGGAATGCACCGAACATTTTTCACTATGATTCATCCCATATTGCTTTTGTATTTAAACTGGCCACATAAAAACTTCCACTGGTGTCAGTTCTTTTTACGAACATAGTAAGTTTTTAACACTGTTTAGTTTTTTATAGCATATTTTTGCTCACTTTCCTGTTTCTCAAAGTTCACTTTTGCTACATTTATTAACACTTTATGTATACTTTGTACTTAGACGGATTAAATTGATAATTTTAACATCAAAAATATAGTTTTAGCTACACTAAACTTTAACTGTAACACAGAGAGAGACGGTTAGTCACGGTTCTGAAGCTTCACTAGTTTGTGCATAAGTAGGGTTATGCGCACACCAGTGTATCAGGGGAATAGGAAAGGAGTACCTCAGCGGAAGGCGTCGACTATAGAACTCACACAATCAATAGGTAGTGGCGCGGAGCATTTATAAGATTATATATAAGAACTTTACTAACAAGAAAAGTCGTCACGTTCCTGCGCGAGGCAGCTTAGCGGTTCGAAGTTGATTCCACGTGAGCAAATACAACTCAGAGGTGGAAGGCGTCGCCCGGCCGCGGAAGGAAACGGGATCAAATGAAAGGAAATAAACGGCCGGGTCTCACCACCGCTTCGCTTAGACGAACCTTGGGAGGAGGACATTCAATTACGTCATCTTGATTACGGAACACCGCATAGCAACCAAAATTCCGTGTGTGTGTGTGTGTGCTGAACTACGCATAGCCTAACTGAACCACAGCCAAGTGTATCGCGGCAACGACGCGCGAAGCTTATAAATTACTCATTTGTGAAATATTAAGGCACGGGAAACCTCTGAGGCATCAAGAAGCGGCGGCGTTCCAGAGGCATCATAGGACGCTTTTCGCCGTCATCTAAGTAAATGAAGAAAACTGCGACGTGACTAGGTTCGAAAATGGGCTATGTCTTTGACACTACATTCCAGAATAATTTGTGGGGCACGTGTTGCCTGACAACGCAGCTCAAAGGAGAGCTCTAGTTTGAGTACAGACAGTTAACGATATTTACATTTGTTTTCCTAATTTTATCAAAGGGCATCTCGAAATAATGTCAGCCAGTTTATTAAATTTAAACGGCATAGTGGTTTTTTTTATGAAGTGCAGGACATTTGCTTAGGGGCGGTTGAGGCGAGGAAGAGTGAGCTCGTTAAGGCTCGAGTACTTACAGTTATGTCGTAGTTTAGATAGAGATAGACCGGTCGCTCGACGCTTACACCCAATAAACAATAACGCTTTTTCTCGAATGACTTTGATTCCACCTAACTGCCGCCGTTTCGTTTGTAGCCGTATCGGTTTTCGATATTTTTTTATTTCTCTTGTTGAAATGGTAAATATCTCCCTGAGAAGCAGAGATCAATTCTCATCGAACCAGAAACATAATTTGACTGTACAATCTACACTCACAAATGGTTGAAGGTTTCAAATATCAACCCGGTGGAAGCAAAACTTTTGTGTGATGAAACAAAGATCCATGTAGTACCAACAGAGATTATGAAGTGCTAAATACAATTAAACAAATTGCCAAGTTTCCTTTAAAGTTGTTCTAACGACAGGTCCGCGGGTGGAGGCGATTGTCTTTCCGCTCACGACACCAACTAAATTAGTGACGGCAAGTCGGTACAGGAGCGTAAAGTTCCCACCGACTGGAATCCCCGATTGAAGCGCGTTTGGAAAATGGCCAAAACCAACCCCCGGAACTTTTGCTGAACACTAATTGGATTTGTAGCGCGCACAATCACCGAGAAAACTCATTCGATCTATTCACTAGAATTCAAAAGAGACCGGCCCTCGCGATTGCGCATAAACACTCCGTGAATCGCCTGATTAGAGCCCTGTTAATTATTTTACTTGGCGCCCCGACTGTACAAGTAATTAATTATTTACTCGCAATATTTCACATTCAATTTCACAAATTAAATCTATAGATTTTATAATATCTTCAACACAATCACTTATCCTGGTTCCTAACTCGGATACTCTGTGCTATGGTTACCAGGCATAGATATCACAAACATAGAAATACAGCATGAAATTTAATTTATTTGCTACAGTAGATTAGAGCCACATTTCTTTTGCAGAAAATACACGTTGCTTTTTCCTCCTTTTTTATTTGCTTTTCTGACTTAGTATGAGGGTTAATACTGGGCTATAAATCTCTGTGAGTAACTATATATCGAATTTATTAGGTCGGCTTGCAATTAATTTGGCCGGGGCACCCTTTTAGGTCATAACCATCCGTTTAGCCGAAAATGGGGAGAGCCTTAGAGAATGTAATTATAGAGTGTTTTTTCCCTTCGGATAACATTCAAGGTAATCATTTTGTGTCGACAGTAAACATATTGACATTTACTGTGTAATAACAGATACTTATTTGATCCTATAGGGTAGCTGTTTAGAATTGCACTGAACAGAAACCATTGCAAGGAGCTGACTGCCAAACTCCAGTGATAGAGAGGCAGCTTAGACAGAAGAAGTTCTGGAATAGAGACCACATATCGGCAAGCGCAGCGTAAGATGACCAGCCACAAGATGGACGGATGGCCTCATTCAAGTAGCAGGAGGGCGCTGGATGCAGGCCGCTTTCAACCGGTCTTTTTGGAAATCCATGGAGGAGGCCTATGTCCAGCAGTGGACTTCTTGTTGCTGAATGATGAATGATGATTAGACAGAAGGAGAACAAATACTGCCACAAGAAGAAATACTTAGTGCATAAACTGAGAAACTATACAATAGTTACATAATTATATTGATTAATACTCGTGGTAAGAATCACACTTCGGTAACAGTAATGTCAATACGTTTGAAATTAATTCACTTATTTGGTGCGTGAGAACAGTTGATAACCAAATCTATTGACGCCTGGCCTTGTATTTTTGGGTATTTTGTATTAAAAAAAACTCCCGCCAAAAAGACCGTTTATACTGGAAACTACGTTCATCAATAACTCAAAAATATGTCCTTCGTTAGTTTCGGGGACATCATTCACCGTAGATGGGAAAAAAGGTATCTTACTTCGATGTCGTCGACGAGATATACTAGACACTTAGCGATTCATCACTGTTCCATAAAATTCAGCGAGCAAAGCGGCAAACTAAAAATTCTAAAATGCGCAATAAACAGTTCCGTAATATTTGAACAATGTATCGAATGCCTGCTTTGTGGGTTGGAATGTTTCTGCGTAACACGATCCAATTGTATCTCTGTTGTATCGCAGAGATACCAACCCAAACTCGCTGTTTCACTGACCCACTAAAGGATTTGCGGAAACAATCTCAAAACATCGGATGCATTCGGTCAACTCATCAACCCCTTCAACTGACCAACTTATAGAGCAGTATTAGCTTAATTCCGGATTCACTTCCTTCATTTTTTGATTTGTCATCAATATGACTAACGTACAAATTCCTATTCAGAAACAGAAGAAGAAAAAATACATTTATTATACCAACAAGATACATCACAGAAACAAAATAAGCAGATAAGCAATACAATATGTACAATTGTACAACAACAGAAAGGAAACTAATAACACACCAGACAAAACGAATAAATATTTGAGTCCTATTTGTCTATACAAATAGGGCCTCGTTAAGGGCCCCTTTAAAACAGGGTTATACTCGTATGTTGCACTCGGTCGCACTCTTTATTAGAATATCGTAACCGATTTCAGTTACAACTACTCCGAACAATGTTGAGACAATTTCCCTGCCACAATAACCGTAAATTTATCACCGACGCAAAAATTGCGGAGCGAAATGTGGCCAGAGAGTTATGGCAACAAAAAGACAATCGGAAGGGGATGCAGCTGTTGGCACGCATTCAAACGTCGCCCCAGATGGCCCTCTCAACAGATTGCAGATGGCCTGGGAATGGGTTCGGTGCAGTGATGTCACAAGGCTTTATTCACTAGTTGATTTCTGGTACCTCGTTCAGGCTCATTATTACAAAATATAGGGTTATGTTTGTATAAGATAGATAAATAGGTAGATAAACACTCTTTCTTCCATTCCACGACACGAGCAAAGAAAGTCGTCCCTGTGCGCCCATTGGTTAATACGCGTGACCTTTAATAGCCACTGAATTAAGTCAACCTACCCTATTAAGCGGACCGTCTTCGCTTATTGTTCCGCTTATCTCTAGCCGCGCGCATTGACCAATGAGATGCGACTATTTTGTTCCCTAGGAGTTCGACTCGTGTAATGGAGTATAATGACCACCAATATTATTTTCATACAAAACACTGTTAATTAAATAAATCATCTGGAATGTATTTCCCTCTCGCTCCTACAATTTTACCGTTTATGCTGTGTGAGCTAGAGGTAAATAGTTATGCAGCATAATGCCCGATAAATTACTTGAACCAATGACTTCGACTTCAAATGGATGTATTTCGGATGTCATTGGATTTCAGTTTAGTGAAATTAACAAATAATTTTAAAAATTGCTCTTACGGGTCTATTGCTAACTAATCCCGACCGCGCGAATTTTTGTTCAAGTCGTCTGTTGGACTTCTCCTTACCTTTCTTTTATTAATAGTGCTATTCATAAGTTTGAAGAACTCCTTTTTGTGGTTGAAATGACAATTTTTGGCGTGGAAGGCAAAACTTTTTCCATTAGGAAGAGACGCTAGTTAGTAATGGAAAGTTTATTTAGAAAGACAGAATAAAAGAAGACGATTCAAGAAGATTTTTTTATTTCGTCTTCTTTATTCTTTAAGTAAACAAACAAACTATACGCAAGGAGAACAAAAATAATCGAAAATAAACATGTGAGTGTATACGGACGGGTCAGGATACTATCTTGTAAAACTGTATTTACGTATTGAATTTTGTATCTATTGTAGGTATTGTTTAATAAATAACTTACTTACGATTGAATCATAGGCAACCGAGTGCCATGCATTAATGTATGCCTCCAAATGCCCTACGTGTTTCCGTAACAACAAAAAAGGGCTTCCAACTCAGCATACCTTACTGGTGTGTGCATGAGCATGAGCAAAACTAATTTGCAGTTGGGAATTAGCGGCACTTCTGGTGGGTATAACCCATACTATGATAAATCCCTTTCTTTCTCTTATAAACCTTCTTTTACACCGAAACCAATAATTATTTTCTTTTATCCATTCTCATTGTCCTAAGCGAGCGATTTTATCTTAAATTTAAAATGATAATGACTCAATAAGAGCGCACGATTTAAATTTGACGCCATTTTTTTTCTTTGCTGACATCAACGATTGTTTCGATTATTAAAAATGCATTATTATTGTAAAAATGAGGCGGGAAATGCAGTGGCTTGGGTGACAGTGAAATGGGAATTCGTTACAGGAACATGATAACGTAGTTCTTTTGGCCTCAACTGGATGGTATGGATCTAAACGACATATGGTTTCAGCAGGCCGGCGCCACCTGCCACACCGCGCACGAAACAATCGATTTATTGGAGCAACGATTTCCAGCCGAATCAGTCGGCCACTTAGATCGAACAATTTAACGCCGTGCGATTTCTCTCTTTGAGGTTTTTTTGAAGTTTCAGGTCTATATGGATAAACCGCAAACAATTCCAGCCGAGTGAGATAGAGCCACATCTTTGTCAAAATGTCATCGAAAATTTCGTGAAAAAAGGAACTGTGTTTGAAGCCGCAGTGGCCATACGCCGGATATTTTATTCCATCATCATCAGCCATTTGACGCCCACTGCAGGACAGAGGCCTCCCTCATGGTTTTCATAACCATGGGGGGTTTTGCCATAATCGCCACGCTTGGCAGGCGGGTTGGCGATCGCAGTATGTGGTTGGATTCTCAAGAAGACGCTGCTGCCCGTCTTCTGTTAATTTATTTCCTTAGTCGCCTTCTACGACATCCACGGAAGGAGATGGAGTGACGCTATTCTTAATCCGGCGCCACACGGATTTTGTTCCATACATAATCGAAACATGTCTAGTTTACAATGCAATAAAAATATCATCACTTGCTCAAAAAAAAATGCGTTTTTCTTTTAAATTAAATCGTGCACTCTTATTGGTATACCCTTTACATTTTGAAAACGCATACTGCAGTGATTTGTCGATTTTGAATAAAGACAAAAGGTAACTTTGGAAACTAAAAACCCCTATTAGTACTGAGCCCAAGCTGAGTTTTGTGGATGTAACCTTAACTCGGTGGCTATTTATGGCCACACAGTTCTATCACAACGTGGTAGTTGTTTCTCGGAAATGTGCTTAGAACTCTCTTCCATGCGTTTACATAGGCTTCTGTGTTTGTTCAGGATTGTTTTGCTTTCCTTTTGTTATTTCAAAGGTACCTTTAAGTTATTGTTCGTTTAAAGTTAATAACGTTTATAATTTAAAATTGGACCGTAGTTTGAAGTTTTTGTGTAGTGTAAAATAGGTACCTGTTATGAAAAATAGAGTCTGAAAGGTTCGTGTTTTGAAGCAATGGAATATGTTAACTACGCTTAGGTTTCCTCACAATGTTATCCTTTACACTAAGCAAGTAGTATTGCTACTACAAATTCACTAATATTTGTAAGGGCCCGTACACAAAACTGCGATGCGACGTCGCATCACGAAAGTCTGCGAGCTCGCGCGACGCATCGCAAGAAATTGCGAGTTGATTCGCATCGCCGTTGATAATAGTAATAAATGGATGAACCCAAAATCTTCTTTATTTCTTTTTCCTGTGTCTTCTGAGCAATAACAGAAGTGAGACCTTCTTTTTACGATCCATGTCCACGATCTAGTTTACAAAATACGTTCAGTACGGCTGACGGTCGTCGAAGGAATAGTCACCGATGCGAAATCGCATCGCAGCAATCCGTGTCGCAGCTTTCTGCGTTGCGAATTCGCATCGCGCCGATTGGCAGTTTTGTGTACGGAGCCTATCTTAGAAAAGTCCTTGATGCATGCCGGACCCGAAACTTAGAGGGAAACCGCTCTATCGGTAGAACTTGACTAAGAGTAAACTTTTTAAGTATTACCGGAAATGCATTAAAAAGTACGAGTATGTCTATCGTATAAACCATAGCGTTTACGATATCAATAATGTGAAATTACAATTTGCAAATTTGTTGCCTCCCAGAGCGAATTTGTGGCCTAATCGGTCATAAATATCCCTCGAACCTTTAACAGAATTTATCACATTTTAACGCTGGATAAGCTTGTGATTTATTTTATTTGCATTATCTTGAAAGAAAGTGTATTAATTACTAGTCTAAAATATTACTAATAAATATAATAAAACTGTTGTAGCTAGTCATTAATCCTTAAAACACTCCTCAAATGTACCTATAGTTGAAATATTCTGTGGAAAAAAGAAAGACTTTACCACAGGCTACTAAACTGCATTTCCAAAGTGATTCAGAGGAATTGGGTTTTTGTCATATTACAACGGACCTGAGTTATGTACACTCTTCTATGTGTCAAAAAGCTACACACAATGACAATAATTATCATCTTCGAGTCTTGTTATAAAAATACTGGCCATTCTAAGAAGGCCCTATCAAAAACGAAAAAAAAACTGTTCCTTTCTCAAATAAAATAAAATGAAACTCGAACAATGGGCGGGCGACCAAGCGTGATACGCCTCGTGTCAGCGCGGGTCTTCCTGACCCTACAGGGGTCTTCCTCCGTTTCATTTTCTCAAATATTTCGCTTCAAAAGGGGCCTTTCATATGCCGCGTCGACAATTCTTGTGCGCGACAAATACGGCGGCCCGCCCAGTGTTCTTAATTTATAAAATACAGGTTTCGCTTGTCTGTTCCTTAAGCTACATTTTTTAACTTGTGCACTATTCAATGGAATGGTTTTATTATAAAATCGAGAATACACGTGCTCCACGGATTATATTAAACGTTTTTTGCGCATGATCATAGAAACAATACGACGGGGTTGAAGCAACGGGGAGTTGATATTTGATATAAGTCTTCTGTTAAATATCAACTTACGAATCTACGAAAATTTGTAATGACAATACGGTATTTGACACGATCAACAATAAATTATTTCATATGCTCGATTAAAACAAAAATTACAAAATATCTCAGAAAATATATCTCTTTTAGTCAATTACTAGTTATTACAATTTTTAAATAGATTAAACATAAAAAGAGTGCTCTGAAATGTGACGTCATAAGCAAGTATTTTCATACAAAATTCCGTTTTAAAAGTACCTCATTTGATATTTTGTCAAATTCCCAATTACCCATTTAATCAAAATTGTAATTGTATTCTGTTCGTTTAGAAATCAATAATGAAAGAAAGACATTTATCGGGAAAAATTAACATATCAGAAGAAAAAAACGCATAACAAGTATCATAAACAAGTACCTACCTACAAAGGAAAAACAAGTCACATAAATACAACATAATGCAAGGCAAAGTCAGAGCGTCAGAGTGTTTCGCTTCATATATAAATAGCGTCTGATAGATATATCACTCTTATTTTTTTATTATTTAAATCCAGGTTACCCCAATTATAATTGTTTTTAACTTCTGTTAGAAACAGTTTTAAACTTTTTAGAAGGTATGTGCGTAGGACCTACATCAGATACTCATTTTTTTAATATTGGTGTACGTTCTGTTTTCATTCAGGCACCAAGCATTATTTTTTACTTTGTATTTCACATTAATGATTCGCACAAGATAACCTATGGTAGTTATCAAGCCATAACTATCTTTTAACTAAGCCAGGTGACATTTATGCGCAAAGCTGACCCTGAGGTATTATAGACATTTGCTTTACCCAGCTTGATCCGTTACTCAATCGGATGAAGGTGGCCCGAAAAACTATCCACGCACGACTCAGCCCTTGACTAGTCTTAAAAAATATAATGTATATGGTTAACTCAATACAAACTATGTTGAACTTGCTCTGACTACAACTTCGTTCACATGAAATTCAATTTAAAACTATTTTAAGTTTTTCTTCATGACATAGGTCAACACATTTCGGAACACTTCTAACGCCTCTATTGCTGAATTTACTTTCAAAATGTATATGTGGTAGCGCGGTTGGTATAACACGTCTCATATTCGAGAGGTCGTGAGTTCAAATTCCAGCATGTTCTAAGGAATTTATTCTATAAGTTACGTACATTTGTGAATTTTATTAGCAACTTAATTGATTTATTAATTGGCTTAAAATTGCCAATTTGCGGTGGGCATGTATGGTGATTAAGCCTACACTCCCTCTCTAAGAGAAGGCCTGTGCCCTACAGTGAGACGTATAAAGGCTGCATTATTATGCATATGTCGTAGACTTATCTACAGAATTTCGGTAGGCTTATCCAATGTTATTTTTTGGCAGCTCTCACACTGTATTGGACACAAATCAGGCCTTTCAGATGATTCGGGCAAAATACTAGCCAATCCGAGTAGGATAATTGAATTCCACGCGCTTGGATTAAATTCAAAAGTCTATGGTTACCCAAACGAAAACCTCGAGAAATGTAACCGAGGAAAAGCTTCAGCTGAACAAATATGGCTTGCTTGGCCCGGGAATGAGATGACATAATTATATATGATATCCATTATTGAAAGCAGAAACGCTTGTGATTTTCATTGATGTACAAAAATTGCACAAAAAAATTTAAATTTATAAATATGTAGAGTAATAACAGAGAACTGTTACATATTATAAAATTCGTATAAAGTGCTACACAGGTACAAATTGACTAAAAATAGGCCAAGTGCGTGGCAAGCCACGCTCAGCGTACGCAGTTGACCATTAAAATAAGCGGTCTTAGGAGAGATTTTTTTTAATTACATCTCCAAAAGAGCTAGATTGGCTATCAATAATGGAGTGCTGGTCCCAACACTTATGTATGCTAGCGAGACGGCATGGTATGGCAAAAGAAGCAAGAAAGTAGGATTAATGCAGTAGAAATGAGGTCCTTGAGAAGTATGTCTGGTGTTACTTTGAATGACAGGATACGCAATAGTGTGTGATTAGAGAACGTTGTGGACTGAAAGAGGATGTAGTGACTAGAATTAAGAAAGGAATGTTGCGTTGGTTTGGACATGTGGAGAGGATGAAGAAAGAAAGATTGACGAAACAAATATATCGAGCGATTGTGGGTGGAAGGGCCGGTAAGGGACGACCCAGACGGACATACTTCGACCAAATAGGGGATGTATTAGCAAAGGGTAAGATAAAAAGTACCCAAAACCGGCGTGCGTGCATGCAACGACTAATGAATGTTGAGGAAGCGAAAGTGATCTGTCAGGATCGTAGCAAGTGGCAGTTCCTGGTCTCTGCCTACCCCTCTGGGATACAGACGTGAGTTTATGTTACGTTATGTGTTTTTAATTAATATTATGAACATATTAATTGACTACTAATTCATGATTTAACTAATAACATTTAACCGACGATGCGAGCTCCGTCTCTACTCACCATGATTAAGCTCTGCGGATCAGAGCGAAACTTGGTCTGAATTTTTACACTTTTCTACTAATAGCCGTTTAATCGGGAGTGGGGAAGAGAATAAAATTCATAATGTGTAGTGCTCATCAAAGTTTTACTTTGAAAACAAGCTGCCGGTTCTGGATAACTATAAAACAAATGTATAATAATATTCCAGGCACTGCAGCGTCCGAGTGGTCCCTTCACCCATCTAGTGTGAGTAAAGGTGCCACTGGACGCTGTATAAATCGTCTTATTACGTAGACCCCTTTAAGGTATAACTTTGTATCAGTATTGCGAGTGATTAAAACATAGACAAAACAAAATAATTTAGAAATATAATTAATCACGGTTACTACTATATTTACGTTTTTAATCGAGAGCCGTCATTTTTTTGTAACAGTAATTTATATCTCTGGAATAATTGATTGCGGATTTTCATTTCTTTTATCTTTTCACGTAAATAACGTTACTGTTTCGAGACTGTTTCTTGATTGTTTTGTTGTAGATATTGACATTACTTCGGAAAAATAATTCTGATAAAAAATAAACGTGAGTTTAAACAAGATAAGATAAGATAAGAATATTCTTTATTGTACCATGATTATTAATTATCGATTGCCATTTAACGCATCAACATTATTGTTAAATAAGTGTGGAATATTGGTTGATCACTATAATTCAGCGGTAATTAGACTCGGAAGTGAGAGACCCAGGTTCGATTTCCAGTGCAGGCATGTACCTATAACTTTGTTTTCTGAGTTATGTACATTTGTGAAGTTATATTAGCAATACCGCTAACGTTGAAGGAAAACATCGGAAATCTGAGTGTCTGAGCTATTCACATATCTCAGCGCTTGAAATCACCAATCCACGGTGGGCATGCGTGGTGATTAAGCCCATATTCTCTCTCTGAGATAAGGCCTGTGCCCTACAGTGGGCCGTATGTAGGCTGCTTAGGCCTGTAATTACGGCGATGAGACGGACTATTTTGTGTATTTCATGATACAATTACAGAATTGATATAGATTCCATATTCCACGTCTCCGCTTCTCTGTTTCCGGAATACCATCCCATTTCCATCGTTCATTTAATTTATGACAAAAATTACAAAGATTTCTTTGGACTGAAAAAGGTTTTTGATATTGAACAACGAGGCAAAGAGCGCAGAAAATCACAATGAAACCGCCTACTTGGGGAAAAGAAACGGGGTCAACAAGAATTACTGTTGAATGTACAAGTGGTACTGGGAAAAAAACCAACACTGATATTCCTGAATGCAGCTTCGATACTTTTGTACCACTTACCAGTATAAAAGAATTTATTGAAGAATGTTATGGACACTAATATTATACAAGCTTCATCATAGTTATAAGATTAGTGTTTAAGTTAATATTTTGAAGTTACAAAACCCTGAAACCTGATCATAATATTTTGAGGAAATACGAGTGAAAAATATTTCAACCATGAAATGTGGCCTTTGTTAGGCTGCGAAGTTACGTATATCGTAAGATAACTAACTACGTTGATTCCCTAGCCTGCAATTGTTCTGAACAAACTACCTACTTTACGGCGCCTTCATTCCCTGGTATCCTAGTCGTTTAGTTTAGATGCACCGTCCGCATTGTCTGCAGTGGCGGGAGTCTAAAGGCGTTAGAGTGCCATTAGGAGCCTGCCTGGCCCGGATTCTTTTACAAGCTATGTCGGCAGCAATATATGGCTGGCCACTTGATGGGCGCTTTTAGAAGTATGCAATCCTGGTGCCCCCGTCTCAACACTCTTATTGCCGGTGTAAGGCCTAAATAAAAAATGTCGTTGATTTATTTGATTCGATAAGAAAATTCTTTATTGCACAGGAGAACAATCTGCACAAAGGTTTACTTAGTGCAAAAAACCGGCCAAGTGCAGTGTAGGGTTCCCTAGAAAGAGGGGTTTTTTATCTTCTTTACAAAACTAACCCCTTCATCGAAGTCATTTTCAATGGATTTTGTACGAAATTTTACTTTTGTAAGTTGGTTGCCCATTACTCGTTAACTAGTGAAGCCTTTTCAGCCCTGATACTTTTTCTTTTAAGTTCACTATATGTGCTACTACCTTGAATTATTTCACGTTTCTACAATCAACCGTTTAGCCAGGAGAGCGGGGGGATTGGCGCTTTAAAGCTTAAAATTCTGAGACCCCAAACAAAAGGCGCAGTCCTAGACGCCCCCACCCTGTCTCGGCACGATTACCCATGTCTCAAATAGACCGCCCTATGTTTAGATTACGTCCGCGAATAATTCTGAGCCGTTTAATTTATGGCTGCAATATCAGCCAATGGTGCGAAGGTTACTGGAGTGCTCTATCTACGGATTTCCTAGGTGCACAAGGGTTTCTCTGTCACGCGATGTCTCGCAATAAAAAAGTGTAAAGGCAACATGTGGGAAACAAACGCCGGCCACAAAGAAGCCACTTTACTAACGTCGGCAGTTTGAATTTATGTCACGCTATAAAATATCTCTCGGACACCTCAAGCTATAAAAGAAGGCAAATAAAACTTTCTAGTTTCGTTGAAAAGGTCCGTCCAAGTGCGACGAAAAGTTCAACAATGGAATGACTAAAAGGATGACAGTTTCCGAATTCAATAAAAATATTGTTTCCTGCCGAATGTTGTTTATTTTTTCATCTCTGTAGCACATAATGCCTACTCATATTACGTGCCAGTTAAGTCACGCGAGCGCCATAAAAAAAAAGGAAAATTGTAATATTTTTGTTAAAAGCCCGTTGAGATTAGTTTCCTATTCGCACGCAACGATTATAATGATTTTTTTTGCTTTTGTTTTAAATATCAAAATTAAGGAAATATAAAAGAAAAATTATTTTAAAAATGTAACACGTCTTTCACATGAGGCTTGAAAAAACGAATCTTTTACAAAAAGGTGTACAATGTGTACATCCTAAGAATGACATGTGATGTTAAGCCTATCGATTAGGAATGTCCATTGTTCACAGGTATGCATAGGTATGACAGTCCTTAGACGAAAAGAGAATGAGAACAAAAGGAGTTCCGGTTAGACACCCTTCAATACACCCAGTGAGACTCTACCGTATAGCAATCTATCACCCTTGCGCCCTTAAACATCATAAGGTAAAATAAACCTTATCGTAATAAACTAGGTCGACCCCCACCACCAATTATTAGGTCAGGTCAACTTTATTTTCACTGTAGCTTAATAATGTGTGAATATGCTATTGTTTACTGTACTGTGTTTGACGAAACTTATCCGAAAAACGGGAGTTCTAGTCAACACAAATAATTTAATCAAAATACAAATAAAATTTATTCAAAAAAACACAGAAACTGAGAGTTAATGAACGTTCAAAATTAAACTAGAGATCCATTTCAAAATCTAGATCATTTTTGAGAGACAACAGAAAGAGAAACAACTTTAAACGTAGTCTTTCAACTCATTTCATTTGTGACAACTTCAAATAACGAACATTATCAGCAGTTTCACACGAAATTTGTTGTCCTATACTGCATTAAAATGTACAGAACAGCTAATAATTTTCACAATTTTTAAGTTTTCCACAGATTGGAAGATGTTATTGTCGAGTAGCAACCCTTGTGCATGGATATATATGAGAGTTTGGTTACATCCTATATTGTATATTCGATATATAGCCAAATCTTCGATTTCCAATAGAGTAATATGAGATACGGCTACCCTTTTCAATGAGGCTCATTTTGTCGGCTATCTGTGACAAAGAGAAGCTTGTTCACTTTTGATAAAACTCTTACACATCTTTTTTAGTATTCTTTCAATAACAAATTTCATTCTAGGCTGGCAAATTATTTGTTGAAAAATTTAAATAACTGTTGAAAATTTTGTCTTTTTGGTCTAAAAACAAACTAAAAGCTTTTAAAAACCTATTAACTAAAAGTTTATATCAATTACTTTTATTACAAAATTTGTTACCTTAATAATTGTACAGAGTTACTAACTTGAATAATTTTATCTCATAAATTACTAGGTCAAAAAACTATTAAGAGCAGTTAAAACCGCACATTAGAGAATAATGTCCCCTATAGGATTGCAAATAAGAACCAAAGAAGAAAAGTGGTGATTTCGGGCTTGCATTCAGCTACGCTGAAGCGTCATTTCTCAGTCCCTCGTTAGTTTCACCCAATGGCGGACTCGAAAAGAAAGGCCCGAGCGGAAGTCGCGGATACCGTAGTGCGGTAACAGGCAAATCCGGGCGCTAATGAAATGGAGTCACGATTCACGAATACTCCCGGACCATCTGGGACGTTGTGCGAGATCGCATACGGTGACCCCGTTCGGGAGCCGAATGACGTTCCGATGTTCTATACCAGTTTGAATTTTAAATATCGAACCGTGGTAAGCACATTCGCCTGCGTTAATCTTTGCGCTTTAATCTGGTTTTATTTTTTTCTTATCGACTCATAATTTTCAATGTCATCCGACCTGACAAAGTTTTAATGAAACTTATGAAAATGGATTTTCAGAATGGAGGACCTTAAAAGTCAAGCTTCAAAATATGAAGGTATTCCAAAGATTGGCCGTAATTATATTGACGGGATCATTCCGATTCCATTTACGCAGTGACGCGCTCGCGTCTTCAGCAATTCAGTTCAAGATAAGAAATATTAAAAAACGACGGAGAGGAATCTTCTTTCTTATATTCAGTTTTATTTTTTCTCTCTTTTATGATTCAGTGGGGGTATCATTCCAGAGCGCTGCAAGAATCTATCGGAATGTTCAATGAAAGTATTTATCTGTTGCGAAATAAAATACTAAACAGATAAGTTGCCAGACCCCAACCAACCGTGAGTATTAAAGGAAAAACAACTGTTCAACGAAGCAACGCTAATACGGTTAATGTAAAAGCATTTTTTTTTTTTTTGCTGACTTGAATGAATCAACAAAATTAGACAATTCAGATAATTGGTACGTTCTCCGAATTCACAATAAAAAAATCTGCTTCTTCTTCTTTAAGTGCCATCTCCTATCGGAGGTCGGCGGTCATAATGGCAACTTGGGCTCGTGATGTTGCGGCGCGGAACAACTCGGTGGTGCTTGAATTAAACCATTCTGCGAGGTTTTGTAGCCAGTGGGTTCTTCTTCGGCCAGGTCTTCGGCGGCCTTTTATCTTTCCTTGTAGGACTAACTGGAGAATGTGGTATTTGTTACCAGGCATCTGCGCAAATCTGCGTAGTAGGCGCAAAAAATAAAAAACCCAAAGTTACTTATCCTGGTCTTGGCTATGTCAACCAAACGAGGTAATTAATGATAACTAGTCTATGTTTTTTTTTTTTGCACTATATTTTTCCTGGCGCTATCCTTTTTACTATTCATAATCCAAGCTGAGATGGAAGAAAATACTCACTAGTATTACGCTCGCCTCTGTACAAATATTTTTACTAGGTAGAACGAGAGTATAGATTTAATCAGTACGCATGCCTACCTATTTCAATCTTTATTGGCGTTATTAAATATTTTTACTATGTTACAATATATAATTCATAGCATGTCATAAGAGTCTCTTATAGGTATAACTGTGTATCAAAAAAGTAAAAAACGCACATTCATCGAATGTAAAATCACGGAACAAATAGGGTTAAACTCCGAACTATTTTGCTAACAAGCCGGGCGAATAATCGCGCCTTTAATTGTTCGCAGACTGATCGGTCAGGGGCATTAATTATACTCGAAGCAAATCGATCATCAATCAAAGTCTCCCTTTCCCCACCCCCTTTCACCCCCCTTTTCGTCTGCTGATTCCCATTAGTGTCGCATGGGCCCTTTCTTTAACAAGATACAATTGTCGAAAGTTGGAGATTATTTTATAAACTTTCTAACTGTCTAAAGTGTACGTCGATTATGTAACGGAGTATGGGTTTTAAATTCTCGATGTGAAAATTCTTCATTGGAACATTACGTTAAATAATTCTTGATAATTTTCATCACCTAGCTTATAACATGTAATTACTCATTACGATGAAAGCGATGAAAAATATTCTGCTGATAACGACACCAACTAAGCGGTTTGATAAATCCATTACTTTGGAAAGAGGAAACACTTTTTCCGGTATTTAATGTTTTGTACATTTTATCGGTTTTCAACTCCATACACAGCCCAACGAGGTCCCGACCTTTTAAACTTAATAAAAATTATGTTTCTTAGTCCCTGACGAATAGGTTTCAGTTTCAGCTATCACCTCATTGTTTAAAGAAAATCTTAGGCCACCAAGCCATTTCTTCGTGTTTGGGAGGAAGAGATCACATGGCAAATAAGGTTTGTAATAATTTATATCGCAATTCGACAAGTTTTCATGTGGCTATTACAAACGAGTGGGCCGTAGCATTATTCTGATCAAATATATATTCACCAACTGTTCATTGAATCTCTCTGACAATTCTGTATTTAAGCTCCAGTTATGGTCTTGCCTTCTTCAAAACACCGATGTAAATGATCCTTTTGACTGTCACAAAGACTGTTGTCTCCACTTTACTAACCAAACAAACAGTTTTTGCCTTCTTTGGGGTATTTCCCAGTGGAAGTCTACTGCTTTGACAGTTACTTTGTCTCTGGTACGTAATGCGTGCCCACGGTTACAGCTTGTCAACGGTTAAGTACCGCTGTAAGAAA
The DNA here is from genome assembly GCA_963969515.1 of Yponomeuta evonymella. NCBI lineage: Eukaryota > Metazoa > Arthropoda > Insecta > Lepidoptera > Yponomeutidae > Yponomeuta > Yponomeuta evonymella. The sequence goes on along the minus strand of OZ018357.1, from coordinate 12,544,010 downwards.
ATGGTGGTGATATACATGAATAAGCATTTCTCAAAAGTTGTTACGCAATTTCAAATACTTGCAGAAAGCTTTTACAACTGCAGAACATCGTGCAGAATATAAAAAAAACTCGTAGATTCGAGACGTGTACGGCTTTAGCTATCTTGCGTATTTTCACACAACAGTCTTCCAAAAAAAATCTAATATTTTAGCTACCATGCCCTCAGTGGTAAGCTCAATCAGCCTGCCTAAGCGCTTGGTGTCATTATTGGTAGTACGTCTACAACGAAAATCGGTGATCCACTTATGTACCATTTCATAAGATGGCGCAGAATATCCGCAGTATTTGTCTTCGATCTGCTTAATAGTTTTACCTAGTGTTCAAATAACACTCTAAACTATGTTTTCTCCATTTTCAAAGAATACTGACGGGTCACCAAACTTTTTATTTCTAAAATGTTTATTTTTGTCCCAAATTTAAAAATAGAACAGCGTTGGCCTCAAATTAACTTCCTTATTTGTAGAAAAAAGAAATAATTAAAATAATTTCTTCAACCTTAATGTCATGGAGTAATTGGAGTTTACTAAAGAAGGTGAAAAAAATTACATTTTATATTATTAATTTAAATTCAAGTTTCAATTGACAAGCCAAATTTAATCAAATAAATTTAAAAAACATTGGTTTGCTTCTACGTTAGTGAGTACAAGTAACTGTCACTTTGACGGAGGTTCACCCAGCGCCCTTTAGAGACTAATTATTTATTAAACGAAACGACGTATTGACCCAGATTTGTTCTGCTTACTTACCTTCTCGATATTGAATCTGAATATATTAATGGAGGAATTATGGGGAACGCACATTTCCTTAAAATTTAAGTGAGCAATAATAGCTTTTTGATAGGTCAGTGGGTGCCAGCTTCGTTAGTGTAAGAAATCGATTACAACTGAATTGTGCTATACAGTCTCGAGTATGTATTTATTTCCCCCTTTGCACTTAGTGGGAAGGAAACGCTTCAATATTTTCTAAGCAAAACCCTTAGAGATGAGAAATACCCTGCTACGAGCGCGCGTAGCAGCGTAGGCCAAGCGTAGAGGGCTACGAAGCGGCTACGAGTAATATCGCAAGTTGAGAGTGGTCGGCAAGAAAGTAATTAATAGTAAAGTATGCATGTTTCAAGAACTGTGATACTTCGCTCTATTTGTGAAAGGGGAAGTTTCCAACGTTTAATATAAACGTAAATGCTATAGTTCGACTGTAACACAGAAAACGAATATGCTACGTTTTATGCGAGGAACAAACACTCCATAATGGCTTTGTGACTTTTATACAAAGCTTATAAATTATTCTTGGTTATGAAACAGTGACATCACGTGCGGTTACGATAATAATCGATGTTTTACTCAGCCTAACAGCTCCGTTGTAAAGACATTTACAAAAATCACACTGAGCGAAGTGACGTCCCGTACCCAACGTACTAGTACTTGACTTTGGCGGTTCGCGGAAATGTATTAATGAAACCTCTCCATTACATAATTGATCAACTAATTACAGTGGCGTGACATGTATGAACTAAAGGTCGCCGTCACGTGCCCCAATTACAAACACGCCGTTGCCAATCAATCCAACGGAAAAAGAACACAACACCACACTGAGGCACCGCACTGGTGGCCCACACACACGGTCTGACCACGCGGGCCTCCTTAGGATTTACCAAGAATTAGGGTAAGAGAGAGGATATGGTGAAGGGTAGGCAACTAGGCATCCACGTGCGGCGGCGGCGGCGGCGGCCGCGCGGGGTGAGACAGCGCGCGCTCCGGACGCATGCACGAGACGCGGCCGTCCCGGGTGGTCTCGCCGGCTGCACTGGTGCGCGCGCCTCGCCCGCCGCTCGATACGGCCCCGGAGTCCGCGCCGCGCCCCTCGCCATCGCCACACGCACTGTTATTGCCACCTGTACGCTCGCGTCACAACAGCACTGCCACACTAAACACTTCCTAGATCATCGCCGCTCTTTACGTGCCAGGAGGCTGGGTGACCGTGTCACGTAGTTTTCGGTAGCACTCTTCGTTATTGGCGGGGACGTGTCAGGATGTGGGACGATAATCGGGCCTGATTTATTGACATGATCTTCGTTATAACATGCTAATGACAGCTAAGGTCGATCGGGGTTTGCCTCACAGCGTGTTTTATGGTTAAATAATTTGCGACACTCGTGCGAGGGTATATATAGATGATACACAGCTAACGAGTCCTTTATTTGTATCTTGCGAGTTGAAGCGCGCGCTTTTTAGCCAGAGTTGGTATATGTGTTGATATATACATTTAATAAGATCAAAGTGATTTGAAGATAACATTTCGCTGAGCCGAAATACATTAGGGGGAAATCTCTCGGTATTCGCGTGAGACATTGAGTCAAGGCGACTTTTTCTTTCGATGTGTTTTAGTACTATCGAAACGGCCGATCTTCAAACAGAGCTCGCCGCGATAATAACAATATTAGGTTTCGAATGTCACGCTTCAGACGTCAAGAGAAATTTTCCTAATGTTCGGTTATCGGATGAATACACTTCTGTTGTTTGAACAGATGTTCCTTCGAGCTGCGAAACTTGGCCCCAAGTTATATAAGGACTTTATGAAGCTATTGAGATGTTACTGCGGGAATGAAAGGTTTAAACTGTGAGTGACTTTATTCCTACGCCGCGTTAAAATATTCTTTATTGCAATCAGTGGCATCGAAATTGGTAGAATCTCTTAGTCGATCCTCAACGTAAACTTGAACGACTCTGTTTTTACGTAACAAACATTGTAAATCAGTAGTGGCTAACGGGAAAGAAAAACATCGTGAAGGAACCTCACTTTACATTCCTTAACCCTTGAAATCGGTGGGGATACGCTGTGATTTAATATACACTCTCTTGGTTTAAGAGAAAGCCTATACCCTGACCTGCTGCGGCAGCTTCACTGGCTGATTACGCATGCATGTTAAGGTTACGTATGCATGGGGTTGAATTTGGACTGCATTCGTATTTGTGTTCCCAGAGGTGATATTCTAAAGAATATAACCTCTGGAAATTTCAAATTGCAAAGAAGTTAGCAAAGCGAAATAAAGGGACTTAACAAGTGCCAACGCTGGCGCACTTCCAAAATAAATTAGTGGAAAACGCAGTAATTTTGAGAGTGAATTAAGGTTACCGCATGTATCGAAGTTTTTATCTTCTCTTAACGTACTCTATCCGACGGATTTATGGTTTTCTTTTCTTTGACACTACCCTTGCCCGCTCCACGGCTCCATTTGCTGGCTTTAATAAATAAAATCAAGCACGCCATCTAAAAAGATTATACTTAATTGGAATAAAAAATTTGATCCCCGTTAGCGAGTGGTATTGCTACTGTAGCTTCACAAATGTACATAACTTAGAAAACAAAGTCATTGGTAACGGTAGAAGAAAACAGTGAGGAAACCCGAGTGTCAGAGGTATTCACATACCTCAGCACCTAAAATTGCTAATCTGCATTGGGCCCGCGTGGTGATTAAGCCCATATTCTCTCAGAGTAATTTTATAAATATTAATATTGTTATTTTTTTATTGTGTTGTTGTGATACATTTTTATGATTTATGGATCTATGGGGACCGGCTTCTTTGGGTTTGCGTAGAGTCAACACCAACATATCTACATTTAGTACAGAGGTGCATGAAATTTAGATGTGATGGGAACATCTTCCAGAAACTGCACCCGAGTCTTCATGAACAACACGGTTCAATAAATTGAAAAAGTAACTGAAATATCATGTGTTGAACTGTCTGGACACATTGTAGTAGCCATATACAGGCCCCCTACCAGCGATTACAGTTCATTTGAATCAATATTAGAGGATGTTTTGAAGGTAGCCTCTAGCAGTAATAAAAAAGTCATAGTCTGTGGTGGCTTCAATATCGACTTATTGGTAGACTCGGCTTTAAATACCAAATTGACAATAATTTTCAAGTCGTTTAATCTAGAATAACCGAAACTACTGCCACCTGCATAGATAATGTTTACTGCGATTGCGACTTTTCAGATAATTCTACAGTAAATTATTTGAAGTCAGACCACAGTGGTCAAATTGTTCATTTTGAAATAGATAGAAAAAACGCAGAACAGGTTATCCTCTGCCGGCCCGTAACAAGTAAAAAATTAGAGTCATTTAAAGTAGACCTTGAAAGTAGCATAAAAAATCAAGAAAATTACCAAAATGCTAATGCTCATTATGTAGACTTTTTCAAAGTCGTGTCGGGTAGTTTTGAAAAAGTTTTTAAATTGCGGCAGCTAACAAATAATGAGAATAAAGTAGGATTTAGTGAATGGGCAACCTCGGGTATCCGGAAAAGTATTTATGACACTGTATGAACTGTACACACTTTATGAACTGTATGACATAAAGACACCAAATTCATACAGCACGTCAAAAAATATTCCAAATTATTTAAGGCCGTCTGCCATAAGGCTAAATGCGATCATATAAAGAATAAAATCTTACAGTCACCGATTAAAATTAAAACAATTTGGACAATAATAAATAGAGAAACGGGTAAAACAAAACTAGGAGACCGAGATATTTCGCTTAAGATTGGTGACAAAATAATAACGACAAATGAAGATATCGCTGCAGCATTTGAACAGTTCTTCACTAATGTTCCAATCGTGACTACAGCTCCGTTAGACTCGTCACCTGATCGTGCAGCAACATTACTAAAAGACCATGTCTCCTCGTGCGAACACGATTTCTCATTTAATTACATTGAGCCCCATAACGTTCTTAAAAAAATTAAATTATTGAATCTTAAAAAAACGGAGGATTTGTGGGGTATGTCAGTAAAAATTGTTAGTTCAGTGATCCATGTCCTAGCTTTACCATTAGCAAAAATTTTCAATAAATGTGTAGATGAGGGAGTATTTCCGGACCTCATGAAATATAGTAGACTAGTACCCTTATTTAAAAGCGGTGATAAACACGATTCAACCAATTTTAGGCCCGTCTCAGTACTACCAGTATTAAGTAAAATATTTGAGAAGATCATCTTAGATCAATTACTTACGCATTTCAATAATTACCAACTCTTTCATAGCCAACAATTTGGTTTTACTAAAGGGCGGAATACAACAGACGCCGGAGTTATGTTACTTAAACATATTTTCAGCGCGTGGGAGGATTGCAAGGATGCAGTAGGCATATTTTGTGATTTATCAAAAGCATTTGATTGTGTAGACCACGAAACGCTACTGCTAAAGTTAAAACACTACGGAATAAAGGGTGCAGGTTTAGATCTTTTAAGATCGTATTTAGAAGGAAGGGTCCAAAAAGCAGACGTAAATCGTATTAAATCCTCGGGTTCACTTGTAAAAATAGGAGTCCCGCGGATCTATCTTAGGGCCGCTCCTTTTCCTAGTCTATATAAATGATTTACCGTTTATGATACAAAAAATGTCTGAGATAGTGTTATTTGCTGATGACACGTCACTCATTTTTAAAATAAGGAGACAAGAAAATAATCTTGACGATGCAAATAATGCTCTCTCGCAAGTACTAGATTGGTTCATAGCAAATAATCTGCTGCTAAATTCTAAAAAGACGAAATGTATAAAGTTTTCCTTACCTAACGTACGAGTAGTTGAGAACAACATAGTAATTGGACATGAAAAACTAGAATTTGTAGATTATACTGTATTTCTGGGCATCACAATCGATGCAAAACTACAATGGGGTCCAAATTTTGTAAAATTAGCACATAGACTTAGCTCTGCAGCATATGCAGTGAAAAGAATTAGGGAACTCACTGACGTTGCAACTGCTAGGCTTGTTTATTTTAGTTACTTCCATAGTATTATGTCCTACGGTATACTACTATGGGGCCGGGCAGCAGACATTGAGACTATCTTCATCTTGCAGAAGAGAGCCATCCGATTTATTTACAAGTTAGGTAGTAGGGATTCGCTAAGAGATTTCTTCAAAGAAACCAACATCTTAACAGTTGCATGTCAATACATTTATGAAAATATTATGTACGTTAGAAAAAATATCAAAGACTTCGAAAATGTTGGTGGCCACCATAATGTTAATACTAGAAATAAACATAAATTGTCATTTCCACTATTTAGACTTGCAAAAGTTAACACATCCTTTATGGGGCACTATATAAGGTTCTACAACAAAATTCCTCAAGATATATTAGAGTTACCTCCAACGCGATTTAAAAAATGTGTTAAGCACATTCTGTGCAAAAAGGCTTACTATAACATCAAGGATTATTTAGAAGACAAAGATGTTTGGCATTAAACAGTAGATTAATATTATTTAAAGGACGATTGTGACTAGTGTTCAACACATTCATGACTAATATTTAAAGTTGAAAACTCTGTTAATTAAGTTAAAACGTGTTTTGAAAAGAATAAATGTGGAGTTTCTTTGTTAGCTTCTTCTCCACATAATCCATTAATTGTGAAACTAACAACTTTGACGTTCATTAAGTAAACATTCTGTTTTTACAATGAATAAAAATATTTGAATTGAATTTGAATTGAATTGAAATTCATCAAGTTTCAGTATTACAGCGCGGTTTATAAATATAGGTACATATATTAGGAAACTACAATGTATAAAACGTAATCATAGAATCCTATGTAAGATTGATAACCACCAAGGACGGAGGTTGAAAAATACCTTCTATTGCAAAAATTTACAGAACAAAAAACATGAATACTAATACTTTATGAGGTTAATTTTCGAAGCTAAGGCCTAAAAAGTAACCCTAAAAATGTCAGTTCACTGTAATATTTAACGAGGAATACGCCAACAAAAATGAATGCTAAAATAGGTGACCTAAGCATTTTTCCCGTAAAAATTTTAATGGATAAAGCGATACCCTTATTTGTTATGAAATTATTAATGTTTCGATACAAGATTGATTAATAACTTGCGCATACAATGAGCCATATATATTTTACAGATCGGTATAGCTTCCTTTGATTAATGGTCGAGAAAGAAAATTAATTACCCTCATTTAAGTTGAGTTTTAATAGCTCCGCTATTCAGCGCTATTTTTATTCCTTCAGCAAATAAAAGAGACCACTTTAGATAAAGAATAAAACGATAAACTTAAAGTATATTTCGGAGACTGCTTTTACAATTTTTTTATACAACTGGATGCAAAACCCTGAAACCCTTTGATTGGTTTCAGTCTTCTAACTTTTTTTATCAAACGTTTTTTCAAATGTTTCTTAGCTGTGGTTATGTACAAACGCTTCGAATCAAAAATCCAACTTTGTTATTTTTTAGAGAAGATTTTAAAATGTTTTTGCGGAATAAAGTTTTATGCTATGTTCTTCTTTCCGACCATTGATCATGTGGTACCGGGCTTAAATAATGGTAGCTAGAGGCAGAGAGATGGATATGTTCTTGATTTAGCCAGACTCTTGCATTACGTAAATGCCACGGAGTAAAGGTATATCTATGTTAAAACGGATATTTTATACGGCCTTTTCTTTTAAGAGTTAGTAAGAAGGAATCTTGCCAATTTTTATCACTTTCAGTCTGGGCATGCATTTCTGCCTACCAAAATATCTATGTACGAGCGCTAAAACCAACCAACGAAACACAGCGTCCTTAAAAGGCTACAAATACGTCACAAAATCAAATAGACCGGTCCTGCATCTAGGGTTTCCAGTCGATCGCCTCAATTGCTTGGACAAACAATTGGCTCAGTAAGCCAGCTTTATCGTGGAGCTTCGAGCGCTATACTTAGCCCGGGTATTAAATAGCCCCTCTATTGAGGGCCCTAAATCAGGCACGATCAATAGTAAAGTTGTGCAGCCAACTTTAGAACGAGATCTGTGAATGACATACAGGGCGAAATTAAATCCCCATATACATATGAAAATGGAGGGTCCTACTTATTAATACGAACCACTTTCATTTTGGAGACACTTCGAAATAGCGATGAAATGATGTTCCACACAACAGTTAGCGTTTTCGGTACTAAAATATCTGGAACCGCAGATATTTTTATTGTTTCTTTACTTCCACTATTTTCTGTGTTCTTTCTCGGAATGAAATTAATTATTGTATTATGTTTGATAGAATAAAAACATTTGTGAGTAGATCTCATCTTCAACTGACTTATAAAAGCCATTCTTTGAGGCAATCAGAGATTTAGTAGCGTTGAAAAGGATCCCGAACAATGATTCGTAAATAGACAGCGGGCATTGTTTATGAAGGTGGTAATCATTAAATGTTCTATAAGGTAGGCAATTACCTGAAAAACTTAGCAGTGGAACTCAGGGTTTTCGTAAATGTCTACCCACAGTGGACTTGATGCCGAGCATTATGATCTTTTTTACCTGACTACGAAAGCTAAGGAGGGTTATGTTTTGTGCGTATATACTTTTAAGGTATATATGTATGACGTTTCTTTTTGATTACACAAAGACCTAACAGATGGACTGATTTTCACAAAAGAGGTATCCAGTGAATTTAATGATGGCATGAGTATTGGCTGGCTTACGATAAAAACAAAATAGTTGATGTCAGTGGTAACATTGTTGGAATAGTATACGTAGAACATTATTATTAGTAAAAAATCTCATTTATAAAAATAAAAACCCGATTGCTAAAATGACCTAAGCAAGGCCTTAATGCATTCGTTGAAGTAGCCGCAGGTGGAACGAAACTTACCTACTTTCTACGCTGACTTTAATGAAGAGTTCTTCTTTGGGGTTTATATAAATATATTAAATAATTTTACAAATAAAACTTAAAAGAAAATATCTGAGCGTGCGTTGCGAGCGACATTTGTAGAGTGACCGCCGCAAGGGGTGCGTGGGTCGTATGTCAAGCAAAAAGACTAAATCTAAATAGCCTTCATGCCTGTGAGTAGATTTAGTTATATGTACGCCTACAAAAAATTCAACGAGATCCAACTGAGATTTGAACTTCAAGAAAACTCGAACAAAAACTTAAGTCATAAAGTAATATTACTTTTATTACATTTTATTTAGGACACAAACATTCATACCCAGGAAATGTTTTACTCTATTCTATTTCAATATAATATGCAGGCTTGCAACCACCCGTTGTGCAAAGCCACGTTTAATAAAGGCTCCAGCTTCAGACTAAAGTGTCCGTATTTATTTAATATTCTAGTTTTATGCAGAAGCAAGTTTGCGCTTTTTCAGGTCGTTATTTCTGAATATATTGCTGGCTGGCTAACAATATTCATGAAACAGTTGGGCTCATTCAATTACAAATTACAATTAGTTTCATAAATATTTCATACAACCTGACCGCGTCAAGTTTCTAGACAGACTCAGGAAAGAGGATTTAAAAATCTCTTGCTTACTGCAGAACGGTGATTTGCTTCATTAAGGCATGTGAACACATCTGACGCTCAGATTTACACACGATGTTTTTTCTTCACCGTTAGCGAGTGGTTTTACCCACTGTTCCGTGGTTTTACCACTACGCATCCCCTAAATGTACGTGACTTGGAAAACAAAGTCATTGGCACATACCGTAATCAAACCTAAAAATGTAATAAAACCTGGAAGCTCCTCAGTAGAACGCTTGCATCTACTGGAGCTTCCAACGTTATCGTAGAGATAACTTTTATTGTAAAGACATATCTCCGGAGCGACAATCGGTGGACTCGTGTCAGTAGAACGCTGGCCTTAGATTCGGGAGTGACTTTGTTTTCTAATTTACGTACATCTATAGTAATATTATAAAAAGGAAAAGTTGGTAAGTTTATAGGTAAAATATTGAAATAGGCTTTTAAAGTTTATATATTTGTAAGTTTGTTTGTAGGGGTTAATCTCCGAAACCACTCATCCGATTTCAAAAATTCTTTCACCAGTATTTGGAATGGTTCTTCAGGATAGACAGATTATATTTTAAATTAAAAGATATTTGCGTAGATACCAATTTTGCAATGAAAGTTGTCGAAAAAACGACTGCGCGTATGCGTTTCTTACAAAGCCTGCCTCAACGGAATGTTGAAGATCTTAACAATGCCTATAAAAAAGTCAGCGATGACACATATTTATCTCCTAAGGTTAATTCACAAATTGATAAAAAATACTTCAAAAATTTATCTCAATCTTTCGAAGGTAATTTAAGTACTTACATCATATTAAATCCTTATCAAAATAAATTTGCTTATCGTCAAGGTATTTTCATTTACTTAGATAAAAAATGCCCTTTGCACAACGTTGTTAGGATAAATAGTCTAGAATCTGCGACCGTATACAAATTTGCAAGAACAAAATAAAATACATTGTGGACTGATGGATGACATACGGAGAGATTAAAGGTGGAAAAAGTGACTAAACATAATCATTATTAACTTAATACCGGATAAACTTACTTGGTTTTAGTTCGAAGACATAATCATTATTATTAGTATTAAAATTCTTCATCGCACAAAACACTTGTTTAGTACAAAGGCGTAATTAATGGTAAAGAGCATTTTCTGCCAGTCTACCTTTGGTCAACATACATAGAGCAAATTTGAAACAAAGAGCCGACAGCGGACGTCTAAGGCGGATATAAGTCTACCAAATAGGGGATGTATTAGCGAAGGGAAAGATAAAATGTACCCGACACCGACTTGTGTGGATGCCGCGACTTGTTGAACTGTCGAATTAATGTGTATGAAACGAAAGAGATTCGTCAGGGTCGTGGCATGTGCCAAACCTTGGTTGCTGTCTACCTTAGTCGCTGTCTACCTATTTGTAAGTTGCAGTAGCAATACCACTCGCTAACTGTGAAGAAAATATCGTGAGGAAACCTGAGTGTCAGAGGTGTTAACATACCTCAGCGCTTGGAATTGCCAATCCGCGGTGGGTGGTGACTAAGCCCATTCTCTCTCTCTGAGAGAAAGTATGTGTTTGTACAAAGGCTAGCTTAATACTGGTAAGTAACAATGAGACTAAAGATGTTTAGTTACATCTGAGACTTAATCAGATATCTCTGGTGCAATCATAGGTAAAAGACGAGGGTGTCATGTCAGGCCCACTAATGAAAATTTAGGTTCTCATCATTTGGCATTGATGTAAACGTTGCAAAAAAGTGTGCTCCACAAATGAAGCGAATGCCGCCGCACAAAACCTCAGTAATAGAAAGCAAAACAACGCGACGTCCAACAGCTTACTGGGTTGGCATGTACCGTGCCATATTTACGTAGAGCCGTCAAAGCGGCCACAGAACTGAATGCTATTTGGCAGCGATGGCGAACGCAACAAGTTTTATCAGTTTTGCTAGTTATTTCACTTCGTATATGCTAAAATGTTCATATTTCTCCAGATAGTTTATTTGTTAAATATCAAAAGTAATTTATGAAAAATGTATTTTTATTTATATAATTTATTTACATAATTATTGTAAAATTAAAACCGAAACGTTATGATATTATAACTTTTTATTTATTTATTTTAATTTATTGGGTAAACTAATAGCTTATCACTAAAACATTAAATTAACTTTTTTAATTTTATTTTATAGAGGGATTTTTTTTTTCTTTTCTAAAAACTACGGTTATCATACAAAAATATGTCCGTTATTTTATAAACTTGTGAATTGTGCCGTTATAGGTCACTTTTGTGAAAAGGAGTTTTTGAAATATTAAAAATGTTAGCATACGAAAGCTAAAAATATTGCTCATCAAGCTTTCAGTCATTGATTAAGTTATGGTCAATCGTTAGGACGATCGATAAGGTCGTCAGTTAACATTCCCATCAATACCCATTAAGTGATTAAGTGTTTGAGACAATGAAGCTCGTAGAATTGACATAACACTTGACAATAAACTTGATCGTTCCGGACGCCTGTTAACCGCCTGCTGCGAATTAGCGCGAAATCGTTTGTGAATCATTGGGAGGTTTTCTTAGCATTTAAATGATTGGATACAGCCAGAAATACTCTTAAAAAAATTGTTACTTACATTGATTTATTGTCTTTCATCACAGTCAGATAAATTCTGATGACTGTTATATTTTTGCATTTAACTGCCTCAGTACTTAGTTTGCGTTTAGGTTTACTGGTTCCTATTTAACAATCGGTGGTAGCGGAGCGGTAGAACGCCGGATTCTCATTCGGGAGGTCGAGAGTTTGAATCCCGGCCTGTGACGACCAATGACGTTGTTTCCTAAGTTATGTACATTTGTGAAGTTTTAGTAACAATAACACTGGCTAACTGTGAAGGAAAACATCGTGAGGAAACCTGAGTGTTTGAGGTGTTCATATACCTCGGCGCATGAAATTTCTAATACGTGGTGGGCACGCGTGGCAATTAAGCCCATACTTTCTCTCGGAGAGAAGGCTTGTCCCCTGCACTGGGACGTATATAGGGTACAAAAAAAGTAAAATAAGATGAATTAAAAAAAAAATTATTAATTTAATCAAATAACACTATAAATGAGACCATCTTAGTAGGTCAGGCAATCAAAGCATCCAACAATCTATCATTCCATTCATAATGTCTACTATCTGTCTATCCAGCCAGTGAATAGAAACCACAAATGGGTACATGACTTTAATTTCTTATAAATGTAAAGTTGTACATGGCTTAAAGTAAAATACGTTGTTTCCATTTTTGATAGTAAAAACCTCAGGAAAACCACGAATCAGAGATTAAAAATATATTTCACCGTAAAGAATTTCCATTATGTTTATTGCTAAACTACAATGTTTTTTCAATTCGGTATCTTATTAAAAACTGCAATTTTTATTTCCAATCAAAATATACATTTGGTATATTCTTCTTCTAGCTTATCGATTGCACGTGAGGTTTAGTGTCGCAGCGAAAGGATTCGCCAATCAGAGTGAGGCGCTCGCTGATTGAAGCACCGGAAATAGTGGTTGGTACATTTAAATAATGTTTTTTCCGCAGCCACAAACGCAATATTTTTTTCTTCATTGTACATCCCGCGCGCCATAAGCCGCGCAACAGTAAAAACCACTTAAAATCCTCTCAGAACCACGCGGCCACACAAAGAGACAGAAAAAATACGAATAACCCTACTTTCATAAACGACCTCTCATACAGGAATGATTCGTGAGATTTATTAGAAGAGCACCTAGTGTTTGGACCGTGATTTTATCTGCTGATTATTAGGGTGGTTGCGAGGTATTTAATTACTTTAAAGACTCAAAACCAAAGTCGCGCAAAGGGCTATGGAGCGGGCTATGCTAGGTATCTCACTTATTGATCGCGTGCGAAAAATCGATATTCGGCATAAAACCAAAGTCGAAGATGTAGGCACACGAATCATAAGGCTAAAGTGGAGATGATTGGGGCATTTGGCCCCAATAAAAAATAGGACGAGACTGGCAAGAGACCGGATGGGTTGGCTTGAAAGAGAAGAGGCCTATGCCCAACAGTGGGCTCTGTTTATGGGCTGATTAGATAGATAGATATAGACGTAAAACCGAAGGTAAGAGAAGGTGTCGTATATTTGTAACAAATGTAGGAATTCAGTTTTATCATACTTCTAACTGTTGTACCGGTTTGAAACTTTGCAAGTGTACGTTTTTTTGGCAATGCAATAATTCTGCATCAAACTGTTCGGTGGTGGATTCAAGAGCGGTTAATGGGATTCTTGAACTCTATACACTGCACCATCAATTTATAGTCGGCCAGTGTCTAATGTTAAGCAAACTTTAAGTAGCAATTACTAAAGAATTGAATGGTATTGCTACTGTTAGACTGTTTGCGGTACTGCAGAACCACTTCAGTAATGACTAAAATCGTTATAGTTAAAATACAGAAGTTAAAAAGAGTTTTTCTTAATTTTAAAAATGTACTCAAAATAAGTTTCGCTTGGACTTCAAAATTGCCAAAGTTCCAAGAGTAAAATTCTATCGCTCTCTTTCGATTTAATTTTCAAAAAGTATCTCGTTCATAATGATGAAATAGTAAGTAATTCGTTGTATGCTTACTTAATGTTAATTTATACTGTAAATTCGGATGCTAAGAAGGCTTTGTTATTATTATTACTTCGTCGGGATTGACAATGTTGGCTAAAATAATTAAAACATTCACATCGCAAAAACCTGTCGGTAAGGCATTTGAGTCGTTATTTTAATTTCTACACCTTGACCCTGTCAGGAAGTAAAGCGGTAACTTTTTATACAAACGGGCCAAAAACACTGAGGAGGCTGTTCTCTAGAAATTTGGGTTCCAATAACAGCACTCAAACATAAGACAAATATTCTGAAAATATACTTTCATGAAAAATGAAAAGCAAGCTCTTTGGCGCACATCGGTAGCGAAAGAAATTGTCAAAAAATTATTAAAAAATATTCTCGAATGAATTCAGTAAAATTCATGGCTTGGACCTGTGTAAACAATACTTGGTTTATTTGTAAACCAAGTATTGTTTACACAGGTCCACAAATCCAAGCTCATGTAACTTTAATCACATTACTTCTTTACAATAAGGCTAATGTTTATAATTATACATTGGACTCGTCTGCGGGTCTAATCGTGATTATTAATAGTAAACCTAATGTTATTTATAAGTTTGTATGCGCATTGCGAGCCATTAAAATACAAATGTAAACCCAATCGGCTTCGTCACCCTAAGTACTTTTGTAAGTCAAACTGAATTAGCAGTGAACGACATACAAATTACGGAGTGGGCTGATAAAAAATGTACACATACGGAATTAAACATGAATAAACGATGTCGTAAACGGCAACCGATGACGTGCTCGCTTTCGCATACATTTTAAATTGTTACTCCCCATTTCATGAACGTTTTACATTACGTTCAGCGAAACATTATTACGTGAATTCACGCGGATTAGAAGTCACGTGAAACCGTTTTTGATGCGATTCATTCCATCATCATCATCATCAGCCATTTGACGCCTACTGCAGGACATAGGTCTCCTTCGTGGTTTTCATAACCATGAGGGGTTTTGCCATAAACCCCTCATCAATTAATCATCTAGCATGGACCAAATTGCGCAGAGAGCCAAGAAGGTATTTCCACTTATCGATCATGTCCGTCGCAATTCATCAAAAAACCAAAGTCTAAGACGCTGGCACGCGAATAACCAAGTTAAAGTGGAGATGGGCAGGTCATGTAGTCAAGCGGCATTATGGTCGGTGGACTGAGGCGATCACAGAGTGGTAGCCGAGTTTGGGTACATGATTGGTAGGCAGACCAACGACCCGATGATGGAAAAAAAATTACGAGATGGAAGGGGACTGTGAGGGTTAGCGTGACATGGAAGAGGGGTATGCCCACCAGTGGGCTCCATTCATGGGCTGCATGGATAGATCGATCTAGCTTGAATGTAAGGGCGTAAGTAAAGACATCATCAGAAGTGAGACAATCTGCCAAAGGACTGAGGTGACTGACATAGCTAATAAGCAGCAAGCTGAGGTGGCAGTGGACTTGTCACATATGCGGAAGAACCGATGGTCAATGGGTTGCAATAGTTCTCGAGTGGAGACCATAAACCATAAAACGCAGCGAGGGCCATATCGTGCTATATCAACGATCTGAAGCAGATTGCTGGCAGTGGCTGGATTAGAATGGCTGAGGACAGAAGCAAGTGGCGTGCTTTAGGGAAGGCCTATTAAAGACATCAGGTCGCAAGATAAGATTTTGGTTTGTCACTAAACGCCGGTACTTCAACTTGCATTTCCGGTGATTACCGGTGGTAGTGATACCACAATTCTTTGAGTGATACAACAATAACAAAAACAGTGCAAGCAGAACTTCTGAGTCTTTCAATATTGCGCCCTCGGTCCCAGCGCACTCGGAGACTGCGCGCAATTAAAATTCTAGGGACTTATGAGCTGTTTAGGAATTCCCGAGCGTGTCTTTGAGATCCACGAGCGTTACCTACATTACGTTTAGTCAGTTTGTATTTTCACACGTGCTTGGGTTGGCTCATTTTTGGTGAAAGTGCAATATTAAATGCTAAAATTTTAGGGGAGTTGACCTTTGTGTAGAGGGAGTTATCTTTTTTTAAAACTTCTATAAAGGACGATTTCGAAAGCATTTAGCAGTTCTATTTAAATTTGGTAGAAGTAAGTGATGTGAAGGGAGAGCATACAGTTTTTGCATTAAACAAGTGCTCGCTCGGTGCCAAATTCAGTCAGGCATAAAGAGGGATCTTTATTTTTATAGATGAGATAGTATAACAGGGTTTTGAGAAACGTTTGGTAAATACACAGCATTAAAATTACGGGCTACAAAATAAATCTTCTCAGATCAAGGATGTTTTATTATTTACAGTATAAACAAACGTGCATTCGTGAACTGCACGCACTACAGCATAAATTGGTACTGAATGGCCAGTTTCAGTTGCAGGTGATCAATCGCATCGCATTCGTTAAAAGGACATGTCCGACGAAAATTGGTTTGCAAAGAATCACGATTTAAATTCCCTTTTATATGCTTCCAATAGCCAATTACCACATTCATCACGATCGTATTGGATCGATCACTGTAAATATAAACTGTTTTTTACGTTGATTAATAAATTAAGTAATCAGACTAAAACTGCCCGGAGTCATACTAGCTCTTTTAGGCAACATATGGCAACCATGCAGGCGCTTATGGATATGCGCATCTAATACAAAAATGTTTTGCTGCGTGGTCATGTTCTAGTTAGATCTGAGATACCCGCACTTAGCCTCTTGAGTCATTGTACGTAGCAAACAAAATCATGCAAATACCTGAGACACTAGGATTTTCTCACGATGTTTTCCTTTATGGTTGCAATTGGTATTGCTACTGCAACTTCACAAAAGAACTTAACTTAGACAACAAAGTCATTGGTACATGTCAGTATTTGAACCCACGTTCTCATGAAAGTGACGGCAACGTTTTACCGCTATGCAACCTCTGCTTTTGTCACCGCTGCATGGTCATAAAGAAACATAGGCATGAAAATCAAAAAAGTTTAAATAAAAATTAAACACCGACTTCGAAACACTACAGCACTAAAAAGTTCGAAATAATTTAACTAATTAGAAGTAGAAGTATTTATACATGTAGGTATTGTAGAAGTATAATTTGGAGCCGGTGCCCAAAATATATGTGCTGGTCTTGAAACTGGGCACCGACTGGGCACAGTCAATTCGCGTCTTTGTTTCGAAAGGAATCTCAGTCGCAGTTCGATAAAAAAAAGAAAACACGGCGTAAGATAAGTGATGTCACAAGCTAGAAAAAATTGAAAAGACAGTTAGGCATTCTTACATTCCCTATCAGTACAAGACAAGGTTCACCACATAAAATCGCAACAGTCGGCAGCCATGACGTCACGCATAAAAAAATCGCAGTCGAAGTAATATCACATGGGGCGAGATATTACAAAAGCTATCCTGCATCCAGGTACCACCCTTACTGCGCCAGCATAGAGTGCATAATCGTCCTGTGACTCTTGCAATACACGTTATGCTAGTACAATCGTATATAAAAGTGGACTTGGCAAGTCTGTTTAAAAATATCGTATCACAACTACCATTCGAAGACGGTGTACTTTTTTTGTTACTTCTCACATTTTTTTTCTGGCACTACCCCATCGATTCTCCACATCAATGGAGGTAAGCTGGAAGAAAATACTATCTAGTAGTAAGCTCACCTCGGTGTTAAATAGTTTTTTAGTGCAATAAAGATTTTTTCAATTCAATTCAAGAAGATGGCACTTTTGGCTTATTTGACAAAATTTCTTACATGGTCATTTTAGGATAGTGAGACACTTGTCGGTGCATCGTTATGTTTAGTGATAAGGCTGCCATCTTTAGTTTTAGTTTAATAAATACCTGTGTATTTTCTTTTTTTATGTACAATAAAGTGTTTTCTATCTTTATCAATCTATCTATGTTTTGAAATTTGATCAGAAAAATGTATACCACATACCTACTTCAATGAAAACTGTATTTGTTTTCTTATTTTCAATTTTGTAATTATAATAATAACTTCCACATAATAAAATTACTTGTCCAGGTCCCAAACGAGGATACCCTGTGCTATAGTAACCAGGCAAGGATACCACAAACATAGCGTTACACTCAGACTGCCTCCAGTGGGAATCGAATCCACGAACTCTGTTTTAGCCATGTCAACCGCTACACCAACGCGGCAGTAAGAACAAATGCTTTGGCAAAGGCTTCGGGGTTACGACTAGCATTATAAGTCAAAACCTAAATGAAAATCTTGACTCGATTGGATTGTCATTGTTAGTGTACATAACGCTAGGGGCTGTAACCTTTACCTGTGGTTATCCACCACAGATGACATAACTCGAATTCGGCTCACTATAGCCAGAGACTTACGGCTTGTGGAACCGACTGTACGCTTGGTAGCGTTGTGCTGCGAGACAGGCAGCCAGTAATTCACGGTTAGGTAACAGAAACAGGCCCGGGCGCGTGACAGCCGCTTTGTCTCCCTCCGCTACCCTTTACTGGATAGTAACAATCAAAACGTAACTGTGTATATGAAAGAAGAGACGGCGCTCCAATCATTTTCTAAGGTTTGGGTTGAAATTTACACCTTTTCGTACCAGATGAGTTACTATCAATACGAAATGCAAATGGACGTAGAAGACACCGTCAGCATATATACCTGTTGGCTATAAATAAAGAAATATGGATGAATGAATGAATAAATTAAGGAACAAAGGACTGAATGAATACATACTTGATATTATTAATGCACTTCAATAGATGCGTTACAACAAAGAAGCATAAATTTTCATCGCAATTAAATAGTTTTAGATACATAGGGATAGTACTAAATTTCCGTTTGCGCTTAAAATGGGGCTTTGTATAAAATAAAATCTGCGTGGCCTAAGACATGTATAACTTGATTACCACCAACGTTTTAGAAATAGGCTTTGCAAAACAAGTATTCTGTATCTATACATGGTTGCAATTGCAACCATGAAGGAAAACTTTGATGAATGAAGTAAGACGACGTACCTTGTATAGTCACAGTACAAATACAGTAGTTTGTAGGTGTCTTGGGGCAGGTTGCGTGGTAGGGTAGTCGGTTTGATCTGTGAATCTAAACTTGTTTGATAGTTGGAAGTTGATGACTATCTAAAATGTCAGGGTACAACTATTGCCGTCGTAGGCAAGATAATTACTATGGAGCTCTACGAAACAATTAGATTTGGGGTGGAAATCATGAGGGTACCGCTCGGCGGTTAGCTCTTCGCCTATAAGGTGTGATAATCACCTTGTTTTTTTTTATCAACCCTTTTTGGAAATGTATTTAGACTGTAAGATCAGAAATGAAACCTTTGTGCAACCAATATAAAAACAGAAAAATTACAGCCATGATCCTTTAGAGACCTATGTAAATGGTAGATAGAGACTTGAAG
The DNA here is from genome assembly GCA_963969515.1 of Yponomeuta evonymella. Classification (NCBI taxonomy): domain Eukaryota; kingdom Metazoa; phylum Arthropoda; class Insecta; order Lepidoptera; family Yponomeutidae; genus Yponomeuta; species Yponomeuta evonymella. The sequence continues at coordinate 12,524,652 of OZ018357.1, read as the reverse complement.
AATCTTGATGAGGCACATTTTCAGCGGAGGGCCTCATCAAATTTCCTACAGACATCTGGCTAACACAGACCCCAAAGAACCGAAGCAACTATAACCTCCTTTAAAACACAACCCAATACATTTTCCACCGATAGTGTCTTATCCACAAGTGAGTGCTGCAATAGATTCGCAATTTGTACCGGAACGGTTAGGAGACAGTTCGCAGCATGACAATACAGTCCGGTTTATTTCGCCTTCAACCAAATATATAGGCTAAATTTATAACTATATTATAAGTGGGAGGCACTTGGAGTGGTCGATTTCACATCGTTTCATGTGGTGTTTCTGAAAATCCTTAAAACTAATAAGGAAGCCTTTTGTGCATTTCCCGTTGTAAAGTTCGTAATATAGGATGCGTTTCGTATCAGTCACATGAAGCCACATGAACGATGGTCTCGCCGTGACCCGGTCGGAAAGAATCATCATCATCATTAGTTTTTCTGTGGTATTGCATCTTTTTAGGACAAGACCCTTGGGGCAAAAGGGGATAAGAGCCAATCCCCAGCGTGACACTACGCAGCTGGCGTCCCGTCTCGGAGATAAGAGGGGACATGTCGTGTCTCAGGCCTGCCGGATTACGTAACTCTAATGGCGATGGCCTCGAACGCAAAGTCATTAGAGGTTTGCTTTGGTAGCTCATTCTAATTCTCTGCGGAAAACGAAGAAGAAACCCTTTTCGGGGTATTTTGCGATGTTTCATGTATTTGGTAAAGAATTACATTTAGACACTTGATGAAATATGACATTCCAGAGGTTTAGTAAATTATACAGCTAATTCATCAAAATACAAACAAAGACTGCTAAAATTATAACCTTTCCATGGCTTTGCTGTAATCGGCTAAAATTAGGTTGGCACTAATTTAGAAAAAACATGCGGTCTTAAAATATTGGCGTGAAATAGTAAAAAAATAAACACTATAATAGCCAGTCGCGCGTGCGCTGCGATTACTCTGTGCCCTGCTCGCTGAAGCACCAGAGTGTGATGTGTTTGCGGATGGGATTGGAAGTGTGATGAAGGTATGTAAGAGAATGCTAGAAGATGTTTGAAACGTAGTGCTCAGTTAAAATATTGTAACGCTTTGGTGTACCTAATTACTGTAATGTTGCAATATTTATGTAAATAAAAATAAATAAATAAATAAATAAATAAATAAATATATGTCTATTTATGTCTTGAATCAAAGTAGCGATTCTTTTTTAATTCTTAGTTTATTATTATTTATATTGTAATAACAAATCATGTTGTATATATTTAAGTGAATAAATTTTAACGAAGAAAAAAGTAGCGATATAGATTTTGTGATTTTACATGCTCCGATGTGATTTTAGTCCTGATGTGACAACCACATTTGAATTGTTATCATTGTAGGACTACCATTTGCCTCACATGTTCTCTTCACGATTGTTTTGTTTTATCTCTGTTTTGTTGACGTTCGTGTCTTTTGTTTGTGTACCTTTTGTTTACTTTGTGTTTCTGTGACAATTTAAATAAATATCATCTTTCTTTCTTTCTTTCTTTCTTTCTTTCATTTTATTAAGCTGTTTATATCTAATAAATAAATATGTACGATATGAATAACCAATACAGGATATACTGCCTAATATATCCCATATACATCAGCATACAGATCACTAGTCGCACATTGTTGTTAATTATAGCGTACAACGCTATAATTATTTGTTTATAAAAACTAGCCACACGTTCAAATTCAAACCCGGCCATTACACATAAGCTCCACATGGGGTTTTAACGGTAGCGTTATTTTATAATAATGAGATGAAGCTGTCAACCCTATAATGGAGGGTTAAGTATGCATGCAACACACTTTGTAGGTATTAACTTTAAAATGATAATTATGAACCATTCGCTTCAAAATAACGAGGTTAACCTCGTTTTATACCCTTGAAAATGTTATCATGTCCAGTTGTCGGCAAAAACAAAACAGTCAATGACAACGAACATTAATAGGATAATTTCTTCTCGTTTTGATTTTGAAAATAACTGTAACTATATAGACAGACAGATAGATAGAATATTATTTATTGTATGTACACCAGGAGTTACATAATATTATGTAATGGATGTTCATAATATTTAAAAAAAACCCTCCTTCTAAGTCCGCGTATTTTAATAGTCAATTACGAAACTGTGGACTTAGCCACTTTTCACTATATACATAATATGTATGTATGCAGACTTAGAAGGAGAGGTTTTTTTTAAATATTATTAACATATTAGTTGAGCTCACGGCACTGACATGCATCGTTCACGGCGATAACGTTTACTTCATCACATTTTTAAGTTTTCCGTCTACAAGTTGGTCAACTAATACGTACTTGTTAACATGTAAAACCTATTAGTTATGGTAAAGTACCCATTAAACGTTATTTATGTTCCAAATTACAAAGCACTAGTTGGCTTAAAAGTCTCCTAGACATTTGGTGATATATCAGTGAGTGAATGAGTGAGAACATCTTTCACCTATATCTTGTAAATAATAATATTAACTGGATGCATGAACTGCAATGTCAGCAATTTTGCTTTTTTAAATCCCTCTCCAAATTTTTTGCCCTGTGACATAAAAGGCTGCGAAGATAGATGGAGGGTCGAAAATGGCTTAAAACCGATTCGTATAAATGTATATACAGTGCGGGCCGACCGATAACTTGGCCTGGCGCAGTTTGTGCACTTTTATGTCTAATTATTACGATATATTATTAAGACTTGGTTTCTGCCTATCTGTTTATGTATGGAGTATTATAGAAAAACATAGCTCTTGGGTGCTACAACCGTATAATCCTAAATAGGTTATGACAAAGTGCATACGTTACTTATCGTTTATAACACCATAACACAAAGTGTTCAGATAAGGCTCGACAATAAGAGCTACTGTAGAGTTACTCATAGTACTATTAGCTATCCCTGCGTACATTATGGTCTAAGTGTATTTGCAAAGAGTGTATTGCGATCTTACGAACACACTCATCAATCACTAAGTGCCCATAATTCATCACGAACGCTGCGCTAACATTCTCCTGAAACGACTAGGCCTACTTGGGTTTCTCAGCACGTTTCATTTTATTGACAGTTAAAATTAGTGGCCAGGAGTTTAATTAAAACGGACAGTCATAACAAATGACCGCCTCAGAAGATTATAGACGTAGGTTTTAGTGACTTAAAGAAAATAAGAAAAACTTTACTGTCTCCACGTAAAGTTATAATGCGAGCAATGTATTCATCATTATCAACCCATTATGTCCCCACCGAGGGGCACGAGTCTCTTCCCTGAGGAAGGTATAGGCCATACTCCGCCACGGGGGCCAAGTCCGGATTGGTGGAGGCTTGTAGACTAGTGGCTCGTCTACTGTCAGAAGTTGTCAAGCCGCCCTAAGGCCTCTGACTTGGCTTAACGACTGCCATCTATCGACGGCAACCGGCACCAACAGCTTAATTTATTGTTATTTCTATAACTAGTTGGTTTTTCCATGTTAATTAGCCTAAGACCTTTTCTCAGACCTACCAAATATACACAACAAAATCGGTGAAGCGGTTTCGGAGGAGTTCGATAACAAACACTGTCACACGAGATTTGTATATATTAGATATAGTAACTTACTTCTCTGTATTTAGAATATAGCCAAATGGAAGAGACACCTATCAGACTGGCTAGACCAAAAGCGTATTTTAGGCTATAATTAGCTTGTTAATCGTGACAATACTAAACAATAATATCGTTCAACAGTCTGACAACGATTAGGTTACGTACCCCTAGATTTTAAAAAATCTCGAAATGTTCCTTTACACGTTGATACAAGTGCCTTACAAAATACAGTATTACCTCAAAAATACGCTATTACTGCAACATGTCATTAAGGTTGAATTGTAACTAAAAGTTAAAGAAATTTTTAAGTTTTATCGTTAAACATTTTTTGTACCATTTTAAATTTGGCCGTTACATTTTTTACGTGGTTTTAGTTTATTTGATTAATAAATCCCTAAAACCGTCTGTGTTAAAAAGAATGGACATTCTTCTATGTAGAATGTGACATTCGAAAAGCGCTTTAAGTGGAATTTTGCAAAATTGTGTAAGCCCTGGTGACTCGTAGAACAAAAGTGGTTTTAAAACATACACTCCAATTAGGGTATTTCAGAAATATTGGATATTGGAGATAACCCTGTATAAGGAGGTATGCATTCAGCTACGAGTATTAGAAGTTGGGTGGTCATGACGCTTAGTTTGTATGTATGGATGGAGGCAAGATAGCATTAGCGCCAAAACCAGCCGTTTTCGGCATAAATGCTGTCTAGTCCTAGGTTCGTGCTTCTAGGTTGTTTGTCGTGGGTCACTGTTAACATGATTGAGAGATTGTACAGACACCATTTGCAAACTTAAATGTGATCTGTAAAAGAAGATATGATTTTGTTTTCATTGGTGGCGCTAGTTACCCATCAGATCCCCTTAAATATAAATGCTGAGCATGATTTCCTTAGTTACGTATATTATGATGTATATTATCACTTATGACTCTATGAAATAAGATTCAAAGTTATTTTATCTACACTCATATCATAATCTTCAAATTAAGAATTCAAAGGTAAACACATATTGACAGGCTTTAAACAATACATAACTTTAAAGAAAATTAAAAAAAAAGTGTAATATAAAGTTACATTAAAGGTCAGATTTTTCACTTTATGTTAGAGTTTTTTTTTTTTAATGTGTTGCTGTGATCACGGAACAAAACTTAAGTTTTTTTTAAATGTCAAAAGTTGACCCTATAAAAAACCTTATTTCATTTTCGTGGTACCAAAAGTGCAACTAAAAAATAAATTTATAATTGAAAATTTTGTTTCATTTCGATATGAGTTTAGTTAATAACCGTAGATTTATGTATAGTACAAAGCTTGTCAAACGTGTTTTCCTTTGATTCCTTACTTTGAAGATTAAGACATGAGTGTAGATAAAGTAGTGTATGAGACTGCACATAACTTGGTATTAAAATACTCGCCAATGCTATTAAAAAACTCGCCAAGGCTCGTTTTTTAAAATCTCGCTCGTGTTTTAATAACCCTCATTATGTGACAGTCACATAAACTACTATTACTTTATACTGTAAAAACAAGTTACAAACTTGAAAAACAGATGCAAATACCTAATTACAAATGTCAACGTAGAATTTTTATCGCAACACCATTTTTATAGGAATTTTAACTTGAAAAGAGTATCATTAGCTGCAACGCCAGCCTCAATAGAGCAGCCAGCACGGAACAAAAAGTCCCGTTTGACATTTGGGCGAACAACGCACAATCACGAACGGTACATTCATTTCGTCCGAGGCGGAACGTCGCAGTGAGGAGAGGAGAAGACCCACTTCTGACACTTCTAACGCGCCGGCATGGCTGTATTATTAAACGTGTCAGAAGTGGGTCCCACTGTAGAGTACAGGCATTCTCTCAGATGGAGAGAGGCTTGATCATCGCAAGTGCCCACTGCAGATTGGCAATTCCAAGCGTTTAGGTACGTGAACACCTAAGCTCTTCTTCACGATGTTTTCCGAGTTACACAATTAGTAAGTATTGCTAGTACAAATTCACAAATGCACGTAACTCAGAAAACAAAGCTTTCCGGCCTAAAACCTCTTGAATGTGCGCTCTGCGTTCTACCGACTACGCTATGCTCTGACACGTAACGAGTGAAAATACAAATTTTTTTTTTTTTTTGTCTGTCGTTCACGGTAAATTTTTCAAAGTAAACTTTTGATAAAATACAGGATTTCATATTTCAAAAGGTTCAATAGGAAACAATTACATATTTGCGCCGTTTGGGGTCGAAACCATAGGCACTTGGGGCCCAGAGGCGCGCCTGCTGTTCAAAGACTTAGCGGCGCGCCTAATCGACGCATCGGGAGACCAGAGGGCCGGCCGGCGCGTACCTCGGCCAGAGGATAAGCCATCCAAAGAGGTAACGTCGCCAGCGTTCTGGGCTCATTACCGCGGGACAGTGACCTGGGGCAGGTGTTTTATTTGTAAATATAGAATTAGTTATTTGTATATTTTTATCAGTTATTAAGTCTCTTATTTTATGTTTGAAATATTTCAAAACCAAAAATTTATTTATTTCCGTTTAAGGATAAAAATATAGTAGTAAGTCTAACGGTCTTATTTATAAAAAGTCAAGATGGAGTTAAAGCCGGCTTACAACAGGTATTCCTCTCATAATCTGGCTTTAACTCCGTCTTAAGAGTGTTTATAGTGTGATCGACTCTTTTTAAATAAGACTATTAGTCTTTCTTCTGTCTTCACTCATTCGACGTCCGCAAACTAGACGCATTTGTACCATTTGCACTATTTCACTGGGAAAACTCGGATTGCGAGGCTTTGTGGGCCAGTCACTATTCATTTAGGTACTAGTGCGGCGCTAAGTTCATCTTTGTGTTTTTCCTGGTACAATAAAGAATATTCTTATCTTATCTTAAGTATACTTGGTTTCTGCTAATTCTGTGGAACTAGATTGTTAACTTGAGGAGTACTTAAAAGTGTGTGTCCGACTTCAGTTTCGCTGGCACGAGTAATTTAATGCATTCTATTAACCGGTGCGGAGGTAGCGTATCAGTAGAAACTCCCATGCAAGAGGTTATGGGTTTGAATCCCGGTACGTTCTTGTGAATTGGTTTGAAATCGAATACCTATTTAATAGTTTTTTAAAATTTTCCTCAGCAGCGGGTTAGTGCTACAAAAAGAACAGAAATTTACTTTTTGTAAAAAAAAAAAATGACAATTAGGCACTGCAGATAATTAAATAACTCCTTTAATATACACCAATGTCTTAAGAAACAATAAATTAAATTGTTCCTATAATTTAAAAACAAGCATCATCGGTGACAAGTTTCAGAAAGGTTTCAATCACAAATTTTTACTTAACTTCAATTTACTCGAAACTGAGTGCGGCAAAGTTACGGCCCTTCTTCTTGTGGCGGCAGACTAGCTCTATTTACTTCGAGTACCATTTCGCAGATTTCTGTTCACACGGGGGCGTCTTCTGGTGGTAGCCTAGTGGGTAGAACATTGGAGTCGGAAGCGGGAGACACAGGTTCGATTCCCAGTGCGGGCATGTACCTATGACTTTGTTTTCTAAGTTATGTCCATTTGTGAAGTAATAGTAGCAATACCACTCGCTAACGGTGAAGGAAAACATCGTGAGGAAACCTGAGTGTCTTAGCTATTCACATACCTCAGCGCTTGAAATCGCCAATCCGCGGTGGGCACGCGTGTTGATTAAGCCGAACTCTCTCTCTGAGAGAAGGCCTGTGCCCTACAGTGAGACGTATATAGGCTGCTTATGAGGGCGTCTTCTGCCTGAAATCACATGTTTCTATCTTGTATCGATACTTTTCGGATTTATAGTATTTCCTAAAGTTAACACGAGCACTAGACATAATAAAAACTGAATTTTAACGGATATTTACTCGTTTACTTTTTCATTTTACAATTTTCCGACGTTTCGGTTCTTTTGCAAGTGCGGTAGTCTCGGTAGCTGAGGTGGTTTACTTTTCTGATTTACCCGTCTGAGAAAGCACAGGAGGGCTTGTTTTTCCTGAAACATAGTACCAGGTACTCATCTAGTCATCTTTGCTCTAGCCTTGTCTTAACTTGATATTCCGTCCAAAGGCCACCACTATATCTAAATGAGTGATGGGCGGTACAATCCAGCTTACAAGTGAAGAAGAGAGGGTTGAATTGAAGGGTCACCGTGGGTGGCAGAGAAGTAGAAGACATAAAGAAGGAAGGACGACTATGTTGGCAATCATTGTCAAGTGCTTGTACAATGTTTCGCTATTATGCACAATGCGTAATAGTTATTATAATTAAGATAATATTTTCTAGTAAGTTTTATTTGTATTCGTAAATTATATTTTTTTAAATTGAATTAACCATAAAATAATATTTATTTACCAATAATATCCGGAATAATAAGATAAGAAAGGAATATTCTTTAATACTACCCGTTATTAAGGTGTAATAATTATAATTGTCTGTAAAACGGGTCGAATCGCGATTATTTATCAGGTGATTAGACAGGTAAATATATAACTATGTATGAGCATCACAACATACATATATACATACATACATACGTAGATAAACTCACGCCTATATCACAGAGGGGCAGGCAGAGGCCAGGGGCTGCCACTCGCCACGATCCTGACAGATCACTTTCGCTTCCTCAAAATTCATTCGTCATTGCATGTACGCACGCCGGTTTCGGGTACTTTTTATCTTGCCCTTATAATTTTCTATAAAACGGGTCTAATCGCGATTATTTATCAGGTGATAAGACCCGTTTAGTATATACTATGTATGAGCGTCGCCAGTCATTAAAAAATACTAATAATTGTCTGAGTAGCCGAACTACACTGACTCAACATATTATATAACAATCCAATTCCAGGGTTCAACATGCAAGGATTTCACCGCATTTTTTGAGTTCTCTACACGAAGAGTGCTATCGTCAATAGAATCCCGTAAGCACGTGCCCAGGACGTCTGTCTATCTAACTGACCTACCGAAGCAAGTGGAAATTTTCACAGAATATAAAAAAAAACAAAAAGTAAAAAAGTTAGGAGAGTCCTCCGACAAGAACGATCTATTCTGTATCGCAAAAACGGTAATACATAAAATTGTCAAACTTGGCCTGATTGCAGCGCTTTATTTTAGTCTCTTCCAGATGCATTTCTATGCATTGAAAGAGTGATTAACTAAATTCAAGGTCTACGAAAGCAACCGTTTACTACCCACCTACTCTACGACCACTCCTAGCGTGGTCGTTTCGATGCTCGGTAATTAACTAGCTATTCCGCAGCCAAGGACGCGAGGTAAAGCCATTTGGGAGAGCGATATTAGCGCTCACCACTGTCTTTTTCCTGCTTGCTGAAAAAAATATTTAGACGCTATCTTTTTCTGGTTTGGATTTTGTGAGGTGGGTTTTGACGTCAGACAGCTCCAGCGGCTCATAACCTTTTAAGCAGTCCAAGAGAGAGAGAGAGAGAGAGAGAGAGAGTATAGGCTTACTAAACCACCGCGGATTATGGATTTCAAGTGGCTGACGGATTTCCTTTTATCTAACATTTCTAGCATCAATTGAACCCTAACCAGCATTTTAAACGGCTGACGACAGCCTAAAATTTAAATTCGTTCGGTTTTATTTCCATTTATCAATTTTAATCCTCCTCTGAGTGTCGCTTAGTTATAAAGAGGGAAAATAATCATTTCATCCGGCATAAATAAAAAAAAATGAAATAAAAAGTAACCAACAACCCGACTGCTGAAAATTAACTACTAAGCAGGTGAGACCCAAATTAAACACTGTGACTCGTTGCGAGGTTTTTAAGTTCGTCCCGTCTGTTTATTACTTAATGTTTAGCAGTCGGGTTGCTGGTTATTTTTTATTTCAGTTTTTTATTGTTATCTTTTTTGTGATTTTTTGTTGGATTTACACTGATTTCATATAGCATATGACATTCGCCTAAACACGATGAATCTGTTCAGTTAACTGACCACTGCTTAAGAAGTTATGGGGAAACATATAACACGGTCACATTAACAAGACGCTCGACGTTGATACAATAATGTCTAAAACAAATACCAAAATGACAGAAAACTATACAAGTTATCAACACACGTAGTGGTTACAAAGATGCTGACCATACTATCGATAATTTGCTTAGTTTTCTGTCATTTTGGCATTTGATTTGGACATTATCATATCAACGTCAAGCGTCTAGTTAATGTGACTGTGTTGTAGAATCGGACATACTTACTTACGAGCTAAACACATTACCCTCCTTTTGGGCTTCGCCCCAGTCGGGTAATAAATATGAAAGCCCGAAGCATCCCAGCTCGCCACTGATGCAAACTTATTGCGCCGCGCCATGACCTATTGTTCGGAGCGTGAAATGTATGGAAATAACCAAAACGTGATTGTTGTTGTGAGGGATGTCGCAATATTTTCCTGTTGTCACAATCGCACTTAGAATCACAATTAGTACCCATGCTCTGATACTTATTGTGAGCGTTTTCATATTGTTTCACGTTCAATACATTGACAGACATGTGATTTCAGTACTTATGCATATAGATATACATTTGACGGATCTAAACGCAATAAAGTTTAAATGAAAGAGCATCGAGTCATTATAAAATACAATGCGTATAATATTCAATAATTGTAAGTGTGCGTGAAAGGTCGATATTTACCTACATTACGGCATATTAAGTCTGTTTAGGTAATTAAGGTAAAGCTAATTATCTTAATAGTTCCTAAAGCTCATTAACCATCATGAACATTGCAGACTTTCATTTAAGCGTTTTAATTTCAGGTGCTTAAACTATATTCCAATAATGTTTATTAATTACACCGTAATTACTGTACAAAATTATATATTGACAGTTTCACGACATATTGTCAATGAAAATATTGTGAAATATTACAATTAAAGTGCACCTCTACTGTGTTCCATTCAACACTTAATTTCTTTTAAAACGATAACATATTATTTCAGACATCATCGGCGAGTATAAACTTTCAGATCTCGGGCGATATCACTAGACGTTCATTTCCAGTGTAATCTAAAAAAGCTGCAAAGAATAAAACGGAGATACGGTCTGACATCTGAAAGGATCCTTCATGATATAGAACGAACAAAGTAACTTTAAAAGAATTTTCATTTCCTAGTCAGAATAAGCGAGCTCTTATAGTTTGTTGCATAGAATGGAAGCTGTGTAGAGACATTTCGTTTTAAAAACGTACAGTTGTGTCAACGTGCGTTGAATGTTGATTATTTACTACTCATTTCAATATTTTTGGGAAATCGTTTTTACAAAATGTTGAGACCCGTTTCTTAATCAGCAAAGCAAAAACGGTAATGTTTTTTAAATAATACTAGGACCTTCAGCTCCGATGGTTACTGCTGGTTTCTTGAGAATATCAAATGAAATTTCAATAAGTTTTTTCTAGCTGTCCCTCCGATTTTGTTCGCGTGAGATTTAATAAAAAAATATCACATGGCATATACAAGTCACGGTCTCGCTTCATGGCAAGTTTCATCTTAATCCATTCAGCCGCTTAATCATGACAAACATACAGACTTTTACATAAATAATATTAGTCGTGGTCCAGTATTTCTGCACATAGTTGTATCTGTTCACAGCATCGATAAAAAAATCGATGGTTCACAGGGTGGACTCAACACTGGCGTCGAGTCAGTTTTAAAAGCCTTCAACCGCAGGCTAAGCGCCCTGATTTGCTGTCAATCGGATTAGAGCCGCGCAAAACATAATTTGATTCAATTCAAAGAAGCTAAGCGATGTAGGTCACTTGGGCTTTTTCAATCTGGGAAACGTGTTCAGGAGCTGTAAAAGACAATTATCAATGTAAAATTAGTATAATAATTTTGACTAGTTTTGGATATTAAGCACATATTGGTTTGTAGATTATTCTAACTTTACAAATGACTTCTAGGGCCGCGTTTCACTAAACTACAATTCATAGTTAATTATAACAATTTGATGAACAATGCTTTTAGGTCTCATACTTTTTAATCTGTAGGTTAGTCGGCTATGCAATATACATGGAATTATCGTAGTAAACCATAAATCGCAGTTTTATACTATGGGGTCTAGCATGGTTTGCCTTGTTTAAAATCGAAAATATAAAAAAAATCTAAAGCATTGAACAACTGACGCAAATGGGACGTACTGTAGGGCACAGGCCTTCTCTTAGGGAGAGAGTATGGGCTCAATCACCACGCGTGCCCACCGCGGATTGGCGATTTCAAGCGCTCAAATATGTGAACAGCTTAGACACTCAGGTTACCTCACGATGTTTTCCTTCACCGTTAGCGAGTGGTATTGCTACTTTAACTTCACAAAAAAGTATGATTAAACATGTCATATTGGTTATAAATAAACCAAAACCATTCCGAGTCTACTATCAACTCCATATTTTGATACTGTATTTTTATTACTTTCTATTACTTTTTACGTTATTCCTCTTATTTTATAGAAGCTTCTCGACCCTTTGACATAAATAGGAGAACAATATGACCGTCCCAAGGTGTCTTAGTAGTTCAAGGATTTTATTAGACCAACAATGTCACTATCAGATTTATGCCCGTCTATTTATTCAGATATAAAGCTGATCGTAAACTTTACGCCTCAACATAGAGGTACGTTTCATTTGCCTCTACGAGCCGCGAGCTCAATAAAATTTGCACATATAATAACTTCTCATAATAATATGGCTTGAAGCTGTGGTAGCGCGGTAGGTAGAACACTTTCGTCACATTTAGGAGGTCGTGGGTTTGATCCTCGGGTGTGTATTTGTTTTTTAAGTTACGTATGTACATTTGTGAAGCAATACTACTCGTATTGCTTCACAAATGATTTGTAGTAGCAATACTACTCGTTAACGGTAAAGGAAAACGTACGCGAGGAAACCTATTCGTCTAGCGTCTCAGGTATTCACACGCCTCAGCGCTTGAAATTGGCAATCCGCGGTGATTAAGCCCGTACACTCTCTGTGACAGAAAGCCTGTGCCCTGCAGTGGGACGTATATAGGCTACATAGATAAAAATGGCTTGATAGTCTAGCTAGTACTATCTGTAAGTTCTCTGAATAATACTAGTAAAATGTTTATTTGAACGGTTAAGAAGTTTCACTTCCTACGTGAGATTGTTAAGTGTTGCTATGAATTTATATAATACTGCATAAAATTGTGTATTTAAAGTGGTTTTAACCGCCTTTAATAAATTTTGAAAAGCGCGTTTTGGATAATAAAAAATGCGAATAAAAACGCTCATTATTTACACGTTCTTGGTGTTGTAAAGTAATGTAAACTTTTTTTAGTCTCATATGATATTATCTACTTGCAAAATTTATATTTACGGCTTACTCTTTGTCGCTCAGTTACAATATGCGGAAACTTATTTTTAGCTCATAGTTACAATAAAATATCCTTTTCTATCCAAGATACAGGTTTTCCTAAAATGTAATAAATAAAAATAAGGCTGGGAAGCCAATTTAAGGGCCTATAATAGGGCTTAAGGTTGCAACTTGTACAACAAATTGCAACCTTAAGCCCTATTATAGGCCCTTAAATTGGCTTTCCAGCTTAGCAGGCATATCACGATGGATTGATTTCAGCAAAGGTACGAATAGAAAATCAAGCAGCTTATTCGACGGGGCCATCCGTACGGTGTCACAGTGCAATAGATCTGCTTCCCGCTGTATGCCCGGCCGTAGTCACCGGACACAAAAGCCGTGTCCGAGCAGTATACATCTTAATAAGACCGGGATAGGGCACAGAATACAACGGAGACCCACCTGCTTGATTCATTGGCTAATTTGCGATTTAGCTACCTTATCTATCTATTACTAAAGAGATAGGAAAGGGTCGCCGTAGTAAAGGGAGGATAAAAGTATGTTTTACGGTGTCATAGGTGAACGTCAATACATATTTAAGAGGATTTAATTTACAAACGACATGTCGGATCACAATGAATTAAGGCTGCTGTTACGTCTGGGATGGTGTCTCGCTCGCACACTCAAATTTTTCAAAAAAGTTTCTATACCTACTTTTGATAAGTGTGGTCTGAGGGTTTGACAGATAATAAAATTACTGACATTCAAAACATATTTTTCTTTTCCTGTACCTAGTTGTTGACTGAGAAAATTTTATACTAAAATTGATAATTTTGGAAACAACTATTCTTCATCAAAAAGTAAGTACGCGAAAAAAAAAATTGTACTTTAAATGCCCGTAATATATTACCTGTCATGCCCTCAAAATCCACTTACTAAAATATAATAATTTTAAAATCACAAAAATGGTTTCACGTTTGAAAGGATAACCCAGTTAAATTAATCTATCTATCAATACAACTCATGAAAGACGCCAACTATTGGGAAAAGGCCTCTTTACCAATCTCCCGGATCACGCCAATCTCCCGGAAAAATCAATAAGGTTTCTAAACAACTTTTTTTTTATTCTGTATCTTTCACTACTAGGCGGCTTAAATTACTGAACGAAAAAGGAGACCACCCAGAGCTACCCAGTATTTAGTCTTTAACGGTTTGCATTCCTACAGCGTTCAAATAAAAGAAAAAGGTCACGATGTAATTGACAAGAATTCTTCCCTATTCGTACATACCAGTAAATTCCCATCTTGGTAACCGACAATAAGTGCTTGGGTTACATCATCGCAACGCGCTGCCCTCCAAAAATTCCTTGTAGAAAGATGACTCGAGGCCCAAAGAATGTGATGAAGATGAGCAATCCCACTTAGTGTAAGTAATGTTTTAGATGAAAAAGTTTTGGGAATCTTGTGCTCAATCTTAATTGTTCGTAAGAACTGAAATAAAACGAAGGACTTTTTTTTATTGCGCACTTTTATTTCTTTTACATGCATTTGAAGGATATTTCGAAACTTTGCTCATACATTTTTAACTTTCATATTTTAACATGTTCTTTATTTACCATGAGCCCTCACACTTGGCCGTTTTTTAGGGTTCCGTAGTCAACAAGGAACCCTTATAGTTTTGCCATGTCCGTCCATCTGTCCGTCTGTCTGTCTGTCTGTCCGTCTGTCCATCTATCCGATTGCCCGTCTATCCGTCTGGCCGTATGTTTGTCCGCGGCTTAGCACAGAGTACTAGAGAGCTGAAATATGACATATATGTTCATATTTATTAAGTGGACAAAATGGTATAATAAATTGTGAAAAGCAAATTCCTACTCCTAAATTAGGGATGCAATTTTTTTCTCGTCTACACCACAGTGTGGGTATCGTTGGATTGGTCATTTAAAAATATTGTGGGTGTAGGAAGATCATTTTTTGATTTAAGGTTCCGTTTATGAAATATTAAGCTTTAAAACTCAAATTTTTGTTAGAGTAGGGCGTCCCTTCCCTCCCTCCTTTCCTGGCTAAATGGTTGATTGTGAGAGAATCAAAGCAGTAGCACATATAACGAACTTAAAAGGAAATCTATTATGGCTAAGTATGCTTTACAATAGGAGTAATAGGCGACCAACTTATAAAAGGAAAACTTCGTACAAAAATCATTGAAAATTCGATAAATTTGTTAGTTCAGTAAAGCAGATAAAAACCCCTCTTCCTACGGAACCCTACACTGCGCGTGGCCCGACACGCACTTGGTCCATTATTTGTTGTTGTACTGTAGGTAATCCATACATCATACTCTCTCTTTGAAAGAAGACCTGTACCCTACAGTGGGACGTATTTAGGCTCTATTATTATTACCATAAACGGATGCTGCATCCACGATCGTCTCCTCATGAGGACAATCTTCAATGGTTATTGGCACGTCATGAAACTTTAAAACTAAACATGATCTTATCTTGTCTTTTGACTTTCTACCTTACCTTACGAGGGCAAAAATGTGTTTCTAGTTGTTTCTAGAAGAAACAACGCAGTTGATGAACCACAGAGTGGCAGTATTATTAGAGAAAAGATATGTCGGCAGACCACTAGCCAAATTATTTGATGATAATTAGAGCCCAACCAGCCGGAAGGTCAAGACTTTGTAGCAACGGACCGTCCAAAGTGCGTGAATTCGAAGACGCAGTGCTTAAGTTCGGGATGATTATGATTGAATTAAACGACCTCTAACGAGTTCCAAGTCAGTAATCAGAAGTACCAGCTCAAGTTATATTTGTTTGAACAACAGAGACTGTCCCGTCCTATCTTTCGCCGCATCTGACTTCATAAGCAGCCTATATACGTCCCACTATAGGGCACAGGCCTTCTCTCAGAGAGAGAGAGAGTTGGGCTTTATCACCACGTGTGCCCACCGCGGATTGACGCTTTCAAGCGCTGTGGTATGTGAATAGCTCACATGTTGAAATCGGTCAGCGCTTGAGAAGTCGTGGGTATGACCATCGTTCCGGGGCATACCTGATGCAGAAGATTTCCCTGGCGGTGCAGCGGGGGAACGCTGCTAGCATCATGGGAACTTTTGGATTGGGCGTGTCCCGGGGCGGTATATTTGATTAGTTTAATCTACTATTTATTTTAACCTACTTAGATGTAAAATGTATGTGTGACCTAGCATAATTCTAATCACTCTTTAATCGTTTTCTTACAATATATGCTTTTATATATATGTACATATTGTCTTATCTTTATTTGTTTCGCACCACCTTATATATACACGTCAATTACCGTGGGAAATGACTCACACCCTCAGCACAATGCTGAGTCAGATTGTGGAAACCTTTGTGGAAACTTTGACACACCAGAGGATGCACTCTGACGCTCTGACTTTGCCTTGTCCTATGTTGTATTTATGTGACTTGTTTTTTCTTTGTATTTATGTTACTTGTTATGCCTTTTTTCTTGTGATGTCTTTCTTCTTCTTCTTCATTTTAGCTGTGTCCAAAATTTAGTTCATACAAAACCTATAATATCAATGCGGTCAGAGTGGAGTCATATCAGACCACATGCACTCGGTGCCAAGTGGGTAGTACATAATATTATTGGAGCACTGCATCACGGATCACTGACCTCGCAGTTAATTACTCGAAACCATCCACGGCTATGATTGAAATATTAATTAATAGTTCATGGAAAGATTTTTTTTTCAGTTGGCGGGATAAGACAAAGTAAATACAATTAGACTTTATAGAAAAAAGTACCCAAACCAGTTCTGTTACCATTAGACCTGAGAAATGTAAAGCTTGATATTAAATCTGCGTTTTGACAAAATTCAATGCATTGATATGAAATAATTAAATTAAATTTATGATTTAATAACCAAATTTGTTAACTACAATAAATAGATCTCTTTGTGATAAAACCACTGACTGCACTTTCAGGATAAAAACTCTTCATTGTATATTAACTTCTTGTGCTCACAATTAATGACATGACACTTATTTTTAAAATTAAGAGACAATAAAATAATCTTGACGATGTAAATGATGCTCTCTCGCGTGTATTACATTGATTCATGGCAAATAATCTGCTTCTACATTCCAAGAAGACAAAATGTATAAAGTTTACCTTACCAAACGTAAGATTAGTTGACTCGGAAAAGAAAAACTAGAATTTGTAGAAGATACCGTTTTCTAGGCATCACAATCGATTCAAAATTGCAATGGGGTCCTCATATTGTAAAACTAGCACACAGGCTTAGTTCTGCAGCATATGCAGTCAAAAGAATTAGAGAGCTCACTGACATTGCAACTGCTAGACTTGTTTATTTTAATTACTTCCATAGTATTATGTCCTACGGCATACTACTGTGGGGTCGGGCAGCAGACATTGAGACGATCATCATCTTACAGAAGAGAGCGATCCGATTTATTTACAAGCTAGGTAGTAGGGACTCGTTAAGGGATTTCTTTAAAGAAACTAACATCTTAACAGTTGCAAGTCAATACATTTATGAAAATATAATGTATGTTAGAAAAAACATTAGCAATTTCGAAAATGTTGGAAGCCATCACAATATTGATACTAGGAATAAACATAAATTGTCATTTCCACGTTTTAGACTTGCGTTAATACATCCTTTATGGGGCACTGTGTACGGTTCTACAATAAGATTCCTCAAGATTTATTAGAGTTACCACCGACGCGGTTTAAAATATGTATTAAGCATACTCTGTGCAAAAAAGCCTATTACAACATTAAGGATTATTTGGAAGACAAGGATGTCTGGTATTTAAATAATGTTAACAGGAACGATTGTATCTAGTGTAGTATAACTTTAAGTTGAAAACTCTGTTAATTAAGCAAACCTGTTTTGAAAAGAATAAATGTGGAGTTTCTTTGTTAGCTTCTTCTCCACATAATCTATTAATTGTGAAACTAACAGCTTTGACGTTCATTAAGTAAACATTTTGTTTTTATAGTGAATAAAATTTTTTGACTTTGACTTTATCTGTCTTACTATTTATACATACTAATTTATTCAAAAATCCATCTAAATACAAAAAAACATCATCAAATATGTAGGTAAGACATTTTCTGTCTCAAATAGAACAAAGAAAACCACTAAAGTTTCAAAGTCAAGTCTTATAACTTCACACTTTCTTAAATCTAGTTTCTCGAACAGGACACGTAAAAAGCAAAAACAAAAGAAAAAACGGGCGAGATACAACGCTTAGAATTCGGAAGTCTACTTCTATACCTATAAAGTGTTATTATGGGTAAACCTAAAACATCAACTTTTATTTGCTCTGTCGTCACAACGGTAGTACACACAAGTGCTCAGCTTATTCTGGTTCTAATAAGTCCCTAATACGAGATCGGAGTATCTGAGGTGTTCTCATACATTAGCACTTGAATTCGCCAATCCGCAGCGTGCGCGCGTGGTGATTAAGCCCATACTCTCTCTCTCTCTCTTTCTTTCTTTCTTTCTTTCTTTCTTTCTTTCTTTCTTTCTTTCTTTCTTTCTTTCTTTCTTTCTTTCTTTCTTTCTTTCTTTCTTTCTTTCTTTCTCTCTCTCTCCCTCTCTCTCTCTCTCTCTCTCTCTCTCTCTCTCTGAGAGAAGGCATGCGTCCTGCATTCGGACGAATACAAGCTGTGTATCATCAATGGCCTTTACATCTATTCATCATCATCATCATTCAGCCACAAGAAGTCCACTCCTGGACATAGGCCTCCTCGATGGATTTCCAAAGCGGCTTGCATCCAGCGTCTTCCTGTCACTTGGATGAGGTCATCTGTGCATCTTGGGGCTGTCGTCCTACGCTGTACTTTCCGATATGTGGTCTCCATTCGAGAACTTTTCGGCCCCATCGGCCATCAGTTCTGCGTGCTATGTGCCCCGCCCACTGCCACTTCATCATCATCTATTGCAGATTATAAAAAATTATGCAGCGTTTTTGTAGCATTTACGCTCGTGACTAAAAAATCCTATCTGAGAGAGGACCCCCCGTCCCCATACTCGGCACGTGTAGGCGGCAGGCCCCTGCTGGTCGGACTTTAAGGCCTATGCGTGTGCCCCTTCGCAATTTCGCACGTTTTTCGTTTATCGTTTTTGGGGTTCCGTATCTAAAGGGTTAAGGGACCCTATTACTAATCCTGCGCTGTTCGTCCGTCCGTCCGTCTGTCACCAGGCTGAATCTTATGAAACGTGATAGTTAGACAGTTGAAATTTTCACAGATGATGTACATATTTCTGTTTCCGCTGTAACAACTAATACTAAAAACAGAATAAAATAAATATTTAAGGGGGGCTCCCATATAACATACGTGATTTTTTGCCGTTTTTTGCTCGATATAAATAACGGCTACAGGTAGACGCTTGCAATATTCAAATGTTGTATAGATATTGGTACGGAACCCTTCGTGCGCGAGTCTGACTCACACTTGGCTGGTTATTTTTCTCGTTTTGTCTTAACAAAGTATTAATGTAAGTAGGAGGACTCCCGGGTACTTAACATATTTTTAAATACGTAATACTAATTATATTCATGGTGGGACATAATTTTTTTTGTAATTACTTTGAGAGTCCAACACAATAACACGTACAATATTCTTAAAAAAAACTAATATGGCTCAAGAGACACAATCATTAAACTCTTCAAATTTTAAGTGTTACTTAAAATTTGAAGAGTTTACTCGATTTCCAAATCGGTTCAGGCGTCTTCGAGTAATCGGGGTGATTTAAAAAGTTTTTTTTTTTATTTTAAAATAAGAAAAAAATTCGATGAATTGAAAACCTCCTCCTGTTTTGAGGCCGGCTAAAAAGCTTTCATGCCCATAATTTGTAGCATGCCATCCACCTTCGCATAGCAAATATGATAGATTTTGATAGATAGAGAACACGTTATTGTACATAAAATTGCAAATTACACAGATTCGTTTGCATTAATTTATAAATGAAGGCGGTGCGTAATGCATGTCTTAAATTGCTCGATGCGTGCACTGAATACAAATGCGGCTCGCGGTTTACGCATTTGCCTCGTTGGTGGTTAAATATTTATAAATAAATAAAAACTCCACTAGCCGTTTGTAATCTCAGTCTCATTTTGTTATAATCGGCTTCTTCTGTATTTGCCCTGTTTTTTTTTTACTTTCCTCTTCACCTCGGCACTTGCAATAGTTCCTACCGTTGCTTGAAACCTTTGTTATTGAAGACTGGCAAAAAAGTCTACAACTTATTCAATAATATCAACCCCTATTGTCAACTTCTTGACTTTGATAGTATTTAAAAAACATCCTTGTTCGCACCTAGATAAAAACTGAGTTAAATTTAATTGAATTTCGTTACTACTTTATCTGTGACCATATTTTATACAAATCCTTTAAATTTTATGTTATATAAATGCTTTTTATTTTTTTGATTAAAATCCAATATATAAATGGATAATGATGATGATGATGATGATTTCCTCTTATCCCTTATCAGGGACATAGGGCTCGTAGAAGGGATAATATTACAAGAATATTTTTTTTTCGTATAAACGCTGTACAAAAATATGCAAAACATAATTACTTAGAAGATAACAACGAACATGAACTCAAAACCAGGTCAGAGTAATCTCCGACTGTCTATCATTGCACCAAAATCGTCGCCTTCAATCAACGAACCGAAAACTTCTGAATCAAAAGGCGTCACCTCTTGCAAATTTAAACGAAAATCCCCTTTGAGGAAGGAGATTTAATACAACGTAGCACTAAAATTTGTTATTTTCACCCCAAAAAGGGAAACATTAGCGTTAGCTACGGACTGCGGGGTTTGCATTTCCAGCAAACTTGCAATAATACTCGGCTAGCTCTTATCTCGCTCAGCAAAAGTGCGAGAATCAACTGAGTAGACGTCGGTTATCGTACCGAAAGTCCAGAGCGGAAGTGCGCTCGCAAACTGCAGGAAGAAAAATATGCGACCGCGCGAGACCCAGTGTTATTCCTGGACCCTACTCCCTACACTGCAATTTTTTTTACGTAGCCTCTTTCGTGTCCCACTGCTGGGCAAAGACCTCCCCGTCTGTTTTCCAACTCTCCCTGTCTCCAGCCATCTTGCACCATCCCGGCAAGAATGCATTGAGGTCATCCCCCCCATCTTCGCCTTGGTCTGCCACACTGCAATAATATATTACTTTGATTCTTAAACTTGTCTCATGTCTAGTGGGTACTTAGTTATTAAATAAATCTTGGCCCGAAAAGGTTTCATATTTCTATGAGATTTAGCTCATTAAAATGTTCTAAGTATATATCTAGCCATGACTATAAAGTGAAATGACCGGTACAGCGAAGACAATAAAAGAATAGTATAATAGAATTGTTAAATACCAAAGTAAAAAGCGCCGCCTCCTATAGTCTTGGCTTTTTAGGAGGCTTGACTGCTTTGTTGGCCCAGCGGTATCACGTCTGTTTAACACGCCGGTGGTCATGAGTTCGATTCCCACTGGAGGGCGCCGTAAATTTGTACAAATAACGAGCCTGGGTGTATTTCCATGTTTGTGATGTCCCTTCCTGGTATCCTACTTTGGGATCAGGACAAGTGATTGTTATGTGTGAAAATTAAACACATCAATCAGGAATTAAAGTTCTTGATGCAAAGGGCCAAACAACTGCTGTTATATAAAAATTATATACAGATAAAATTATAAATAAAGAACCTAATTTCTATTTACTCTATACGTGGGAAAAAGCACTTCAATACCGATAAAAGTAACCAGTTTTATCACCAGACATTTTCTTCAAATATGAACAATCAAAGCTTTGATTTCTTACTAAAAGCTCTTTTTATTTCAGGACAGCAACGAACGATAAATGTAATTATTTTACTTCTGATGTTCCGGAGTACATATTTGAGCACCGGGCTGGCTCCTAACTTTTTCCGAAAATAAATTATTTAACCCAGGTTGTACAAAATTTACTACGCAAATTACCAAGCTAATTTACAATACTTTGCAAAAACAAACAAGACGAAACTAAATTTTAATACGGTTTAAGCGTCAAATTCGTTGGAATACAGCGTGGTTTGTCGTTAAGGAAGTTTAAACTTATTTTTGCGTCATTAAGGGAAGGGCTAATTAAAGCCCACATTGACTATAAAATGAATGTGCTACATAAAATCCAATGAGCCGCTTAACCTATATCTGGACAGACTCAGACCGCAGACTGTGAAAAGGGCACCTCTTGGAATAAAAAGTAATATGGGTAAATTAAAGGAACTTTGGTAGAGTGTCTACTTGGTAGAATACGATATACATAAGCAGCCTATATACGTCCCATTGTAGGGCACAGGCCTTCTCTCAGGGAGAGAGTGTGGGCTTAGTCACCACGCGTGCCCACCGCGGATTAGCGATTTCAAACGCTGAGGTATGTGAATAGCTCAGACACTCAGGTTTGCTCACGATGTTTTCCTTCACCGTTAGCGAGTGGTATTGCTACTATAACTTCACAAATGTACATAACTTAGAAAACCAAGTCATAGGTATATGCCCGCACTGGGGATCGAACCTGGGTCTCTCGCTTCCGAGTCCGATATTCTACCCACTAGGCTACCACCGCTGTTACCAGAATACGATATGCAAACTGCTATATAAAAGAAAAGATTTTCAGTCTTATTTACTAAAAGTCGATTCCAATAAAACACTCCTAAAACGGTGTTAAAGACGTTTGTAAGATGAAATGCTGCAATAAACCGGTTTAATCCCGTCTTAAGTGTGTTTTAGTGGAATCGACTGTTCTTAAATAACACTGTTAGTCTATCCATAACTACTGAAAAGTCCATGATAATATATTGAAACATAGATTTAATAAATGCCAATTCGTTTCTAATTAACATTTACGACTTACAGTTTCATAGTACCACTATTCGGTAAGCAAGATTTTATAACCGTGCACCGTACAGTAATAAAGACTAACATAAAACGAGAGCTACATATATGGAGTGAATAATAATTAAAAGTAGAAGCCGTTTCATTGTGTTTCAGAGAGCAATAATAGCTAGAACGGGGAAGGCAGGATACATTATGCTGGTTTAAGTCCATGTGAATCTTTTTTGGGCTCTGGAATTTGGAATCTTTTTTTATTAAGCCCATACTCTCTCCCTGAGAGAAGGCCTGTGCCCTACAGTGGGACGTATATAGGCTGCTTATGTATGAATCTTTTTTAATTGAGATGGTAAGGCTAGTAAATATTGCAAGTGCTCAAGGTGTGCGACGTTTTTAGCATGTCTACCCTCAGCATTGTTTGGTTATGGGCTGAAGAAGGAGAATGTATTTATTATCTGATTGATTTCACAATTAGTTGCTCATAGTGGAAATAACTACTTTTCTTGTTTTCTCATAATCTATTTTGAATCTCGTATTCTCTGGTTTATAGTTCAAACTTGTGATAGAAGTCCAAAACTAGCAATATTCCGAAAAGACAATTTATTGCAGCAGTGTTTTCAATATCTATCCGAAATGTTTTTTCCAGAGTTCTTGCCGACTGAGACGGTATCTGCATGAGAATAGCGTTCTAAAAACATGGCACAGTCAAGGCCTTGCATTTTGTCGCATAAAAAAAAAACATTTTTGCGCCCTTTTCGTTCTTGTCATGTATAGAAAGAAACAAAAACTTACTTTCCTGTTTCAATATATATAATATTTATGTTACATACTGCAAGAGCGCTAACAGACTGTTTGCTGTAGGGTAAGAACGGCAAATGGTCGTCACATACAAAGTTACCCGTGGTTCTTTAACTTGGATAAGTGAGTTTATACTTCGGTTAGTGAAGTCACAGGTGAAGTGGACCAGCAACGGCAACGACCGCACAGTAGTTGATTGCGCTCACGAGGTACCTAATTTTTTTTAAGTTTTCTGTAACGGAATATTTTCATAAAAAAATTACCTTAGCCCAGAAATGGATCGATGTAACTTAATGACTTAAGGCCAACCTGCGTCACTTTCTTGAGTAGCCACTAACTAAAATCTTCGATACAAAATTGAAGTTAATTGACTAGTTAAGTTAGTGTCATTTGGGAAATGGTGCAGGTCCTAACAAATGTATTAAAGGCGGTCCATCCAATTAACTACGCAACAGCTCATAATATAATTGCATCACTTGTTACTAAAGTTTGTTCTGAGGTTAAAATAATGTAGGTAATTAGGAACGCAGAAGACCTGGCCGTAGAAGAACTCACTGACTGCAAAACTTGGCTGAATGGTTTCAAACAGGCACCATAGATTTTATTTATTTTATTTTATTCAGTAACACGAAACTCACAAAACAAATATAATTAAGATGGGAAGATTTTTTGGGACTCATTGGCCACAATGATAGCCGACCTCCGATAGGAGATGGCACCACAAGAAGATGAAGAACTAAGAGTGACATACGCCATGTCACTGGATAAGTAAGTAAATAGATAGGTAATTAGCCTTTGCCCAGCAGTGGGACACAAACCAGGTTACGTAAAAAAAAAAAAACAGAGAGATAGTGCTGTCAGAAGAAGATACGTACTTAAATTCACGAAAAACTATTTATATTACAATGTTACCCGTAAGAAATGGCGCTTTCTGTTGATAATTCGCGTATCTATCCCACTGTGGGCAACCTCATTATCATAAGTACAAAGGCTTTGTTAGTTCAGCGATATAGCTAAGCTTACCGCACTGGCAAATTATCGCCCTAGGTAGACTGGGAGACATTGCTTAGTATGTAGGACGCTAAGATACTCTAGAAATAATAGGTAAATGTGGAAATTCGTATTTATCATTTTTCCTATAGTGACATAGACAAAAGTAATGGTGTTCGAAAAAGATGATGAAATGACTGAGTGCAAGATAAGGATTAGAGGTGAAAGGGTGGAACAAGTGAAAGAATTTGTCTATTTGGGGAGCCTCTTTACCAGGGATGGCAAGTGTGAAGGTGATATAGAAAGAAGAGTAAAAGCAGGAAATTGTGTAAACGGTGCATTGTGCTCCTTTGTGAGTGGCCAAAACATCTCCAGAAGAGCTAGATTGGCTATCCATAATGGAGTGCTAGTCCCAACACTTATGTACGCTAGCGAGACTTGGGTATGGCAAAAGAAGCAAGAAAGTAGGATTAATGCAGTAGAAATGAGGTCCTTGAGAAGTATGTCTGGCGTTACTTTGAATGACAGGATACGCAATAGTGTGATTAGAGAACGTTGTGGACTGAAAGAGGATGTAGTGACAAGAATTGAGAAAGGAATGTTGCGTTGGTTTGGACATGTGGAGAGGATGAAGGAAGAAAGATTGACAAAACAAATATATCGAGCGAATGTGGATGGAAGGGCCGGTAAGGGACGACCCCGACGGACATATTTCGACCAAATAGAGGATGTATTAACAAAGGGCAGGATAAAAAGTACCCGAAACCGGCGTGCATGCATGCAACGACTAATGAATGTTGAGGAAGCGAAAGTGATCTGTCAGGATCGTAGCAAGTGGTAGTCCCTGTTCTCTGCCTACCCCTCTGGGATACAGGCGTGAGTTTATGTATGTATGTATGTATGTCCTATAGTGATGGCGAAAAATCGCAAAAAATGGCGTGGTGGAAAAAAGGCTTATACGCAGCAGTGGGCAGAAGCTAATCAATCAATCAACCCGTACTCCAACCACTGCTGGATAGGCCTCCCCCAAGGGACGCTACTGTTTTCTGTCCCCGGCTATTCTTATCCAGCCACTGCCAGGAATCTGCCTCACATCGTCGTCGTCCTACGCGGCGTTTACTAGGTCATGATTTTCACTCAAGAATATTTGTACCCCATCGACGATCGGTTTTTCGGAAGATGTGACCTACACACTGCCACTTCAACTTGCTTATAGGCTATGTCAATCACCTTAGTTCATTGGCGAATGTTTTATTTCTGTATGATACATCAAAGAGACGGAACGATTGAGAATTGGGAGACTAGCCCTACCGTCAGTGTCCATGTTTCGGCTCCGTAGGTTATAAATGTCAGGATGGTCTGGTTGAAGACTCTTCTCTTTAGGCTCTGAGGAATAGCCGAAGTATAGAAAACCAGGCACAGTTTTTCGTTTCCAGTGGGCTAGAAATGATAATGATGAATATGATTATTTTAGGCCAATCACTAACAAAACCCTCTTTCTTTTCACAAAAATCATGAAGAACTATAATCAAATTTTTAAAGTTTTGTTATTACTTTCCACAAAACGATGTTCAATTTTAGCTGTTGGCTCCAGTTGAGTTTGCAGTGAAGATAAATGCAGCGAAATACAACTCTATCCTATCCATCTCCAGTTTACCGAAATTGATGACTATTACTTAACAGCTCGGACTTTTACAAAACCACTAAGTCAATCTTAGATTTTACCGGGAAATCTTAGGATTTACAGTGACACAATAGTAGATTGTTTTACCTAGGGAGCAAACGATTATTTTTAAGACGAGAGTGTTTTTTTGAATCCAGAGCGGAGCGATGGACTCTAGAGTAGAATCCCGAGCGTAGCGAGGGATCCTAAAGTAGAATTCTGAGCGTAGCGAGGGATTCAAAGTACACCACTCGAGCTTAAAATAGTGTTGCTCCCGAGGTGGACACTCTACTTCTTATCACCCCCTATGAAAAAATAAGTAAGTACAAGTTATGAATAAGAATAGAATAGAATAGAACGTTTGTACCACATTTTTGAGGTCCGATACAATTTTCTCTGGAGTTAATAGAATACTTTCATTCTCACTACTTGAAGACGTACCCTACTTATTTTTTTAGAAAAACTTAGTAAAATCCAAAGAGTATATAAACAGTTACGAACACGGGCGGAGGAATCCATATCGCGCATCTTTTATTTTTTCCCAAACTTCTTTTTTATTTGGCTTGCGCGCGGTTATTTTATCATACACCTAGTTACTTGTTTATACAATGTTCATGATTGAGGTCTTGGATGATTGGAACTTTTACTAGAAATATCCACATTTCAAATTCAAATCACTTTTCATCCGAGCTATTTGTTTCGATTCGATTCAGAGCTATTTGTTTCCTATTTATGAGGACTAAAGTAGCAATTTAAGAATAGATGTGATAAAAATATCGTCCAGTATATAATGCAACGTTGCTTTCAGCGGCAAAGACAAGTCGCACAGACGAATATAAATTGAAAACAGTAGAGACAGTTTGCAAATTGAGAAAACTGCATGCATAATAGAATTTTCAGATTGTCAGTTTCATGAACGTGTCACTTGTGTTCGCTGGAATGGTTCATGCGAAGCAATCGTTATTGATTTCGGAAAGAGGAATAGATATACTATAATGAAAACAAACACCCGACAGCTAAAAAGTAATACTTAAACGTAACAACCATTTAAAGCATTGAAAGGCAGAAACAATTTTATAAAATGACTGCTGTCATAGAAAATGTATGAATTGGGGAACCAATTGTTTAAATTTTTCTGGCCTCTTTTCCAACTTTCTTCAATAAAAACTTTAGGAACATTTAAAACTATAGCCGAATCGGTCCAGCCGTTCTTATTTGCTATGGAGCACAAATAAATTTATATTTATTTAGATAGGGTTGAAGGCGAGCGGTGGTAGCGCTTCGGGAGGTCGTAGCTTCGAATCCCGGCTTATACCAATGACTTTGTCTTCTAAGATTCGTACATTTGTGAAGTTGCAAATATAATCTGAAGGAAAACATCGTGAGGAAAACCTAGTGTCTAAGATAGCACTGAGTGCTTGCTACGTAAAATGGTCCAGTTATGAGGCTAAGTGCGGAAATCTCAGGTCTAAGTAGGGTTGAAGCCGGAAACCACTCTATATTTATATTCTTTTTGTTGCACTAACCCATGCTGAGGACCATTTTAAAAACCTATTTAGAGGCTGAAAATTGCACCCATGCCGCTGCTTGTACGTAATACAGAGAAGTTTGTAAAGAGGCTTGAAATTTTACTGATGCCTGCACTTGCCCATTAGCTCACTTGGGAGAGCGCTGGCACGGTTAGCCAGAGGCCGCGGGTTCAAGTCCCGGCGTGGGTGCAATTTTTAACCTCTAAATAGGTTTTTAAAACACTATATTTACAAAATTTTAATCAAATATCAAGTTGTATGGTGTATATCCCGGATATCCCTTGCTGTACCCAACTTTATTTGTCATTGGTATGGTTGGGTACACAAAACTAGAGTCTAGGAGAGAGCTAGCATTAGCTACAACAGTATTTAGAATATTCAGGGGCTTGCTGTGCAATCCCGCGGTGCTGGAAAACATAAAGTTGGTGGTGCCTCCCTCCGGGGCGCGGGGGCTTGAACAATTTGATAAATAAATAAATAAAATAAATGAATAAAAATAACTTCGTCTTTTATCAGTCTTAATTGAGTAAAAAATATCCACACATACCTACTCAATAACTATCATATAGATGTAGCACAAATTATCGGGGCATTGTATATCCATATGCTTTGTCAACCTTATAGAAGAAGAAGAAAGACATTTATTATACCAACAAGATACATCACAGAAACAAAAAAAGCACATAAGTAACATAATATGCACAACAACAGAAAGAAAACTAAATACACAACAGACAAAACGAATAAATAAAACAGGACCATAGATGTAGCCTGTGGTGTATCTATCTACAGAAGACAGTTATTCTTCTGCGATTAACATTCAAAGTGAAGCGCTGGTAGCCTAGTGGGTAGAACATTGGACTCGAAAGCGAAAGACCCAGGTTCGATTCCCAATTTCATTTGAATTGCACCATTGAATTTGTTTTCTAAGTTATACACATTTGTTCACATACCACAGCACTTGAAATCGTCAATCCGCAGTGGGCACGTGTGGTGATTAAGCCCATACTCTCATTCTGGAAGAAGGCCTGTGCCCTACAGTGGGACGTATATGCTGCTTATGAAATATTCAATAGAGTCAGTGACGTAAGACAGTCCACCTAAGTTTAAACATTCGATAACTGGCACTGGCATCCGCAAAACTTTGGGTTATTTATGTTTGCACTCTAGCGGGTTGTGTTTTTGTCATTTTGTTTCCCAACTAGTTTCTTTCCGTTTTGTATATAGCAAACAATCAGCAAAATTTGAAGCTGCCCTCCGTTACTCTTATAGCGTCAAGTATAGATGTGAATATCTAACAAAAGTGTTACCCGCAGCTGACATAAATACAAATGCAAAATGTTTATTTTAGCCACAAAACACAGCATTATCTTAACATGTTTCACGGAGTATACAGGCAAAAGGTATTTTTATGAAGATTGTACAGTTTTTATGGCAGAGTTTAGTACGAATGTAATTTACTGTGGTGTCCACAGTATGTTATATCTGTATCGTGGACGCCGCTTGCTTTACCATATGGTTTTACCAAGTCGTAGAACGTACGTACTTAAGTAGATAATTATATTATTTTCAAAACTTTGTGAGACTTTAACAAACATTATTTACGAGAATTTAACATATTATTCTTACAGTTGTTATGTTTTAGTCTATTGTTATGAAAACTAATATAATTTTATTTTATTTAAGTTCAGTTCTGTGTGAGTTTAGATTGTGTTGAAAATTATTAACTTAATGCCGGATAAACTTACTCAGTATTTTGTCGGAAGAGTCCGACCAGGTTTCGCTCTGATCTGTTTCGCAGAGGTTAAATCTTATTCGAAACCTGGTCGGACTATACATTAGTAATTAAATCATAAAAAAATTGCCTTTGAAGTTCGGGAAAAGCTCGGAAAAAACTGCGAGACTCGATTCCTGAACTACTTATAATATGTACCTACAAATTTGTACAGAATCCTCGGTGGGCGAGTTCGATTCGCACTTGTCCGGTTTTTTTTTAGCTAGCCGTGTTAATGGCCCGCTACTGGGCAATGGCCTGCCATAATCTTCCACTCCTCTCTCAGCCTTCCTCTCCCATCCGGGCAAAAATCTTGGGAGATCGTCGCGCCATCTTCGCGACGCATATCACGTCTGCGATATCCGTCACGTGGAGCCCAATCAGTGACAATTTTCACCCATCTTTCCGGGCCGTGTGGTGTTGCACAATCTATCTTCACAAAAAGCATCTCGGCGCTCAATATAAACATGCTTTACGATTTTAAACCCTAACATAGATGTAATTTATTTGCCGTAAGTGCAGTTTTTAGGTCAGGCGCCACATTAGCTGAAGAAAATGAGCACTGTACCGCGTAAGAATGTACAGAGAGTACAAACTGAAATTAATTATGTTATTCTTAAAATACTGATAGCGCAGTATGCGAACATTTCACTTGGCTGTAATCCCCCGGAACTTGCATTTAATAGATTCCTATTTACGTTAATTTTTTGGAATTCAGTTTTTTGGAAAGAAACAAGTAAGAAAAGACATTTATTATAACAAGGCAGAGAAAAAAAAATTAACAGATAAGTGACATATTAATTTAAAAATAACAGAAAGAAAACACAAACAACAGGTACCTTCGTTTTTTTTAATATACATAATTAATTCCAAACATTTATATCGAGCTCGCCTTTGAACATGTTATTTGTTATGTAATATCCTGTTATATTTCGTGTATTACTAGTAAAATTAATTATTAATCAACCACAACTGAACAAAATATTGTTGCTGCTGTTGAAATTTACTTGACAATAGAAATCGATAGACTAGGAAATTGATGGATGACAGTAAATAGAGAGTTGAAGTATTCGACTATCCGCTCCAAGCTCCGTCATTAAAAAAGCTCGATGGTACCAAATTAATGCATTTTTATCCGAACGTACAGTTGCAAAATTTTAGATCGATATGACACTCTATTTCCGTGTGGCGCCGGATTAAGAATAGCATCACTCTATTTCCTTCCGTGGATGTCGTAGAAGGCGACTAAGGAAATCAATTGCCAGGAGACGGCCAGCAGCGTCTTCCTGAAATTCCAATCGCATCCTGCGATCGCCAACCCGCCTACCAAGCATAGCGATTATGGGAAAACCCCTCATGGTTATGAAAACCACAAGGGAGGCCTATGTCCTGCAGTGGGCGTCAAATGGCTGATGATGATGATGATGATGATGACACATGTAAGTTCAAAGTGAATTTATAGAGTATAGGTTCAGCCGTATTCGACATTGTGAATAAACTAATTAAAAGTACGTACGTACATACGACATTTACTGCAGTAGTATTTATATAGACCGCCACCTTTAAGAGGACACAAATAGAGGTTCAGCCGTATTCAAAATTGTAAATAAACTAATTAAAAGTAAATTACGGCCTTGCAAAAAGATTTTATAAGAAAGTTTATAAGGCTTTAATTTATTTAAGCCTCGCTATTTTCGCTTGTGTATAAATTACACATAAGCGAAAATAATAAAAGCGAGCGCAATCTAATATTATTTATTAGATATTGACTAACGGCCTTATTAAATAAAAACACGATTCCTCTAAAGCACTCCCAAGAGGCGTCTGTGGTTACGAATTTTCTTTGTAAAATCTCCACCACAGACGATTATTATAAATATGTCTTTAAATTACATACAAGCGAAAATAATAAAAGCAAGGCTAAAATAAATAAAAACCTTGTAAGCTTTCTTTTAAAAACTTTTAAAAGGCCGTAATTTACTTTTTATTAGTTTATTCACAATGTTTAATACGGATGAACCTCTATTTGTGTCCTCTTAAAGGATGAAACACACCAACGCGATGGCGGTGGCGGTCCATAAAAACGTCCATAAACATACTACTGCAGTAAATGTCGTATGTATGGACCGCCTTCGCCACCGCGCTGGTGTGTTTCATCCTTAAGATTTTAGCGAAATTTTAGTGCGATCCAGCACGTACTTTATAAATTAAAACCAAACGACTTTTAGTATGAGTATCGCCTTTCGCAGCGCTCTCAAGACACGGTGCTGTGCTGCTTGCTGTCGTAAAGTAGGTACCAGCGAGAATGCATGCAACGACTAATGAATGTCAATAAAGTGAAACAGGTACACCAGAATGGCGGTAAGTTGTATAACTTGGCCTCTACTTGTATAGCCATGAGTGTAAGTGTACGTGTTTCTTTTCCAGTTTCTACCGTTTTTAAGCTTCGCGCCGTATTTCCTTCTGTTTATTCTCATTACGTGCTTGCGGTAGGGAAGCTGTTCGCTAATGCACTAGTTGTTTTATATAAAGAGTTAAGTTGCAGTTGGAAGCGGAATGTAAAGCCTGCAGTGAAACTGGCATTCAGAGACTTTGTAGGCAGGCAACTTAAGGCAAAAAGTTCAGTCGCTGCTGTGTCGAGTTTTATGAAGGCTTCTTGGTGTTTAAGTCATTAGATAAAGGTTCATTTATTCGCATAAACATGTGCCAGTAGTACAGTGACATGTACCGATAGTACAGTGTAGTTTTGCTTCAACATCTTTTGCCAGAAGGTGGCGTGCAAATAAGAGAGGTTCGCCATCACATAATAATGATTCATCAGTCACAAAAAAGGCTAAAAAAGTGTGTCATTTTGACTTGATTACACGTTATTATTATCATCAAATTGGATTCAAAAGTAGACAGTCACATATCCATAATATAATGGTCAGTAAATTAGAAAGAAAAAGTTAATTATAAAGTGTTATTTAGGAATTCATTAAGATTGTAGTAACATTTTCAATAAGCGTTTCTTTGAACCGTGTCTTAAATACATTTATCTACACTAATGTTGTAACATTCTACTTATGTTTTCAATACTTGACTTATAATTACTACTGTTATAGCGCAGACAACAAAACACTCAATTTAAGCAATTTCACATGATGGTATAATATTCACATCGATATCGTAAAATCTCATTATAACATCAATAAAACGCGACCAACTTGATTGCAGGGCCAATCAGGTTGGTCGCGTTTTATTGAAGCGCGCAGCTGCGCTCTCATTGGTTAAATTTTAATGGCGGCAAAATCACTGTGATTATACACGTACGCGTGAATTTAATTTTTAATTGCATTAGTGAAGATAAAGTAGTGTATGCGACTGCATATAACACGGGTATTAAAACACTCGTTACTATTATGAAACTCGCTGCGCTCGTTTCATAAACTCACACTCGTGTTTTAATACCCTTCATTATATGACAGTTGCATAAACTACTATTATGTTTTATTGCTTGTAGATTGTCAGAATTTTATAATATATCATAGGAGCCATACATACAATGCTTTTGCCCAATAGGGTTGTTTTTGTGCGATGAAGACGTAATTTACTTTCATCACGTCTGTTTCTCATTACAGTTGCACACAAACGTGGAAACAACTCAGGGTGTTTTTTATGAACATAGCTACCTCAAATATAACTATACAGTGCTGGAAGTGTTAGAAACGTTTGCCAAAAAGTGATATTTGTATATATAAACACTACTTTTAGCAGCAATAGAGAGCTGACGGCTAACCTCCGAGGGACGCAGGTTGAAGAGAGCCCGACGCAAAAAGAATGCGGCGTCGAGAGGACGCAAAGTGACGATGATGATTCTTTTAATAGAGTGAAGGCAAAAAGCTCCAATCTTTGACATTTTATTGGACTGAATTTAAAGCCAATTAGCATAGAAATGCTAATCAGTTTTAAATTCAGTCTCATACATTAGACATGTAATATTGTTTTCCGCTGTTACTACGTACAAGTAGCACAAGGTACGTGGGTTGTTTGTGCTACACCGTAGACGGCGTAGTAAATGCTACGGCGTAGTACTGCGGTGTGGCACTATTAGTTAACTACTTAAACTTAAATACCCTACACACTCAAAATTTAAATAAAAATATTTTTCAGAGACTTAGGCGTCTTACTTCATGAGAGCGTGAGCAACATCTTAAGGGTAGACACATTTTTAGAAGCTTTTTTCTCTGGCTCCTCTTGTCTAAATAATAATAATGAATAATTTTATACCAGCCAAAGCCATATTAAATCATTAATAAAAAAAATTAACTCACATACATACTTAAATAAACTCACGCCTGTATCCCAGAGGGGTAGGCAGAGACCAGGGACTGCCACTTGCCACGATCCTGACAGATCACTTTCGCTTCATCAACATCCATTAGTAATTTTCATCTTGTCCTTTGCTAATAAATCCCCTATTTGGTTGAAGTATGTCCACCTGGGTCGGATATAAATATACTATAAAATTAAATAATATTAATAATAAAATTGTTATAGAACTAAGTTAATTAAATGATTGAATTAAATTAATGAAATTAAATAACATCACTGAAATATTTAAAAAACAAAAGAAGATGAATTGACCACCCATATACTGTAGTACCTAGGAAATTTAAAAAACCGGCCAAGTGCGAGTCGGAGTCACGCACGAAAACAACATTAGACACAAAAATCAAGAAAAAACGGCAAAAAATCACGTTTGTTGTATGGGAGCTTCCTTAAATATTTATTTTATTTTAATTTCATCACGTATGTTTGAAGCTAATATAGAACTAAATCTCGTATTTCAAGAGTCTACTTGTTACCCTTATTGAAAACAGTTTGTTGTATGGGAGCCCCCCTTAAGTATTTATTTTATTCTTTTTTTAGTATTTGTTATTATAGCGACAACAGAAATACATCATCTGTGAAAATTTTAACTGCCTAGCTATAGCGGTTGATGAGATACAGCCTGGTGACAGACAGACAGACAGACAGATGGACAGACACACAGACAGACGGAAAGTTAAGTCTTAGTAATAGGGTCCCGTTTGGCACCCTTCGGGTACGTAACCCTAAAAAGCATTATAAACCAGGTATAAATATATGTGTACATCATAATGAAAGTCCAGGTGGAATATTGCGCTTTTCATTTTATTTAGGTGTGCAAGAACTTCCATTTATCACTCTGTTAGAATTTAATATAGACTTTGTGAGGCTAACATTGCAATAACCTGTGGTTACCTGATGTTTGCAAGCATACTCGTAGTCTATAGCTGCTGTGCATACATATTAAAGTTGTGCCACTGACCGTTATGAAACTCAATGAATGACTTATATGTACGAAATATACGTGGAAAGCTGCATACAGGGAGTAACAAAATATACACGAAATTTATGTTTACAAAAATGGAAACCTTTCTATTCGTTAATGAATAAATCTCACTATACAAATAACTCAGAAATCACAAAAAAATAAATTGAAAGAGAACGAAATTTATTGTCACTATAGTAATCATTTCCGAACCAAAACTGAAGTTAATAGTAAAAGTTGCTCTTGATCCACCCCCGTTTTTGTGTAAATTTTATTACAGCCTGCAAATTTGATTAATAATATGGGCATGTTCTGGAGTAATAATATAAAAAGAGATAAAAAGTACCCCAAACCGGCGAGCGTGCATGCAACGACTAATGAATGTTGAGGAAGCGAAAGTGATCTATCAGGATCGTGGTAATTGGAAGTCCCTGGTCTCTGTCTACCCCTCTGGGATACAGGCGTGAGTTCATTTATGTATGTAATAATATTAATAACTTCCACAACACAATCACTTGTCCTGGTCCCAAATTAATTACCCTGTGCTACGGTAACAAGGTAAAGACATCACAACATGGAAATACACCCAGATTGAAGCCATTTGTACAAATATACCGCGGGCCCCAGTGGGAATTGTACCCACAACTTCCGGCATTGTAATCAGTCGTGATACCGCTAAACCAACAAACCATAGTTTTTATCCAGCTCTTACCCGAACGGAATCGCGTGCTTAAATAGGTAATATTATTAGTGCGATGGGATACGAGTTACCGTGAATTCATTAACCTAACAAGCCGCACTTGGATAGGGAAACCTATCAAGTCTCGCCGTTTGAATTCTGTAACCCATTAAGCCTTGCCGTTTGGATTCGGTAACTTACCAAGACTCACCGTTTTGATACGGTAATCTATCTAGCCTCGCTGTTTAAATTCGGTAAACCTCGCCGTTTGAATTCGGTAACCTATTTGTTAACCTTTCAAACCCCACCGATTAGATTCGATAACCTTTCAAACCTTACCGTTTTGATTCGGTAACCTACCAAGCCTCACCGTTTGGATTCGGTAACTTACCAAGACTCACCGTTTTGATACGGTAATCTATCTAGCCTCGCTGTTTAAATTCGGTAAACCTCGCCGTTTGAATTCGGTAACCTATTTGTTAACCTTTCAAACCCCACCGATTAGATTCGATAACCTATCAAACCTTACCGTTTTGATTCGGTAACCTACCAAGCCTCACCGTTTGGATTCGGTAACTTACCAAGACTCACCGTTTTGATACGGTAATCTATCTAGCCTCGCTGTTTAAATTCGGTAAGCCTCGCCGTTTGAATTCGGTAACCTATTTGTTAACCTTTCAAACCCCACCGATTAGATTCGATAAGCTATCAAACCTTACCGTTTTGATTCGGTAACCTACCAAGCCTCACCGTTTGGATTTGGTAACCTATCTATCTTCACGGTGTTTAGACTAGCTTCAGTTTCGTGGGCTAATGCGGAGATTTACTTCCCTTGCATTTGTTTCGTCACTTCAGAGATACTCGATCGTAACTTTCAAGTACCAGCAGGCAAGGCTCCGGTGACAAATAACCTATTTAGATTCACCCGCTCACCTTAATGTAGAGGTCTCAATCTGCTACCGTACTTTATTAGGTGTAAACTATAGTGTCGCTGTTGGCGCGAGCGGCTTACGTTTAGGAGAGATTTTCCGTATTTAGGGATGAGATTGTTGTAGTTTTTGTTTTATTTGAGCTAAACTAAGTGGTTGTTTGCCAATTTATTCGCGAACGAAACTAGGACTTATTAATCCCTCAACTGCCCTCGCGGAATGGAATGTATATAGATGGTGTATACAAACTTGCACAGATCTGTGACAAGCCAGACGAGCTGACTGGTTATGCAAGAAAAGATAATTTTTTTTTTCATTCTTTATCAGGGACTTTCATGTACTATTGTGATGAATCATGTGCAATAAAAAGTTATAATCTTACAAGAAGTTCTAGTTTATAATAAATTATAATAATAATAAATTTATTTATTTCAAAGTAGTAACACAGCGGCACAATAAAGTTATGCTAGACTAAGATTACAAAAATAACGAGTTTACTTCAGGGGTTTGTTACGAAATCAGTTTTGAGCAATGTTTTTATTTCTTTCGAAAGTAAACTCCAGTAATTCAGTTAAAATATTACCGATTAATGAATGTACAACTCTACAAACACCTGCAGGCAACACAATAGATTTAGGTCAACGCTGCCATTTCACACAGTCAATGGCTTCAAATAATGACTTTCGAATCGATAGACTCGCCAAATTATTATAATTAAAAGCACTAGTTAAAAGCTCTAGCCTATACATATGCCATTAACCTACCTACATCAGCGGTGTGCACGCTTAGTTATTAAGCCATAATCTCTGTCTGAAACAACGAATGGGCCCTGCCGTAGGACGTATAAAGGGTGCTTATGATAATAATTAATGTTGAAATGCTATATTTTCACTTAGTAAAAAGTGGTAACAGGATGTTATCTAAAAAAAAGGAGCATTGCCGCATGTTACTGCATATCATCGGGAAGAGGCATTTATTATTCCCTATATAAGAAAAGAACATACCTACTTATAATTTGTTATTTAGGTAGATAGATAAATAGAAAGCTTTTTATTCTACGTAAAAAAAGAAATTTAATTAGTTTGTATTTTGACTTCTGTCTGTTTTTCAGTTATTTGTGATAAGATTTTTACATGGGTGCCTATGCCTGAAATAAATAACTATTATTATTATTAAAGGGTAGGCAACAAAATACTTCGTATAAAGTAAACGTTAATCCGGTACATACATTCATACATAAAATCATACCTGTATCCCGACAGGGTAGGCAGAGGGTTTACCACTTGCCACGATCCTTCGCTTCAACAACATTCATTAATCGCTGCGGGTTTTGCAATTTCGGGTAACCCCGTCATCATCATCATCACCTGCCTTTTGACACCTACTGCAGGACATAGGCCTCCCTCATGGTTTTCCAAGCTTCCCGGTCTTGAGCGGCCCGCATCCAGCGACTTCCCGCCACCGTAACCAGGTCGTCAAACCATTTAGCGGGGGGCCTGCCCACACGTAACCCGGTACTTCGTATAAACTCAACGTAAAATTCTCAGAAACATGTTAACCCCGTACTTTATGCTTGATGAAGCTCTGCACCGAACGAGCTTTTTGATGTATTAAGGTTGTGTTAACAAGAACGTACGGTTTGTATGAGTTTCCTTTAGTGTCTTCAAAATGTAGGTAACTAGAAGCAATCAAGGGCCTTATAATTAGAGCCAAGGCAACTTCTCAGAATTATAGCTAGTGCATTTATTTTTACTTATTTTTATTTCATCATTCAGCTACAAGAAGTCCACTGCTGGACATAGGCCTCCGCCATGGATTTCCAAAAAGACCGGTTGGAAGCGGCTTGCATCCAGCGTCTTCCTGCCATTTTTATTTGAAGTCTTCACAAATCAATTGACTAATGGAGAATCTAGGCTAAGTTTAGATTTAGAGGCATATGCCTCTATTATATTATAATATTTATCCACCGAAATATTTTGTGAATCCGATCACCAAGTGTGTGTGATTTTTACACTGAAATTAACGCTTTGCCTTTGCGACATGACCGGTTGAATGTCAAAAACGCAAAGGTTGAGGAGCTGTTACGGATAAGTGGCCCATAAACCATGTTTGTCGGGCGAGTATTTAAACTTTATTCAGTTACCTTATGGGTTTCTTTACGACTAAAATGTAAAGGTTGCTATGCTGTCGTCTATCCGAAAAGCTGAAGACATTAACGGTTAGCAGTCCACATCACAAACTTTATTAATTATCGTATTGTGATTCAAGAAACTTTGATACGCCGGCAGTTAGCTGAGGGTAAGAGCAAACACTACTACTCCCTGTTAATTTAACAATACGAGTACAATGACAATTTATCGGAACTGATTTAGGAGATAGTAGCCCGGTTAACTTTGTTAACTATCCAACTTTACATTCCAAGTTGATGTTAAACTTTGTCAGTAAGAAAAGTAGGTACTTATCTTCTATCCTGTCTAAACTTGAGCTGATAAACATCGATATGTTTTCCCTATTCTCAAAACGAGGTTTTTACTAAAAAAAATTTGAAAATCTTTTTGCTTGATTAACGATATCATCCGTACATGCTTAACTTCTTTGGAAAG
Source organism: Yponomeuta evonymella (assembly GCA_963969515.1). Lineage (NCBI taxonomy): Eukaryota > Metazoa > Arthropoda > Insecta > Lepidoptera > Yponomeutidae > Yponomeuta > Yponomeuta evonymella. The sequence continues at coordinate 12,485,498 of OZ018357.1, read as the reverse complement.
CTCTCCTTGTTACCTATTTGCAGGACAAAATAAACACTAAACTATCCAAATGTTACTGCTTGTATGTGTAGTTTTCCATAAATAAAGCTTTGCATCTCTACCAGAATTTCCAGTCACATGTCAACAACAAACGACGTCCCCGTACGTAACATCGAGTACATTCGATCACATTATTGATGGCGTCTATTCACGTCCTCTATCATAGGACGCCCCGTTTATTGCTTCAGCTTTTCGACCGATAATGCTGCTTCCACACGTGAACCCTGCTTTTCGCGTACTTTCATCTGTGATGGGCACACATCGCCAATATTGGCCACTATGAATAATAGGGACGCTGGCACATCAGGAGTGACCGCTCGAGTGATGGCGTTTTAGCCCGGGGGTAGCAGAATCCTTATATTATACTTAGTCCACACGCTCGTAAATATTCGGCCTTTTTACATGCCGTCATTTCGATATTTTTTTTTAATCGTAAATCAAGTAAGTTTGATCGTATATTGGGTGCTGGTAGTGTATCGGTAGAAATCTTGCATCTCACGCGAAAGTTCTAAGGTTGGATTTCGGAAAAGAGAATTAACTAGTAACATACATTTGTAGCAATTCTAGTAGCAACTCTCTGTGACGAAAAACATCGCAGGGAAACCCTAGTGTCAGAGGTGTTCACATACTTGATGACTTGCTACGTGGTGGTATATATGTTTATATGTGGTGGTATATATCATATATGTGTTAAGCCTAAAAATGCGCTTTTCTTTATGACGATTAGTTATTCAATTCCTTAAAAAAACTTAAATGGCTATTGGAATTTGTAAGTATTCCATGCTGAAGACAACTCAAAACTATAGGAGTAATATTTCGTTATTAAGAAGTGAAACATAACTTTTTTACTATGTAGGTACTAAAAGCCTTAGGTTACTCTGCTTATATTTTCTTTATTAAAAACCCTGATTTACACAAAATTTTGGAATTCTTACTCTTTAGTTATCAGTGTTCGTAGTTTTTTTCATCTCTTTTTATCTGTTTTTACAACTTACTCATCTGGCAATCGAATTGATGGCGGTAGAGTTATTCTATCGGAGACAAAAACATCTGCATTAAATGCTTATGTTTAATATCTGTAAACCTCTCCTGGGTGCAAACGGACAGTTTTTTTTTAAATACTATCGAAGTCAAGACATCGATAATAGCGGTTGATATTTCTTGAATTAATGGTAATTGATTCACAATTACCTACGATGATGAAACAACTTGATAGACATATCAAACTATCCACATATAGCATTTTTGATATCAATATACGTAAGAAATAAAGCAAAATATACAAATACTGACTGCGCGAACCATAGACTGTAAATTTTCTCTGTCACTATAGAGAAACAAGATTATACTGAAAGAAGTAATATTTGTGCAAAACCATTGACCGAGTAACTGCATAGGGAGCTTCGTAGGGAACTCGAGATTCATGTTTTATCTGGATGGTAAATATTTTCCCGCTTGCATTAATGAAACTCTTGCTCTAAAAAGTTTTAAAGTGATTTATCAGATGAGTATGATGGAGGAAGCGATCTGGTTATTTCAGTGATGAAAACTGATAGAGCAGACCGGTAGGTAAGACCGTAATTAAAATATGTATTATTATAATGAATGCAATTACAACCCATAAATTAATTAGGTGATGTTAACTACCGCAACCTAATGTTGTATATGAACATGGCAAATCATTAAATAACGAGTAAAGTCTTGTTGAGGGGTTATTTGCATGAGCGAAATAAGAATTAAAAGTACAAACCTTATACTTTTTGGGATGAAGTTGCAAATAAGAAAGATTGTTACCCTTATCGATTTATTACTTTGCGGGCTCCCTCGTGTTGGTACCATTGCAGGCTCGTCTCATCTCATTTCTATATAATTCTTTTATATACTGTACAGATTCTCTACATCTGACTAGCGAGCAACTTTACCTCCTGAAGTCCCAATATAAGCTCTGGGTGGGTAAATATTTCGTGAGGAAATAAATTATTCATGCAGTTTAAGTACTAACAACAGGAAGACAAAGCAAGAATAGCTTGCATATCATCCGAGAGAGAGAGCTTGAAAACGTAAATTAAGTCACAGAATGGAATCTCTCAGCAGTTTCAGTTTCAAAGAAAATACAAACGTTTGAAGATCCATACAAGACGGGAGGTTTGGAAGGTTTGTCAGGGTTTTGGCAAGTGGTAAAGTCTATCCCTCCGGGATATAAGCGTGAGTTTAAACATATATGTAGAAATAGATACAGATCGGGAAGTGGTCACACAAGTTTAAAATCTACAGGACAGTGTGGCTAAATTAACTAGGTGGGTTAACACCACTTGACGAGATTCCGGTGAAAAGCAAAATTTATTATCCCATAGGCATGCATAGCAGGAGTAAACCAATTTTAAAGTTCATAAGGTTTTTATACCCGTGACAAAATTTACCCATATTCTTCTATTTGTCCGTGTAACATTCGCCATGTGAAAAATGGCCTGTCTTTAGAAACTTATGCTTTAAAACGACAAAATAGGTTCTTAAAAAAATATTGTAGGTATTATTAAAATTATTTATTGCACCAAGTAGATATTGTAAAATAGACGGTGTTAATACTAATTAATAATATCTATCAAAGGTCAGCAAAGCAACTGTCTTGCCGGAATCACTTTGTGTCTCATTATGAGTATATTCAAAGTAAAACCTCCGTCTGGAGTAGGACTTTCATAACATTGTACAAGCCATAAATTGTAGTTTTAATTAAAGTTAAAATTGCAACTTTAAGTAATACTCTTTGGTAAGCACTTCCAGTAAGTTGAGGGAATACCTCCGAGCATTTGAGATATCTGTGGGGAATACAGTAAAGAAAACGAAGCTGAAGTAAAATGGCGTTTGCTAGTTGTTTTTCGACTATTTGCGTCAAAATTCATTTGAAGAATGCTTGTTCCCGCGAAGAGTTTACCGAGGCACTTACATTTGTGGCATGTGGCTCTGAAGTTTAAGTTTTGAATTTATGTTCCTATTAGATTTAATATACATCAAAATTGTAACATAGCATAAATGCACGCCTGTATTCCGGAGGGGTAGGCAGAGACCAGGGTCTGCCACTTGTCACGATCCTGACAGATCTATTTTACTTCATCAAAATTCATTGGTCCTATCGTTGCATGCACGATTGCACGCACGTAGGTTTCGGGTATTTTTTAGGGTTCCGCAGTCTACAAGGAACCCTTAAAGCTTCGCTATGTCCGTCCGTCTGTCGGTCTGTCTGTCTGTCCGCGGCATAGCTCATAGACGATTAGTATAAGAAAGCTGAAATTTGGCTTAACGTACATATTAATCACGCCAACAAAATAGTAGAATAAAGTCTTAATTTTTTTTTGTGTACCCCTAAATTGGGGATTTAGTTTTTTTTCGCGTCTACACCATAGTGTGGAGTATTATTGGATTGGTCGTTAAAAAATATTATGGATGTTGGAAGACCATTTTTTTATTTAGGGTTCCATTTGCGAGATATTAAGCTTTAAAGCGCAAATTTTTGTCCGAGTGGAGCGTCTCCCCCCTCTCCTAACAAAACGGTTGATTGTAGAAAAACGAAAGGGTAGTAGCACATAAACTTACTACACGGAAAACTATCACGGTTAAGTACTGTAGGCTTTATAAGTTAAAGAGTACCTAATAGGCGGCCAACTTATAAAAGGAGTTTTCCTTTTATAAGTTGTACAAAATAACCATCGTACAAAATCCATTAAAAATTACGTTAACGAAGTTGTTAGTTCTGTTAAGCATATAAAACCCCCTCTTTCTACAAAACCCTACACTGCGCGTGGCCCGACACGCACGTGGCCGATTTCTTATCTTTTCCTTTGCTACATCAACATTGTTTTGTGAGTATGAAGAGACGTTATAAAGTAACCAGAACAGAAAATAACGACATACTGTCATGAAATTATACTAAAAAAAAGGCGCTGTTATTTTGACTTTATATCTCTTTAATTAAAACCAGTTTTATTTACTGCATGCTCCCATGCATAGCGAAATTCATTTCACGGTTTATTTTAAAAGGACATTCGCATGCCGCGCATATTTTCATAATATTTTATCGGTAACACGTTGACAGCAACATCCATATGTTCAGAAGCCACAGTGAATAATTGCGTGGTTATTGTGTGTAGTACAAAATAACTAGAAGCTTAAAGGCGAGTTCCAAGTTTCAGTCATACTATTAAGGTGACAGTTTTGTCATTATATCTTGCAAGACCCGCCCAACAGATTTTGTTACTTTTAAATACGCATTTTTTCTTATTTTGGGGGTAATTAAAAATTCAACGCAAACCAAGCAAAGCACAAGCTAACGCAATTTTTTCTAGGTGTTAAACATATAACCGATAAAACATGACCTGAATATGAAGTAAGGAGTAGGGTAGATACTTCTAATTCAAACCTATTTGTCCAATTTAAATATCTGTCTAATTGGTTCACAATTGACTGTTGCGAGTCCTTCCATCTGGCTGTATTAACTCCTCTTGAGTGGCCTAAATAAACCGTTGGTGAATACAAATCGTGTGTTGATTTCAACGTCCACTGTGAAATCGTGACAGCAGACGAGTTAATTGCGGATATACTCTATATAGTTAATTCATTATTTGAGTAAAAAATACAAACAAATTTTCTGCATATGCGCAGTTTAGCATTTAATATTAAATACGCATTTTTTTACAACGTAGGCATACAAGTTTTGTGACATGGTTAAAAAATGAATGTCTTTTTGCTTTTGAATTAAACGCACGAGGTACATAGATTGATTTGCGGTAAGAGTGTATATACCTTATACTTGATATGCTTTAGCTGGTGTGAGTACTAGATATTCTACAACTATACCGCACGGAGGTAAATTATTTAAATCAGTCTCCACGCTGTCACAGAGTCAGCATAATTACGCTTTTAAAGCGATTCCCGACCTTTTTCAACTGACCTACTTTAAAGCGGGAAGCAGCAGACAATAAAAGTGCACTCAGAACCTGCCAGCTTCATGGATCGCTTCAGCAGATAATCTATGTGACAAATCTGGCTGATAAACTTGCCAGTCCATTTCGAACGATCCAGCTGGTGCTGTGACAGCGTATTGGAAGCTACGATCCGAGGTTGAGGTAGAAATACTGTTGCAAACTGGAGGTGATTTTCTATTTATTGTTAGCGAGTCTGATTGATGAGGTTCCTAGATTCGCATCAAGTTGTTTAAAAGACCTTGTTTGCCTTGGCGTGCTTTTGAGTAATTTATGGATGAGAACAGCTTGCCCAGTTTGTAAATTTCTGAAACATTTTAACTGTAAATTTTTCTTTCATTTTAACTGTACTTGTAATAGTAATAGTTAGTATTTTGACAGACCCACAGCACATGTTCTCTAATATAATACGGTATTTGACACGATCAACAATAAATTATTCCATATGCTCGATTAAAACAAGAACTACAAAATATCTCGGAAAATGTATCTCTTTTATTTAATTACTAGTTATTACAATTTTTAAATAGATGAAACATAAAAAAAGCTCTGAAATGTGACGTCATAAGTCAGTATTTTCATACAAAATTCCGATTTAAAAGTAACTCATTTGATATTTTGTCAAATACCCAATTGTACAATATTATGTCTAATGAAATCTGAGTTGTTAGAGCCCTAAAACCTTAATTTCAAAGTCTTTTTTAACATGTTTTTTAATCCACATGTCTCAGAATTGAATTATTAATCGCAAAACAATGAAAGTGGAAATTGACTGTCGAGTAAGTATCCAAAATGGAATTTCCTGCAAGAATGTTTTCCAAAAAAATAATATTCGGGGACCTTTGTATGCTAATGTCGAAGGGGTGAGATTACAGACTTTTAATAAAAGAGTCAATGCCATTGAGATTTAGAGTCAAACTACGTACGTATTTTATTTTGTGTCCGTATATTAACATAGGCACCTATATTTTTTATGTAGCCAATATACGTCCCACTGCAGAGCACAGGCCTTCTCTCAGAGAGAAAGAGTATTTAAAAGTCCACGAAGAATTCCATAGGCCGGTATTTCATAAAAAATAGAATTCACAAATTTTACTCGAGAGAAAGAAACAAAGTTTAAACCAAGAGGCCTTTTATTCGATCGGCGAATTAAAATGAGTTTCGCCTCATCTTGGAGGAATTCCGTGTATTTCTCTGGATTTTATTATTATTTCGTGCGAATAAGTCTGCTGGTAGCAGATGTCGGATTTTCCTCATTGCCAGGCGGGAGAAGACGAATCCCACCTATTCGTGAACTGGGTACACAAACAAAGATAAGTGTATAGCTCCGTCTCCGTCTTTTGGAGCGCGTATAAAAAAGATAATACGGTTACGAAACGTGCCTTCTAGATTTTATTAAGGTTGCAAAATCAGGGTCGTTTTTACATTTCACACGACAGTATAAGTAGAAGAGCAGAGCGTGAAATATGTGTGATTTATAGCATCCAACTAATTGGTTGGTTAGTGGCGATTATGGTCGCATTGTTTCATACACAAATGGATTGAAACTGACGAACGCCTGGAGTTGGTTGTAAAGTATCTCCTGTAGACACTAGCGTCAGTTGAAAACCGCGATTATAAAGCTTATAATTCGCAAAAGACTCTTATCCTCAAAAGAAACCTGTTATTTATTTTGATTTTATTTTATTTATTGCCTAACACCACAGATAAGTAACATTGCATTTTATAATATCATATTGAAAGCTTATGATCTAGTTACATATCCTTTAACGTGTGATGACAGCGTGCTGGAATATGGATGAGAACCAAAATACATCAAGCCACATCTATAACCAAATACGACCACCCGGCGCAAAATATCGTAGACACCTTGCACCGAACGGTCGCACTCGGACATAATTGTGGCCTGATCCGCTTTCACAAACGGATCCAATGTTAGATTATGACTTTAAGAAGAACAATTAGAAACTGTTGTTACGGTGGTCCGATCGGGCCATCTAGAATTCTACAGATTAATTAAGAACAAAGCAGATTTATTTTGGTCTACATACACTGAGCACCGAACAACAAAGGTTTGACAAAGAACAATCAAACCGAGCAAGTACAAAGTTTAAACAGAACAAGGCTTTGTGTGCGCATGTTAATGTTTCATAAAACACGGATGAATCAATTCGCAACCGAATCTACAGAAATGAACTCGGAGGACCAATTCAAGAACAAACTTAAATAACATAAACTCACGTCTGTATCCCGGAGGAGTAGGCAGAGACTAGGGTTTGCCACTTACAACGCTCCTGACCAATCTCTTTTGCTTCAATAATCATTAGTCGCTGCATGCAGGTACGTGGGTTGCAGTTACTTTTTATCTTACTCTTCGCTTATAAATGCCCTATTTGACTGAAGAATGTCCTAGGATGTCATATATATATTTCGTCGAACTTTTTCTTTGATTCTCTCTGTATATGTCCAAACCAACGCAACATTCCTTAACCAACTCAAGAGTCATAACTTGAGCCTTGAGTTGTGTAAGAAATTCACACTACACCAGATTTTTCAATGAAAGAAGAGTAATTATTTTGAGAAGTTAAGATTTCCCAATACTAATTAATAACAGGTAGAAGTTTAGTTTTGTTTCTAATAATATTATTAGGATGATAGTATTTAATGATAGAAGTTTAGATTTCCCAATTCTATTTAGTAATAAAATAAGATAAGATAAGAATATTCTTTATTACACACGAGAAGCGAGACATAAAATATGATACAATGAAAAAGTACAATGGGCGGCCTTATTGCTAACAGCAATTTCTTCCAGACAACCTTGTGACGGAAAGGTTTCCGAAGGAGAAAGAGAGACGGGTAGTTGGTGCAAATTTTAAGCTCTAATACGCTCTGCTTATTAGTCTCATTAATTTAATACCTACAAAGCTTTATTTCTAAGCCCATGAGAAACATAGCTACGAGTGTAAGCAGTGTCAGTGCAAAGTTTAAACGCAAATTAGAAAGGTAGAGAAAGAATGCTCAATATTAATGTACTTTTCAAACTTACGGTTAATAAATTACCATCATTTGACCTAAATGTATTTTAGCTGTAAACTTACTTTAAAAAATCTGCGATTAAGTTGCACCACGGTGAAGGAAAACATCGTGAGAAAACCTGCGTGTCTGAGCTATTGACATTCCAATCCGCGTTGGGCACGCGTGGTGATTATGCCCGAGAAGGCCTGTGCCCTACAGTGGGACGTATATAGGCTGCCTCAGCTATGTAAGAGCACCACGAGCCCCATCTATTAATAGACGAATTAAAGACCTAGTTTTTTTAAACGTTTGCTTGTTGTTTGTTACAGACGCGGCTAGGAAGCAAACGCTTAAATTAATTTAAAGCTCCAGTGCAACAAGCCCTTTGTATCCCCTTATTTTGTGGCGTGAACCCTTGATAAGATTATACGTACGGCGACGGGCGTGCGGAAGCCGGCGGCTATATTCTCGTATTGTTATAAAATATTCAGGGAACCTTTTTCGAGCAACGTACCCGCGCGCGCTATGTTTAAACCTATCGATTTGTACCCTTCAAATGGGTAGTGGGCCTCAGCGCACTTGATAAGTCAAGTTTCTGCTTCGCTTTAACGGCTTAGCCCTTATTTATTGTGAGATTTCATAAGCAACGTTGTGCGGATGACGAGACGTATAACATTGAACGAATTGTAATGTTTTATTCATTGCGCGCGTTTCGTATAAACATCGTAGGTATTTTCTCTCATAACATAAAGATGGTCAAATTGTAAAGGAAAATATAATGACCAAGAGGAAATCTGAGAATAAGCGGTTATTGTCATTTCAACGTCGTATATAGTAGAACCTGCACTGCATCTAACAAGTATTAAGTATTATGCTTTAGTTATCGTATTATTAACGGTAATTTAGAAAATACGCAATTCCTGAAAGCCCGCAATTAAAGTCTGTCATATATAACAGCCCTATCACACTAGCGAATTGAGCGATTTGAAAGCGATGCGATTGTGCAGTGAGCTCTCCGCGATTGCACAGCGTTTACGCGGCGAGCACGCGGAAAAACTACTGCTGTCTTTGTTACTTCGAAAACGTAGGAAACGAAAGCAGGTACAAGTCAACGATGAATCTGGGAGGATAATAATCAAGTAATCGACTGGGAGAGAGCGATTACTATGTATCTCGTATAACGGGAAGATTTTGAATTTTAGTTATAAATAACTTTGCATCCATTGTATCAACAACGATTGAACCTCTAAACGATGCTACTCCTCGAACGCGATTGTACAAAATGGCGTCGAGAGTGGTAATCGCGGTGACATCACCGCGATGGCGCAGCGCAATCGCGGCGAGCTCGCTGCGCAATCGCATCGCTTTCGCTCGCAAATCGCTAGTATGATAGCGTTGTAATGACTTTGGTCTACGACTTTTGAGAAGTTTTGTTACAATTTCCATTCTAGGAATATTTTGTTTATGTTTTTTTATAGTTTTTATGCTTTGTAGTGACGTTTCCATAGCCGTGGTAGCTGGGCGGTAGAACACCGGCTTCTCAATCGGGAGGTCGTGGGTTCGAATCCCTGCATGCACCAATGAATTTTATTTCTAAGTTACGTGAAGGAAAACATTGCGAGGAAACATGAGTGTCTGAGGTATTCACAGACCTCATAAAAAAGGTTGAGAAGAAATCGAGCAACATATTTTAAACTCTTCGCAAGCTTTAACAATTTTTACTCTGAAATATCAACCTCAATATTCCTTTGAGAAACTATGCGAGCAAGGGGCTGAAAAGTGCAAAATTGGGAGCAACAGTTTACGCAAACTTGACTTGAACATTTTGCTTGGAAACTAACGAGAGTTTGGGAACAGATTACAGCGCGGTTAGATTTATTTAAAACAATATAAGACCTGAAAAGTTCTAAAAGGAAGTAAGTCTATGTAACTCTATGTTAAAATGATAAGTTAAATGGTGATTATAATCTTACTAATTAATTTTTCATATGATGCTATTGCTTACACAGGATTGGAGTTTGTGTTTTACAACAACTTTTGTTAAATAAATTATATCTCAGATTTATATTTTTTTGAAATATTTAAGTTTACATAATTTTAGCGCGTAGGCGCTTTACCAATGTTGCAGCCTTTAATAATTCATTATCTATCAAACAGCGTCATTAAAAGCACAGAAACCGGAAAAAACTACATTGATATATTTAATAATAGAAAAAATATTTAAGAGTTTTTTCCTCGATATTAACAACGGCAACAGGTAGACATATAGTGTTATATAGATAATGGAACGGAACCCTTCGCGCGCGAGTCCGGTTGCGATTGGCCCGGTTTTATTTTTTTGTTTTTCCGTGGGGTCGTTAAACGTATCGCTCGTCCGGAATAACAACATGTTTTTGCGAATTTTACAGGGGAACCTAAAAGACTCGAAAGACTTTATTTCTCTTTTACCTCTCCGTCTTTCAGTTTATCATACCGATATTTCTACTAATAATACAAGGAATTTTGTCTTTCACCCTTATGGTTTGGACAAAAAAGTTAAAATGAACCTAGAGAATGCGAAGGTCGGGGCATCGGTACTTTTCAGAAACAATAGCAGCTACTGTTAGATTCGCCATTTTTAAGTATGAAGTAAGAGATTAGTTTAGTTATAGATTATGCAATGCACCGCTGATATGTTGTATGCGTGCGCGTGGTGAAGACTCTCGGCAGGCAAAGTTTCATCTTTTTTGTACCTCTTAGAACCAGTGGATGTCATAAACTAATAAATGTGGCGTAAATTATTTGACATCGCAGCGACATTGGTGAAGTTATCAATGTTACTTGACTTAAACCTATTATTTTGATATATCTCTATGTATATTATTGTAACTAGACAATCACAACTATTTTTTTCGGCCAATAAATTTTCAGAAAATTTGCAACCTCAGATTGTATTTTATTTTGTTTACATTAAATTATATTGACGTGGGGAGGTGGCGTCTCGCACTTAATTTTATTTGAGAGACCTCCCTTTCTTTACAAGACCTTTGTCGATGTTTGTACAGAAACTGCAATGAATCGGTACATACTTAATGCAATCGGTACATACAAAGGGCGACAAGTAGCGCCCTCTGGCTAAAAGAGTTAATAGAAAAAGAAGGGTTAATAGAAAATCAATTATTTCGAAGATTATGACATACTTAACTCTTTTTGCAAAAGCGTAATTCCATCGTTGTTGTTTACATAACAACATAACATAAACTCACGCCTGTATCCCAGAGGGGTAGGCAGAGACCAGGGACTGCCACTTGCTACGATCCTGACAGATCACTTTCGCTTCCTCAACATTCATTAGTTGTTTCTGTTGAGCGATATATTAAACATTCAACTGGTTTGCCGCATAAATGTAGACATGGTTAGAATATTTTTCTTACACGAGATATTCCCCAAATAAGCAGCTATATCGGCTCACTGCAATAGCAGTCAGCCTTACCGACATCAATTTTACGTCTCTATTGGTAAATAAAGCGGAAAATAAACCCGATGTGACTCAAAAAACTTAACACGTGGATCTTAAATTAATATTATTATTAATACGTTTATTGCACGTAAGTAAAAATTACAGTAGCAGTCTGCGATGCGGCGGAATTAATGCTGCAAGCATTTTCTAACAATCATAAATTAGTACAACAAAACTAGATAAACACTCTTGCCGTTTATGCACTGAAAAGTAGAAAAATTCATGTTTTGGTTCGCAAAGTTTCATGACCTTGCACTCTGAAATGGTTAGTCCATTTCAGAGTGTCCCTTCGAGGAGGCAATCTTGGGTGCAGCATCAGGTTATTTCTATCATTTTAGTTTATTGTCCTCAGAACTGAGAATGCTGGACATGATTCAAATTTGGCTTGCAGGATTTAAAATAAATGTGATAAGTCTGTTTTCCTCGAGCCACTATCAACGAGCAGATACATTGTGATACAAAATAAAAAATATAAATCTTAAAAATGTGCCGCTCTTTACTTTTATTTTCATAACAGTAGAGAGTGGACTAAAAAGTACAGTAAAGCAAAACACCAGAGGCAAATATTCCCCAGGGCTATCCAATTCACTTCTACGCCTTTTATATTCCACGATTTTTCACAGTTTCCGAGTTAAGTCGTTTGTCGGGTTTTTTACAAATTTGGTCACTTTCAAGACTTATTTGAGTATACTGATGTTAAAAACTGCTCAATTGCGAGTCGGACTCGCGCACGAAGGATTCCGTATCATTATCTATACAACATTTGAATATTTCAAGCGTCTACCTATTGCCGTTATTAATATCGAGCAAAAAACAGCAAAAAATTATGTTTGTTGTATGGGGCCCACCTTAAATATTTGTTTTATTCTGTTTTTAGTATTTGTTGTTATAGCAGCAACAGAAATACATCATGTGTGAAAATTTCAACTATCTAACTATCACGGTTCATGAGATACAGCCTGTTGACAGACGGACGGACGGACGGACTGACAGCGGAGTCTTAGTAATAGGGTCCCTTACGCTTTGGGTAGGGAACTCTAAAAATTGAGATAGAGTTTTTTTTTCTTAAATAGTAGTAGAATCGAATTTTAGAATGAAAAATAGTCAAAGCCGACGCCAAAACATGTAAAACCGCTATCTCTATTACACCCATAAAATCATAAAATATTTTAATTGCCTTAATTTCGACCTAATAAACCTTTTACTCCGTTTAAAAAATACACCTCAAAAAACATATTATCTACCTTACGTACTTGAAAACGGTTTTGGTTTTTTCAGGAATCCCTGTAAAAATATCTTTAAGCTATCTCTACAGCACGACGGCCAAGTTACTGAACTGATAGGAAGTAAAGTTAATGAAGTAAGCTTCAAGGATATGGCTTATAAATTGATATAATTTGTGTCATTTTAGAACAGGGCCAAGTGTTGGGGGCTAGGTTACACCCGAGCGGGAGGGCGGGGCGCGCCTATTGATTTTGGTCCCCCTGCCTCTGTACACACTCACCAACTGTTGCTTACTCGTATATGGTGCTGAAAAAGCTCGAAGTATATACTTGTAATTGCTGGAATTATCAAGTAAAATTGAAGATTTACTGTTAAATGTTCTAGTTTGTTTTATGACTGTGCTCAATTTTGAACTTTTTACAGATTTTTTTACTCTTATACAGATTGGACTGGGTAAAAGTTTTTTGTGAACAGTATCAATATCGTTAAAACTCTTTGTAGATAAAATCTGACATGAATAATACTTCCACACAACCCAATCACTTTTTCTAGTCCCAAACTAGGATATCCTGAGCTATGGTGACCAGGCGAGGACGTCACAAACATGGAAATGCAACCAGACTGCGGCCCTCATAACTAAACGCGTAACACGCTTGTTACACAATTAATAACTTATTGAATAGACTTGTTGGGTGTTGCTCGACGAAGGATGAGGAAGTTGAAGGGATTATGCAATTAAACGCATAATTGGTTTTGATTGAGTTCGAGTTTTGTTGACGTTAGTTAATACATTTCCTTGCAAAAAGGCGTCATGAATTCAAGTAACTAGGTATACGTCAGCTGCAAAATACAAATAGTGTGAACTAAATTACTTTCAAAGCTCTTCTAACAGTACAAGAGCTTCGGCTGCCTTGTTGGCATAGAGGTTCAATGCCTTATATATGCGCGCAGAGGTTGCGCGCATGGCTTGGTTTTCGCAAAGGACTGCCAAAGTTAAGATAAGATTATTCTATATTTTGTACACCAGAAAAGAGTAATTACAGAAACATCAGTTACAAAAGAAAATGTATAATTGGTGGTCTTATTCCTAATAGCAATTTAGCCATACGTTGCTTTGTATAAAGGTTCCCTTAATAAATGGTGTTTATTATTTCCTTTCTATGATAATAAATAACCACTACACCACACAATTGCATATCCAGGTTCAAAACTAAGATGCGAGCCAGCCAGCTTCGGACCCGGACATGACTATTCGTGAATATACAAGGTGTAATAAATTCCTCAAACATCTACATCCAAATAAAGGGTTCTACTCGTCGATACAAAGAACTTTCACTGCGAGGCCAACTTAAAAAGTGCGAAAAAATATATCAGCTCTTCCATACATTTGACTTCCGCAGATGGTATTTTTAACACGAAATAGGTGAGACGTTTGAATCAATAATAGTAAATTAATTCTTTATTGCAGTCGTTAGTCGTCGATAGATGGCAGTCGTTAAGCCAAGTCAGAGGCCTTAGGGCGGCTTGACAACTTCTGACAGTAGACGAGCCACTAGTCTACAAGCCTCCACCAATCCGGACTTGGCCCCCGTGGTGGAGTATGGCCTATACCTTCCTCAGGGAAGAGACCCGTGCCCCTCGGTGGGGACATAATGGGTTGATGATGATAATTCTTTATTGCAGAATAGAATGTATACAAAATTTGTACGTAATTCTTTTTCTTCTTTTTGTTACATTTGTTCATGTTTATGATTAAACTGAAAATAAATAGTATTTTGCTTCAGAAATAAACTGAGTCCGCTGTAATCCTCATGCACCTGCCAATAAACTGTTAACAAATAACTATGAAATAAATAACAGCGACGACAATTAGCCATAAATTTCACTTCAAAGTTCCAATTTAAAACACATCAGTTCAAGCGTCCACTAAATAGCGGAGAAAATTTATTTCCAATACAGAGCGCGCGCGGGTATGAGAATTAATAAAAACTATAAAAAAATATCAGGAAAGCCCGACTGCTGAACTAATATTCTGAACTTAGGTATTAATGTAGCCAAGTGGAATCTATATTAGACCCATGTCGAATAAAGATCCCGGCGGATTGGGGCTTAACGTACAGCTTAATTATTAAATGTATTTCATACCCCGCAGGTTTAATTATTATCATTATGTAAAAAATATTTACAATAGTAAAGAAACTTTTAGATTATTTAAATGATTTTTTTTTCTGTGATAGTCGGTATTGTTCCTGAGACGTTCTACGTCTGTTTTTTCCGCGAATACAACGAATCGGTTCAGACCTCATTTGACAAAATCAAGACTATGTATTTAAATACACATTTATATGCATCTCTCGCCCGTTATTCATATGCATATTCCGTGTGGCGCCAGATTAAGAATAGCGTCACTCCATTTCCTTCCGTGGATGTCGTAGAAGGCGACTAAGGAAATAAATTACTAGGAGACGGGCAACAGGGTCTTCCTGAGATTCCAACCGCATACTGCGATCGCCAACCCGCCTGCCAAGCGTGGCGATTATGGCAAAACCCCTCGTGGTTATGAAAACCACGAAGGAGGCCTATGTCTTGCAGTGGGCGTCAAATGGCTGATGATGATGATGCATCTTTCACCCGAACACCTCCTTTCATTACTAAACTACGACACTTTTAATTGACCTAAGTCGCAGTCGTATGGCATAGAATTTATGGCGTTGGTTCCACGGGAAAAGTTACTTTATGGCCGGTATAGAGACGCATATATCTAATATGCTATCCATATCAGAAAAGATAAAACTCACAAGATGTTTAGTACACGGAGATATGATATTTGCAAAATATATTTCACTTATTGTTATTATGGGAAACTCAAATTTCCGCCTTATAGAAAGCATTCAATATCTCCGAAAGTAAAAATGGTTACATAGTAGGTACTTACTTTTCTCCTGGACTATCACATTTATTAAAATACTACTCAATAGAGTACGACTAATATGACTAAAGGAGTACTTAACGCAACGAGTACGACTATCATTCAATTCCTTTATGCCTACCTGTTAATTTCTTACACCACCTGTGGTTGACTTGTAGATAAAGCTTATAGCAATAAGTCCGACACATTGCCATCGTATTTTGTTTACCTCCGTGCAATAAACGTATTAATGAAAATAATAGAGAATGGCTTTTTAAGGTCCATAAATAATTTCAAACTTATTGGTCATACATACCACCGTTATATTTTTCTTATGCCGCTTTTATAATTGAAAATTCCACTCACAATATTTTTATTGCTCCGTTTCAGTGTTGTTCTAGAAAGAAGGAAGATTATGCGACATCGGGGCCATTGTTTAGATACTAAAAGGAAATTATAATAATGCTGAGATATTTTTTGCGCCAAAAGCACTAAGTTTAATTAGTTAAGATACCCTGAGGTCTACTAAAAGAATGCTTCTAATAACAGGGGCTGAGGAGATTTTTATATTTTCCTAAGCCATTAAACATGAGAAATTAGATCGTAGTGAAAGAAATTGCTGTTACACAAAAAGCTTTTTTTTAAGCTTTTGTTACAAGAATACAATGATAACATTGCTAGGCACCACAAATTTGTTCTAGACATAAAAATTATGTACAACATGTCCCTGTAACGTTATTTTCGGTGATAATAGTTTATCGGTGGAACGGTAAAATAACTTTCCAATTACACCCCCCAAAAGTTTATTGGACGACATAGCAAAATCCTACATTTCCATCCAATGTGCAATTTAATTTTGAAAAGAGATCGTAGCTCTTCCATTTTCAATTTCAAATTATTCGATGCATGATTGGTGGGTAAAACTGACTGAGCCAGCGAATTATTGATGAGATGCGACGTGGATGCGACTTAAGTATAGGTAGGTATTATGCGAGTATTATGTCAAACTGTTATGTCTGCAGCACATCAAGAAGCAGTACATGCAGTACAGTAATTGTCAAATTCTGACATTTTAGCGCCACAAAACGCGTAACTCGTGCCATCGAACTACCTATGCTGGGGTCCAATAAAGAGTTTTATAATCTAATCTAATAAAAAACAAACATAGCTAATGCCTGCATCCCGTAGAGGTAGGCAGGGACCAGGATGTCCAGTTGCCACGATCCTGACTGATCTCTTTCGCTTCATCAACAACATTCATATTTGTTTCGAGTATTTTTTATCTTGCTCTTTGCTAACATCCCCTATTTTTCTAATCTAATCTCTACTCATAAAACAACCCATATAGTTTTGTTGTACAACACACACTTATGAGTGCCGACTAGAAGGCTTCTTATAAAATGAGCAATTTCCAAAACCCCCTACTTAGTTAGAGGTTGTTTTGATAACAACTTTTTTATGAGTTTTTTTATGTTATGTTCGAAATATCAAGGTTTTTTATAAATGCGCGCTTTTTGCGCTCACCAATGTCGCAGCCTCCGACAAAACATTGTGCTACGTTGAAAATTAACGATTATATTTAAACATGTGTTTTAAGTATTATTATCTATCAAATATCGGCACTACAAAAAAGAAAAATCGTAAAACCACACAACATTTTAGATGTTGAACTATTAAAAATAATTGAGCAACAAAATTTTAAATGTAATAGAACAAGTACATTATGTAAGCGAAAGGCTAATAATGGTTCAGTCACCTTCTTTAATTAGCCGTGATACACCATAGGCGTTACAAAATGATTCATTGAGCGATTTACCGTTCATGATAGTAAAGTTGTAAAGTCTACGCAATGCTGCAAAAAGGTTCGATAGAAGACTTCAGTCGGTCCAATAAAAACATTGTTTGAATTTATCTGAACCTTTTTGTTTGAACTGAACCTTCCTGCAACATACACCTTGTGCGTATCAATTACATCACAGGCGGCTTTGTTACAAAGATCCGGAGGTCGCAATATCTATTCTGATCGATAATAATACCAATAGTCAAATTTATAAATGATTGACATTACAAAAAATGGAAAACTGTGCCCTCCGGGGTACAGGCGTAAGTGTATGTTATGTAAACTCACATTCGGTCACTATCTATATGCCTGTTCACCGTCAAAAAGGAGCCCAATTTACTAATAAACTTAGTTTAACTATCATCGTATGAAAAAGCACCCCTCAGTAGAAGGGTATTCAATTTAGATTATCCATTGTAACTGTTTCACTAAGATTAATGGTTTATCGAACTGTGCAGTGTGCATTCTACACTAATGTTCAACCAAAGCCAAAGCTCGACCCATTGAGGATGTATTACGTTCTGTGAATACAAGCTCTTTTGTAGACATAATATAGCAACATGAATTTCGCATTTCATAAAATTCGCACTCGGTCACGAAATAATGCTCTTGAAAACAGCTCATTCAGCCGTTGCGCTCATTTATAAAACAAAAAAATTGCGGATAAACAACCCTAGCCATGACATTCTGCGTAATATTATTTATTGCGCGCTTTTGTCAGGAGGTCTACTCATGAGGCCAGTTTTTCTGACAATTTCCCAAGCTCCCAAGCAATTAAGAGAAGGTTTAGGAGGTTGTTTTTTGGTCAGCTGGTACTGCTCGCTAATTTAGGAAAAATGCGGGACTTTATCACAGTTTTTAACATGAGTATGATTTAACAAGTGTTGAAAGTCAGCCAAAATACAAACAACGGCGGAACTCGTACACTTTTTAATATCTTGGAATACATTATTTATTATTGAAGTTAATTCTTATTAACAAAAAGTACTAATGTGCAATTTCCTATGTAAAAGTGCAACGTAAAACAATTTTTTTTCTAAACGAGGCAGCTCCCACAGTCATACCCAGCAATTGGGTATTTGACAAAATATCAAATGAGTTACTTTTAAAACGGAATTTTGTATGAAAATACTTGCTTATGACGTCACATTGCAGAGCACTATTTTTATGTAATAACTAGTAATTGACTAAAAGAGATACATTTTCCGTGATCTTTTGTAATTTTCGTTTTAATCGAGCATATGAAATAATTTATTGTTGATCGTGTCAAATACCGTATTGGTTTTGTGGGGCCTTATAACAAACGTTTAACATGTTCTTTTATATTAATAAAGATATGCATACATATGGCAGTGATTCCAAATCACTGATAGTTTCTGGCCTTTCGATGACTGTAATTTTTGGAACAGCCTGTGTGTAAGACTTTTAGGATTTCAGTTCGGCGTTTTGTCAGTCGTTTTGAGAATTGAAAGGGATTCAGTTCCGACGGTGAAATACGACGTAGATGTAGTTTCTTACTAAACGGCGTCCAAAACTTCAGCACCTCTCCATAAAACGAACTTCTAAATGAAGTTAGTAACAAACCGCGTCCAAACTGACAATGAAAGTAGGAATAAATTTAGTTTGTATTCAGTGCCAATAATTCAAATTCATAAAAAAATGCATTATATATTAGGTATAGATATGCCCTGCTTTGTACGTAATAACGTAATAATGTTAGAAAAAATAACGAAAAAACCAACAAACTTAGTATCTGCCTACTAGTCCGGAATACTGGCGTGAGTTGATGTATGTACGTTTGTAACAAACAAAAAGTCAAACTCACTCTTCTAATATGATTGTGAATTGCACAATCGATAGGTCACCTTTACATTTCGAAATTCGCATCGATCTTATAATAGAGTCGAATTCAGATTGGCGGGATAGAGGCCAATGTGCTATCGACTGTACCTGCCTCGCATTAATCACAGAGCATTGACCGCTACATGTTCTATTAACACTAATCCTGTTAATTATACCATGACAAAATAAACGAACATAACTCCTTTGCTTTTCACCTCTGCATTTGATGCAATATTGGTCACATCGAATACCAGGAGGTAATCTAAGATGGATAATCTGAGTACCTTAGGAAAGCTTCTTGATATTTACTGCAAATCGTTCATAACAAGCCCTACCTAGCTTTAGATGTTTTTACAGTTTACTGAAAAATACTTAATATACCATTTCGCACTTATTGTTCCAAACCGGATGCAATGAGGATTAAAATACCCCATGAGGTGAATAAAGGTTATAAATAGAAGGAGAATGATACGTAGGAGTTTAATTTTAGTCAATTTATATTTCCATGTTCGTGATGCCCTTGCCGTGTTGCCATAGCACAGGGTATCCTAGTTTGGGTCCAGGTCAAGTGTTCGTGTTGTGTGGAAGTTATTATTATTAGAAACCTTTTCATACTGACCGAGAGCGTTGGCGAGACAGGAAAGAGTCCCAGTCTAGCAGTGGGCTCTATCCATGGGCTTAATTATATTTAATACTAGCTGTGCCCGCGACTCCGTTCGCGTACATTTCGATTTTTACGAAGCAGCATTTGTATGGGGGCCACGTCTTATCATAACTGGAGCTAGAATTTAAATAGTCTATCCTGTGTCCCAGATGTCTATATGTTTTTATACCAAATTTCATCAAATTCGGATAATTGGTTTAAGAGTTATGGAGGAACATACATACATACATACACACATACAGAAAAAATTTCTAAAAATCGTGAAATTAGTTTCAGTATCATATATTGAGCCTATAAACACAATATCTCTGAAAACAAACTAACTTACTCCATGACCGACCCTTACAGATTTATTATTAGTATAGATATAGAAGATAGAAGATAGATTAACCGTTATTATTATAATAACTACGAGTACTTCTGGAATTGAAAAAAACTTTTCCATACCTTTCCTAAATACTTCTTCTTCTTATAAGGTTGCCTGGAAGAAATTGCTATTAGCAATAAGGCGGCCAATTGTATTTTTTCTTTTGTCACTGCTGTTTCTGTAACATTTTTTTCCGGTATACAATAAAGAATATTCTTATCTTCTCTTATCTTTTTCTTTAAGTGCCATCTCCTCTCGGAGGTCAGCGGTCATTATGGCAACTTGGGCTCGTGATGTTGCGGCGCGGAACAACTCGATGGTGCTCGAATTAAACCATTCTGCGAGGTTCTGTTGCCAGTGGGTTCTTCTTCGGCCAGGTCTTCGGCGGCCTTTTATCTTTCCTCGCAGGACTAACTGGAGAATGTGGTATTTGTTACCACGCATTATGTGGCCCATGTATTCTAATTTCCTTCTTTTTATGGTCTTCCAGTTCCAGACGTTCCAATCTTTGCAGCACCGACTCATTTCTGACTATATCCGTCCATGATATTTTTAGCATTCTCCTGTAAATCCACATTTCGAAAGCTTCTAACCGTTTACACAGAGTCTGAGTTAGTGTCCACGTTTCTACTCCGTACAGGAGGACAAATACTAAGCTACCTAAAAACTCTGTGACCATGCAAGGTAAGTGTGAGAATAATTTAGTGCGACCATTTGGTTAATTAACTTGACCTACTTCTACATTTCCCGACTCCTAAGTGCTATTTGTGGATGCGAGTCAACGACACCTTGGATAGATAGAGATAAACTCGACACTGGTTTTAGAGTTCCGTAGTCTAGTACTAGAACGCGAAATTTGCCATAGGTATACGTATTAATCAAGCCGACAAAACGGTAGAGTAAAATCACTAAAATTTTTTTCCCGTTTATTAATACTAAATTAAGGATGCAATTTTTTTTTCTAGCCTACACCATAGTGTGGGGTATCGTTGGATTGGTCTTCAAAAATATTATGGGTGAAGGGAGACCATATTTGATTTAGGGTTCCGCTTTGCGAAATATTAAGCTTAAAAGCGCAAATTTTTGTAAAAGTAGGGTGTCCCCCCGCCCCCTCTCTTGGCTAAACGATTAATTGTAGAAACTTATCATATTATATGATGTACACAATGAACCTAAAACGAAAAATATTACGGCTAAGTAGACTTTACAAGTTAACGAGTAATCGGCGAACAACGTATAAAAGGAGTCGGACCCGCCCACCGAGGATTCCGTAACAATTTGTAGGTACTTACATATTATAAATAGTTCAGGAATCGAGTTTCACAGTTTTTTCAAGATTTTCCCGAACTTCAAAGACATTTTTTTAATGATTTAATTACAAACTATTATATTCTTTTTGTTGCACTAACTCGTGCTGAGGACAATTCTAAAAACCTATTTAGAGGCTAAAAATTCCACCCATGCCGGGACTTGAACCCGTGACCTCTGGCTAACCATGCCAGCGCTCTCCCAACTGAGCTAATGGGTAAGTGCAGGCATCGGCGAAATTTCGAGCTTCTTTACAAACTTATCTGTATTACGTACAGGCAGTGACATCTGGCCTAATACAGAGAAGTTTGCCGCTTAATAATGAAATATTTTACTTTAGTGATCTTTTCTATTTCATCAAGTTTCACGCCCAAAATGGATAAATAAATAAATTTTAAAAAATCCATTGTAATCTATGACGTTTCATTTCAATCCAGCATGAACCGTAATATTGTAATCCTTTATATCGCTGACTTTACCTTCAGTTAATTAATACTTCGCCAGGAACCTCGTACGAAGCTACATACGCTACACGTGTAGGCAAACGGATGTGAACACTGTTAATTACCGAGTAACAAGCTACAACATTGTAGCAACGTAACTATGAAATAGCTCCATGAACGAGTTATAATTACCAGTTTGCCAGACAACAGTCGCGTAGAACACTCTACCTACAATACACAAGTAAATACGGATCTAGGTACTCTACTAAATAGAACATTTATTAAGAGTCACCTTGTACGCGACTTCGTGCGGGATTCGTGTTAAGTGTTAATTAAAAAAAATTCAAACCATGAGCGATATTCCAGATAATTACTTTTAGCAGTTTATGTGTGATAAGTTACGAACATCCTTACATAACATACTTACACATCGACATTTTTGCATACTTTCTTATTTTAGATTTCTTGTATTTTTAACCGTCATCATTGCATAAGATTAGTTCAGTCATCAGACCATTTCACTTGTTCTAATTTATTTCTTCCAGTTATATTCCATGAGTATCTCAGCAAAATTAAGTGAATTTGTATAACAAGCAGGATTCGGCGGCACCAAGGCGCTTCCCTTGGAGGCTATCGCCGCTGCCTGCTCCCAGAGGACTGGGGTGTTCAGGAATTATTGCCACCCTACTGCACACAGTGGCACTCTCAACCGACCCTCTTTATCACATTTCAGGGAACGCCAAGGTAATTTTTCAGCAGTTTTTGGATGATTGTTTGTAGTGCTTAGGCCGTAACCTTTGTTGAAATGCTTTTTGTGCAGAATTCTGGTACCTGCGTCTTGAATTTCATGTATTTTTTTCGATTTTATTAATTTTCTTCCTTAAATCGCGTGTTTTCATGGGCAAACGTTGACATTTCTTTAAGCGAATGTAATGAGTGAGAGAGTGAGTTGTAGAATGAGAATTGTAGAGTGGTTTTTTAATGTCATTCGGTAATTTTTTTGTTGTCAATTGTCATAGAAACATAGTGCCACACATTTTCATTTCCATAAATCTTCATTTTATTCATTATAAATTTTTATTTCCATGTACGCACTTTTTCACATTTATGTGAAAAAGTACATATGTACAGTATGTGTACATGCATCGTATAATCAATAAGAGGTTTCTTTTTGACTATTAAAAAAAAGTAGTTCCCAAGGACTCTGTAGATGGCGCTGAACTGACTACGTTACTAACCGAACGTTCCAATTTGCGACCGTGGGCAAACCTCAACGCAATGCAGATCGCTTACATACTCAGATTAATTAATACAAACGTTTAAATTATACGACTTCAATGAGGAAGACATTAAAGTCGTAGGTTCTTGCTAATTTCACATACGAATTTTCGATATGAACAAAAGAGAGGAAGTAATGCTGTCAGTACGTTTCGTTTTATGATCTCAAACTAGATCCAAGTGAATTAATCAAAAAATAATGTGACGTTCCCTTCCTTGCAGTAACGTACCAAGTGCAGCGCCATCTATACTCTCATAAAGTACGCATGCATCTTATGTTTCCATTAATTTACTGTTTTAAAATTTATATTGTCTATAATAACACTGCCCGTTATAATTTCCTGTTAAACTTAAGAACTTTCAAAAATATACATACAATTGAGAAACAATGCATCATAAGTTTAGTGAGGGCCTGGAGATCTGTCACACAGGATCTTTCCTAGTATGGACTCCAGCCTCTCCCATAGGAATAAGTCCTGATTACTCAAATTGTACCTACTATGTGTTTTGATACCTCTGTGAGAAGGAAATAAACGAAATTACCTACGAAATTACTTACTATCCAGCGACTAGGGAAGAAATTAAAAAAAATTAAAAGAAATGCCCTCATTCATGAAGCGAAAAAGGTCGGTCAGGATCATCGCAAATCCTGGTCTGCCTACCCTTTCGGGATAGAGACGTAATTTTACGATTTGATTTTTGGTGAAATCAGGAAGGAGTTAAAGCTACAGTTTCTCAGAAAAGCGGTGATAGCCAAGTCACGCCATAATCAAGTGCGATCCACCGCGCCTCCGCTTCACCATAAGCGATTCGCGTCGCGTTACCATCTTTTGGGTTGCCTAAAGATTATATAAGTAAATTCATATCCATTTATTCAGTTTTCGTAACAACATCGTCAAATAGATGATAGGGATGGATGAACGCAAAGAGTTCATTGCATAGTGATAAGCATGGTCCAAAGTCGCGTGTCGTAAAATGTAAAATGCTGTATGCACATACTTTTGCTCTCACTCGAACCAGTTCTTCTTAACAATATTGGATCGACTCAATAACAGATAGTCAATAACCAATTCTAATACTCGCTTTGCGCCTTGAACTAAGATGAAGGTTTAGATTAATTGAGGTTTGCAATAATACTAATAATCTCAATACTTTGAACTGAAACATAGGCATCATTTTATTGTATTGTGTGCATACTCACCCGTAAAGTAACTGAATAGTGTGCACACATGTGCAGTCAAATTTGTGAAGCAATTTCAATTGTGTACTTTTTCCGTTGTTTTAATTTTATTTCATTTTTGTTTGTTTCATGTATAAATGTTTACGTAATGTTTTGAGTATTGTGCCGTTAAATAAATATTTTATCTATCTATCTATCTGTCGGATGGATGTCGTTTAAAACAATCCCCATTTGAATCGCGTTTAGTCAATTGGGACTTGCCCCACTCTGCTTCTGATCCACAACTGGCAAAGCATACTAGCTTTTACCGCGCTTAGAATAAGGTCAACAACGCAAGTTGGTACAAGGCGTTCCGAAGCGGTTAGCGCTGCGGCTAGTTTGCGCTTTGGTACCTTGTCATATTAACTTTTTGGCAGTTTACTGGAGATTCTGTGGAGTGTTTAAAATTGTTTCGTGTCACGAGGCAACCGGAGTTATCTGCTGAGACAGAATAATTTAAAGAAATTTTTGAGCATCAAAGAAAATCAAATGAAAGAACGCCGAGTGATAAATAAAATCAAGGAGGAGAGATCCGTGACCTTCTTGGACGTTTGGGCGTAAAGGGTAAAAAGGGCCCGCTTTTTAACGCGTTTGTATTGAAATTAATTTGACTTTCCTAAATATATTATTTTTGTTGCACTAACCCGTGCTGAGGACAATTTTAAAAACCTATTTAGAGGCTAAAAATCCCACCCATGCCCATAAACTTGCCCATTAGCTCAGTTGGGAGAGCCCTGGCACGGTTAGCCGTGGCGGGTTAGGGTCGCGGGTTCAAGTCCCGGCATGTGTGGAATTTTCAGCCTCTAAATAGGTTTTTAAAATTGTTGTAAATATGTTATAAATTTATTTCCTTAGGGCAGCAGCGTCTTCCTGAGATTCCAACCGCATACTGCGATCGCCAACCCGCCTGCCAAGCGTGGCGATTAAGGCAACACCCCTCATGGTTATGAAAACCACAAGGGAGGTCTATGTCCTGCAGTTTGCGTCAAAGGGCTGGTGATGATGATGTTATAAATCCAGGAATTCAGTTTCAATCCAATTCTAATAGTCTTCTCGATTAGAAACTTTGCAAATGTACCAGTGGCGAAGGGTGGAGTTATGATGAAGGAAAGCCAATCCAAAACTGATAGAGTCGATGCTAACGCCAATTCTATTTCTTCAGAAAACACTTTCACCATACAAAAAAGCGCTGATGATTTAATGATGATAGTGTCTTTCAAGCACGATAAAAGTAGCTTTAAAAAAAGCCTAATGAAACGTGCGCACAATCATCAAATGCATACTTGTTAGTACGTACTAGATATAGAGAGAACACTTTATTGCACAACCAAATAAAAGAATAACACAATGTTTCTTATATCTTATTAGGCTAGGTAAGTAAAAAAAACGTTAACAAAAAAGCAAACAAAATTGAAATTATATTATTTATCATATCGAACCACGCCGGCAAAGATCCACAAACAAAATAAACTTTCGTATGAGTAAGCCAAAATAAACAAAACGCACAAAACGATCGTTAAAACGTATAAGAAAGTACCTATTTGAAAAAAAAACTCTCGTTTCTGCTACTTATCCGTGGAGTAACAAGCAGCTGCGAATGTGCTTTTGTATGAATCTCTTTTTTGGCAAAGTTTGTTAAATTATTAACATCCGTAAAATCTGCTCTAAGCTGAGTCGGAAAATAATAAACACGGAAAAACTAAACATTTTGTTCAATTTACAATCGCCCGTCATATTACTGCTTCTCACTACAGTGGTTCTCTATTCTTAGTCCGTCACTTTATATTGTTATGCAAACTTCCACAGGGGCAATAACTGTTGATCATCTATCATTGATTTTTGTTAGGGCTTAATTAAATGGATAACAAGTATTGAATTTTTATGTGTACGTTTACATTGTTATTATTATATTATTACTTTTTTTTATTCCTTTAATGCGCACACATTGTTTCCCTACCTCTTTAAAATAATCGTCTCACAACTGATCTGGTTGGCTGAAAGAAATGTCTATATAAATAAGCTCGCCTATGTACCCGTTCTTATTACTTTGTTTTTATGTGCAAAATACTTATTTCTTGTGTACAATAAAGTATAATAATTATTAAAAAGTTTATTATAATCGTAACTTAAAAAAGTAAACAACGCGCTCTTATCATAAATTCTCTAAAACATACACAAATGCACTTCATCCAACTTTTCTTATAACGCTCAGATCCTCTCGTTGCGAGAGGTCCTATTACCGGAATGTCCGAGTTATTATGAAATACAGAGTTATCTTATAAAGTACGAGAAAAAGCAACATAATACCTACCTCTCGAAAAAGCTCAACCCCCACGAATTAGCATTCAGGAGGCAAGCATTTAAAAAAATCTTCCATCCCTTTCGCACGCCATTCATCTGGTTCATCTCATGCATAAAATTAAACTTCATAGAACAATTTTCTAGATAGGAATGCCGGATAAAGCCACGTACAGACCGTATCATCAGTT
This sequence comes from Yponomeuta evonymella, assembly GCA_963969515.1. Lineage (NCBI taxonomy): Eukaryota > Metazoa > Arthropoda > Insecta > Lepidoptera > Yponomeutidae > Yponomeuta > Yponomeuta evonymella. The sequence goes on along the minus strand of OZ018357.1, from coordinate 12,458,384 downwards.
TTCTTCCTCTTCTTACTCGAGTGAGGGTGATGAAGCCGCTGCCGTTTTTGGTTTTGTCAAATTCTTTCATGTACCTAGATATCTCGCCACTTCTATAGCTTCTACCTTCAATTTGCTAAAGCTACCAGTAGCATTTATTGTTTGCGCCATAAGTGCTAGTGTTGAATGAAATTTATCTAGCATAAATCAAATCTTGTGATAAATAGGTTACGCTCTTGTAATTTTACCATTAATAATATTTACCACCGAAATTGATTTCGTGCGTGAATCCAAGATTTGCCATCTTACATAGTCATCTACTGCGATAACTGCGTCTATTATGTGTTGACCATATACCACAAGACTGTATATCCAGTAAATTCAAACTCTAGACATCGTTCAAAACTTTCAAGCGATACAACGACCGCTAATAATTCGGTAGTTAGAGTTTTCTTCCGCCCCAAGTATTCAGGTTGAAATAGTTTATAGTACAGCAAGCTGAGCCAAATATGTTCCACTTAAAAACACAGCTCGAAGAAAGAGAGAGTAAAGCTTAATCGCTACACATGGATTTAAATCTCTAAAGTTTGATCGCGACTATGAGCATCGCAAGTCATCAAGTATGGAGGGGATCCGCTGTCAACTGTACTTTAAAACTTTAAAAATTACTTTATTGTTACCTAGTACAATTTTTTTTTTATGTTAAAGAGTGCGATTAATTCGCCAACAAGCTGCCACGCAGTTTGGCGAATAATTTATAAAATTTAAAACTCTAAGTCAATAAATTAAAAAATAATAATTAAAAATACTATTAATACTACTACAAGTCTACAACACACACTCGAGTCTAGCGTGGAATCTGCTACCATGTTTCAATATCATTATGTGACATCATTTTGCACCATGTGAACACAATATTTTTATCTCATGTGTGGTTCTTATATAAATACTTTTTCACTTTTACTTTACTCACTATTATCATGTCCAAAAATACATATCAAGACAATATCATTGACAATTTCAAAAAAGTGTACACTTGCTCTTACAATTTTCTTGAGCTTGCTTTTGCAAAGCGCAGTTTATATTCCACTGAGAAGTTACAGGAGTGTAACTTTGAGTTGTTATCGCGCTAGCTACATTGAGGGCATATTACGATGCTTCTTAGTAGTCGCGATAAGTTTGCTACAACCAAATTTTTCTATTTAAACCATTGAAAAGCACACAGAAGTTAAGTATCTCATAACGCGTTTAGTTGAAGATAAAATTTAATATGACACTCAAGGACTATAATGAATTTGCGAGAATATGAGTGTGTGTGTGTGTGTGTGTGCGTGTGTGTGTGTGCGTGTGCGTGTGTGTGTGTGTGTGTCTGTGTGTGTGTGTGTGTGTGTGTGTGTGTGTGTGTGTGTGTGTGAGAGAGAGAGAGAAAGAGAGAGTATGTGTGAGTATCACAATGTGTAATTTTGTGTTCCTACGGCCGTCTGTCTGTCTTTTCAGGCAACGGGCCTTATAAATAAAGGGCCTTATAGATTGTTTTATATTCATCGTAACATAGAGCTTGTAATAGGCCCAGCGAACGCTCAACTCGTTATCGCAGTGCCTTCTACATGATGCTCCTAAGCTAAACGGTTTGCGTAATCACGTAAAGCCTTTTTTACACATCTAGGTTACCTACATAATATGCCTTTTACTAAGAGTATTTTTCTTCCTGGGCGGTTTCAGATAATATCGAACTCAAAGTTATATTTTAACAGGCCAAGCTTATAATAATTATTTCTTTTACAATCGGTATGATTCCTTAAAAAAATATAAAGGAAAAATATAATATGACTTGTTCTATTTATTCTATTTTTTATACGCTATATAAAGTTTATACACTATTAACAATGTTTTTATTAACTGGTAGGTAGACTCGGCTACATCCAATTTTCATATTTAACTACGAATTGTAGTTTATGAAACGCGGCCCGATACATTAGAGATTATTCCTTTTTGTAAAGCCATCACGGACTTTACCAAAAACTGTAATAACATAATAATTATTACTATTGACGACACTAGGTATGTAAAAGATACCACACCGGGTTACAAAGTTCGTCATTTCTCCTTTATAAATGAGCGGCGGGAAAAGTTAGGTATATGGAATTGCCCTCCGTAGTGTTCGGAATGTTGTATGAAAATCCATTCCTGCCCTGCTAGCGTTCTTATGTTTTTAAGCAACGAACATAAAACATACAAACGTCAAATCTCAAAAAGGTTTACGACATATTTTAGGGCGAAATTTCGCCATTTCACTGTCAGCGACGGCTTTATGAAAGTCAACGTGATTTCGATCTCCGAGTCGAACTTCTATGGGTAGGATCACTCAATGAAAAAGGAAAAGAATGGCATTTTCATTCCGGCTGGGATTAATAATAAAACCGGTCAAGTACAAGTCGGACTCGCGTACGAAGAATTTCGTACCATTATCTATAAAACAGTTGAATATTTCAAGCGGCTACCTGTTGCGTTTATTAATATCGCGAAAAAAACGGCAAAAAATTCACGTTTGTTGTATGGAAGCACCCCCTTAAATATTTATTTTATTCTGTTTGCAGTAGGTACATGTCATAGCGGCAACAGAAATATATCACCTTAAAAAAATTTAACTGTCTAACTATCACGGTTCATGACATACAGCCAGACGTATATATTAATTACGCAATAGTTTTAACTGTAATGTAATTATTTTTCTTGCAATAATAAATTTGTCCATGAACCGTGACAGATGAACGGACGTGACAGATGGACGGACGAACGGATGACAGCGGAGTCTTAGTAATACTGTCCCTTACCCTTTGGGTACGGAACTATAAAAAGAGCCAAAGTTGTTTCATAATATTTTAATAATGGTAGCGGCTACCATGGCTCAATTTTCGATGGCTCTACATAGATAACATGCGAAGAACTAATAAATCATGTGTGTTGAATATATTCTAGGGTGGAAAAAATGAAACTGCAGTGGAAGAATGGGAATTAAAGTCACATCTGCTTTACGTCCAACTGTACAGCACTGGCTTTCTCTTTCTCATAGGGACAGTATACATATTATACATGTCCACTGTGAATTGCAGATTACAAACGCAGAGGAATGTTATTACATATAGTTAAGGACTTGTAGATTAGATTAGATTAGATTAATACTCTTTCGTGTGGCGCTGGATTAAGAATAGCGTCACTCCATTTCCTTCCGTGGATGTCGTAGAAGGCGACTAAGGAAATACATTACCAGAAGACGGGCAGCTAAGGAAATACATTACCAGAAGACGGGCAGCAGCGTCTTCCTGAGATTTCAACCACATACTGTGATCGCGAACCCGCCCGCCAAGCGTGGCGATTATGGCAAAACACTTCATGGTTTGTAAAACCATGAGGGAGGCCTATGTCCTGCAGTGGGCGTCAAATGGCTGAGGATGATGATGATGAATACTCTTTATTGCACACCATACATACCTTGTACCGCCTTATCATTTCCCCACGGCCGCGCATGCTTTTCTTTAGCCTATTCAGGGCGTCCCACGGCCATAGCCGAAATGATATAAATAGATCACAAGGCTTCATAATAAGAATTATTTTTTGCTAGAATGAATTACTAACAATTGATGTGAAATTTTGTTCGGAATATCTACCATAACATGATCGAAAAATCGACAGAGAGCGTAATAATCAAAAGAGAGCGACTTTGTATTCAACAGAATGGGACTCATTTTGAGCATTTTGATAAATCGATTAATTTTGAAAAAAATGTTAAAATTCATGGTCTTCCCTTTATTTCTGACAATACGTTATTTAGCAAAAAATAATCCTTATGATGAAGCCTTTCGATCGGTATGATAAAGCGACATGGTATTTTTTTTTCTGGTGTGGCGGGTTCGATTCCCGGTTCAATCATGGAATTATATAAAAATCTATGAATGCAGCTTAAATTGTTTTTTAAATTAAAATAATGTCTTCTTTCAGTAAAATATTCCATCTACACTATCCAAAGTACTTTCCCTCCGTGTGGCATAGCCGTGGGACGCCCTGTATACGTCCCGCTGCAGGGCACAGGCCTTCTGTCAGAGACAGAGTATGGGCTTAATTACCACGACTGCCCACCGCGGATTGGCAATTTTAAGCGCTGAGGTATGTGAATATCTTAGATACTCAGTTTTCCTCACGTTATTTTCCTTCACCGTTAGCGTGTGGTATTGCTACTAACTTAAAGTTAAAAGTTCGTAACTAAGTTCTTCTTTAATTATTTTAAAATAATGAGTATTTAATCACTAAATTGATAAACGCTTATAAAAATAATAAAATTATGGACATTTTCCACACAAAAATTTTATATACTTAGAAAAAATTGTTTTGTGAGTTCTGAACTTAATAATCCACTTTTCTCTATCAAAAACTGAATATATGAAAATTATAAAATGTCTGTCACATAATTTTTTAGTACTATTATACACATTCTTTTACAATCATTAAACATAATTGACTACCAGAGATAATAGAGCGAGAGGGAATGCCGAGTACACGCTCTTAAATAATGATTTGATCGCTTTTAATTGTTTATTAATATGAATGTAAATACTTCAGACATTCAGATTTCATGACAAAAATTGTCTTCACCATAAGTGGGATGTAATATTACAGAAAAAATAACCGAACAAAATAGAAAATCTCGTAATTCTCTTTTAAAATAATATAATTACAGCCCATTACAGTCATTGGAAATGGTCGCACCAATTATATGCTTACGAAGCTTCTGGTTATTAAAAATGTAAGAGGAAAAAAAGTTTATTCTAAAAACCATAAAGTAGCCCAAGGGATTGTTCTTTCTCGTAAAGATCACAAAACAACGTAGCACAGAAAAATCCTGTGGGTTCATATTACATTTCACAGTGAACCTATTGTCGTGTAAAGACAATATAATTGAAATCCAAATTGAATAGAATCTGCGCCTGAAGACGCAGTCTGGTAATGACGTGTTTAATAGTATCTAATAGAAATGATAGAATGCTAGTCAAGCACGACTGGCGTTTGAGTTTTCTGCTCAAGTTATCAAACTTTGTGGAACGTTCGCGGTGTTCGCGTTGTCCTGTTCTGTTTTCTTAATTCCTAAAAAGATATTTTCTAAGCTCCGTAAGAAGCTTAACTGCTGAGTTCCGAAATAACTCCCCTGAAGAAAAAGGTACTTCAGGTGGTAATGATCCCGTGTATGAGGAATCTAATAATGCAGCTTATATACGTCCCGCTGTAGAGAAATGCCTTCTCTCAGAGAGAGAAAGTATGGGCTTAACAACCATGGGTACCCATCACGAAATAGCGATTTTGTAGAGCTAATCTAAGTGATCACCGTGAATCTAATTTGAATATTATTTTTATAACATGTAATTAAATAATAATAATTTTATATCAGTTTATCAACCAGACTATGTATTTATTTTTGTATTACTCCCATAATTTTCTCTGGCACTACCCCATCGACTCTCCACATCAACGTAGGTTATCTGGAAGAAAATACTACCTAGTATTGAGCTCTCATTTGTACATAATTGTTTTTTTAGTGCAATAAATAATTTTTAAGTTCAACTCAATTCAATAACAGCTGAAACAACATTTCTGAATTTTGGTATACTTAATAACTATTTGAACTCTGATTGTATATCGTATGAAAAAGAGTTTCCAATAAAGACATACCTGCCATAAATATTTTATTACAGTTCTTATGCTAAAAATAACAAGGCTTCAAAAGACTTTAGCCTGAATATTCCCATCCGAGTAAAAAGAGCCATAACGCAATTAGCTGACGGGCGCTTTTCTCTTGACACATAACAGGGCGTGCCTCGGTTTCGAGCACACAAAAACTCTGCGTTTCATCCTCTAACGAGATTATCCTTTAGTGTGAAATGTTATCCCAATTTACGCATGCATATTGGACCAACACCGAGGCCAAAACCGAATTTTTACCAACTACGATGGTCTGGAAAACAATGTCTGTAATTTCGTAGTCGTTAGTAGTAGTCAGTCCGTAGTTGACCGTTAGTAGTTAACATGTGACAATTTCATAGAGTGTAAACTGAATGTATTGCTCGATACACGAGCCCCGATTGAAATTATTCCATGCACTGCGCTCAATGTATTCCAACGGTATGCGTGTGGCCAGTCGTAGCAAACCTAAACATTCCACGAGATTAAACGAGATTATAGAGTCTAAAAAATCACGTTTGTTGTATGGGAGCCCGCCTTAAATATTTATCTTATACCGTTTTTAGTATTTTTAAAAATACATCATCTGTGAACATTACAACTGTTTAACTATCACGGTTCATGAGATACAGCCTGGTGACAGACGGACGGACGGACGCACGGACAGAAGAGTCTTAGTAATAGCTTACCCTTTGGTTACGGAACCCCAAAAACACCTAGATCGCCTCAAGTGTGCCTTTCAAATTTGAAGAGTTCCCTCTATTTCTCCTGGATCCCATCTGGAAACCTGGATAGTTTACTGTTTCACGCAAAAGAATTATGTTCCATATCGGTCAAGTCGTCTTCGAGTAATCGAGGAACATAAACAAAAAATATAATAAAAAGATTCCGACGAATTGAGAATCTCCTTTTTTGAAGTCGGTTAACAAAACGAAAAAGATAAGCCGACTAAAGCTGAGTTGTGAGCACGAGTCATCCTACTCTCGGCAACATGCTTAGAGGACCGCAGCTAAGCTTATTCATGCCTATTAACTAAGCATCAACATAAAATACTCAGCGGGTTTCGTCCCTTGCATTTTCCTCGCATTTGTCTGGCTATCACACAGATCACACAACTTAATAGACACCGCATTAGCATAAACAGAAGAACCCTCACGCTCCTCACACCTAAACGCTCACTGTTAGAAATAAGCAGGAAAGAATATTCTCCAAGCCTGTTCTTCAACAAGATCTTATAAATTGAAAAGTTATTCGCTATAATCCACAAATAACGACTTTAAATTATTTTAATACAGATAGTTCAACCTTTTTTTCTAATTTCCACTTCTCGTCATGCTACGACATTCTTTGATAATATTATCCCCCGCACACTGTATGACACAGGCCTTCTATCAGGAAGACAGTATGGGCTTAATCACCAAGCATTCCCACCTCAGATTGGTGATTTCAAGCGCTGCGGTATGTGTCTTAGTTCGAAGATTTCCTCACGATGTCTTCCTTCTATGTCAGCGACTGGTATTGCTCTTAAAATTTAACAAGTGTAACTTAGAAAGCAAAGTCGTTAATACAAGCCGGGATGAAATTAAATTAAATTTAGTGTATACTTAAGTCATTTTATAGTTGTAAGATTTTGTTCGATTTTGATGATTCTTCCTTTTTGCGTGGTCGGAAATGTTTATTCAAGATCCCTAGTAAAACTTCTTTAGTCTGTGGCGAGCACATGTCAACTCTGCGCGCACACTATAAACTCCAACATTCCTGCATCGCGCAAGCAAAATGTTTCACATGACATACCATAAATATAACGTCCGACGAACATTAGTCGGACCGGCCGTCCCCAGGCATACGATCTGCCTGGCGGGAAATTTCCTTTTGTAGTGGAAGACCACGATCACCCGCTCTTCCCTATAAGCCCTAGCCATTTTAGGCTCAACTTTTCCTAAGTGAAAATCTCAGTCTACTAGATTATGTTGTCTGTGGGCTGTCATAAACAGAATGTCGTCGGTACACTTACTGTTTTATGAGCTGTAATCTTTTTATTTCTCCACCGAAAGCGGCTAATATAGTACTCTCATCTGGTTAATGCGGTGTTTATTCCTTTGTTTTCTTTTCGTTAAAAAAATATTAAAACTGTAAAAAAGTTTAGCATCAGGTTTATATCTCCGTAAACATTTTGACGAAATTAGCAAGAAGAACACTTACACACGCTGTGGATTTTATTCCGTTTTTTATTCAACTTTTAAAATGTATAAGATAATTGCTAAAGGCATTAGTAGGCCGAGGCCAAGTACTAGATTATTGAGCCATGCTCTTCGCCTTTGAAACTTCTTAAGACTGAATGAAGATAGATGACAGATTTACTTGTTTAATTTAGTAATTAGAAGGATGACTCAGAAATTCAGATAGACTGAGGCGATCGTCTACGTCCGACTAGACGACCTAAAGTATATAACGGTTTGGTATGGTATGGTACATAGATATGGGATTATGAAAGTGTCGAGTAAAGCTTTTGTGTAAAGCTTGAGACGAAGATTGTGCGTTAATGAGATTATTATATTACTAATATCATTAGGGCGTTAATTAATGTTAAGTACTTTTCAGTGTGCAAAGTAGAGTGTTATCTACTCTAACATAATATAATATAAACTCACGCCTGTATCCCGAAGGGATAGGCAGAGACCAGGGTCTGCCACTTGCTACGATCTTGACAGATCTCTTCCGCTTCATCAACATTCATTGGTCGTTGCATGCACGTACGCCGGTTTCGGTTACTTTTATGCTTAATACCTTTTTTTGGCCGAAGTGTATCTGCCTGAGATGTCCCTTACCGACCCTTCCACCCAAATTTGCTCGATATATTACTACTCGACTCTGCTAAAATAACGCACTAGAGTAACATGCAAACTGCTATTTTCATAAATTATAAAAATTGTTCAAGTATATTAAGAATGTCACTATCTCCATCTAGTTATATGACTGAACAATGTAGACACATAGACTTGTTTAAGGATAATCTACCACTAAGTTTTACTTTATTATTATGACCCCTAAGCTACTTGCTTAAAATAGGAAGTTTTTTTTTGTTGTACAGACGTTCGTAGCACAATAAATTTCTTATTCTATTATTGAGAAATGATAAGATCCGTAGACGAACGAAAGTCGTCGACATAGGCCAGCGGATTAGTAAGTTGAAGTGGCAGTGGGCGGGGCACATAGCACGCAGAACTGATGGCCGATGATGGCCGATGGGGCCGAAAAGTTCTCGAATGGAGACCACATATCGGCAAGCGCAGCGTAGGACGACCAGCCACAAAATGGACAGATGACCTCATCCAAGTGGCAGGAAGGCGCTGGATGCAGGCCGCTTCCAACCGGTCTTTTTGGAAATCCATGGAGGAGGCCTATGGCCAGCAGTGGACTTCTTGTGGCTGAATGATGATGATGAGGGGTAGCAATGACTCACCTTTGTGTCGCGATAATATTCCAGAATGTTAATGAAACGACCAAGAAATCCAAAGAATATCTTTTTTTATGTACCCTATTTACGTCCCACTGCAGCGCATAGGCCTTCTCTCAGAGTGAGAGTATGGGCTTGCTTACCACTCGTGCCCACCGCGGATTGGTAAGTTTCAAGCGCTGAGGTGTGAAGTAATAAATGAAACGTAAAAAATATGATTTCTCACGGAAAATATATAATGTGTGACGTAGCTACGTCACCAACCATACCACGAGCAATATTCAAACACAGAGGGGCATGCAGCTGGCGCGGGGCGACAAGACACCAGCGGAGCGCCAGGGGGGCCCGACCTGAGGCGCGGGGCACGGCGGCGACGCGGATATAAAACGCACAGCGCTAATCAGTACAGCAGCTCCCCCTACCAGTAAGACGTCCGCAGTAGGTCCGGTCCGGGTGTGGCATTAAGAGGTTTCTGGTTCGCCGTGGGAGTCCCGGTAGGGTTTCAGAGCGGTCGGAGGGGGTCCCGATCTGCGGAGCATATCAGGAACAGGCGACGGCACATCGGGTGGTCATCGGAAGCGGTATATAGGCTCGCCTTATGTGGTCCCATCCGAGATCACTCGATGCCGCTCACGAGATGTCCTAGGGCTCGGTATATCGGGGATCCGATATAGCGGTATGATTGTTGGGGTCTCCCGATATCGGCCGCTCTAGGTATATTGAGAGTCGTTCCTCTCACCAGGAATAAGAATAGTAGTCAGTAATAGCAAGCAGGATGCCCCTAGTGTTGTCAGGTAAACAATTAGTGCGGGTGCCGATAGCGCCGTGAAATCAGCGAATGTACAGAGACTGGTTAAAATCGGTGTTAGCTTAAGTGAGAGATAATTTGAGTAGGATTAAGAGTGTAAATACTTTTTCATCCCCCCATCTCGGAAAGAGTATTTTTGCTCTTCGATATCTGAGTGCAAAAGCCGTTTTTATCCGCTAGAGGATAAAGTAAATTGAATTTAGAACATCGTGTGCACTAAGTTTGTAAATTCAAAACATCATTAGACCTATTTACTTCTACCTCCATGGTGCGAATTTATCATAAAACTTTTTTTTAATTTGGTCAAAACTTAGACTCGGAACCTCCTTTGTAATTTTTTTGCATTTAGTCATTTCCTCGCTGAGGTGGGATGAAAATTTACGTGTTGTACTCGAGTGCCAAGATTTTTCACCTCGTGCTCTTTTGATTCCCTCGCGAACGCTCAGGATTCTAATTTTTGAATCCTTCGCTTGCTCTGTCATCAAAATTGAACACGCGGTTAAAAAGCAACTTTGCACTCTTGTATAACAAATAACTATTGTACTAATTAGGGTAATAAATGGTGTCCTTGTCTGGGAGTCCGGTGTAGTTATTTACGAGTAGTCCCCATAGGCATCCCCTAAAGTGCTAGTGCTAGTGTAATATGCACCGGGTCGCGCATAAACCTAGCCCCTCAGGCGGAGCTCCTCAAGAAATTAGTGTTGCAAATGTAAGTATGACTTGTATGTTTGCATCATTCTGTTGATATGATAAATCATCGTCATCATCATCAGCCTTTTAACGCCCACTGCAGGACATAGGCCTCCCTCATGGTTTTCATAACCATGAGGGGTTTTGCCATAATTGGCACGCTTGGCAGGCGGATTGGCGATCGCAGCATGTGGTTGGAGTCTCAGGAAGACGCTGCTGCCCGTCTCCTGGTAATTTATTTCCTTAGTCGCCTCCTACGACATCTACGAGAGGAAGTGGAGTGACGCTATTCTTAATCCGGCGCCACACCATTTATATTCTTTATTTAGTTAATATTAACTTTATTTGGTTAATATTCTTCTTTAGGCAAAACGTTACTATATGATAAATAATTGTTATTTATTCATACGAAAAATATCATAATTAAGTATAGCATATAGTAACGTTTTGCCTAAAGAGGAATATTTACACAAAAAATACCGTTGCTTCCTGAGCGGCGTTTATTTTACTCGAGAAGTAAGGACAGGGTGTATTCAAGCCAGGAAAGATAGCAAATAATAAAAAAAACGTATCTCTGCGTTGTTGTGAGATACTTTGCTTATGAATTATATAAAATTTCATTGAACAGCTTAGGCAAAATATGGTGGTTTATGATAAATCCGCACTAATTTAAATGTGGACTGCAGTTTATCAGTCCGATTTATAAAAACTCATTACTTAACACTTTTCATTACATGATTATATTCTTTTTGTTGCACTAACCCGTGCTGATCACAATTTAAAAAAAAAACCTATTTAGAGAAAAATAGAAAAACCTATATAGAGGATAAAAATTCCACCCATGCCGGGACTTGAACTCGCGACCTCTGGCTCACCATGCCAGCGCTCTCCCAACTGAGCTAATGGGCAAGTGCAAACATCGATGCTTTTAAAACGAGGTTTTTAAAACTTCCCATTACATTTTAAATAATCTTTGGAAAAGGGAATTACTTTACTACAGACCATTTAAACCTCATTTGGAGAGTGTTTTAGAGGAATCGTGTTTTTATAAATACCACCATTTGTGTTTTCTTTGCTCTAATGAACTGCTTGCTTGTAGCAGCAAAAAATTCTATTGCCAAACAATGGAGAGTCAAAAACAAATGGCAAACATGTAAATATGAATTTACGTCGCTAATTGACTAATTGAAATTTCCCAGCAGATTAATTACGCAGAGATAGCAATTACTGCGCGTTGATGTATGCACCCCATTAAACGTTAGATAACGTGGCAAATCAATTCTGGGGTCGGCGGACTAAAGAACATTAAATGATTAAATGATTGTTCTATACAACATATCTTTCACCTGGTTGTGCAACAAAGTGTTCTCTATCTATCTATCTAACATAATTAATTAAAATAGCAGTTTTTTCAGTTTTTGTAATAAACATGTATATTCAATTCATTTATTTATTACAGCTCTCCGTTAATAAAATTAAGATAGTAAAAATGTTATGGAGTAATATTATAATAGGTATTTTTTACTGCCTCTACAGTTTGTGTTTTGGACTTTGTCCGCCGACCCTAGAATTAAGTTACGCTAAATTGTTACCAGAATTTCAGTTAATTAAGACGTTGGTTCTAATCAGAAGTTGCTCTAATCTTCTTAGACTGTGCTGGTTTACATTAATTGGTACTTCACATGTAATTTTTTTGGTTAAATACTTATCACGTCATCATCATCATCATCATCATAAGCCATTTGATGCCCACTGGAGAACGTAGACCTCCCTCGTGGTTTTCCAAGCTTCCAGCGACTCCCCGACTTATCACACACAATTAGCCAATTTCACCATCGATAAATTCAAGACCAATACAAGAGTTGCAGTGTTTGTGAGTCTTTTTGGGCTTAATAGCATGAGTATACGTCATGCATTAGAAACCCTGACACTAAAAGCCATATGCACTAGATATGTTAGTTGCCGTGACTACAAAACCATTAACATAACAAATCAATCACCGTTAAGCCGACTATGCGTCAGCTAATATTGACGTGAAATATTTGCATAGCCGTTTTCCGTCAGAGCTTGTTCTGAGCCTGTGTATAGGGGCGCTACAGTAAATGCGGAAAATAAGCGAAAACCATGAAAAGTTATTCGGGCTAACTGAAAATTGTTTTTATGTCTATAAACCTTCGTTAACTTGCACACTTTCGATTTAACCCTTTATTGAAATGACAGTTAAAGTATGTAAATTCTCAGTCGACAGCTTTTATTAGCCTTTACGTTTTGTGGTACTTACCCCCGGTTTCTCGTACACTAACAAGCTGTTAATCGTCTGTTAACAGTTGTCAGTGTTTTTTTTTTGTTTGCACTTTGGTCAATTGACAGTTGTTAACAGTAGATTAACAGCGTGTTAGTGTACGAGAAACTGGGGGTAAGTGACTCAAATGTTTTTTTTTTTCTTATAAAGACATAAAACATAAAGATAAACATTTACATACAGGCACATACATTGCTTCTGGCCCCACACTAGGATGCCCTGTGCCGTGGGAACCAGAAACAGCGACATCACGTTCTAGCTAGACCTGAGATTTCCGCACTTAGCCTCATAGTTGGGCCACTGTACGTCAGCAACATCACAAACATGTAAACATCCAAGACCTGGGGTTTTTTTTATAAGTTCATCAATTCTGATTTTCTCCTTAAATAAGTATATAAAATAAAATGAAAGTGGCCCGTAATGTCACGTTCATGTGCTATTAACTTTACGTTAGTACAATAGAAGGCATCTCATCATGTATCTTATAATTGCAATGTCGCACGTAACGTAGGTGAGCAACAGAAGCTGAATATAATTAATATTAAGCAGAAAAATATTTTGGTACAAACATTTTTGTCCCTCATTAAGTCACTGGTTCCGAAATGATCATGACAAATGCAGGAAATCATAAATTTCCATGTAGTACCTAATTGAGAATTAATAGTATTTACTAATAACGATTGCATAACAACTATGGCAAGGTATATCGACTCCCTTTGTAAGACAAAGTACGTACAGTACGTAACTCAATTCTAGTTTAAGATTAGCAGTTAAGACTTGCATGATATTGTTCATCTTTGTAAAATAAACAGTTTAAATTTAAAATTTTTTTTTAGGTTCCTCTTACATACCTACTTAACGATGCTGACACGAGTCGCACATTTTGAATGCCAAAAGACGCGGCTTTCCAGTGCATCAATTTAACCATTTTGAGCGCCACGAAACGTGTGACTCGCGCCGTCATATTACCCGCGCTGGTAACATCGCGCAGTCACCTCTTTCCCGGAGAAACGGCAACATACTCGATACACACAGAGCAGGCGGAAACACTGATTAATATGCCGAGGGAGCGTGCTGACCGGATATTAGCACTCGCTGCGAGCCGGGGCGGACCGAAAATATGAGAAATTCATTGCCATTCCAATGATGTAATTAAGCGGTTTACGTTTTCTTTTTCTTCTTCCCACTAAGTGGTTACTTTTCCTTTCACATGTAAATGTAGTGCGAAAACCTCCTGGCATAGAGGTCAATTAAGTGATTGTATCGTGTGGAAGTTATTATTATAATTATTATAGGTAGGTAGTTCTAGTTCTACTGGAGATTTCTGCACTTAGCCTCATAGTTGGACCATTGTATGTGCTGAGGTATGTAAATACCTCAGACACTAGGGTTTCCTCACGATTTTTTTCTTTCACAGTTAGTGCGTGGTATAATGTATGTAATTTAGAAAACCAAATCTTTGGTACATTCCGGGATTCGAACCCACGACCTCCCGAATGAGAAGTTGGCCTTCTACCACAGCGTGTCCGCTACAGTAAAAATCTGCTTAAAATATCTTATAAGCCAACTGTAACACAGAAAGTTAAATCCGTTTTTGGGAACTTAGGCCGACAAGCACCACTTTCTTAAATGTGGCTTAAACCGCATTTAACTAAAATCGTTCATACAAAAGTCTATTTGAATGGCGACTTAAGCGACATTTAAGAAGTAGTGCAAGTCGGCCCTTCCGTCTAGGAGCTAAGAGTAAACCGTACCTACAATGTGCTTTAAATAATTCCTGATAACACTGCATTGCACTTGAAATCCGTTTTTGAGAGTTACTGGCGTGGAGCTTAGTAAACTGTGCTTCAAATGAGTCCTGCAGGACTTAATAACAATAAATTCCTTAAATTCTACAGGATCTGCCTGAAGCACGATGTATGCTGTATTAGGTTTGTTGAGTTAAAAATTTAATTAATTTTTGTTTTTTTCGAGAAATCGACTGTGACACATTTAATAAGTGCTAAAAATTTAATGAGATATAGATTTCTACTTTTGTATTATAAAAAGAGCAAATTGGACATAATTACATATTTGTTCTTAGTTCCTGTGTGTCTGTGTGCGTGCTCACGTGCGTGTGTGCGTGCGTGCGTGCGTGCATGCGTGCGTGCGTGCGTGTGTGTGTGTGTGTGTGTGTCTCATTTTATATTGGTCACGGAAAGTGAATGTATGTCTATAAACAAGATAGTTTGTTATCTTGGCCAAAAGAAGCCAACAAGGAAAGCACCTCGCAAACAGCGAGCATTTATCTAACATCTTATGCTGAAATCCGTTCTCCAACAGTGCTGTCACAAAGCCTAACTCCTAAGTCTTCCGTTTGAAGTTCAAACAAGCTAACCAGTGTAGAGTAAACGACTTACGGACCAACCAACACAAATAGAAAAAACGACTAGATTGCTGCCCCTCTTTCGCTCTCACTTTTGTGCCATTTGCGCCACGTAAGCACGACAACGATAAAATAGTCACAAATCTTTTATTTAAAACTCGGAAAATATCAATCAGATGCTGGTTTCATTGAGGTAGGCTTGCCCAGCACCTATGCCATCCTGACAGCTTCGTCGGCCTTGCCTATAGGAAAGACAAGTCAATAATTGCGGAGACAACCAAGCCGCGGGTTTCCTCATGATGTTTTCCTTCACGGTTAGCGTTTGGTATTGCTTCTACAAATTCGCAGATGTACGTAACTTTGAAAATGAACAAAGTCATAGGTACATGCCCGCACTGGGAATCGAACCTGGGTCTCTCGCTTCCAAGTCCAATTGTCTAAAAAATAATGTCCCATGCACTGCAGCGTCCGAGAGGTCCCTTCACTCATCTAGTATGAGTGAAGGTGCCACTGGACGCTGTATAAATCACCTCATTATGTAGATGCAAAGGCCAACGTTTTTAATTTGGGCTTAATTGGTTTTCGTTATGCTAATAATTAATGTAGGACAACTTATTATATTGGGGTATACGACTCCGACATTACATAATATATTACATACGGCGATATATGTGAATGAAAGAACGGGTTGAGTTTTAATTGAGCATACTAATAAATTATTATGATGTAATGTATACTTAGCTAATGTATGTAAGTACGAAATTTGCAGATGATACAACTTAGAAGAAAATTTAAAACATTTTTAAACAGCCCTTGACTCAACTTTATCGGACAGATAAAAATCAATTAAATACTTTTTCATCGAGAATCTTTCTACATATCTTATTCCACCAATACTGAATGCAGTCCAAAATACGCGACGCAAAAGAGAAGGTTTATTACATTTGCATCGAATCCACTCGGAATTCTAAGCCAAAGACGCTTTGCCATCTCTCAGACACCTGCGCCAACAAGCTTAGGTGGAGACAAAGCAGGTGTCTTATTGAAAGGCACAAAAGCCCGGAAATATGTAAGTAACTAGAAATATTTTTAAAAACTCTTACCGCATACTTAAATTTTATTTGAGATATAAAAAAATTGCGGAGTCTTATAGACATATAACATTTTTACCAACCCTAGTACGTCTTCCTATTAAGTAACCCTAAAGAGATGTTTTAAGTGGTTTCTAAAAGTCATGATACTTTTTGGGACGGCATTGATTAGTGCTATGATTGTACGTATACAATATAGAGAAAAGGCACAGAATATCGGAGATTTTGTTTTTGTTTTCCTAAGAAATAATACGCAGCCTAACAAAACTGATCCAAGAGAGACTCACACATATGAAGTAGAAGATAGAATGAACCAAAGACAAGCAGACAATAAAATTAAAAAAAGTTAAAACTTTTTGTGGCATATGTAAAAAAAAACCTTTTGTTCGAAATTTCATAATTTAAGCCATCAAATATATTGTTATCGGTGTTATAAATGTTCAATAAGTGCTGAATATATCTCGATATGAAGCATTTATTGAACATCAACAACAGTTGACATAACATTTTATTGATAGGCGCCGTAAAAATTGATTTACGATGCGATGCGGGGCTAAAATCACCATGTAGGATTTCTCCCTCTCTCCAAAGGCAAAACACCACATGAAAAAAATGTGTAATATTAAATGCATGGGACAAGGTGAGGCAAGTGTTCCACTCTGGCTGGACATGCTAAAATTTCAAGCCAGAGTGGAGAAATTAGAGTTTTACGAAACAAAATACGAGTAATTCCTTCATTCCATAGGTTACTTCGTGTTACCGCCCGAAAAAAATCATTTTTTCAGTGAATTTTCAGGTTTCTTAGGAAATCTTCTATGGGAATATTTGAATGGGAAGAGCTTCATGGAAAGTCTTGATGTAATTGTTTAAGTAATCTAAAAAAAATGTTAGTAGGTAATCTAAATCAAGCCGCCATAGCGTAAATCTTATCGCGAACACCCCACGATCAACTGACAAACTGTGATCAACTTTGAGAATCCCTGCGATATAGGGTTTTTATGCATCTATCAAATGGCGAAGATTTTTTTTTACTTCCTACTTACCGACAAACTTTTTCGGTAAGTTGTGTTAGGCAATATAACAGAATGAGTAAGGTATATGAGGCACTTTTATCCCCGCAGTCCAATACGGGGCTTGCTCCCTTAACGCATTGAAATTCTGGATTCGATTTTGAGTCGCAGCAGTGAGCGTGTTAACACATTGAAACTAGCCATAGTGGATTTCGTTGATAAGTAGTAATTCACCAACTAACAAAGAGAAACTTAAGAGTTCGAAAGTAGTCATTCACCAAATAACAAGAAGAAACCTACGCAATAGAACACCGTGTACGTTTTCCGAAACTTTCCTTTTATAGATATGATGTACAAACACTTGGCCTAAAACCGGGTTTAAAAACTTTTGTTTGTAAAATTAACGTTAGACGTGACGTGACTAGTGACTAAAGGAGTTGTAAGAACTTGAACAAAACACAAGCACACATTAAATTTGTGTGCTTACTGCTAAGGTATTTACTAAAACCATAGTACGTGGGAACGTGGGTTTTAATTCTCATTAAACTGTGTGTGTGTGTGTGTGTTTTTTGTGTGTGTGTGTGTGTGGGGGGGGGGGGGGGGTATGTGTGTGTGTGAGCCTAAACCGTGTCCTAAAGTCCGTGTCTCCGCGTCCTAAGCTCACGTTAAACTTTGGTATCTCCATAGAAGCGTGTATGAACATGGTTAACATCGAAATATTCTCTAATTTTCATTCTGCCATAATTTATTTATGTTGTACTTTTAAAACATTAGCCTGAATCGCGTCCGAAAGTCCGTGTCGTCTAATGTTTCCATATAGTATATTCTATTCCGAAATGCAGGATCAAACTCATCTTCATAGGATTCAAAAGCCTCCATTGTATCTTTGAAAACACCATTGTTGTTGCTATCCAATAAAGTAGCAATTGGCCACTCCATATGACCAATAAGTTATGGAGGACTTTATGCGACATTTAGCGCTATTTAACAGGTGTGAACGCAAAAGTAATGTTTATCCAACGGATAAGTAACAAATAGCTTCTTCTGAACTTATCCACAACTTATACACTGTAAAGCAGACCCTAAAGCCTCTTCCCCACAGGCGCGTTATTATCGCTCGATAATACCGGATGCGTTATTGCGATACTGCGTCCCGATTCCTTGCACACAACTGCGTTTTAATCGTCCGATAATTCTATTTTGTATTCGTGTTTGTGACACGTTTTTCCCTAATGTCGGGCAGATTCGCATTTATCATTTTATCAAAGTAGTCTCTGTACCCCTTAATTTGCTTTATATTAAATTATATGATTTATATCTGTGTAATTTCCATTTTTATGTACAATAAAGTGTTCTCTATCTATCTATCTATCTATCTACTATTTAACTTCGTTTTTGGCGTCTTAGTCAGTCATCTTCCATATCTACTGTTAGTGATAAAAATTCTTCGTCTGATGATATTAAATCAAAATCCATATTATATTTCACTATCTCGTTGGTCTAGCCGTTAAGGTGCTTAACTACCAAGACAGAAGTCCACGACTTCCTACTGGGGGCCGTCGTATATTTGTACAAATGGGCTCAGTCTGGGTGTAATTCCATGTTTGTAATGTCCTTGCCTGTTTACCATAGCACAGGGTATCCTAGTTTGGGACCAGGTCAAGTGATTGTGTTGTGTGGAAGTTATTATTATTATGTTATTACACATTTTTAGAACACTCGTAAGCGTCGGTAAAACGTCGGAGGAACGCAAGCGTCCTACTTCTACTGCGCGGTTATTATCGCAGCTGTGTAAAACTTCGTAGCCGTCCTAATACATAATGTACTAAAAACAGATATCGCAATAATGCATCCGATATTATCGACCGATAATAACGCGCCTGTGGGGGACAGGCTTTGATCTGTAGACGACGCCCATGGCGAATTTTTATTATTATGTAATATATAAAAGGCGATTCTGTATAATTTAGAAAGTCACTTCCTAGTTAGAAGGACATTAGGATTTGGTTGGTATAAGCGGGCATTAGTCCACTTAATGTACTACATTTCATCGCTCAGCGTCGTTTGACAATATCAAATACTCAAAGTGCTAATGCTGCCACTCAGGCTTCACTTCGCGTAATCCCCGCCTACAAGTGTACAGCTAAAATGACTCGCGATGTTCATACATAGTAATATATTAAACGGGTCTAACTGCGATTATTTATTAGGTAAAATTTAATTACCGTAGATTCCCGACGTTTCGGCAACGTTGCAGCTGGTGTGGTCAGGCGTGGACTGAAATGGCGAGTACAGTCTATTATTGTAGTGAGGGTAGGTGGTCTACCTTCAAGTCACTCTTAGTTTTTCGCAGCGGGCCGATACACAACACTCAGTATTTGTATGTCAAATTAAAATTATAAAATTGTTGTAATTAAATGTCAAATTTAAAATTAAGTTACACATTAAAATTGTTTTATCCTTTAAAACCCCAAAGTATTCCCTCATAGCCGAATAAAATGCCTTACTTAAACAAACACCTAATACCTGGAGATTCAGGTGTCAGCAACTAAATAAAGTACTGTGTTTGTTTATACAATATTAAGACAATAATTATGCAAATTAAACGGAGCGTAGAGTTTAAGCGGCTAAGCCCAGCGAGCCTGAAGTATATGGGTGGAAGGAACTAACCTTGTTTAGGTAACAGCCATTGGTTACTAAAAACATTAAAAAGTACTTTTAAAAATTTGTTGTCTTAAGTGCTTTAATAAAATTTGTGAGAATTTACATATACATAGACATAAACATAATTTATTGGTAATATTCATTACACGTCAAATTGAGAGATAATAGCGAATAATATCCATTGTCTTCTTTATGTAGACTGTTTAAAGGCCAGGAACTCACCTAGCTGTAGAAGCACCTCTCGACAAGCCATTTTTTTAATTTTATTTTATTTTATGTATGAGTACGAGAGACTCAAGATATAGTTATGTTATTGCCGGCCAAAGCAGAGGTCGTGGGTACGATTCCCACTGGAGGTCGCATTCGTATAATTGACCTCGGACTGAGTGTATTTCCATGTTCGTGATGTCCTTGCCTGGTTACTATAGCACAGGGTATCCTAATTTGGGTCTAGGGCAATTGTGTTGTGAGGAAGTTATTATTACTATTGTGCGGTCACACCGACCGACACAGTAGTTTGAACGGAGTACCAGTTCCATGTTTTGGCTAGCAGCCTCTAGGGAAGAGATGAGTCGAACGAGCGACGTACTTACATTTTGACATCCCTAAATTGTGTAATTTTCTAAAAGTATAGGTTGATTTAACTAGTTAATTTGATAATTTGGCGACTTCGGACACAAAGCCGCTGAATTATAAAATTAACTTGTACCTAATTCACCCCTATGAGAATGTGAGTGAAAGTATATGAGTGAAAGTATAATACAAATGTGTTGCTCACATTAATCTGTTAACTTTTCGCTGTAAAAGTTTGGTCTCGCACTTATTTTGGGCCCGCGCACACTTTTGGGAACGTCAACTCTCCGAGGTGTCTTTATGGTGTCGACACATTGTAAACGCGTTGCCCTCTTCTTGAACGTCGCTTGAAGTTGTTTATGAGACATCTCAGTAGAACAGATTGATGAGCTGAGAGTATCTGTGCTTTTGCATTGAAATTAATGGATAATTGATATCCATCATATTAGTTGTAAATGCATAAACTCAAGCTTCGACTCGGAAAGGGCTTACCTGCCGTAGCCTCCGGCAGATATAGCTTTCACTTCATTTTATCTCGTTGTAATATAATACGTTTAATATAGTAACTACAAGTATACTGGTATTGTACCTAAATTAGTTCTTTCAAATCGTTTGAAACCTCTTCGGTGGAATCCTGAAATAAGAAATACCAATGCCCCAGCAACAAAAAACAAACACAGTTTTTTTTTCAGTGCAAATCTTTGATCTAAGACTTTTAGTTTTCTTTTACCTGTTAACTACAGGCGCAAACTTTTCGAATACAAATACAATTAATCTTTTAAGACATTTAGTTGCAAGAAAATCTTCGGCTAAACGTAAGTATTTTGACAAATACAACCCAAAATTTTCAATACCTGCATAATAAAATCCTTGTGTCTGTTGTAGGTATTTTCTCAACTTCCATACCACAGCCGAGTCGGCAAAAAAGGGTGAAAAAAGGGAATAAGAGAAAACCGGACTACACGTTCAAATTCCTTGCATTTTTATATCCTGCCAACCGGCACTGACAATAGGTATTTAACATGCATACCGTGGAGGGGCCGGAAATTGGTATTGCAAAACGTGACATGCAAAACACTGTGTAAGCACTTAAGTGAGGAAAAAAGAGGAAATACCAACGTTATTTTATTGGAAAACAAATTAAAGTTGAGACGCCCTAATGCCAAAAAATACTCATATCAAGGCATACCTTTCTAAACAATTATTTGCAAAGAAAACTTGCTTTCTAGAAACTGTAATCATAACTTTTGCTTATCGTCCGATATGCGTAAACAAGCAAAATAAACGGTGCGAACATATTTTTTTTATTTGTAAAACCATTTTTAAAAAACCTATTTCATCATTATCATTCAGCCACAAGAAGTCCACTGCTGGACATAGGCCTCCTCCATGGATATCCAAAAAGACCGGTTGGAAGTGGCTTGCATCCAGCGCCTTCCTGCCACTTTGCTGAGGTCATCTGTCCATCTTGTAGCTGGTCGTCCTACGCTGCGCTTGCCGATATGTGGTCTCCATTCGAGAACTTTTCGGCCCCATCGGCCATCAGTTCTGCGTGCTATGTGCCCCGCCCACTGCTACTTCTACTTACTAATCCGCTGGGCTATGTCGACGACTTTCGGTCGTCTACGGATCTCATCATTTCTGATTCGATCTCGTAAAGAAATTCCGAGCATAGCCCTTTCCATAGCTCGTTGTGTGACCTTGAGCCTTCTTATGAGGCGCATAGTGAGATACCACGTTTCAGTGCCATAACTCACCACTGGTAACACACACTGGTTGTATAATTTTGTCTTGAGCGATTGAGGTATATTAGACGAAAAGACTTTTCTAAGTTTTCGGAATGCTGCCCATCCGAGTTTGATTCGACGATTGACCTCTTTCACGAAGTTGGACCGGCCTAGTTGGACTGTTTGTCCTAAATAGACGTATTTTAATGAAAACCTATTTAGAGGCTAAAAATTCCATCCATGCCGGAACTTGAACCCGCGACCTCTGGCTAACCGTGTCAGCGCTCTCCCAACTGAGCTAATGGGTAAGTGCAGGCATCGGCGAAATTTCGAACCTCTCTTTCTCTGAATTACGTACAGGCAGGGAAATTGTCCTCAGCACGGGGTTAGTGCAACAAAAAGAATATAATCATGTAGGTACAGCGATATCTTTCCAATATCTTTCAGATGAGTTCGATTGTATACAAAAAAAGCCAAAACGATTCTGAAAAAAGAAGATTTTAAACTATTTTTTGCAATTGGTTTGTAGATACTTTTTCATTGCAAAGTTATGTTTACAGTCAATGCGGATTTACGATTATAAATAAGGTGTAGTGCTTACAATAGTTTTAGTTTAACTAAGTTTATAATAGTTCATTCGGAGCCCTTCAGGTGGACCCCTTCGCACTTGTTATGTTTATTAAACTTAGCAATAAATAGATATCAGTATATTGACTAGAATTAAACGTTTCTGATACTCGAAGAGAAAGCCATGATACCGGCTTGCCTAGTATTGTTTTAATAACGATAATACAATGATTACTTACTAAGTTCATTGTACGTATGCTCAAAAGGCCTATGTAATTGTGTTAAGATATCCATTTAAAAAAAAAATGTTATATAACCTAAATAAAGTGACAGTCTAAAGTTATTTATCGCAAACAAAATTACTTACTCATTCGCTTAAACAAAATTGCTCGAAGAGCTTAATTTGTTCGCACTTTTTTGCAACTCTTTTCATTCGACAGCTAGCCTTTGTAATTTAGGAATTTTCCGCCCCAAATCGACCTTAATTTATTAGTTCAGTAGATAAAAGCTCTCAAATTATTCATTACTTTTCCCGTTTGAAAGACTTTATTCAGGACTTGGAGGTATTAATTTCACACGAATGTTATTTTAGCGTATAATCAGACATTTAAAGATAACAGAGAAGCAAAAGGATTGGGGAACTGTCGCTTATTTAAAAGGTAAGATGACAAACCGTTGTCAAAAAAATTGAAATATGAAAATAAATAATGTTATTTTGTAGTCCAGTATTTCTTTAATTGTATTTAAAAAATATTTGTTGAAATCTAGGGAGAAGTTATCTCAAATAGAATATATACTCTACTGAGTACAAGCTGGCTCCATTAAAAAATGTATTTCGGCATTTTTGTCCTAAAATACAAATTTCATTAAGAAGGTTTTCATCAAAACTGTAAAAATGTATTCATATAAACCCGCCGTATAACTTATAAGCAATATGCAAGAGTTTCCTAGTTTAGGACCAGGACTAGTGATTATGCTGTGTGGAAGTTATTATGATTATTACTAACAAGCTTTCGTACCGCCATAGAATCCGTTTATACGATTCTTGCACAGCGCCTTATATTTTTAAAACACAACTTCGCTCGCACAACGCCATCTATATTAAACTTAAAATAAATATTATCCCACGGGAACGCATTACCGGGATATCGAGATGCTATATCTCAATTCAGGTCTTTGTCTATCTGTACGCCAAGTTTCATGTAAATCCGTTCAGCAGAGCTGTTATTGCGTGATTGAGTGACAAACATCCAAACATCTCCAAACTTTCACATTTATAATATTAAAGTAGGATATTGAGATATACCAAGAATTGGTTTCTACATACTTTTTCACTCCACAACGTATCTACTCTAATCACAAGTTGTTACAAGTTGACAATATTTTCATTTTTCTGAGGAGGCTTATTTAGTAAAACGTACATTAGTTGGTTAGTCGCTAATACATGGAACTGGAGATTTGTTTCGGTTTCGTCCTGTTTTTTTTCTTTCCATCTGAAAGCAGTTTGTTACGCTAAGCGGTCTTGACGCTAGCAGTTACAAGATAAACTTTGTATCGAGCTGGATACAAAAATACTTAGCAGACGTAGCTATAAAACAAAACAGTACCTCTTTTCCAAGACAAGCGAGCTAGCTACCATGTTAAGCGTTAATGTTACTCGCCACGACTAAAGTTTGTGGGGACGCTTTGTCTCTAATGCTAAGTGGGCGCAAGAACATGCTCTACGTGATTGTTATTTACGAGATACCCTCGCAAAGCATTGTTGCTGAGTTGACGTATAGTTTACAATGAGACCTAGGACTATTCAAGCGGCAAGCTTACGGTACGAGATGGTTGTCACATTATTTTATTGTTTGCTTGTCATAATGTCATGTGATATTTACTAACGGTGCCTATGACTCGTTCACATAGGATCTGGAATAAAAATTTTATTTTATTTTATTTTATTAATTTTACGAAGTCCACAGCACAAAGTTACAAAAGATTGGCAATTAATGTAGACCAAACATAGGCCAATTACGGACTAGTATTTTTAAACTTATCTTATTTACAAAGCACAGTTAGAAATTATACAGCCAAGCATAAACAAAATAAAGCAAAACTAACGCAAATCTTGCAAACTTTGGCGCGTGTGTGTGTGTGTGTGTGTGTGTGTGTGTGTGTGTATGTATGTGTGTGTATGTGTAAGAATGAAGAGAAAGACTAGACTTCAAGTTTTACCCTTTAAAGTTTCTATAACCTGCTGTTTGAAAGTTTCTTGAGACACATGAAATATATCAATGTCTGAGAAAAATTTATTGTATGTTTCAGGCAAGCGACAGCTTATAGAATTTTGAGCGTAGTTCGTGTGGACAAAAGGAATGTGGAAGATACTATGCATGTCATGTCGAGTACGAGTAGATGGGGCTCGTAAGTTTAGTAAAGTATTAACTAGTTCAAGGCTGTCAATAGTGCCGCTGCAGATTTTATATAAAAATTGCATGTCTAAGATTTTACGCCGATCCACAAGAGTCATTATATTATGTCTCTGGCAAGAAGTCAGGTAGTCATCGTTGGGGTAGCCAGATCTGTAGTTGAGATGGCGTAAAAATTTCTTCTGAAGGCGCTCAATTAGATCTTGATAAATAATATACTGCGGATTCCAAATAGAACTGCAGTACTCCAATATGCTTCTAACATAAGCGTAGTACAGAGCGCGGGTGCTTTTTGGGTTCTTGAAAGGTTTACTGACCCTAAGAATAAAACCCCGATTTCTAAACGCTTTATTAGTGATGGCCTCAATGTGATCCTGGAAAGTTAGCTTTGAGTCCAGGAGCACCCCCAAATCCCGTATGCAATTAACTTTTTGAATTTGTGTTTTATCGATATAATAAACGTGATTGATAGGTTTGGTGCTCCTCGTAAAACTAATTTGATTACACTTAGAAACATTAACATTGATCCTGTTATTAAGATAATATATTGCCAAGCGATCAAGATCCTCCTGCAGATGAAGACAGTCCTCAGTCGATTTGATATTCATATAAATTTTCTTGTCATCAGCATACAAGAGAAACCTAGCATGCCTGAAACAGTGACCAATATCGTATAGGAAGGCTACATAGAGAAGCGGTCCCAGTATAGACCCTTGCGGGACCCCAGACGGTACGGGGATAAAGTCAGACTTTAAATCACCTATTACTACTGCTTGACTTCTGTTGCTGATGTAAGATTCTGTCCAGCGGAGCAGATCACCCCTAATGCCCAGTGTTTCAAGTTTCTCTAATAATATTACATGGTCAACGCGGTCGAACGCTTTCTCAAAGTCAGTGTATATTACATCTAATTGTCCTCCACCATCCATACCCCTGAGAACAGCATCAACGAAAACAGCAAGATTGGTAGTAGTTGATTTATACCGCACAAATCCATGCTGTTCACTAGGTATATTGAGAGAAATATTTGAATAAATATGATTATGTACCACCTTCTCCATTATCTTGCTGAGAATGTTTAAAATTGAAATTGGCCTGTAATGTTCCACAGGAACTTTAGCACCTTTTTTGTGTATTGGAACAATATGTGCCATCTTCCAAACTTCAGGTACCACTCCTTCACGAAACGATTTATTAAATATCATAGCCAATGGTTTAACTAGTGATGCAGCACAATTGATCACTAGAATAGAAGGAATTCCGTCACTTCCAGGTCCTTTACTTCTATCTATGTTACTTAGCAGTTTGAGAAGGTAGTCTTCCGACACCTCAATAGACGACACAACTTGTTGGTGAGAAGGTTCAGGCAAATCCATTCTAGAGTAAGAGTCGGCAGGGACACCAAACATTTTACCAAAGTACTGGTTAAATGCGTTGCAAATATCCAGTTGAGTAGATAGCGTTTTGGTATCGTAAGTCATACTCTCAGGGTAGCCAGATGCCTCCTTTCGACGCGATCTTACGTAGGACCATAGAAGCTTAGGATTGTGTTGTATACCTTCTTCAGCTAATTGAATATGCTTAGCAAAACAATCATTAAGCACTCTTTTTTGCCTTCTGCGTAAAAGGCTGAAGGTATCATAATCTAAGGGATTTTTGTGCTTTTTCCAAAGTTTATGGTACTTTTTTTTCTCCCTAATTATGTTTACAAGTGCCTTACTGTACCACATAGGGTATTCATATGTATTGCTAGCCATTACCTTAGGTACGAATCTATCAATTGCTTCATGAAGACACGAGTACAACCAAGAGACCGCCTCATCCACAGTGGCATTGGCAAAATTGGACCAGTCATAGTTCGAGATGTGTTTATTAATGGCAGTGTAGTCTCCCTTACGAAACCTGTATCTTAAACTTTTAGTGGCTGGTATTGTTTGAATCGAGATATCGACTGAGTCAATTTCCAGGGCTGGGTGGAAGCGATCCTCGTCAACAGCAGGGGTAACAGCTACGTAAGTGTTGACAGCAAAGTTGGAAAAAACCAGATCCAAAACGTTGCCGCTGCTATTTTTTAATTTATTAGATTGGCTTAACCCTAGAAAACTCATGTGATTAACTAACACTGTAGCAGAATTTTGTATTTCAATTGAGCCCTTCTTGATGCACAACGGTTCGCCCAAGTCCCAGTTCAAACACGGTAAATTAAAATCACCCAGTGTCAAGAAATAGTCATCAGAGTGAGATTGCGTGACGTCACTGAGTGCGTTAAGAAAATTGTGTATTCGTTGGGGTAGGTTACGGTCAGGAGGTATGTATACCAATGCAATATGAAGGTCACGTTGGGCTCCCAACGCTTCGCCTGAAACAGTCAGCCAGAGACATTCGTGATCGTCGCGCTGCCAGTCCGGTCGTGCCCGTGCACAAAGAGAGCGTGCAACAAGCGCCATTACACCACCGCCCGCTCCAGACGTACCTCGGTCCCTACGAAATACCTGATAGTGATTGAGGTCCGTTAATTCAGCATCCAGAATACTGCTGCATAGCTTAGACTCTGTGATAAAGACTATTTCATAGTCAAAACCTGACATACTGTTGAAGAAAGTCGTCGTTTTGGTTCGCAATCCATTTACATTTTGGTAAAATAAACGTAACTTACCAAACATTATAGTTATTTCTTTGTATATAGTCTGAGCATATTGTAGTATTTGATAACAACAATGGATTATAACCTGAACGGCGACCGCCGTGATTGTAGTAGCAGCAGTAATTTGAGAATAGTTCAGGTTTTCTCTTCGGTGTATGTGTGTGAGTAAAAATTGTAAGTATTAAGTTAAATGTGTAAAGTGCCGTGAAGTGTAGTATTGTGTTTGCGAATAGTGGTGAATTTTTTAGTTTCGTGATTGGAAGCGCCCCACAAACTTTCGATAATTGTAAGTACATGAAAGAAAAATAAAAAATCAAGAAATCATTTTCTTCAGGTCTGTTTCTGATGAGATAGCTATAGCCGGTGATTTGTCGTTTCTCCGTACATATATTCGACAGTTTTTTGTCCACGTATAGACAAAAGCGCTTTCTTTCGCCTTAGCTTTACAAGCTTGCAACAGTTTCTTGTTATTTAGCGTCAGGTGTTCGTTGACGTATATGCGGGTAGATTCACCACTAAGACCGAGCTTAGCTGTGTACAGATCACGACATTTGCGCGCCAGTGAATATAAAAGGTCTTTTGTTTTTCTCTGTCTGAAACGTACGATGAGCGAGCGCGGACGACCCGCTATTGGTCTGAATGGCTGTACACGGTGTGCGAATTCGATGTCGTTGTTTGTGAGTTCTACGCCAACAATTTTCGCAATTTTCTGTACTAGTCCTACGGTGGATTCACCTTCCGACTCGGGGATGCCAGTAATTTCGAGGTTTTGTAGTCGCGCCCACTGTTGCTGTTGCTGACTTTCGCGTTCGAGAGAAGCAAGACGCGATTCCATGTCTTTGCATTGGCCAAGCAACTTTTTATTCTCCGACAAAACGGTCTTAATTTCAGAGTCACTTTTGGTCAATGACGCCCTCAACTTTTCATTATCACCTCTCACCTCAGTTAAACTAAACTGCAACTCAGCCATCTGGGCTTTAAAAGATTTTAATTCGGCGCTCATTACTTCACGAACAACTATTGGCAATTCTTCTTTTATAATGCGTAGAATATCAGCTCTGAGTTGTAACGAATAAGATGAACTCACAGGTATCTCAGTAGGGGAGGGCTGTGTGTTGTTGGATGTTGAGATTGTAGGCCTCCGGAGCGTGATGTTGGATTCGTCTCCTGAGCTAGTTTTTACTGGTGTGTTACTATTGTCCCCTCTAGGTTGTCTAGACTTACATTGGGGACATTTCCAAGCTACCTGTTTTTTAAAATTACGCTCGGTTAGACCTACACATAAGTAGTGGAATAGTTGCGAGCATGATCGCTCAGCGCATTTAATGCCTTCCTTACTCTCCACTACATGGTCAGTACAGGCATAACAGGAACTTGCCTTGCAAGTAGGACAAAGCCAAGTGCTACGTTGTTTCTTCAGATCTTCGCCAGTACCCACACTCGCGCATTTACCGTGCAAAATGTAAACACATCGAGTGCATTGTAGTTTGTCCTTATCAGCGATAGACAAGCTGCATACCTTGCATTTACTCATAGCTGATCAGTTAGCTCCGAACTTCACACGAAAACAATGTCACTTGTATGTTCAAAGTTACACTTCAACAATGTGGTTTGTTGTGTAGGTAAAGAATAACACTTAAAGTAAACATATAAAGGTGTAAAAAGATCGTGTTTACATTACGAAATTACTAATTATTTTAATTTAAAAGCTTTAAATTTTTCTAAGCAGCAGTGCTCGTAACACGTATGGAGGGTATTATTCTACAGCCGCTTAAGCCTGATCACGTGTCACATACTATTTAATACCTAGGTAATTGTGGGAAAAGCTAGACAGAGATTACATTTTTATTTTAAAATAAAAGAGCAAACTGCAAAGCAAATAAGAAAATGTGCCGTGGTCGTGGTAGGTAGCATAACATAACATTGAACGAGTTTCGGTGACAAACATCCTTGTCATATCAATAAAATTTACATTACGTTAATAGTAAAATTTTTAGTTTACATATATGAAGCGTCTCTTATTAAGAGCCGTGGTCGACGATGACTTAAAAGGGCCGTGGTCATGGGCTCTAACTGATGTATCAACTTATATTTAGGAACCTTATTCCTGGGAATCAAAGTTTATGTTTATTTTTTATTTAATTTCGGATTCACTTACTTGCTTTTTTGTCAGAAGGGTCCGACCATCTTTATGTTTATTTCTAGTATTTACATCGTTTTGGAAACTTTGGCTACATATAGTTTCGAACATACTAATAATTTCACATTCTCAGTCCATGCTAAGAATCCAGATGATATTTCATTTGACATGTTCGTCTAGTGATGAGGCGTTGGCCGGATGTGTGACGTGAACACCATGAGAAATGTTTTAAAGTGACGTCATAAATCTAACGAACACCCCCATTACTAGATGCAAATCGGGATTGTTAAAATGGCTGGCCAATAGTACGATTTGTCACTAACGCGAAGTAAAATAAACAACACAAATATAACTGATAAGAAATTATATTTCTACTGCGGATTGCAAATTAAAAAGTACTTTCCGTCCTCGTTGATACTGAAAACGGTTTCTATGCTTCAGTGCATATTATTCTTTTTAAATGACCAAGCCAGGCCAACAGTTACGAAACTTTGAAAACTCAATTATAAATGTAGCCAAAGTTTTTTACTGTGTTCATGTTTTCAATATTACTTATCGTCTTTGCAGATGGAATGAAATGGAACAGTTAATTTTGAAAGAGAAAACTTTTGCTCTACATTTTTCTTGATAAAACGTTTCACTAAAACTTAAAACATCAATTGAAATTCACACAATTTTACCTCGGATGCTTCTTTCTAGTTTTTCTGTTTTTCCTACACATACAAAAACCTTATTGAATTTGTTCTATCTAACGTAACTACGACCATGTCCCCGATTTAGTGATTTTTAGTTTTTTTTATTATATATAAATAGATATAATTATATAATATAATATAATTTTGCATCAGTAACGCGTCTATTACATTCCTGAGCCAAGCGTCCCAGTCCACAGCCCGTATATAATATTTTATTTAACAAGTCTTGCTTTTTCACAATATTGGGAGGTTACAGAATATCCGTGTAAGTATATCAATGATGGCTGCGGGCATTAGAGCATTTTTCCATTATCCCTGGGCCAGTTCGTGTCTATTTGCGCCAAGAAAAGGCGTGGATAAAAACTAATTTTAAGCAGTATAGATATTTCCCGACTGTGCTCCCTCAATTTCTTTTATTTCCTTTATCTCGGTACGAGCGCGCCGGGAATCTCATTTTCTCTAGGACTTGTACTCGTTCGAGGCTCAGTTGCCCAACGAGTAGTCTATCTTCTACATTCACGCGATAATGTTAGATTTTGGAGAAGATTATAACATAACATATTCATACAATACTTTTTCTAGTCCCAAACTAGGGTGCCCTGGTAACCAGACACGATATCACAAACATGGATTAACACCCAGCTTGGGGCCAGCTGTATTATCAAAATAACTCAGCCCCACGTTCTCCGTTTTGGAGGTTAAATATTTTAATCGCTAGACGAACGAATATTATATTTCAAAGACGTTAGAATTTTCAATGACATTTACATTTAAGGCATTGAATGGTACCTAAGCATGAGCTGGGCTGTTTTTTATTGGTGGAATAAATTTTTGATCGCAATTTCAAATAAAATTCCTCGCGTAGTTGCTCAGTATAAATCAAGAAATTTTTGCGTTGATTGTGCACCAAAATTCTTCAAACTTATTTATTTCACTCTAGCGTAACACCTGGAGTAAATATAACTTCCGAGGAAGTGAAATTAAAATGTCTGTACTCTTGTGTACCTGCTACGAGTAAACCTAAAAGTATAGGTATATCCTTACCGGGTGTACTAAGACCAGCTTAGTCACTAAACATCACGAAATTAGATAAATAATTTTCTGCTTTTTCGTGCGTATTATTTTTACCATCTCATATATTATATTTAAAAACATTTCATTATTAACATAGTGGTCCTGCAGTAGCACCACCTAATCAACAATATCTGAAGTAGAAGTTGTCATCGGATCAGCTCGCTGACAGCAAATTATTGTATTGTCATTGAAATTACATATGCTAACAATCGGTTAAGAAACGATAAATAGAAGTGGTTTAAAACTGAATACCTAGAAAATTAACAATAATACATATAGGCATGAGTTTATGTATATATATATAACTCATGCCTATATCCTAGAGGGGTATGCAAAGACCAGGGACTGCCACTTGCGATCCTGACATATCACACACGCTTCTTCCACATTCATTAGTCGTTGCACGCACGCACGACTCGGGTACTTTTTTATCTTGCCCTTTGCTAATACAAGGGAACCCAAACGAAAAGAAAAGAAAAAAAAAGAAAAGAACAACCAGTGAAAAAGAAGGAAATTGTCCGATAAACCATCAGTCACTAATTGGACCAAATCCACCTTTCAAGCGTTCAGTCGAATTTATTAATTGTTCCTGTAGCGAGCTTTCCTTTTATATTGCCTCAGTGGAGCTTCGGTTACGAGTTTTTAATTAATAGAACTTACAGGGAAATGTAACAATTGTCTACGAACCTACAACTTTCTCTGTTCTGTGCCTACAACAAACGGAACTTGGAGGTATAGTAAGTTTTGACACACAAAATATAAGACCGTCGCCTAGTTTCGCATCCTATTAAGACTATAATTTCTTAACTAACATAATATAAACTCACGCCTGTATCCCAGAGGGGTAGGCGGAGACCAGGGACTGCCATTTGCTACGATTCTGACAGATCTAATTTAATTTAACTAACTTAATTAAATTATTTGGTGATCCTAGGGGTATCTATAGATTTGACATAATGGCCTCATGTAACATTCTTCTTAATATTTCTATTACAGGGGAAATTATATTAAGGATGAATATTGCAAACCTATTTCAATAAATTACTCTGGAAAAAAATACTTTTAGTAATAAGGCCGCCAAGAAGGTGTTCCTTCATCTTCAAGAAACATTTACGCAAAATATAGAATTTATCTACCTATCTACATAAAGTAGTACATAGAACATTCTATTTCTATAGACATTCCTCAAATACGCAAACAAATAATAATTTCCTTTTTTCCCGTCACGTGAAAAATACTGGCACGTGGCTCTTGCTCTTTGTGAACCGTAGCGGTAACTTTACGTACCGAACAATATGGAAAAAGTTGACTCAATGCTAAAAACCTACAAAACTTCCCTTCCATTTAGCGTAGATACACAAACGGAACCCGAGGACAAAACGTGAATACCATCGTGAGGCAAAAATACTAAAAACGTGAGCTTTCTCTTGGTTCCTGTTTGAAAACCCCTCGTAAAATGTCACGGTAAACAGTGAAAAGCGGCCCGGTCAGCTGAGATAAGCTACTGGACAAACATTGCAGAATAACGGATCAGCGAATATTCAGCACTACGTCTAGGCTAGAATAGCAACAGAACCAAATAGCGCTAGTACAACCGTAGTACATTTTCATCTTTTAAAATAAGCTTATTATTTACTGTCTCAAACTAAAGTAATTTCCCAAAAAGTACAACAACCCTTACATTGTTTTATACAAACCGTGACTTACATTCATCACTACATTCTTGTAGCTTTTTTTCTCTGTTGGCCCCAGAATGTTGTAGGAACAAGCAAAATAACCCTTAACGTGATCTTGGAAATAAGGAGGTTGAAGTATGACATGACCTTATGGTAAATAAAATAGGACTCATTGCATAGGCTCTGAATTATGGTTAATTATGGTCCTTTATTAAGACGAAATAATGAGAAAACATACTCAACATCTCATTACAATAAAAACGGTCCAAAAAGATCAAACTAACCTAGAACTGGCATTCTGTTGATATTATTCTGCTGCGATGGTCAGCTAACCCCCGGTTTCTCGTACACTAATGAGCTGTTAATCTACTGTTAACAGCTGTCAGTGGTTTTTTTGTATGCACTTTCGTCAATCAACAGCTGTTAACAGTAGATTAACAGCGTGTTAGTGTACGAGAAACAGTCCCGTTTCACTAACGATTAAGTAAAAGTGGACATAACAAAATCTTTCAGATAGGCTGGGTGTTAAGTTAACTAGTTATATAAGTCGCATATGCTATTTATCAGCTGTTGGTTTTTCCACAGATAATTAATAAATAAAATAAATAATTACCTATTTCATTGGATGTTTCGAAAAAAACGTGCGAATGGAACTTATTATTATGTGTGTGACGTTTTGTTACACGAGGCGCACCTTTAGTTCGTCTCTTGATTTTGCTTACTGTCAAAACAACGTGAACAATTTATTTTACGAATGTATTTAGCAAAAAAATAACCCCACATCAATGAAAAGGCTTATAAACCAATCTGAGAGATTGCCAGATTCATATTTAATAGAAAAACAGAAAGATAGAATTCAGTGCGAACGCTCCCGTGACTCAGGAGATTTTGATTACCTGGGTAGGTACTCAGCAGTTGGTAGCATCGCAAGGGCTTGATAAAGTGCCCTCGTGAACACAAAAATATAGGTCACCTGTCGAGGAGTCATTCTTATGCATCTTGTGTACATGAGCCACCGTCAACACTAATTCAGAAAATCGACGTTACCCAAAAAGTATTGTGATTGGGTTTCCACAACGGATAACCAATACTACGGATACGAGTTTGTGAAATGTTTTAAAGAATAAGAATATGATTTTGTCAATCATCTGTAGGTACAGTCAACAACTGTTCAACCTTTACAATTTCGTTCCGATGTCACCCGTAACATAATTCAGCAGACAATTACGTACCTACAGAATAAATATTTTGCAGACTAGGAAAATGCTATAAAGTTAAATAGTTTTATTACGACATAATTTTTTTTATTTACCGAGTTACATAATTGAAAGAGCACTTTATTTCTAATCTATAATAATATTATGTTACTCATGTAAGTATATCTTAGCAGTCTGTGTAATATTAGGGGTTAAAGTATGAAATTGCCGTTTTATTGCAATAGGTTCTTTGAATTGACATAGAATCTTCATGGTTTGAGGTTTTCGAATGAAACTTTTTTCAAATGGTTTCTATGATGTTCTTTTTTTTTTAAATGTGAAACATTTGAATATCGACTTTCAATTGTTTTTGTTATTCAATTTAGACAAGAAAGATGGATACTGCGAAAATTCGAGTGATTATGAGGCACCCATTTTTCGTATTTTTTTATTTTATTGATTTGACGCAAGTGAGTCAATATTGTGGGTAAGGTAACGTTAAACCATGCCGCTAATTCCTGGGTAGTTTGACTAGGGTCGGCTTCCACTATCTCTCTTAATTCATCGTTATTCACCTGTGTGGGCGGTCTTCCTCGTGGCTCGTTCTTTAAGTCGAAATTTCATTCACGAAAGCGTTTAAACCAAAATCGCACGGTGCGTTCATTAGTAGACCCCTCTCCAAACGCAGCATTGATATTGCGGGCTGTTTCTGCCGCGTTAGTTCCGCGTCGGAACTCGTATTCAAAAATCACTCGAATTTTCGCAGTATCCATCTTTCTTGTCTAAATTGAATAACAAAAACAATTGAAAGTCGATATTCAAATGTTTCACATTTTTTAAAAAAAGAACATCATAGAAACCATTTGAAAAAAGTTTCATTCGAAAACCTCAAACCATGAAGTTTCTATGTCCATTCAAAGAACCTATTGCAATAAAACGGCAATTTCATACTTTAACCCCTATTATATTTGTATGTTTATTTTTATATATTTTCGTTTAAATTAGGTATACATTTCTTTCATTTTTAGCGGTGGTAGCCTAGTTAGTAGAACATTGGACTCGGAAGCGGGAGACCCAGTATCGATTCCCAGTGCGGGCATGTACCTATGACTTTGTTTTCTAAGTTATGTACATTTGTGAAGTTATAGTAGCAATACCACTCGCTAACTGTGAAGGAAAACATCGTGAGGAAACCTGAGTGTCTGAGCTATTTACATACCTCAGCGCTTGAAATCGCCAATCCGCGGTGGGCACGCGTGGTGATTAAGCCCATACTCTCTCTCTGAGAGAAGGCCTGAGTCCTACAGTGGGACGTATATAGGCTGCTTATGAAACTTATGAACATTTTATCTGCCCTACTCCGCTCTCTTTTTTAACATTCGAAAATTTCTAAGCTGGCTGGAAGAAATTTCTTTTAAAATAAGTCCGCCTTTGCACAATTTTTTTATCACAGGCCTGTTATATAAATTTTATTTTTGTTAATTTTTTTTATTGCGCAATAAAGTATAACAAACAAACAAACCTAATGCCGTGTTACTATTGCTTAAGAAACTCCTAAAGCGTCAAATTCCCAAAATTTGCCTTCAAAATCTCGTAGTAGCAAAAATTTTTAGTAGCTTCTTCTCTCCTTGGGAAGATTTTCTAAAAACCCATTAGTGCTGATAGAAACAATCAATAGCAGAATATAAAAAAACCTACTTGGCGGTCGATAGGTATTACGCGCATGCATATGATGCTAAATTCTCGGCAAAGGGGTTTTATTGCAAAGGCGCTCTATCGCAGACCTATGAGATTTGCTGGATCATTATTCCCGGATAGGGGTCTGGTAAACCTATATTAGGGCCTTGTTTAAGGGTTAGTAGGTTCAATCTCTCTAATAGAACTATTTAAGATAACGGTGGAGAATCTGATAGTAGAATACTAATTAGTTTAATACCTCTCATTTGTCTTCGGTTTACTTTTATCACACGATCAATCTCAAAAATAATAGCGATGTGTAGCGGACTAGAAGTATTGTTTTAGTTAACCAGGTTTGTGTCCCACTGCTGGGTAAAGGCCTCTCCCGTGATCCTCTCTATCCTGAGCCATCCTCTCCCATTCGGGCAAAGACGTCGAGAGATCGACCACGTCTGGGATATCCGTCATGTGGAACCACGTCAGAGACAATTTTCGCCCATTTGTCCGGGTCGATATGACTGACGTGGCCTGCCCAGTTCCACTTCAGTTTTGCGGTCTCAGCGATTTTGGTTCTCGAGCGGAGCGTGGTGTTTTGGATTCGGTCAATCCTTCTTACACCCAGGATGCTGCGCTTCGTCACCCGTTGGCAAACCTTGAGTCTGGTCTTCTGATGTTCGTGTACAGGCCAGGTCTGAGCACCGTAGGTTAGGATGGACAGGATACACATATCGACTAGTTTTTGCTTCTGGGCAAGTGGTAACTTGCCTTTCATTAGCTCTTCTTTTGGACTATTGCATTGAATTTTAAAAATTCAATGCTATCCACAATTAAGTATGCCAATCAAGATGACAACGAAAGGGGGCACACCGAGATGTACATAAAATACATAAGCAGCCTATATACGTCCCAGTGTAGGTCACAGGCCTTCTCTTAGGGAGAAGGTATGGGCTTAATCACCACGCGTGCCTACCGCGGATTGGCGATTACAAGCGCTGAGTTATGTGAATAGCTCAGACACCCAGGTTCCCTTACGATATTTTTCTTAACCGTTAGCGAGTAGTATTGCTACTACAACTTCACAAATGTACATAACTTAGAAAACAAAGTCATAGATACATGCCCGTACTGGGAATCGAACCTGGGTCTCTCGCTTCCGAGTCCAATGTTCTACCCACTAGGAGACCACCGCTCTGATCACCGAGATATGATCTCACTTAATTTCTGTTCTATTCAAGAACCCTGATAAAATAATAAGTGTGAATTTCGAACACAACTCAAGCTAGCCGAGATCGAATCGAACAAAGACTTCAGATTAAAAGATCAAACGTTAAACGCATTTAATTTCTAGTAAGGACCACCGGCAAAAATATTTTACTTATCCAATCAGAAATCTATTTGTCGCTTGAAAAATTTCGTTTATGGGAAATAAATGTACATTTAGTAAATCCCGACGTGGCTCAAGTCAACCCAAGGCGCCATCCCTATTAAGTACCCAAGGCGACGTATTCTGATCTTTTGAGGTTAACATTAGTATTATTTTCATTCTAGTTGCTTCCCCAGTACTGACAGAGTAACATTTTGCAGTACAAAAATCTTAGGCCTTTGGCTGAATTTTAGGGTTCCGTAGCCAAAGGGTAAAAACGGGACCCTATTACTAAGACTTCTCTGTCTGTCTGTCCGTCCGTCCGTCCGTCCGTCCGTCTATCTGTCACCAGGCTATATCTCAAGAACCGTAATAGATAGAGAGTTGAAATTTTCACAGATTATGTATTTTTATTGCCGCTATAACAACAAATACTAAAAACAAAATAAAATAATTATTTAAGGGGGGCTCCCATGCAACAATTGCTGTCTGATTTTTACAGAGTGATTTTTTTGCTGTCTTTTTATCTTTGTGTCTAATGTTGTATAGATAATGGTACGGAACCCTTCGTGCGCGAGTCCGACTCGCACTTGGCCGGTTTTTAAACCTTCTTAACTCTAACGTATCTTAACGGAATATAATGCCCAAATGTAATGGTGATTTAATATATTTGGGCCCTTATTTGTTATCTTCACCTACTCAGCTGTGTTTAAATTTGTCTAGAGAGCTATGCTACCACAAAAGCCTACACTTGAACAAAATTTCAAACCAAATATATTTCAAAAACCTATTTAGAAGAATATAATCATGTAGGTACAGCGATATCATTCCAATGTTAAAACCTAACTGCAAAGTGGGTTACTCGGGGCCGTAAGTGATGTAAATGGCTTCAGCCTGATGTCGCTGCCTGTACGTAATACAGAGAAGTTTGTAAAGAGGCTCGAAATTTTGCCGATGCTAGCACTTGCCTATTAGGTCAGTTGGAAGAGCGCTGACACGGTTAGCCAGAGGTCGCGGGTTCAAGTCCCGGCATGGGTGGAATTTTTAGCCTCTAAATAGATTTTTAAAAATTGTCCTCAGCATGGGTTAGTGCAATAAAAAGAATATATTGTTTAAATCTGTGCTTTCATGAAAGACTGAAAAGGAACTATTTAGTCTTTAATATAGTATTTAACTTATCATTTATCATGTAATCTTTATGGTGACACTGCCACTCCATCTGTGCCTGTCGTGCTTATCTACTAAAATTCATGTTTGATATCCGTCATACAGAAATCTTACATACATACATAAACTCACGCCTGTATTCCGGAGGGGTAGGCAGAGACCAGGGACTGTCACTTGCCACGATCCTGACAGAATTACACGAATCTTAGTACGTCATAATATCTAGGAAAAAAGGTAGCGACGCAGCACACCTCGACACTTGTTTGGGTGATCGTGAAATGAAATAAAATTATTTCTTAAACGAGAAATATTTTCAGAAATTCCAGAATTAAACCCAGGCTGAATGGCGAAGGTGAGGGTAGCTTTTGACGATGCCTGCCTCCATCTCCATCTGCTCCATCAAAATACAAAGATTCTGAAATTTCCACGGCTAATAAACATGAAGTGGGACTCTTTTCATTTCGCACGACGACAAAATGATTTTAACTTCAAAGGAGTCCTTTTTATATTTTGTTTTTTTTTTACCTTTGTTTTGCTGTTTTTTCAAATGTCTCTGAACCTTGAAATATACAGAAGAATCTTTTAAATTGATTAACAAAAAGTTCTCCGAAATTCTGTACTCATCCTTTCAAATACAAGCACAAAGTATATTTTTAGGGTTCCGTACCCGAAGGGTGCAAAACGAGAACCTATTACTAAGACTTCACTTCCGCCTGTCTGTCTGTCTGTCTGTCTGTCTGTTTGTCTGTCTGTCCGTCTGTCTGTCTGTCACCAGGCTGTATCTTATGAACCGTGATAGCTAGGCGGTTGAAATTATCGCATGTTGCCGCTATAAAACGAATGTATTTCTGTTGCCGCTATAACAACAAATATTAAGAACAGAATAAAATATATAAGGGGGGCTCCCATACAACAAACGTTGTTTAAAGAAAGCGCTCGTCATCTAGCGGTCATTTATGTAACTTTCATAGCGCCGATGTCATGTCGTTGAATATCAATGTTAAACGCTTCTTGTTGGTTTCCATAGATGGCGCTGTTCTCATATTCGATCTTGTCTGATGTTGTATAGATAATGGTGCGCAACCCATCGTGGGTGAGTCCGACTCACACTTGGTCGTTTTTTTTTTGTTATTTATGTTCTTAACGAGCTCTATCAAAAAATTCAGGTAATTAAAGCTTAATTTGCCTGTCTGAAATACATTGGATATTCAGAATCGTAATGGACTGTTTCAATTATGCCCGGTTCACGCTAACAACAAAGGCCGTACCGTAATATAGATGTGCTGCTGGGATGTAAGCTTCACTCAGTACGTAGGACTTATCTTCATTATTATAATTTTACGTTTAATTACCAAACTTTTCGTCCTTTCTTCATTTTAGATCCGGTGGAGTCCCAGAGAGGATCAACGTTCTTTCGATCATTTTTTTATGACGAAACAATAATATCAACATCACACAAACATCAACAAACTATCCTTTGCTATGGTAATTAGGAAAGATGCTCAAAAACATGAAAGATACTCATCTCAACAAAAGTGATACGAGTATATGTGACGCAAAATGCCTCCGAACGGTATAAACATTGGCGAGCATCTCTGTTTCCAGAGCAAATACCAATTTATGCGCTGCGTTACATTTGTTTAGGCATTTGTTAGTCTTACATGCGATCGGAATCCATAAGCAGCCCCCGAATATAAGAAGATTTATTTAAAATTGTTGAAATATCCAGCTTTAGGCCTTATGTCTGAGTACCTATGAATTTTAAATACTTAATGTGTTCTAACAATTTTTTTTCTCCTCATTAAAAACTAAATAAGCACCCTCGAAAACCGTTTCTGGGTAATTGGAATGAGTTTTAATTGAAAATAAATCCTTTTGAAATTTTAAGACTTTTCAATTCAAGGCTCAAGCCAGACGCCACGTCACGTACGAACCTTTAGAAAACTGAAACTTAAAGCCCGCGGGAGGGAGTTTCAGTTTGAAAAGTTCATCCTCTTTCTTGTTACGACAGACGTAGAGACATCACCGTATTCTTAGACTACCGTTAGGAAATCTACCCGCGACTAAACTGACAACAAACTACTCTACCTTCAACAAGATAAGGCAGGGTTTCCAATGAAATTCCCCCAGTCAATCGGGACGTGATTTTTAGCATGGATTTAAAATTGCTAGTACATTGCATTCGAGATTATGTTCGGCCCGTAACTTTAATGTTTTGTGAGGGGATCTTGTTCCCTAGAGTTTCAACGTGAAAACTATCTGCTTGTGGAAATATCTCTATACCACGAATTAATTGTAGGTTCTGAGTAGGTTGGTAATGCTTAATAATTTTTGATGTACACTTATACTTCTGAAGGTAACCTTTTACTGTCTGCCCTATTAATCCGTTTTTATACAATAAGAACATACCTACTGTAGAAATTTTTAAAGGTTACTGGAACCCCCGTAGGTCAAGACAGGACCCTTAAGTAGAAATATTGATTTCAAATCGAATTTACTTTCGTTTGAAATACATTTTCCTCTACTTTCCATTAATCCCCGTCCATGCATAATACAAATTCCAACTCATTGATAATACAAATCTATCAATAAGTTTTCTCTTCATCCCCGAAGGTCCATGGTCCTTGATCACTGCCTACGGGGAGTCTTATTTCTGCAAATACTTCCGCTATAACAATAACAGTGTTAGGTTCTCCTCTTTTCGCACTAGAAAATGATGTCATAATATGGGTCCAGTATCCTTTAACTTTAGGAGTTAAGGCTTGTAAGTCCTTAATAATTAAATCGGTTCTCCATCACTCACAAAGGCCTAATCAGTATATTTCGATTCCACTTAGTTTGCTATTATGAAAACCCTCCGATAAACCGATATTATACGGCGGCTACAGAGTCCTAATCACATTGCATATTACACTAGGAAACTCGGCAGGAATGTTTACAAATATTTATGCTGCACATTCCACGGGCATAGATGCTAACATAAACAAAGCATTTATATGAAGTTTGTTCAATATAACGTTTACAATGTGCGTATAATTTTTAGTAAACACTAAACATTTTCTATGAACGATTCAAGATGATCAAAGCTCTGGTCGGTGCCATCCAATAAAATTACGACACTGAAGCCAGACGAAAATAAATTAAAAAGATTTCAGGTAAGTGCGGAAGGTTTTCAAAAAGACACTCATTTCACCTGTATCCTGCAGGGGTAGGTAGATCAGGTTTGCCTATTACTACAATCTTGATAAACGTCTTGAATTACCGCCTACCCTATGAAGTGGATTCTCGAGTTTCAATTCGGAAGTCCATTCTCGAGTTGTTTTATTTATTTACGGACCCATTTGGCTTAAATCTAATATTGTGTTTTATGTAATTGTGTTAAATTCGCGCTTTGCGCGCTCTACCGATGTCGCAGCCTTCAGATTATTGTGCTACATAGAAGAATATCCATCCTATTTCATACTAATAGTTATGGTTATAAGCATTGTCTAACAAACAGGGCCACTCCAAAGCAGAAAAACTTTTAATGTGGTATTGAACAAAAAAAATTCAAAAGTCGCAGAACAAAACTTGTTGTAAAAGACAAACTTTGACATATTTCATGAATTGCGCATTTTAGAAACATATAAACCTGCACGCTTGACAGCATATCAACCTTTTGTTACGTAAGTGGAGACTTTTCAATAAATGTAAAGGTCGAGCTCCTGTCGTCTGTACCTACACTCTTACAAGTGGTTCAGTTTCCCATTGGACAACCACGGTAACGACACGACATTTAGTTTCACACATTTTTCAAAACCTTGACCGGCCGTGGCGTTAAGGTTATTGTCCAACGGGAAACCGTCGTTTCAAACTGAGCCAAACATCTAAAGTGAACTGCGCCGTACTTCGGCCAGTAACTTCAGCAAGCGACTTGTTTATCCGGATTTGCCCGGAACGGTGTCATGCTGCGGTTATCGAACACATATCGGATTTGCTCTGTAGGTACTATTCAGGCGCATAAAGGCTAGTGCTGAGAAACGGCCGTCTTTGTTCTAGAGCTGCTTTTACTGCTAACGTAAGTAAGACTTGTAACTTAAGGTAAGACGATTCCCATACAAATGATTATTTCCAAACATGTTAAAAAAATTACATAATTATACACTGGAACTATATCTGTCTGCATTAATTAAGATTTGTTCAAAAAAAAAACACTTGTTTAATAGCTTAAATGAATTCGACAATTTAGTCCATACAAACATTATCGATCTTATTTAACCTATTAAACTACAGTTTTATTCAAGGAAATATGTATTGGCGCCAATAAAAATCTTAATTAATGCAGACAGACATAATTCCAGTGTACAATTACGAGTATGTAATTTTATTAACAAATTGGGAAATAATCAATTGTAAGGTAATCGTCCCACCTTAATAACAACACATAAATAAGAATGACGAATCTATTTAATTGTAGATTATGAACTAATTTACTCAGTAGAAGCGTTAATTTTACAGTCGCTTGCCGCCAAGTTCATTTATCAGTCTTCCCTAAGATGTAATTTGGATAATGTGCACAGGTGCTACATGAACTTATCTCTGCGTTCTCTTTTTCCAACGGACAATCTCAGACGGCAGGCTCATATGCATGCATTTTTCATGGAAATTCCGCAAATTCAGACCAATTGTGATGAGAATGGCAAATATACGAAACTCAATGCCGTTGTTTGTTTTTCTTGATACAGAACCTGGGTATCTTTAAAACAAGAGTTTGCTGGCATTTAGCAGGCAAGCACGTATTTATTATCTTACCCCGTCTTCCCCGTTTATTATCAGGCGAGACTGAAGTCAAGTGCTAAACTGTCTCAATTAAAAGAAAAGCGTTAGTGTGCTGGCAATCACTGGTTCAATTCTTGCTCAATAAGGCTTTGTT
This sequence comes from Yponomeuta evonymella, assembly GCA_963969515.1. Taxonomy (NCBI): domain Eukaryota; kingdom Metazoa; phylum Arthropoda; class Insecta; order Lepidoptera; family Yponomeutidae; genus Yponomeuta; species Yponomeuta evonymella. The sequence goes on along the minus strand of OZ018357.1, from coordinate 12,414,463 downwards.
TCTCCATATCATTGCTAATAAACAGGGTACACAGTTGGGGTACAAATATTCGGTAGTCATACAAGGTATAACGATATGTCCATATACATCCCACCTTTGCCATTGAAATTTATGGAACAGCTGATATTTTTTACACTTTGTATACTGCTAAAATATATAGATAGATAACACTTTATTGCACAGCCAAAAAAAATATTACGACTATGTTTTCTTAAATATAATTAATGTTATGCAATTGGCGGTATTGTCGCTAAAAAAATATTAGACCAGGGAAAGTTCTGTCACTGATCCGAGGCTTCGAGGCTAAATACGTCATTAGAATTTATGCTCAGGTATCATCTTATTATTTCATTTATTACTTGGTAAACCCATCTCAAAGGCAAATAAGATTTCCTTTTGAATGAGCCAAGATAAAACCAGTCTTTCGCAAATAGCCAGAAGCTATTTGATGTATGTAACCGTAATTAGGTATGGCACATTTTTCTTTCTGCAAATTATACTTCCCTAATAATTACGTATTTAACGCGCATTACAAAAAGTCATTAGAAATCTTTAAATCCTATTGTAGACGGCGGCTATAAAAATAAAAACAAAGCGGAGAAATAATTACTCCACCTGGCGCATCTGGTTGCCAATGTTTATTTCAGGATTTCTTTGATGGCAAAACAAAACAAAATAAGCAACGTGTTATAGATTAATCGCAATGCCTGAAAAGCGTATCTTCAGTGTCTATTATTATAATTATTAAACTATTTCCGGTTAGCAGTGGTTAAAAATTCTCATTTATTTCAACCAATCTTGAAATATTCCGCGATCAATAATTTTCATGAAAAAATTTAAACTTTTGTTTATACGCTTTAAGTGAATCGGTTTAATTATCGATACTAAAGAAATGGTTTTCAGGTGTTGCGTTTATTCAATGTCACATAATTTTTATAATTAACATAACATTTCCATAACCTCAAGGTCTCAAGACCCGCACGGGGTAAAAAGTCAAGCTACGGTTAGGTACTGCCTATAATTTTAAATGACATCTGGACGCCTCTACTTTACCACATTAAAAGGTCAACCTGTTACTAACCCGAACTCTCCTTCCAATTTTCAGAACAAACACAAACTCTAATTATAAAAAAAACAGTGTATAATAAAGATTTACTTAATAAAATCTCTGCAGGGACCTAGGAATTAAGTCCATTTTAAAAGCTAACCCGAGTTTCAGTGACCAGCTTAAAGGCACTTGGTAACTAGAAAGTAATTTTTGAAGTAAAACTTTCGTAAGCACTACACATTATTAACTTAATTCTGGATTTACATACGTAGTTTTTTGTGACAGCGAAACCTGGTTGGACTCTTCCGACAAAAAACTAAGTAAGTTAATCCCGAGTACAGTTAATAATAGAAAGTAGGTAATTGCTTTTCCTCTATTCCACGACTTAGCTTAGCTTTTGTTACCTAAGTTACTTTTACTGTGAATAAAATATCCTACACTTAAAAAACATTTCTTAAATCCCAAAGAACCAGAGACACAAAGAAATATTAAATAACAATCAAAATCGACGACTGCTTTCAGAGACGCTTTTAGAAAACGTGACCAGCATAACGAGAGTTACCTCTTGGCACATAGCTGAGGTATTTCCAGTGTTTGGGATTGCACTAAGTTCAGGAATCTCTAGAATTTTAGCTTGCAAAGCACTTTGACGATGCATTTGCTATCTTTCCACTTTCTTAGAGAAGTGAGTTTGGCTCACATAATATAAGGCAAGTAACATAAAATTGAGGCGACTAAAATATATATTTTTTCGATTTCAATTTTCAAAATTAAATTTTTCCTGGATACGGATGTTATTTCATTGAAAGAAGTTGAAGACTATTCAGTTGAAGAATTACTTGCCTGTAATATCTTCAATAATAATTCGAAATAATTTCATAACACTAGCCATATTCTGTACCATATATTTACATGTATTTGTAGCTCATTTGTTTCACATTTTTTTACTATTCACAATAATCATCATAAGCAGCCTATATACGTCCCACTGTTGGGCATAGGCCTTCTCTCAGAGAGAGAGTATGGGCTTAATCACCATGCGTGCCCACCGCGGATTGGCGATTTCAAGCGCTGAGGTATGTAAATAGCTCAGACACTCAGGATTCCTCACGATGTTTTCCTTCACCGTTAGCGAGTGTTATTGTTACTATAACTTTACAAATGTACATAACTTAGAAAACAAGTCATAGGTACACGCCCGCACTGGGAATTGAACCTAGGTCTCCCGCTTCTGAGTCCAATGTCCTACCCACTAGGCTGCCACCGCTTCTTTCACAATAATAAAAAGATTTTTTTTTTTCATTACTATAAACTAATGAACTGATCGGCTCGAAGAATCAATAATTTATTGAATCCACAAGATTTTAGAGTTTAGCTCGAAAAAAAAATTCAGTCAAACTACAGCCGTTTTATCTCGAACACAGAAAAAAGTTTAACCAACTGTATTTTAAGACCAGTACAACCGACGTTTCAAATAGTAAATTTACAGCGTTTTCCCTTAAGCCAATTTGAACTAAGGATAGGTAGGTTTCATCCTTCAATGCACCAACATCTCAATGCTTTCTATTTAAATGTGTGGAGAAAGATAGAAAAGTAATGTATAACACAACAGCTCAGTCCGTAATAGCTGGGAATGGCCTTCCGTGACGCGCATTGAGTCGCGCGAGTTACGGCGAGCGGATATTCAAACCAGAATATATGGGGCACGCTCCTTACCAATGCCTTATACGAGGACGCGATTATTGGCCGGGACGTTTCGCCTCAATGTGTCTCTCGTTTGCTTTGCGAAAACGATTTAAGGGTAAGGTATAGGGTAAGATTTATCAAATTGTAAAGTTTGCCAAGGCCGGTTTTATTATTTGAGTATCTCCTATTTGCAACGTACTCGTATTTCTTCTTTGGGTACATAGCACAACAACGAAATAGCCTTGAATAAAGTGACGGGCAAGATAAAATAAGATAAGAATATTCTTTTCACCTCACTAGCTCGTAAAAGCTCTGTTTATCATTCGAAATCTGCGTGGAAAATCGCACTTTATCCGCTAGCGTGGAAAGTGTTTTTAAAATTCGAATATCTTTATTCAATAATGGTTTCGTATAATAAATTACATATATATAGAACCTCATTGGTTTCGTAATAGTTTATATTCTCTGTAGCCAGTCCATTGATGATTGAAATGCAAATACTTATTTCATGTCATGCGCCAGCCTCATTTAAAGAATCGCACTGGCCGGCAAGAAAATTTGATTTAAAAAAAAAAACTTTAAAATTTTCTTCTCTTTATTCAATTCACTTTACTTCCATTATTTTGGTTTGTTTTTTGATAAAATCGAAAGAAATCATAAAATATGAGCGAAGCTAGCAGCGACGAAGATATAAATTAACAGTAATTTAATATTTATTAAAACTGTTTCTCTTGCACCTAACATTTTCCTCGCTTTAGTGAGGTGAAAAGTTGTGTGTTGCGCTCGGCAGCAAAGTTATTTAGCGTCTCGTACCTTTGAAACCCTCGCTACGCTCAGGATTCTATATTTGAACCACTCGCTTCGCTCGTGGCTCAATCCTAGAATCCTTCGCTTGCTCAGGTTTCAATACAAGGTACTCGCGCCAAAAATTAACTTTGCAGCCTTGCATAACAAATAACTATTATTGTACCAAGAAAAACACAACATAAAATATTTACAAAGAAGAAAGAAAGTGGCAAAGTGGAGAAGAAGAGAGCTCGAGGTAGATAACCCTTTAAATGGAGTGACCAGATCACGGAACACTTCAATTGCACCAGCTGGTCCTCGAAGCGAGCGACAGATCCAGATGAAGACCACTCTTCACCCATCCCCGTCCTAATCAATGAAGAACCAACTGCTTTATTGGATCTCCTTTTTTGTTTATAGTTGAGTGTAGGCATCCTGCAGTGTACGCCAAATTTGTCGGTCCAGTAAATTCGGCACCTTTCCGCCGTATTGACCAGCTTGTCGCTCCGAGGCGTTAATTAACTGCCAACGATTATCCAACAAATTTAGGGTTTCCATTTACGTAATTGGTATAATGATAAAAAAAAATTATCAATAGAGATACCCACAGTTTTATTTAAAAAAATTTAAATAAAAAATAAAAACCGACTTCGAAACACTACACACTAAAGCACTAAAAAGATAGAAATAATTTAAATAATTAGAAGTATTTATACATGTAGGTATTGTAGAAGTATAATTTGAAGTCGGTGTCCAAATATATGTGCTGGTCATGAAACTGGGCAATACTTCTAATTATTTAAATTATTTCTATCTTTTTAGTGCTTTAGTGTTTCGAAGTCGGTTTTTATTTTTTATTTATTTTTTTTTTATCTTTCAGTTTATAGTGGAGGAGCGGGAGAAAAGTAAACAAGTCCCTTATAACCATAATTTACCGTACATGATTCGTTCCTTTAAAATTTGATGTTCTAAATCTCCAAAAGTCTTCACCAGAACATCACCAAATTAACTTGGGACTACTTTTAAGCTATTTTATGAAACATACGGATATTACTAAAGGATGGGCCCCATTAGGGCTTATTTACTGCTGTTCATTGAAGAGTTCCGTTCTCCATCTCTGTAAGTCTTCATCAGATCTTCACCAAATTAAAATGGGACCAATAGAACGTTATATCTGTTCGAACAAAAAAAGAATTGTCGAAATCGGTTAAGATTTGACGGAGTTATGGAGAAACATAGCCAAATAAATATATATATATATATATATATATATATACATATATACGCGTCGAATTGATAACCTCCTCCTTTTTTGAAGTCAGTTAAAAATGGATGAAATCATAAAAAAATTATTGCGTTTCACAAACCCTTCGAAGAGGCAAAGCAATTGGGTCTTTTATTAGTTTTAGCTGACTGGACATTTTTATAGCGCTGCTTTTAGTCAAATCACACTATCGGTCGTTTTAAATGCATCAAAATGGGCTACACTTTACGACCTTTCCTAAGAGTTTACCTAACCTAAAAGGCTATTTTACTATAGGTCGGGGCTTCCGTCGTATTGTGAATTTAGTTCCAAAACGTACGAGTGAGACATAAATCAGCTTATTGTGAAATCGAGACAGGCCGCGTGGCGAGGATTCGCTGAACAGAGTAACACCTTTTGAATGTTATTTTTATTCCTGGGGTATTTGGGCGAGAAGCCATCAAGATCAGCGAACTCTCATCTACGCTTCTAGTATGCAGGCGTGAGTCTCTACCTTCCCTTCTTGTATACAGGCGTGAGTTTATGTGTGTATACACGTACGTAAGACCGGTAAAGGAACAGAAAAAAGAGAAGTAAAGTGAAAAAGTCTGTCCCTATAGGAAAGTTCTAATGATGGGCTGATTCAATACTCTTTCAAAATTCAATACAGACGGTTCAGCAGCCGTGTATATTGTTTTATGATATTCAATTGGAAGTTGAGCGGACCATGCAAATAGCTGAATCTAGACGAGTATTTTGATTGTCTACTAAACTGACCAGTGTCTCATAAGCTAACAGTTTGTTAACTAGCTATTAATAGATGTCAGTTGGCACCATATCGTAAAAAAAACAACTGGCAACCGTCAATAGATTGTTAAAGTAGGAGAAACCGGTTGATAGACTGGTGAATGCACCTTCTGTTCTGTTAACACTCTATTAACACTGTTAAGTGGAAACACTAAAGTTGGCCATTTGGAGTAAGCACCTCGTAAATGAAGGAATAGTAAGAAAAAACAAGGCTGAATATCAATCTCGTAGGACATCATGAGAAAATAAACAATTTCCAATTTATAAAATATTCGACAGCATATGAAAGTCTACATTTTAGTTACAAAGTGGCCCGTAACGTAACTGAGTAGAGTGCATAGATGTAAAGATGCTGTCGACTGTACCTACTTGGATAAATAATACTTTTGTATTGCTCACCTAAAGGATATTTGGGAAGCTTGTTGTCACCTAGGTTGGTCTTGGTATTCAAAGCAACGCCATTTTTGAACTAAAATGCAGTAGTAGTGTTGGAATGTTCAGTAATAGTAATCTTTCATGTGAAACATACTTTGGTGGACCTTGACCAAAGGGATTTGGTCAAAATGTTCACCGTAAAATTTGTTGGTACTTTCATATTATAAACAGTTCAGGAATCAATCAAACGAAGGAAAGAAAGACAATTTTTTTTATGATTTAATTATAAATGTATAGTTTTCAGATTTTCCCCTGTATTTGTAGCATAAGACAATATATCTTGTCAAATTTCTAGGTTCTAGGTCTACGGAGTGTCGAAATATACGTTTAACGTTAACAGAGAAGTTTGATTCTTTCACAGCTTCAAGGGACTGTAGACTTGAGTATATGTTTTAATTTAAACTAGATACCTCTAATGGTTCCCGAGATAAAGTGTCTTGACAGACAGATGGATAGACGGGCAGATCTACAACAAAGTGGTCCTATAAAGGTTCTGTTTTTTTTACTTTTGAGATACGGAACCCTATAAAGGACCGCAATAATATGTATTATGATTTTCTGTAATCTTCTAAGTTTTGGTAAACTATTTGAAGCAGTGACATTATTGAAAGGAAGCTGAACGACTTTAAGGAATTCCCAAAACTAGCTTCAATAACACAAAAACAACATCGTGTCCGGATTCGGCGCCATTTATCAAAAGGTCCGCGCCACATACGTGCGGACCGCGATAATATCTGGGAACAGGAGATAACATCTTGGCTTCCACTCACTTTAATCTTAAGTCCTACTTCTACTACACGGGACTTTATAAATACTACAAACCTATTTAGAGGCTAAGAATTCCACCCATGCCGGGACTTGAACCAGCGACCTCTGGCTAACCGTGCCAGCGCTCTCCCAACTGAGGTGATGGGCAAGGCAGCACTTGCCTAATACATAAATCACCAATACATCACAAATAAATGGCATTACAGAAAATAGTGGAAAATCACGCGTAGACAGACCATGTCGTAGATTTGTACAACGGATTCTTTTTGGAACAAGGCTATTTTCCTGACATCCTATCTAGAGTAGAGCCCTGAGCCTTAGAGATAATATCAGGGATCCAGACGCTGCACCTAACCCTTTGAATACAAGCCGGGTTAAGGAGGGAGGCCTTTGTGGAATAACTTGCGGCTCATAATGTTTCTCGTCGAGGTAGGTTTATGCTATACTCTTAGCTAGTTCTACGGTGCTGTTCTATCCTTATTGAGAAATGTTATTATAATATTAATGAATTTCTGACTGACAGATCTTGACATTGGCATCATGACAATAATATTACTAAGAGGACATAACTAATGCATATGAAGTTTTATTTTTAAGTTTGAATTGAACATGTTTAATATTTTTACTAATTCTTGACATATCTTTAATGATAATTTGTGTTTGCGGTAAAGGTTTTCTGATTTAATTGTTCGATATAAGTCTGTTTCCTTTCAAGGCGCCTTCTCGAAATTCGTGAGCCTATTAAGGCAATACATGCATAGGACTCGTATGTAACAATTCCAACATCATGTACTCATGTTTTACGAATAAATTGCTTTTACTTTTTACTTTACTTTTACTTTACGGTAAACCTCGCCGTCGCATCGGGTCCCTTACCCTTTGGGTATGGAACCCTAAAAAAGTTACATAAATGAATATTTCAACTTGATAGCTTGTCTTGGATTTTGATAGACGAACGGACGGACGGACAAGAATATGTTCCTATAAGATTTGCACTTTTCCTTTTTGAGATAAAAAAAACCCTAAAAGGAAACAAGAGCAAGGCCAATTTCTTTAGAACTACAGTTCGTGGCTTATTATGACAATTTGATGTTCATTACAGAGACGATTTACCTACACATTAATAAGTTATAAGACCAATGAATTGTCCTTAACGACTCTTTATGTAATAACAAACATGTACATGGAATTTTAATAAAAAAATACTAATGTATAAGACTACGCGAAACATGGCCGATTTATAACTTGCATCGATCTAGAAGAAAATACATGCTAAGAAAATGTCAGCTAGTCCTAATCAGCTGCATTATTTTTCGTTTATGATTTTTATATTGGTGAAAATTTCAGGACCTTGTTTCCAGCGGCATAACCACCAATCATTTCAGAGCGGGAAAATACGATAAGCATTTATTTATTGTTTTGAAACATATTTATTTCTCACGAACATGAAAGTAACGCGCCCGACTGGAAACATTTCTGCCGGCTGCTTTGTGAGGAAAGGGGAAGCTTGTTTTCTGTCGACCCGCGTTCCCGGATATATTGAACGTAGCGAATGGGTTTCTTAAACGTTGAAAAAATACCTCGTTTTTGCACACAAATGGAGCGCAAAATCCATAAAAGTCAATATGCACTTACGGGTTACGTTACGAAACTGCGGTAGAAGGCGTCAAACGAGGTACAGCAAAACAATTTTTAATAAACGCCACTATCAATACACCAACTATGGGCGAAGGGATCGAACTACAAAGTTGGAAAACTCAATCTGAGCGAGTCTAGAGCAGACCTCTCCATCACTGTCATCACAGCCGCATCGAGTAAAAAGAGAAAAGTTTTCAGAATTCAACTAAAAATATTCTTGTAATAATTTTCCCCTAGAAAAGTCGAAGGGAAAATTTTTACAAGAATATTTCTCCGGTTGCACACATAAATAAAAGCAGGGTTTCGTTACGCGGCTTCGTTAGGTTCGCTGTTTGTTTATTTCTCTTTTGTATGAGTTTGTTTTAATTTTTCACAAGGTATAGATTCTGAATTTAGAAGTTTACTAAATACTAAAAAATTATTGCTTTGTTTTTGTTGACAAATCTGAGAAAACAAACGAATACGTATTTACTTAGTGAAATCCTTAATTAAAAGATCGATGAAAATTCTATGTCCGGCCCATAAACTAATTCTATTCTACAGTCTGTCGCTCCGTTTCCACATGAAAGAAAAACAAACCACTTTTGCTTTTATCATAATGAGTGACAGGGGTTATAAATCCCCAAAAGAAATAAATAACAGCGTTTTCGGCCAGTTAGCTACAAAGGAGTTTTCAATTGAGTGATTACGTTAGTTTAAAACGCAATCTAGATGAATACAAAATGAAAATCAGAACTTACGACGGCCTACATCACACTAGGCAAAGTTTAGACGACCTACTTTTCGTGTACATAACGTTGTTTATTAAATGCTAGAAACTCCAGCTGTAATCCAGGCCTTCTCTATGGAATAATAAGGTCGTGTGAGTTGCAGTTCTCAAATTGCCAATACCACAAAATTATGTGATTGTTTGTTGCAAAAACCAACATTATTCGCATAAAAAGTGTAAGAAGTGGCAAAAGAATATAGTTTTTGGATTAAAGAGCCTAGGTTGTAAAAAACCGGCTAAGTGCGAGTCGGACTCACGCACGAAGGATTCCGTACCATTATCTATACAACATTAGACACAAGGATCGAGAAAAAGCAGCAAAAAATCACGTTTGTTGTATAAATATTTATTTTATTCTGTTTTTAGTATTTGTTGTTATAGCAGCAACAGAAATACATTGTGAAAATTCCAACTGCCTAGCTATCATGGTTCATGAAATACAGCCTGGTGACAGACAGCCAGACAGAGAGACGGACAGTGAAGTCTTAGCGATAGGGTCCCGTTTGGCACCCTTCGGGTACAGAACCCTAAAAACGAATGGACAAAATTGAATAGACGAAATTGATTTCACTTGTATTTGAAAAATGTTTGTTGGCATTTATAAATCAAATTTCCCATAAAATATTTCAATGTATTTAAGATATGTTCATCCTGATACCACGCCAACACTCGCGAAGATTTCCTTACACTGACATTTCATGAAAGGCTAAACTAGTAACTTATGCATAGATTTCTAATGGCCAAGTCTCACAGTTTGGAAAGTTCCACTGCCGTAAAGCCGAGGTTACTGCAACTGCTTTCCATTTATTGACACTGGAACTCTAGTGTATTTACAGTAACAGGTACTGCCAGTACGTGGATGGCATATTGCAGTACACTTTGAGTTTAAATGCAGCACCAGAACTGAACTGAACTGAACAGATGAAAGATCATTTTATTCAGTATTGGCAATTATATGGGCATAGTAAAACGACAAAAAAATGTTTGTGCACTTATTTTTATTGAGTTGATTTTCCACTGCGAAGGTTAGTTCTGTTTCTTTACACAATGAATTGTGTAGAATGGCTAACTACAGTAAAGTTATTGAAATTGATGAGATTTTTATGCAAACGGTCCGCATGGCGGGAGTACAAGAAAAAATGTCATTTGTCAAGGGTGACAAGAGAAAGCAATGTTGCTACTGAGTAAAAATAAATCCTACCATAGGCAAT